>OZ024883.1:43823767-44461796 GCA_964017185.1 Rugalucina vietnamica | reverse complement strand
AATATTTATCAAAACGTCGACTAATCAGGGAATGGAATATCTGTCACTAAAGAGATTGGGCTGGTATATGGATATAAAATCTACCTTATAATTGTAGATCGATTCCTCACATATATCAAATTGTTATTGTTCAGAGGGACCACCAAAATGTAAAAAGTATGTCCCTGGTAGCGAAACGTTGGTATGACATAACATTACAAATTTTCCATTATTTTCTACCCATAATATAATTCGTTTGAACGGTGTGAACCTACTAAATTGCTAATTCTCCATTAACAATTGACAAAGTTACTAAGACTGGTATTATATTAATACTTGGACCTGACAATTTTACCTGGGCTGTACACAAACATAGACCACTGAAAATAGTATCAAATACATGCTATGGTAGTATATAAACCTTACCTGATTTTCAATTTCATGAATATTAATGAAAAACAGAAATTGGTGATAATACAGGTGCGTTCACTTATTAATATACCCCAGCGATATTCAGAAATAAATTGACAACTTTTCTTGTTTTTGAACACTCGTCACTGGCAAGAAATAGACAACTGGATGAATTTGTTTATATAATATGTTAAGTAGGTCTATAAATATTTACTCTGTATAAAAAACTTCCAGATCTTATGATGTTGTATGCCTAAATTGATTACATAACAGATGGAGCCAAATTTTTAACAAAAAAATTGCTGATATTCGAGTTTCAAAGATTCCACAAGGAACAATGCTTAATAGTTTGTAATTTTGTTTATAAATTATGAAAGAATAGCCATTTTTGTACTACGGCTGAAAATTTGGTGTCTTTATGAGCACTATTTACTGAGTTACACCCTGATTTTCATTTATTGTGCATTTTAGAATTTCGTGGTAAAACGGTTCTTTCAATATAAAACTAAGCATGTCAGTGTTATTTTGCAAGAAAACTAATATTCCACCAGGATGGTTTTACGAACAAAACTTGCTAGTTGGTTCCTTTATGAGGTAAGCTTGCCTTAAGGCACTGTGGAGTCACATATGGCTTTGTATTCTGCCAAACGTGGGTTGCCATTGCATCATACACATTCATGGTTTGTTTCTCGGCACAGAATACCAGAGGGGACTGGGACTTTCACAGAGAAACTTTCATACTTAGGCTATCTCTCACTGCTCATATTCATGATATTTAAATCCTCTTGTTGTTTGGCATAAAATCAAGGAAATCACCAGGACATTCAAAGACAGACCTTCCTCTAATATCGATAATAGGGATGATTTCAAAGAACATTTGCTTTGCATAAATACCATTTTGACATCCTTTATTGGCATGTTAATTTCCGTGACTCAATCGCTATAGAAGATGTTTGGAATATCACGAAGAGGAGATGTGAGTCATTGTCCAATAATAAATTTAGCCCACTTAGCCCCTCGGTGCGTAGGAAGCAATCATGAATTGTATGATGAAATGCCAACCCACGTTTTGGCAGAATAAAAAGTCATGGGTGACTCCACAGTGCTTTAAGACATGCTTACCTTACGAAGGAACCCACTAGCAAGCTTTGGTCGAATAACCGCCCTAGTAGAATATTTGTTTTCTTGCAAAACAACACTGATATGCTTAGTTTTATATTGTAATAACCGCTTTATCATGAAATTCCAAAATGTACAATAAATAAAAATCAGGGTGTAACTCTTGTAAATAGTGCTCATAAAGACAACAAATTTTCAGCCGTAGTACAAAAATGGTTATTCTTTCATAATTTACAAACAAAATTACAAACCATTAACTATGGTTCCTTGTGGAATCTTTGAAACTCGAATATCAGAGAAGTTTTTGTTAAAAATTTGGCTCCATATGTTATGTTATCAATTTAGGCATACAATATCACACGATCTGGAAGTTTTATATACAGAGTAAATATTTAAAGACATACTTAACATATTGTATGAACAAATTCATCCAGCTGTCTATTTCTTGTCAGTGACGATTGTTCAAAAACAAGAAAAGTTGTCAATTTATATATGAATATCGCAGGGGTATATTAATAAGTGAACGCACCTGTAAACTTGAAAATTGAATGGGTATACCTACAAGATGACTTGTATCTCGGCAACCAAAAGGTCTGATGTACTGAAATTGGTGTAAAATATTACGTATAAAATATGACATAGACAATATGATACGCCCTGCACTATAAAATATATGTCATATGACTTTCGTTTCATGACTATGAATAAAATCTTGAGAAATCGGAGAAATATTGCAGAAAAAATAAGGGGGTATACCTATAAAACCAAACGTATCTTAGCTAGTAATAACCCTAGAGAATTAGACTTTGCATTTGATAATAGCTACGACAATGCACTATACACATTTAATCTTATTAATGATCATATGAATGTTTGCTTCATGAATTTTCATGAAAACCACAAAAATATGTGAAAAATCGAGGAAAATTGAATGGGTATACCAACAAAATCATCTGTTTGTCAGTTGTAAACATCCATATATTATTCAAAATCGCATCAAATAATTTCTACGACTACTAGTCTTTGCCATATGGCCAGATTTACAATATTGATTGGTTAAAAACAAATGTACAAATGATTTTGTTTGAGCACAACCTTATTTTTTTCTGTTATGTTAACATTCTCTGATGTTTTACGTATCATTCACTTAACGTTATCTAAAGTGGTTAATATATCATACTGCAGGGCAATAGTGCATCACATTAGAAATCCCCTGGTACCATTTACAACACTCTAAGTTTTTTGCTAGTTGAGATATAAGCGATTTCGTTGGTATAGTCCCTCTATTTTTGGTGATGTTTTCTTCAATATGTAATGTTCCAATTAATATTCGAACAACAAATACTCAGATGATTTATATATCTTATAACATGGATATAGAACATTGATCTAGCAATCAATTTGTACCATTTTCAAACGCTAAGACATTTGGTAGCTGAGATATTTGTGATTTTGTTGGCATACGCCTTCATTTTTCTGCGTTTTTTTCTCTATCTATTTTGTTTTCGTTAATGTTCGAACATTAAAAAAGTCAAATAGCTTACATATCTTATTACATGAATATAGGGCATTGTCCTAGCAAGTACTTGGTACCATTTTCATCACTCTATAGCGTTCGGTAGCTGAGATATAAGCGATTTGGTTGGTATACCCTCTTCATTTTTCTGTGATTTTTCTCTAATATCTAAATTTCATATTCAAATAAACAACAAGAATTTCAGCTTATCAATATATCTTATTACATGGTTATAGAAAATGTTATAGCAATCATTTGGTACCATTCATAAAAATCTAAGGTTTTTACTAGCTGAAATATAATCGATTTTGTTGATATACCCCTTCATTTTTCAGTGATTTTTCTCAACACTCTTAAGTTTTATTAACAATTGAACAATACGTTAGTCAGCCGATTTATATTTCTTAGTATTTGGTTATAGTCAAGTGTCCTAGCAAACAATTTATTCAAATTTCAGCTCTCCGGGTATATCAGTAGACAAGGTGGGTGTGGTAATATAGGTATACCCCCTTAATTTTTCTCCAATTTCTAAAGATTTGATTAAAACAAAAAATAAATGACTAAGATATTGTAGAATTGAGTGATATAATTTTGCTATAGTAATCGCTTGATACCAGTTTCAGCACTTTAGGGTTTTTGGCTGCTGAGAAACAAGTCATTTTGTAGATATTCCCGTTTATTTTATTTTATTTTTTTCTCTCCAATTTCAAGTTTTCATTAATATTCATGACGAAGAAAATCAGGTTAGTTTTATATCAGACATGAGGGTGATCTATCATTGTCTTAGCATTCACAAGATACCACTTTCAATGTTCTATGTTTATTAACAGCTCAGATTCGAGTGACTTTGTAACTATTCCCTTATATTGTACCGATTTTCTTATGTTTTATTAATTTCATGAATATGCAAAACCAATGATTTGAATAATAATATGTATTTATGTAAAAGTTTTATGTCCATGTATTACTATTGGAAAAAATGATAATCTTCTAGAGAATAATGTTGATGGTATATGAGTAAGTACACCCCTATTGTTTATGATCACATTCGGTGTGGGTTGGGAAACTATAATATTTACATCATATAAATGTGTTCAGTGTTGAAGGTAACACATTTGGGCATTCTAATATTCTTCTGACAAAACTGGCCGCCATAAAAATGTGTCTAAGAGTGCAAGGTAGATCATATTACCCGCCCCAAAGTATTCAATGGCAAAATATTTTCCCCTAGTTTTTCCTGATTTTTGAAATTTTCATTAATATTCATGAAAATGCTAATAATATAATTTTCATTTATGTACATGACATCAACAATTTTGTCAAATGGTATTATTGGTGCAATAACAATGTGTCATAGTAAGAGTGTATATATGAAATAAGTTTATTTATTGTTTTTATGATTTGTACTGTCATTTTGATGATTTAATTAAAATTCATGAATATGCAAATTAGATAATTTACATTTTTATCATACGATATCAGAAATATGTCTCCGCTTTAAAATGAGACCAAGTTCTGTTACCTATGATAAAAAACAGCTGAGCTATGGTCCGTCTTCCTTGTGTACCGCCCCATTTTCTGTTCACTAAAATGTGCATGTTTTAAAGGGGGATGCCGTACTTCAAAGGGATATAACTCAATAAATAAAAATTGTAGAGAAACGTAGTTTGTATGGCTGAAAAGCTTATGAAATTATCTATACGACTAAAGAAAATTCGCTTCAAAACTATGTATATGAAATGCGCAAATTAAATTGAAAATATTCATTTACAACGATTTTATGGGTATATTACGTAATATTACGTAATAACATCGTCTTGGCGTTCAAGGAACCTAAACAGCAACCAATCGCCGTGAAATACATGCTTGTATTACATAATTTGGAAATGCACGTTGTTCCAAAAATAATTCTATGACTTTTTCTAACGGAAACAACTGTCTGTCGAAACTTGCTTTGTTATAGTAGGGAGTTATCTCCCCTTTTTCTAATATGACGCTACACTTTTGGAAAGCTACGACAACCGGGAAACAATAGCAGGGGTGATAAGCTTTCATTTGAGACCAAGTTTGTCCTTTCCCTTTATGGGTGCATTTTATGGTCAAGTTTCAGTTTCATGTACCGTACTATCATTTCATCAAACGCGCAATGCATGCGATGTAATGTCTGTCTTTCTGTCAAACCATTGCTTGTAAAGAATATAATGTGTCTGTTATAGTTTTATTTTTTCCCTTGCGTGACTAATTACAAACGAATGTGTAGCAAAAAAAAAAAAAAAAAAAAAAAACACGGGAGATTCCCGAAAAAATCCATCCGGCACACCCGCAAGCAGAATTTGGCTAGTATCACATGCCTGATGTGGGGCTCGAACCAACACCAGACACAGCAGTGAGAAGATCGAATGGTTAAGCGTGTAAATGAAAATCAGCGCACTCGACCATCGACCATGGGTCGCTGGATACAGTTTTGTCAGATGATTATGTTTAATATAATACATTAGGTCTGTTTTTCCTACTCGCATTTCGTTTAAATTATAGAAGCCGTTAATTTCATTTCAAAAGTGTCTCTCTTTTCTGTACCTTTCACATGCGCGGATCCAGAAATTTTCATGAGAGGGGGGTCCAACGAAAATGGTATTTTTTGGTCACAGATGAGAGGGGGTCCAACCCCCCAAAAATACCTTTTTTTAGGTAAAATTTTCAAATTCCAGGGGGGGTCTGGACCCCCGGTCCCCCCCCCCTCTGGATCCGCGCATGTTTCAACTAATATGCGAGCCCCGAAACCAAAGCGCAGATTAGCTATGCAGTAACTGCACAGCTGATCAGCACCGTTGATTTTGTTACTCGGATATTACAATTTCTCTCCTACTTTAATCCAAAATTTAAAGATAATCCTGCTTCTGTGGCTGTACAATCTGGATTATGTCAGACCTCGAAAAATATTAATCCAAGGTCAGACCTGGTCAGAAACCCCGATTAACCCTTTAACCAATGATATGTTATTTGTGAATCTGAATAAAATATGTTTAAACTAAAACTAAACCCCGATTGTTGGTTTTCTCATGCAGAGGCTTATTCCAAAGCTTAAGTTCCTTCCACGAAACTGTAAAAGCTCGATCGAAGTCAACAAAACACCACGAATAAATAAATAAATAAAATTTGATAAATAAAATTCGATAAATAAAATTTGATAAATAAAATAATTATCAGGCGAATGAATAGAATGAATAAATAAATGATAATAATGAGGCTTTGGCGGGTTCGATCCTCGAGTCCCGCACATCACTGTCCACACGATAAAGCCGTCGGAAATGGATGGGTGTACGTAATATAAACTTACATCAGATTTCTGGAAATTCTATAGCAGTAAATGCATTTGTGTCTTTGTGTCACCAGTTTTATAGGCCTACTATAATCCGAAAGCACATGCTCGTAATCTTAAATTAAGAAATATGCATAAATTGGAAACGGCATTCGACTATCGCCGTAACTTTTTTCTTGACCTTTTTTTCTCTCTCTCTCATTATAATGTGTATGTGTAAATTCACAATAAAAGCGATCTGTTTCTTTGCTTCTGTCGATATTTACCTTGTGTTCGGACCGCACAACTACAGCCGACGCCATCTTGAAAACGACGCCATTGGCGCGACGTTATGGCATTTCGTCCTTCGCGACGCACGGACCTTTGAGCGCCACGGTTTTTATGGTTCTTTACCTTAAAAATACAAAACAATAAACAATCAATGTGTGGACATTATTCAGTATTCATGTGACAAACAAGCCCATATATGTTTGCTTAAAAATTGCTGTTGACAAACAAATGCAAATCAATTCAAAGTCTAATGGTTCAATTTTGCCAAAGATGGGGTGGGTCGTGAAAATATTTAGTTGCATTGTCTGGATTCTATTAACACATTCACTGCCGCCGACGACTGTAGTCGTTTTTACCGTTCACTGCCACCGACGACTGTAGTCGTTTTACGGGTATACCGGTATGTCCCGGGTTATAGGTGAAAGTTTTAAAGGGAGGTAAATGTATTTTATATCAGATTTTACAGTGTAAAAAGGCCTTTTCAGTGATATATGATATGCGCATATATCTAAAAATAAAATAATTAATAAATTAACTAATAAATCAATAAAAAAAATAAATAAATATATGCTTGGCAGTGATATATTGATTTTTTGAGAGGCGTGGCAGTGAAAGTGTTAAATCAGCCAAACTGTTCTGTAAACGAAAGTGTACATATTTCTTCTCTTACAAATGCTAAATTCAGCTCCACAGTCATAACATGAAAATTTCATCCTCCCAAATCTGAGATTTAGGGACTTTTTACATCTTATCCATAGATCTCCTTTCTCTACTAGGCGGCCCCTGTGGCCGAGCGTTTAAGAACGCCGTTTCTGAAACACTCGATCATCTCAACGCTGTGTCTGGTGTGGGCTCGAGCTACGCTCTGGCCACATGTGAGACAAGCCAAGTTCTGCTTACGGGTGTGTCAGGTGTTTTTTCTCCGGGTTCTCACGTTTTTGCCCCACTTACTGATTGGCCCGTCTCATATGAGATGAAATAATCTTGAAAACTGAATCCAAACCAGAGAACCAATGGTCCTGTAAACGCTCACCTGAGATCTGCTGCATATACCAATAAACATGTTTGAATAGTATGGTATTTAACCCCAGTGCAGGGGCAGATTTCCCTTCAAATGATATTTTAACAGTTTTCCCCATTCAAATGCATGGGCAACACATGCTGACCTTGCCATAAACTGGGTCAAGGTCATCACAGGGTCATGATTTATATACACATTGGAGTACTTTAGCCATCAATGCTTCACGCCATGTTTCCTTGAAATCAGTCTATTGGTTCAAGAGAAGATTTTTGAAGGGTCTTTGCCATATATGGGCATGGCGGCCATCTTGGTCACGTGCTCTAAATTATTAATATACACAGTGGTTCCCCCATCCTATGGATGCTTCACATAAAATTTGGCTTTAATTGGCCAAGCAGTTTCAGAGGAGAAAATTTTTGAATATTATGTTAATATACATGTAAAACTGCCCCGGGGTGGGGCCATATAAGCCCTTGGGTACAACTTTTTTCAGAATCATTAATATTCAGTCCTACTAACCATTTCCTGCAAGATTTTCACCTCAAATGACTTTTTAAAAGTTTTCCCCATTCAAATGCATAGGCGACCTACGTTGACCTTGTCATAAAATAGGTCAAGGTCACCACAGGGTCATGATTTATATACACATTGTAGTACTTTAGCCATCAATGCTTCATGCCAAGTTTCTTTGAAATCAGTCCACCAATTTCGGAGAAGAAGATTTTTGAAGGGATTTTTACCATATGGGCATGGCGAACATCTTGGTCACATGACCTAGATTATTTATATACACATTGATTCCCCCATTCTACAGATGCTTCACATAAAATTTGGCTTTGTTTGGCCAAGCGATTTCAGAGGAGAAGACGTTTGAATATTATGGAGATATACATGTATATTGCCCCGGGGTAGGGGCACATGAGCCCCTCGGGTCCAATTTTTTTCGGAATCATTAATATTCAGTCCTACTGCCCATTTCCTGCAAGACTTTCACTTTAAATGACATTTTAAAAGTTTTCCCCATTCAAATGCATTAGCGGCCTATGTTGACCTTGCCGTAAAATAGGTCAAGGTCACCACAGGGTCATGATTTATATACACATTGTAGTGCTTGAGCCATCGATGCTTCAAGTTTCGTTGAAATCAGTCCACTGGTTCTGGAGAAGATTTTTGAAGGGTTTTTACACTATATGGGCATGGCGGCCATCTTGGTCATGTGACCTGGTTTCTTATATACACATTGGTTCCCCCTTCCTACAGATGCTTCATATAAAATTTGGTTTTGATTGGCCAAGCGGTTTCAGAGAAGATCTTTGAAAATAAAGGACGACGGACAGATGACGACGACGGACGGACGCTGGAGCATGGGTGTACTATAAGCTCACCTGTGAGCCTTCGGCTCAGGTGAGCTAAAAAAATCTCTACTTACTGGTATGCATTGCATTTATAACTGCTCACTGGTAACCACTGCAGTATAGATGCGCATTGGTATGCTTAGTAACTGACAAACTGCTGAGTTGCTCACTGGTATGCATTGCATTAATTACACTGCTTACTGGTATGCATTGCATTTACCACTGCTCACTGGTATGTGATATATTTATAACTGGTCACTAGTATGTATTGCATTTATAACTATGCTCACTGGTATGCAATGTATTTTTAAATGGTCACTACTATGCATTGCATTTATAACTGCTCACTGGTTCGAAATGTATTCTTAAATGGTCACTACTATGCATTGCATTTATGACTGCTCACTGGTTCGAATAGCACTCACTTGCATGTATTGAATTTACAATGCTCACTGGTATGCAATGCACTTTATATGCATTGCATTTTATAACTCTGATCATTGGTATGCATTGCATTTATAACTGCTCACTTGTATTGCAGTTAAAACTGCTCACTGGTATGCATTGCAGTGGTTCCGGGTCATTTCGGCCCATAACCATTTCGGCCCATGACCATTTCGGCCCATAACCATTTCGGCCCATACCATTTCGGCCCATAACCATTTCGGCCCATATTTTTTTATATATAGATAGGGACTTTTGGTTTTCAGTTTGTTTCATTAAGGTTTCGTCACAAGTTTTATTTGAAATAGGGTCGATTTTATTTCATGGATAGGGACTTTTGATTTGTTGCATTTGGTTTTTGTTACACGTTTTATTTAATAATAGCAGTGGCGGATTTAGAGGGGGGTCGGGGGGTTCACTCGAACCCCGCTCTGGAACCAAATTACTTCATTTTCATGGAGAAATTTAAGAAAATATGGATAACAATTGGAAAACGAACCCCCCTTGGTAAATTTGAACCCCCCTTTCAAAAATCCTGGATCCGCCACTGAATAGGGCCGTTTTTTGAGCCTGCAAATGACTTTCTCTTCGATTTTGGGCCTCATGGAGGTATGGCAACAATTTCAATTCTAGATCTATAATGATTCAAACTTGGGTTGGGTGTGTTTTAGTACTTTATAAGTATTTAAGCACATTGAAAGCGATAGTTAAAATTAAAATTTCAGTAGCATGTGGCAGCCTGCCAATTCTGGTCGACTCCAACGGTCAATCGGGACCAAGGCTGAAAAGAGAAAAAAAAAAACTAAACATGATAGATAGATAGATAGATAGATAGATAGATAGATAGATTACTGGTGATTAGCGTGCTTAATGATTCGTAACTACTCCGATATGGCGATTAATGAACCGTAACTGCATACTGGTTTTCTCTAAATTAACTTCTTTATCTGGCACGTAACAAAAAAGAAAGAAAATAAAACAAAATAAAACCTTACCTCTAGGAAATATCCATATCATGTTCTCTTCACCAGGATAACATTTCCATTACACCCTTAAACCCACATTTATATGGTAAAACTGGTGTATGCAGGGGTATACCTATTTTTCCTATTTTTGCTCCAAAACATACATTGTGAGTACTCGTTAGAACCGCCTTTGCTGAGGCGGTTCTAACGTGTACCCACAATCTATGTTTAGAGCAAAAATAAGAAAAATATAAAAAAAAAAGACTTTCAGCTATAAAGTTTCAATATTTAAAGCTAAAAATATTTGTTTATTGCATGGGCAAGTTTTCGTAATGTTCTTTCGAAGAATATGTCACTCTTATGTGAGTGACTTTTGACAGTTGCTGGCACTATTCACATCAGTTTTGATTGCAGTTGAAGTTTGATTTGAAATGCTTGTGTTCACCAGGCTGTGGCACTTGATTAGTTCCAAGCTTATGGGACAATTAAGTAATTAACTGATATTATATTGGTTCATATTTGTTAAAATCTAATTAAAGGAAAACTTACTTTGAAAAAAAGGAAATATAGAATAAATAATAAAAGATAAAATAAAATTATGTTTCTTTTTGCTAATTTCAACATGAATTATCTGTGGCATGTACATCGTAAAACAACGAAATGGTATGGCGATTTTAAACTTTAGAATTATTAATACTAGGGATGTCATTTGGTGTCAGATTTAAGGTTCGGACGTTCGGAAACAAACATCCGGATGGTTCGAACGTTCGCATTTTTTTCTCGGATATCCATTTATGTATGTATATACTTATCAGTATATACATACATAAATGGATGTTTGTCGAGTGTTCCCTTGAAAGTACATTCATAATCAAGAGTTACTGAGCTTGGCGTTGTTTCCGTTGATGTGGTGCAGAAACGAAACGCCATGCAGTTTAGGCAATTTTATCTACATTCAAACATCATGATGCTAAAACTAATTGTAAGACGTTGTTACACATGTAGAAAATTTAATGGTATTCTCTGCATAAACGGGCCAGCTTAAGAATCTGCATTTGATTTCATAGTACATGTACTTGTTTTCTTTAATCCCAAAAACATATCTATTGTAGTTTTGCCGGGCGGCGGTCTGTATAATTATTATTTTTAAAACTTGAGAAGTGTCAATCACATCGTTTTCAAAAGAAAACAAAAGATTTAATCCTTTCTTTGTTTATTGTCGCTTCCTCGTGACCGGCATTGTCCCGTTTAACTCTTTACCTGTTAGACCGTGACCTTTGACACTTTGTATTAAATTCTGCTAAGCAGATACTGCGTATTTTTGTCATATAATAATGGAAATTTACCCAAACATTAGACATTTTGATTTTTTAGCGAACGTCCGGACGCTAAAATTTGGATCCGAACTTCGGTACGGGATCCAAAGTCCGAACGTTCGGACTGCGGTTGACATCCCTAATTAATACTGATTTTTTTTTTATTTCCTAATTCAAGAAACATGCTTTGTAAGTCATGTTTGTAACCAGGTTTATATTAAAACATATATAGAATAAGTTATTTTAGTAAACATTCCATTTAGGGCAATGGTAATAATTTATGGGCCGAAATGGTTATGGGCCGAAATGGTTATGGGCCGATATTGTCATGGGCCGAAATGGTTATGGGCCGAAATGACCAGTTACCATTGCGGTTATTATCCTGCTCACCAATATGCATTTTATTTTCTGCTCACAGGTAATATACTTCTGGCATGGTTTGTAACTAGGTCAGTATCATCCTTGCAAAAATGAAATCTTTACATAAATATTCATTAAATATGCATTTCTGCACATTTGGGATGTACATATAAGGCAAACTTTTTTTTTTTTTTTTTTTTATTTTACTAAATAATATATTTATTAAGGAGTCGTCACACCTAAGCGAAAATCGCTTGACGCAGACTTGCGTTTAATTGCGAAAAATAGTTTTTGTTTGATTGATTTATTGCTTTACGTCCCAGTCAACAGCTATGATCATGTGGGAACGATAGATGTTGAAAGGGACGTAAAGCATTAAATCAAACAAACAAGAATCTCTTTTCAAAATAAAACGCAAGTCTTCGCAAGTCTGCATTGAGGGATTTTCGCTTATGTGTGATGAGGCCTTTAACAATTTTATATCATCAACAACAAATCATAACTATCAGAGCACAACACAGAATTATCTGAGCCAAGTCATGAGGAAACCAACAATTTGCATATGCGAAAACAAAGGCGCTGATCAGCTTTGCAGAAATTTGCGCCTTTGTTTTCCCTACATGGATAGTACATTTCCTCCACTTTATTAGTCCAAAATTTCAAGCCTCTTGCCATTTTCTCAGCTTCTACTGTTCAGTTTGTGTCAGACCTGTTCGGACATCACATTGTTGGTTTACTCATGATGCAGCTCATTTGTTTTTATAACATCCTATATACCCATTGTTCTTTAATACAGCAAAGATTGATCCAACATCATATGACACATGACAAAATGGAGTGTGGTGATTGGAAGCCAGATCAAATTGACAACAATCTCCAGCGTAAAGTTCTTTGCCTCACTGTAGGTTCCAATAACCAGACTCCCCTTATGCCATGGGTCAAGTAATGTTGCATCAATATGCACTGTAAGCCGCGCTGTAGGTTGTAGCAAATCAATCCATATTCCAATAACCAGACTCCCCTTATGCCATGTGTCAAGTAATGTTGCATCAATATGCACTGTAAGCAATTTGGTTGCATCACTGGTATACAGGGTGATAATGGAATCAAGTTTAAAAATAATGTTTGTTTTTGTTTCTTTGTTTGTATTCAGGTTTAACATCCCAGTCAACAAAGTTTCAGTCATGTCGGGACAAAGCTACTATTTCCTGGATACTGACCAGTAATATAGTGAGTGAATGTGCCTCAAATTTGTTTAAGACAGTGAGTGATACATAATATATTGACCATCATTTTTGAGAAAATTTTGAAATTCCCTGACTTTTCCCTGACTTTCTGCACTTTTTGCAAATTCCCGGACTCAAACCCAAATTCCCTGACTTTTCCCTGACCTGGAAAAAAATCATTTTCCAGACTTTTTTCCCTCACCGTGGCAACCCTGTTCCCTATCCTATAAGCTCACCTGAATGGTGAGCTAAAAAATCACTTTATTTCTTTTAAAGGTGTACTTGTAAATATTTTTCAACAAAGAAGAGTCAAGAAACACCAAGTTTGTTGCCCATTTACAAAACATTTTTCCCTTAACAACCTTTTTCCACTTAAAATTCACAGAAGACTACCTTAAATAAAGTACTAAAACTTACAATTTTTTCTACCTTAACAATAATGAGTCGCATTGTAAAACCAGAGGACCAATGGTCCTGTAAACGCTCACCTGAGATCTGCTGTATATACGGATGTTATAGAAAATAGTCCCAGTATAGGGGCAGGTGAAGCCCTTGGGCCATTATTTTTTCAGAATAATCAATATACTGTCCATACAAGTTTTTCCCTTCAAATGACACTTTAACAGTTTACCCATTCCAATACATAGGCAACCCATGTTGACCTTGCCTTAAAATAGGTCAAGGTCATCACAGGGTCATGATTTATACACACATTGTAGTACTTGAGTCATCGATGCTTCATGCCAAGTTTCTTCGAAATCGGTCCACCGGTTCCGTAGAAGAAGATTTTTGAAGGGTTTATACCATATATGGGCATGGCGTCCATCTTGGTCATGTGACCTTGATTATTTATATATACATTGATTCCCTTATTCTATAGATGCTTCACATGAAATTTGGCTTTGATTGGCGAAGCGGTTTCAGAGGAGAAGATGTTTGAATATTATGGTAATATACATGTATAATGCCCCGGGGCTGGGGCAAATGAGCCCCTGGGGTCCAGGTTTTTTTTCAGAATCATTAATATTCAGTCCTACTGCCCATTTCCTGCAAGACTTTCACTTTAAATGACATTTCAAAAGTTTTCCCCATTCAAGTGCATTGTCGACCTATGTTGACCTTGCTGTAAAATAGGTAAAGGTCATCCAAAGGTCATAATTTATAAACACATTGTAGTACTTCAGTCCCCGATGGTTCATGCCAAGTTTTGTTGAAATTGGTCCATTGGTTCAGAAGATGAATTTTGAATGGTTTTTACCATATATGGGCATGGCGGCCATCTTGGTCATGCGACCTGGATTATTTATGAACACATTGATTCCCCCTTCCCACAGATGCTTCCTATAAAATTTGGCTTTGATTGGCCAAGTGGTTTCAGAAGAAGATTTTTGAATATTTTTGTAATATACATGTATATTGCCCCAGGGTGAGGGCAGACCAACCCCTGGGGTCCAAATTTTTTTCAGAATTACCTACCTTCAGTCCATTTGCCCATTTCCAGCAAGATTTGCCTTTCAAATGACATTTTAACAATTTTCCCCATTCAAGTGCATGGGCGACCTATGTTGACCTTGCCGTAAAATAGGTCAAGGTCATCCAAAGGTCATAATTTATAAACACCTTGTAGTACTCTAGTCCCAGATGATTCATGCCAAGTTTCGTTGAAATCGGTCCAGTGGTTCAGGAGAAGAAGAATTTTGAAGGCTTTTTACCATATATGGGCATGGCGGCCATCTTGGTCATGTGACCTAGATTATTTATAAACACATTGGTTCCGCCTTCCTATAGATGCTTCATATAAAATTTGGCTTTGATTGGCCAAGCGGTTTCAGAGAAGAAGATCTTTGAAAATGGTGGACAACGGACGGACGACGGACGGACGACGGACAGACGCCGGATCATGGCCATCCTATAAGCTCACCTTGTGAGCCTAATGGCTCAGGTGAGCTAAAAAACAACAGATTTCTGCCTATGCGAAAACAAAGGCGCAGATCAGCTTCGCATTAACTGCGAAGCTGATCAGCGCCTTTGTTTTCGCTATACGGATGGTACGATTCCTCTTCTTACATACGAAATGTCAAGCTTCTAGTCATCTTCTGTGGCTGCACAGACTGTTTGTGATGGACCCGGTCAGAAACCCCGAAGACCGGTTTTCTCGCGTCGCAGTTCAATTATTCTGTATGGAGTGCAGCTGCAAACATTGACTCAGACTTACATAACATTTCTGAGAGGACTGGAGCTGCCTTTCCAGCTCCATTTTTTCAATGTTGATGAATTTGAGATCTTTCTCAGACTGTACCCGCAGATCCTCAAGGGACGTGGTGTGGCTCGCCCTCATCTCGGACCGCTCAGCCTCCAACACCCGCTTCTCTTCCTCAACTGCGGCTAGCTGTAATGGCAAGGACACAGTATACGGTTAAACTTCACTTTTTTCCATTTTCAAAAGTTTCAATTTGAAATTTAACTGATTGTATTGTTGTGTGAGTAAAGACTCGATGAATAAAATTACAGATTTTAAAAGCCTAATTCATCAGGAAAACATCTCCGTGCAATCAAAACCCCCCTAAACCCCACTTTTATATAGTAAAACTGGGGTATGCAGGGGTATAACTATTTTTCTTATTTTTGCTCCAAAACATAGATTGTGGGTACTCGTTAGATCCGCCTCTGTGAGGCGGTTCTAACGTCTACCCACAATCTATGTTTTGAGCAAAAATAAGAAAAATATCAAAAATTTTCTTATGAATTTTTCAATTTTTACAGTAGAAAAAAATCTCTGTATATTGCATAGGCATGTTTTCGTAATGGACAGAAAAAAATGAACTACTAAGAATGACAAAATTAATCCCTAACCTGTTGTTGCTGACTAGACAATTCCGCTGACAGCGTGTCATTCTGATCCCGGAGGTAGCTCAACTGCCGTTCCATCTCTTCCCACTCACCCCTCTCACGTTTCACATCCTCCTTAGCACCTACTAATTCTGTCTCCAATGCTGAGAGCTTTTCACTCAGGTTATATTCACTTCCGTATTTGACAGTTTAACCTCCAACCGCTGCAAGTCTTCTGTCTTGTTCTTTAGCCTATCTTCTGATGCAGCCAGTTCTTTCTTGAGTTCGGAAACCTGCTGGATAGTTGATTCGGCTTTACTCTTCCATGAGCTGAGCTCAACTGACAGCCTTTGATGAGCTCTTGACTGCTCAAGCTTTTCACTGTCTAGTTGTGCTATGGTTTGGCGCCGAGTTTCATTGGCTTCCTGTTGAGTTTCAACTTCCTGAAAATAAGGAATTGTGTATCAATAATTATGTTGTATTTTTTAAAATAAGTCATGAAAATGGTAATATACATTTGTAAAGTCAAATGCAACATTAACCCAATTATCAAATTTATTGCCTTGCATATGTAAACAGATTTGTTTATTACATGTATATAGCTTTTCTACATGTTTCATTCTTCATATCAAAACCAGCTTTGTGCATAATTGAGTATTAACTCCTTTTTTTCTCCACGATGTGGCTCAAATCTACATACCCTACGAGTTAAAACCAGCTCCGTGCGGCACTGAGACAACTCTTTCTCTACAGACTGTATCTTGGTCTCATTGTCTTTCTTCAGCGACTGAAGCTCCAACACAGTCTTCTCCAAAGACCCCTGCTTCTCTGTCAGAGTTTCCATCTTTGACTGCAAGAGGTTGTTATTATCTGTCATCTCATCGAGGTTCGTCTCGAGTTGTGCAGAGCTGGACTCCAACATTTTATTGGTGTTTGTATGTTTGAGGATTTCATCTTCCAATGCCAACACTTTCTTGGTGCTTTCTATGTACTTTGCCTGAAAAAGCATTTGTAGTGAGAAAACTGATAATAAAGTTTTGGAGAAATGTTATCAGACACTATCAGACACATTAGATACTGAACGCTTTAGTCAACAGAAAACAGCTTATTTACAGTGGACACTTTGCAATGATTTACTGATAATTTTGCTTGTTTGCCCATTAAAACACAAGTTGTGAGTACCCATTGTCAAATAATTTTCTTCTTGTCCTTCACTGGGACATTTGAACATTGCTGCATCAAGTAAGCAAATATTTGAAAACCAGTACTTCAATGGTCTGGTTAGCCTGAGAGATGGACTCCAGCTCCTTCTTTAGCTTCTGGTGAAGGTCTGGGTCTACCCAGGTGGTCTTCATCTTGTCATACTCTTCCTGGAGCTCTGACAGCCGCTTCTCTACCACAACACTCATGGGCTCTGTAAACCACTCATACCCAACGGTCCCTGTATTTAAATCTTCATTTAATACAGCCTGGAAAAAATACAATTCACATGCATCAAGAAATTCTTAAACATCCATTAATTCTGATCCTTTTCAAGTCAAAGCGTAAATTAATACTAATAATAATGTCAAAGAAGAATAAGAGCTGTCGCAGGACAGCGTAGCTCGCCTGACTTGTGCTTTGCCACTAAATTTATCAAAATCTATGACCCATGACCCTGACCTCAAGGTCGCTCAGGTGGGTCGTAAAAGCATAAAACTTCAGACCAATATCTACCAACATGCAAAGTATCAACTTGATCCATCAACATGTTCAAGAGATATAGACTTCTAAAAACTTTAATGAAAAACTTTAACATAAAATTTCTAAGTCTGGGACCTTGACCTCAAGGTCACCCAGGATGGGTCATGATGGTACTGCATAAAACTTCAGACCAATATCTACCAATATGCAAAGTATCAACTTGATACATCTACATGTTCAAGAGATATAGACTTCTAAAAACTTTTACCAAAAGTGTGACGCGGACGTACACATACACATAAACGTAAACGCGGACGACCGAGGTGACAACAATAGCTCTGTGCACTTCGTGCAGGTGAGCTAAAAATTACTTTTAATCTCTTAGTTCATAACATTTTTTCGCTTGATATGAATCAGACTTATAAAGATTAATTTGACCATCTTTTCCCTAATTTTCATTTTCAATACCAAGAAATAGAACAAATCCAATTCAGCATTTCAAGATTCTTATTTAGTATTAATGAAACAGTTATATGATCTTATTTTACCTTGTTCTTTATTATTTTTGCTCTTTTTGCAAACTCTAGAGTCGATAAAGTTTGTCCCAAACATCTGAAAATACATGTATACTCATGAAATTAAGGTGATTGTGACTGCATTTACAACAAGCATTTTTGTTTATTATTTTAAGTCTGCTTTTCTGTTGTGTTGTTCTCTTGCTACATAATTGATGTTTGATGATACAAATGTACTATAAAACCAGAGGACCAATGGTCCTATAAACGCTCACCTGAGATCTGGGATATGTGACTTAAGTTGACCTTGCCATAAAATGGGTCAAGGTCATCCCAGGGTCATGATTTATATAGACTTCATAAAGCTCTTCTGCCTGATGCTTCATGCTAAGTTTCAAAATCATAGGCCTTCTGGTTCTGGAGAAGAAGATTTTTAAAGGTTTTTGCTATTTATAGCCATGGCAGCCATCTTGGTCATGTGACCTTGACCGACCTTTTATACAAATTTTCATTCCCTCTTCCAAACAATGCTCCACATAAAGTTTGGCTTTAATTGGCATAGCGGTTTCAGAGAAGTAGATGTTTGAATATTATGGGCATATACATGTATATAGCCCCAGGGCAGGGGCAGACAATCTCCTGGGGTCAAATTTTTTCCATAAACATAAATTTTCTGTCCATTTGCATACTCCCAGCAAGTTTCCAACATTTAATTACATTTTACTATTTTTTCCCATTCGAATGCATTAGGGACCTAAGATGACCTTGCCGTAAAAAAGGTCAAGGTCACCCCAGGGTCATGATTCATATAAATTTTGTAGAGCTCCATTGCCTGCTGCGTCATGCCAAGTTTCAAACTCATAGGCCTTCTGGTTCTGGAGCTGAAGATTTTTAAGTTTTTGCTATTTATAGCCATGGCAGCCATCTTGGTCATGTGACCCTGACCATTTATACAAACTTTCATTCCCACTTTCTAAGGATGCTCCACATAAAATTTGGCTTTGATTGGCAAAGCGGTTTCAGAGAAGAAGATGTTTGAATATTATGGTCATATACATGTATATAGCCCCGGGGCAGGGGCAGACAACCCCCTGGGCCCAAAATATTTTCATAAACATAAATTTTCTGTCCATTTGCTCATTCCTAGCAAGTTTTCTGCCATTAAATGAAATTTTCCTATTTTTCCCATTCAAATGCATGGGTGACCTAAGGTTGACCTTGCCATAAAAAAGGTCAAGGTCAACCCAGGGTCATGATTTATATAAACTTTGAAGAGCTCCATTGCCTGATGCTTCATGCCAAGTTTCAAAATCATAGGCCTTCTGGTTCTGAAGAAGAAGATTTTTAAACGTTTTTGCTATTTATAGCCATGGCGGCCATCTTGGTCAATGTGACCTTGACCATTTATACAAACTTTCATTCCCTCTTCCCAAGGATGCTCCACAAAAAGTTTGGCTTTAATTGGCCTAGCGATTTCAGAGAAGAAGATGTTTCAATATTATGGTCATATACATGTATAATGCCCCTGGGCCCAAAATATTTTCTTAAAAATAAATCTTCTGTCCATTTGCTCATTTCTAGCAAGTTTTCTGCCATTATAGCATTTTACCATTTTTTCCCATTCAAATGCATTGGCGACCTAAGTTGACCTTGCCGCAAAATAGGTCAAAGTCATCCTAGGGTCAGGATTTATATAAACTATGATGGGCCCACGTCCCCCAATGCTACATACCAAGTTTCGTGGAAATCAGCCCACTGGTTCTGGAGAAGAAGATTTTTAAAGGTTTTTGCTATTTATAGCCATGGTGGTCATCTTGGTCATGTGACCTCGACCATTTATATAAACTTTAGTTCACCCTCTCTAAGGATGCTCCACATGAAGTTTGGCTTTGATTGGCCAAGCCGTTTCAGAGGAGAAGATCTTTGAAATTGTGAACGCCGGACGACGCCGGACGCCGGAGCATGGGTATACTATAAGCTCACCTGTGAGCCTTCGGCTCAGGTGAGCTAATAAATGCTTCACATAAAATTTGGCTTTGATTGGCCAAGCGGTTTCACAGAAGAAGATGTTTGAATAGTATGGTAATATACATGTATAATGCCCTGCCCCCTGGTGTCCAATTTTTTTCAGAATCATTAATATTCAGCCCTACTGCCCATTTCCTGCAAGACTTTCATTTTAAAAGACATTTTAAAGGTTTTCCCCATTCAAATGCATTGGCGACCCATGTTGACCTCGCCGTAATATAGGTCAAGGTCATCCAAAGGTCATAATTTATAAACACATTGTAGTACTTCAGTCCCTGATAAGCGCGATGACTTTGATTTTGATATAGTAAATTTTCCTTTTTTGGATGGTGACGTTCCTCGTCGTGCTTCTTATGGTGTATACATTTCGCAACTTATTAGGTTTGCTAGAGTCTGCAATCATGTTACAGACTTCAACGCTTGAAATAAATGTTTAACGGCAAAACTTCTCCAACAGGGCTATCGGTATCATAAACTTCGAAAAACATTTTCTAAATTTTATCGTAGACACTATGAATTGATTTCCAAATATAATGTTGGGTTAAAGACGCTTTTAAGTGAGGGCCTTTCGGAACCTGAATTTTATGGTGACTTGGTTTACAAATTTAAGAAACTTAAAGGAATTAATGATTTTTCTTTTCAGTTCAGAAAAATCATAACACGTTACAGACGTATAGGTTATAACTTGAATGTTATGCGACAGTCTGCATGCTTAGTTTTTAACCCAATCATGGTTCATAACTATGCTGCCTTCTTTAATTGCACGCCGGTGGGTCGAGCGTCAGACTCTATGATGGCCCCGACATAAAGCTATTCATTTTAGTTGGTTGGGGCCGGAGCTTCTAGTCTGTTGCTTGGCCCACCGGGGTCCAACTGATGTTTTTCTTTTGCTCCGGAGTTAGTAGGTTATTCGGCGCCCAGGGATCTCCATCGTCGGGCAGCTTACTCAGTCTGTGAGTCCTGGTTTTTGATTCATCAGGATGTTTATCATGATTTATTTGTTTGTTCTTGATGATTCATTGACTAGTTAGAGATTCACCACGAGGACCGAATAACTAACTAAATGTTATGAACCACTGCAGAAGCTGAGGGTGAGGTTATGGCCATGTAAAACCGGTTTAAGCCCGCCAGTAACTTTGTGTTGCTGATCGTTCCAAGTCGATACTTCTGTGGTGGTTCTTTTTGTTTTATGTCTTGGTGTGTAAAAAATTTTTTGTGCTGTCGGCGCCTTATGTATGTTTTCATATTTTTAGTTAAGTTAAGGTAACTGAGTGGCCACCTATTGGGAAAATAGCTGCTCATTCGGCTTACGATATGTTTCATGATATAAGTACCTGATTGTTAGTTTGGTTTTTTCCCACCTCGGTTTTTGGAGTGGGAATCTTTTTCTGATTGCGCCTTTTCCTGATCTTTGCCTACTTGTACCTTTTCATGCCAAGTTTCATTGAAATCGGTCCATTGGTTCCTGAGAAGAAGATTTTTGACGGGTTTTTACCATATATGGGCATGGCAGCCATCTTGATCATGTGACCTGGATTATTTATAAACACACTGACTCCCCCTTCCGATAGATGCTTCATATAAAATTTGGCTTTAATTGGCCAAGTGGTTTCAGAGAAGAAGATCTTTGAAAATGGTGGACGACGACGACGGACGTCGGATCATGGCCATCCTATAAGCTCACCTTGTGAGCCTAACGGCTCAGGTGAGCTAATAAAAGGAAGCACACTTTAGTTTAAACCTTTTGAGAAAGAGCTTTGCATACATTGGTAAACCTTACATTCTCTATCGTTTTCCATTTACTTTTGTTTTGTTAGTTGTTTCCCATTTTGGCTTGTGGGATAGGCTATTGGAGTGGAATGTACTTTAATCTTGGTTTTCACCATACATGTGATATCTCCCGATCTCGGTGTATTTCCACGAATTTTAGATACCTTACCCGATGGTCCCCTGATAATGCTTTGCCTTTTGATTTGCCAAAGTCTGTTTGTATGCAATTTATGTAAGAAAAAAAATTATCCAGGTGACCAATTTTTATGTAAAGTGTAGTATAAATACGGTATTGGATTTACTCAATAATGCGTGTCACTGAGAGAATCTACGTCGTCGAGGCTATTTATAGAGGTGTCTGTGTAATTAAAATAATTGTTGTTTACAGGACACATTAGGCAATCTGGATGTTTTAATTGATGTTATTAGTTAAAAAAAATGGATTATGATAAAAATTGACATTAATTGGATAATTACAATCAATTATGGAACAACTAAAAAAATGCTGATATATTTACGGCAGCGGGTGAATACCAATTGATGTAAGTAAAGTTTGTGTAATGTTTTTTTTTTATTCTGAAATAATCTCCCGATATAAAGACTAAAAATACGAATTCAAACTAAAATCCTCCAGATTGGAGACTGTGCAATCTTTCGTAGGTGTGGTCCATAGGCTTTATCGGTATTTGATGAAAATTCAACTATAGTTCAACCTATTATAATGCTATCATTGGGGTACAAGCAGTTATATGAGAAACCATGTTTTAATGAGGTTATTTACTGTAGACATATAGCAAAATAACCAATTTGACAGCCATAACATGGCCGTGTAATACCAAAAACCACATAATAATGAGGCATGTTATTATGAGGTTGAAGTGTATAATCAAATATGCCCATTAGCTCTTGAAACACGAGGTACAGTCGGAAAGTTCCCCGACTGGTTCATTTCATAAGATATTTGATGTCCAATCACTATGAAATTTTTGAAATATCACCAATCCCATCTATTTCCTTAATTTTTCAGATAATTAAGAAAAGAATATGCAAAAAAATGTTTTAAAATGTTGATTTATATACGGCATATACAAGGATATGGAGCACTTTGAAAAACCTCTCAATCAGGTTTTTTGATGTTTAAAATAGCTGTCAATTCCTTTATAAAATGGTGCCACTACGGCGTGAATTTTTGCATGATGTCATATCAACAGTATTTTGATTCAACTACAAAGAATCAGAGTGATAACATAAAAACAAGAGGACCAATGGTCCTGTAAATGCTCACCTGAGATCTGCTGTATATACGAATGCTATAGAAAATAGTCCTAGTATAGGAGCAGATGACGCCCTTGGGCCATTTTTTTTTTCAGAATAATCAATATACTGTCCATACAAGTTTTTCCCTTCAAATGACATTTTAACAGTTTACCCATTCAAATACATAGGCAACCCATGTTGACCTTGTCTTAAAATAGGTCAAGGTCATCACAGGGTCATGATTTATACAAACATTGTAGTATTTGAGTCATCAATGCTTCATGCCAAGTTTCTTCGAAACCGGTCCATCGGTTCGGGAGAAGAAGATTTTTGAAGGGTTTATACCATAAATGGGCATGGCGGCCATCTTGGTCAGGTGACCTTGATTATTTATATATACATTGAGTCCCACATTCTATAGATGCTTCACATGAAATTTGGCTTTGATTGGCCAAGCGGTTTCAGAGGAGAAGATGTTTGAATATTATGGTAATATACATGTATAATGCCCCGGGGCTGGGGCAAATGTGCCCCTGGGGTCCAATTTTTTTCAGAATCATTAATAGTCAGTCCTACTACCCATTTCCAGCAAGACTTTCACTTCAAATGACATTCTAAAAGTTTTCCTCATTCAAATGCATTGGCGACCTATGTTGACCTTGCTGTAAAATAGGTCAAGGTCATCCAATGGTCATAATCTATATATACATTGTAGTACTTTAGTCCCCAATGCTTCGTGCCAAGTTTTGTTGAAATCGGTCCATTGGTTCAGGAAAAGAAGAATTTTAAAGGGTTTTTACCATTTGTGGGCATGGCGGCCATCTTGGTCATGTGACCTGGATTATTTATAAACACATTGATTCCCCCTTCCCATAGATGCTTCCTATAAAATTTGGCTTTCATTGGCCAAGTGGTTTCAGAGAAGAAGATCTTTGAATATTTATGTAATATACATGTATATTGCCCCGGGGTGGGGGCAGACCAACCCCTGGGGTCCAAATTTTTTTCAGAATTACCTACCTTCAGTCCTTTGCAAATTTCCTGCAAGATTTGCCTTTCAAATGACATTTTAACAATTTTCTCCATTCAAATGCATGGGCGACTTCTGTTGACCTTGCCGTAAAATAGGTCAAGGCCATCCAAAGGTCATAATTTATAAACACATTGTAGTACTCTAGTCCCCAATGCTTCATGCCAAGTTTCATTGAAATTGGTCCAGTGGTTCCGGAGAAGAAGAATTTTGAAGGGTTTTTACCATATATGGGCATGGCGGCCATCTTGACCGGGATTATTTATAAACACATTGTTTCCCCCTTCCTATAGATGCTTCATATAAAATTTGGCTTTGATTGGCCAAGTGGTTTCAGAGAAGAAGGTATTTGAATATTTTTGTAATATACATGTATATTGCCCCGGGGTGGGGGCAGACCAACCCCTGGGGTCCAAATTTTATTCAGAATTACCTACCTTCAGTCCATTTGCCCATTTCCTGCAAGATTTGCCTTTCAAATGACATTTTAACAATTTTCTCCATTCAAATGCATGGGCGACCTATGTTGACCTTTCCGTAAAATAGGTCAAGGTCATCCAAAGGTCATAATTTATAAACACATTGTAGTACTCTAGTCCCCCATGCTTCATGCCAAGTTTCATTGAAATCGGTCCAGTGGTTCCTGAGAAGAAGAATTTTGAAGGGTTTTTACCATATGAACCTCAACGCGACAAAATGTACCTTCGGACATTCTGACATTTCTAGTAGAAAGCAGCAAAAAGCGGGAAAATGATGTAATATACGTTTTAGAAATAACATTGTATTTGTAATCTTTGAACACTGGGCTACCAAATGAATGAGTTTTAAAACATATTTATTTTCAATATTTGGAGTTATCTGCCCCTGTTTTAGCCCATAGTACACATAATTTTCCTATATCTATCGTTAAACGGTAACCATAGCAACCGCATCATCAAAAAAATAGACGTAATTAAAACAATGTTTTCTGAGGAAAACTATGTCCCCCCAACCGTTTAGTAATTGAAGTGTAGTTACCTTGTGATATGAAGTTTTTCTAGGGAAGACACCATGTAAGGTGTGATAGTTTAAACTTGTTTTGGACCCTGTCTAAAATTGGGTCACAATCACCAAATTCTTATAAACTCTGAACCTCCTCACAACAATGCTTCTGAGCAAGTTTGGTCAAAATCCATCAATTAGTTTACAAGATATCGTATCGGAAAAACTAATTTCAACAGTTTTTATGGACCCGTGACCTTGGAAATTAGGTCAAGGTCATCAAAATCTAATCAACTTTGAGCCTCCTCCAAACAATGCTTCTGTGCAAGTTTGGTCAAAATCCATCAACTGGTTTACAAGATATTGCAGTGAAAAGACTAATTTCAACATTTTTTTATGGACTCGTGACCTTGAAAATTAGGTCAAGGTCACCGAAATCTAATCAACTCTGAGCCTTCTCGCAACAATGCTTCTGTGCAAGTTTGGTCAAAATCCATCAATTGGTTTACAAGTTATCGAGTTGGAAAGATTAATTTCAACATTTTTTATGGACTCGTGACCTTGAAAATTAGGTCAAGATCACCAAAATCTAATCAACTCTGAGCCTCCTCCCAACAATGCTTCTGTGCAAGTTTGGTCAAAATCTGTCAATTGATTTACAAGATACTGCGTTGGAAAGACTAATTTCAACATTTTTTATGGACTTGTGACCTTGAAAATTAGGTCAAGGTCACCAAAATCTAGCCGACTCTGCGCCTTCTCGCAACAATGCTTCTGTACAAGTTTGGTCAAAATCCATCCATTCGTTTACAAGTTATCGCGTTGGAAAGACTAATTTTAACATTTTTTATGGACTCGTGACCTTGATTATTAGGTCAAGGTCACCAAAATATAATCAACTCTGAGCCTCCTCCCAACAATGCTTCTGTGCAAGTTTGGTCAAAATCCATTGATTGGTTTACAAGATACTGCATTGGAAAGACTAATTTCAACATTTTTTATGGACTCGTGACCTTGAAAATTAGATCAAGGTCACCAAAATCTAATCAACTCTGAGCCTTCTTGCAACAATGCTTCTGTGCAAGTTTGGTCAAAATCCATCTATTGGTTTTCAAGATATTGAGTTGGAAAGACTAATTTCAACAGTTTTTATGGACTCGTGACCTTGAAAATTCTGTCAAGGTCACCAAAATCTAATCAACTCTGAGCCTCCTCCCAACAATGCTTCTGTGCAAGTTTGGTCAAAAACCATCATTTGGTTCACAAGATATTGCATTGGAAAGACTAATTTCAACAGTTTTTATGGACTCGTGACCTTGAAAATTAGGTCAAGGTCACCAAAATCTAATCAACTCTGAGCCTCCTCCCAACAATGCTTTTGTGCAAGTTTGGTCAAAGTCCATCAATTAGTTTACAAGATATCGTATCGGAAAAACTAATTTCAACAGTTTTATAGACTCGTGACCTTCAGAATTAGGTCAAGGTCATCAAAATCTAACCAACTCTGAGCCTTCTCCCAACAATGCTTCTGTGCAAGTTTGGTCAAAATCCATCAATTGGTTTATAAGATATTGCATTGGAAAGACTAATTTCAACATTTTTTATGGACTCGTGACCTTGAAAATTAGGTCAAGGTCACCAAAATCTAATCAACTCTGAGCCTTCTCGCAACAATGCTTCTGTGCAAGTTTAGTCAAAATCCATCAATCGGTTTACAAGATATTGCATTGGAAAGACTAATTTCAACATTCTTTATGGACTTGTGACCTTGAAAATTAGGTCAAGGTCACCAAAATCTTATCAACTCTGAGCCTCCTCCCAACAATGCTTCTGTGCAAGTTTGGTCAAAATCCATCAATTGGTTTTCAAGATATTGAGTTGGAAAGACTAATTTCAACAGTTTTTATGAACTCGTGACCTTGAAAATTAGGTCAAGGTCACCAAAATCTAATCAACTCTGAGCCTCCTCCCAACAATGCTCTTGTGCAAGTTTGCTCAAAATCCATTCATTTGTTCAGAAGATATCGCGTCAGAAAACCTAATTTGATCAGTTTTCATGGGCTGGTGACCTTGAAAATGAGGTCAAGGTCACCAAAATCTAATCAACTCTTTCCCCCCTCCCAACCATGTATCTATGCAAGTTTGGTCAAAATCCATCCACTGGTTCAAAAGATATCGCGTAAGAAAGAAGCTACGCGGACGCCGACGCGGACGCCGACGCCGACGCCGACGCCGACGCGGACGCCGACGCCGACGGGAACCGCACCAAAAACAATATGTCCCCCACCTTCGGTTGGGGGGACATAATAATTTCGTCAGATTGCCTATAAGGATGGTATGCGTCTATCTTAACAATAGGTTCTGACCAGTGCTTAAACAGTTTTAAGCAAATGCATCCAGTTTTGTAAGCTCTACTAACATGCATAAATGCATTAAGCAACTTTGACGTCATTTTTCTGGACAATGACGTCTGTAGGGTTCATATAGTAAATTGGTCATAACTCACAAAATAACTGAAATAATCTGGTCAAATAAAGACTAACAGACTCTAGAAACATCATACATTCAAAGTAACTTTGTTTTTCTAATACTCAAAAAATTGTCCGAAGGTACATTTTCTCACGTTGTGGCCCATATATGGGCATGGCGGCCATCTTGGTCAAGTGACCTGGATTATTTATAAACACAATGGTTCCCCCTTCCCATAGATGCTTCATATAAAATTTGGCTTTGATTGGCCAAGTGGTTTCAGAGAAGAAGATCTTTGAAATTGGTGGACGACGAAGGACGCCAGATCATGGCCATCCTATAAGCTCACCTTGTGAGCCTAATGGCTCAGGTGAGCTAATAACAATTTTGACAGTGTTTTAGACAGACATGGATGAATTTTTGAGCATAAAAATGCCGACGTCGCGGGAATGTACGCAGTGCAAGGTAATCAAGTGTCTTAACCTTTATCATGCTGAGATTTATTTTTTTCCAATATCGTGTGCCACTGACGTTTTTTTTGCAAAAAAATCGCTTTTTCACCACTTTTGAGGCTTCAAAAAACACTATGTTACATTTTCCAAAAAAAGCTAATACTTGCTTTGGGAGATCGATACAAGTCTGTATATCGCTACGTTTTGTGTCTAAACATCATTAAATCCATCAATGAGCCGCCATTTTAGCATTCAACAAGTCTGTCATTGTGATTTCTTACCAAAATCCCAGTTCAAATGCGTTTTCTAGGCTTAAAATGCCAAAAAACAACCTCATTGCTGACAATTTCCTGAATCAGTTTTTTGCACACGCCATCTTGAAGTATAGCGCGTCCGCGAAAGAAAGCACTTAACGTGTGCAAAAAAATGGAGGAAAAAAATCAGAGTCCGATCGGGCGAACGATTGCACCTTCAGTGGCACAAGGATATTTTCTCACAGGCGCACGATAGCGCCGACAGCAAGTTAAAGGTTAAAAGAGCAGGCAAGACTTCTACTATATATTAACCAGAGGACCAATGGTCCTGTAAACGCTCACCTGAGATCTGCTGCATATACCAATAAACATGTATGAATATTATGGTATTTTATTCCAGTGCAGGAGCAGATGAAGCCCTTGGGCCATTTTCTTTTTTCTGAATCTTCAATATTCTGTCCATTTGCCAATTTCCTGCTGGCTTTTCCCATCAAATGACATTTTAACAGTTTTCCCAATTCAAATGCATAGGCAACCCATGTTGACCTTGCCATAAACTTGGTCAAGGTCATCACAGGGTCCTGATTTATATATACATTAAAGTACTTTAGCCATCGATGCTTCATGCCAAGTTTCCTTGAAATCAGTCTATTGGTTTCAGAGAAGAAGGTTTTTGATGGGTTTTTACCATATATGGGCATGGCGGCCATCTTTGTCATGTGACCTAGATTATTTATATATACATTGATTCACCCATTCTATAGATGCTTCACAAAAAATTTGGCTTTGATTGGCCAAGCGGTTTCAGAGGAGAAGACGTTTGAATATTATGGAAATATACATGTATATTGCCGCGGGGTGGGGGCACATGAGCCCCTGGGGTCCAATTTTTTTCAGAATCATTAATATTCAGTCCTACTTCCCATTTCCTGCAAGACTTTCACTTTAAATTACATTTTAAAAGTTTTCCCCATTCCAATGCATTGGTGACCTATGTTGACCTTGCCGTAAAATAGGTCAAGGTCATCACAGGGTCATGATTTATATACACATTGTAGTGCTTGAGCCATCAATGCTTCATGCCAAGTTTTGTTGAAATCGGTCCACCGGTTCTGGAGAAGAAGATTTTTGAAGGGTTTTTACCATATATGGGCATGGCGGGCATCTTGGTCATGTGACCTGGATTATTTATATACACATTGGTTCCCCCTTCCCATAGATGCTTCATGTAAAATTTGGCTTTGATTGGCCAAGCGGTTTCAGAGAAGAAGATGTTTGAATATTATGATAATATACATGTATATTGCCCCGGGGTGGGGGCAGATGAGCCCGGGGCGGATGAGCCCCTGGTGCCCAATTTTTTTCAGAATCATTAATATTCAGTCCTACTGCTCATTTTCTGCAAGATTTTTCCTTTAAATGACAATTTAACAATTTTTCCCATTCAAATGCAAAGGCGACCTATGTTGACCTTGCCGTAAAATAGGTCAAGGTCACCGCAAGGTCATGATTTATATACACATTGTAGTGCTTGAGTCATCGATGCTTCATGCCAAGTTTGGTTGAAATCGGTCCAGTGGTTCCGGAGAAGAAGATTTTTGAAGGGTTTTTACCATATATGGGCATGGCGGCCATCTTGGTCATGTGACCTGGATTATTTATATATACATTGGTTCCTCCTTCCCATAGATGCTTCCTGTAAAATTTGGCTTTGATTGGCCAAGCGGTTTCAGAGGAGAAGATCTTTGAAAATTGTGGACGACGGACGGACGGACGACGGACGACGGACGGACGATGGACGGACGGACGGACGACGGAGCATGGGTATACTATAAGCTCACCTTGTGAGCCTGACGGCTCAGGTGAGCTAATGACGATCACAAAAGTGGGAGACCCAGGGAAGAAACTGTCGGGGTTTGACATAGAAAATCAGATTTTTCACAAAGACAACACCATTCGCTCATCGATCGTAAGATACATTGACGATTTTTTATTTCATAGTATACAAGAGACTACGACATGCACCATATAGCCCCGAATTAGCCCCGGTGAATCTTTCCTCATCTGAAATTTGAGTTTGACGCCACGCTCAGGTATGAATGTTGTTAACATCAAAGTAATATTGTAAACATCAAAGTGCTCCGTATGCTGTTAGTGTCCATAGTTTGAGCCCTAAATTTTTAGTGGTTTGATGAAAAAGACCCTAAATGTATATATTATTGTGTAGAAAAATGCTTTTCCCACTAGAGTGCAAAGTTTCGACTTTCTTCTTTGAAAACAAAAAAAAACAAAACAAGAACATTCCAGGAACATTGCAACTGCAACTCGTTATACAATCTTTGGTAATACTAGTGAAGAATGTACTTACTTGTGACCAGGATGTATACATGCTATAAGTGTTGTCTTGGCATTGCCTCCTAGTGAATCCTGAAAAGGATATTAGATGATCATCATATGATGATATATTAAGTCAGACGGGATTAGTGAATAAGAGCTGTTACAGGACAGAATAGCTCGCCTGACTTGTGCTTTGTCAGTAAATGACTCATGACCTTGACCTCAATGTCTCTCAGGTGGGCCGTGATGGTACAGCATAAAACTTCAGACCAATACAAGTATCTACCAACATGCAAACTATGAACTTGATCCATTTACATATTCAAGAAATATAGACTTATAAAAACTTCATAACAAGAGGACCAATGGTCCTGTAAACACTCACCTGAGATCTGCTGCATAAACCAATAAACATGTTTGAATATTATGGTATTTAACCCCAGTGCAGGGGCAGATGAAGCCCCTAGGGAATTTTTCTTTTTTTTCAGAATAATCAATATTCTATCCATTTGCCAATTTCCTGCTGGCTTCTCCCTTCAAATGACATTTTAACAGTTTTCCCCATTTAAATGCATGGCCAACCCATATTGACCTTGCAATAAACTGGGTCAAGGTCATCACAGGGTCATGATTTATATAAGTCATCACAGGGTCATGATTTATATATACATTGTAGTACTTAAGCCATAGATGCTTCACATCAAATTTCTTCGAAATCGGTCCACCGGTTCCAGAGAAGATTTTTGAAGGGTTTATACCATATGAACCTCAACGCGACAAAATGTACCTTCGGACATTCTGATATGACTAGTAGAAAGCAGCAAACAGCAGAAAAATAATGTAATGTGCATTTTAGAAATAACACTGTATTTGTAATCTTTGAACACTGGGCTACCAAATGAATGGGTTTTAAAACATATTTATTTTCAATATTTGGAGTTATCTGTCCTTGTTTTCCCCCATAATATACATAATTTCCCTATATCTATCATTAAACGATAACCATAGCAACCGCATCATCATAAAATAGACAAAATAATTACGACAGACTGCCTGTAAGGATGGTATGCATCTATCTTAACAATAGGTTCTGACCAGTGCTTAAACAGTTTTAAGCAAATGCATCGAGTTTTGTAAGCTCTACTAACATGCAGAAATGCATTACGCTACTTTGACGTCATTTTTCAGGACAATGACGACTGTAGGGTTCATATAGTAAATTGGCCATAACTCACAAAATAATTGAAATAATCTGGTCAAAGAAAGACTAACAGACTCTAGAAGCATCACACATTCAAAGTAACTTTGTTTTCCTTATACTCAAAAAATTGTCCGAAGGTACATTTTCTCACGTTGTGGCCCATATGAGCATGGCGGCCATCTTGGTCATGTGACCTTGATTATTTATATACACATTGGTTCCCCAATTCTATAGATGCTTCACATGTAATTTGGCTTTGACTGGCCAAGCGGTTTCAGAGGAGATGTTTGCATATTATGGTGATGCCCTGGGGTTGGGGCAAATGAGTCCCTGGGGTCCAATTTTTTCAGAATCATTAATATTCAGTCCTACTGACCATTTCCTGCAACACTTTCACTTTAAATGACATTTTAAAAGTTTTCCCCATTCCAATGCATTGGTGACCTATGTTGACCTTGCCGTAAAATAGGTCAAGGTCATCCAAAGGTCATAATTTATAAACACATTATAGTACTTCAGTGCCCGATGCTTCATGCCAAGTTTTGTTGAAATCGGTCCATTGGTTCAGGAGAAGAAGAATTTTAAAGGGTTTTACCATATATGGGCAAGGCGGCCATCTTGATCATGTGACCTGGATTATTTATAACACATTGGTTCCCCCTCCCCATAGATGCTTCCTATAAAATTTGGCTTTGATTGGCCAAGTGGTATCAGAAAAGAAGATCTTTGAATATTATGTAATATACATGTATTTTGCCCAAGGGTGGGGGCAGACCAATCCCTGGGGTCCAATTTTTTTTTTCAGAATTACCTACCTTCAGTCCATTTGCCCATTTCCTGCAAGTTTTGCCTTTCAAATGACATTTTAACAATTTTCCCCATTCAAATGCATGGGCGACCTATGTTGACCTTGCCGTAAAATAGGTCAAGGTCATCCAAAGGTCATAATTTATAAATACATTGTAGTACTCAAGTCCCCAATGCTTCATGCCAAGTTTCGCTGAAATTGGTCCATTGGTTCAGGAGAAGAAGAATTTTGAAGGGTTTTTACCATATATGGGCATGGTGGCCATCTTGGTCATGTGACCTGGATTATTTATAAACACATTGTTTCCCCCATCCTATAGATGCTTCATATAAAATTTGGCTTTGATTGGCCTAGCGGTTTCAGAGAAGAAGATCTTTGAATATTTTTGTAATATACATGTATATTGCCCCGGGGTGGGGGCAGACCAACCCCTGGGGTCCAAATTTTTTTCAGAATTACCTACCTTTAGTCCATTTGCCCATTTCCTGCAAGTTTTGCCTTTCAAATGACATTTTAACAATTTTCCCCATTCAAATGCATGGGCGACCTATGTTGACCTTGCCGTAAAATAGGTCAAGGTCATCCAAAGGTCATAATTTATAAACACATTGTAGTACTCTAGTCCCCAATGCTTCATGCCAAGTTTCGTTGAAATCTGTCCAGTGGTTCCGGAAAAGAAGAATTTTGAAGGGTTTTTACCATATATGGGTGTGGGTCATGTGACCTGGATTATTTATAAACACATTGGTTCCCCCTTCCCATAGATGCTTCATATAAAATTTGGCTTTGATTGGCCAAGCGGTTTCAGAGAAGAAGATCTTTGAAAATGGTGGACGACGGACTGACGACGGACGCCGGATCATGGCCATCCTATAAGCTCACCTTGTGAGCCTAACAGCTCAGGTGAGCTAAAAATGTTTTAAACCAAAGAGTATGCTTGGAGTCCTGATCGTAAGAAAACTTGCTTTTACAGCTGAGAATAAATCCTCTACGTTTCAAACCCAATATTTCAAGCCTTAAGGCATTTTTCGAGGCTGTACAGTCCGGTTTGTGTCCAACCTGGTCAGAAACCTTAGAGACAGGCTTCCTTATGACACTGCTAAAATGTCATAACCAGAGGACCAATGGTCCTGTAAACGCTCACCTGAGATCTGCTGCATATACCAATAAACATGTTTGAATATTATGGTATTTAACTCCAGTGCAGGGGCAGATGAAGCCCTTGGGCCATTTTCTTTTTTCAGAATCTTCAATATTCTGTCCATTTGCCAATTTCCTGCTGGCTTTTCCCTTCAAATGACATTTTTCCCCAATTCAAATGCATAGGCAACCCATGTTGACCTTGCCATAAACTTGGTCAAGGTCATCACAGGGTCATGATTTATATATACATTGGAGTACTTTAGCCATCGATGCTTCACGCCAAGTTTCCTTGAAATCAGTCTATTGGTTTCAGAGAAGAAGATTTTTGATGGGTTTTTACCATATATGGGCATGGCGGCCATCTTTGTCATGTGACCTAGATTATTCATATACACATTGATTCCCCAATTCTATAGATGCTTCACATAAAATTTGGCTTTGATTGGCAAAGCTATTTCAGAGGAGAAGAGGTTTGAATATTATGGAAATATACATGTATATTGCCGCGGGGTGGGGGCACATGAGCCCCTGGTGTCCAATTTTTTTCAGAATCATTAATATTCAGTCCTACTTCCCATTTCCTGCAAGACTTTCACTTTAAATTACATTTTAAAAGTTTTCCCCATTCAAATGCATTGGCGACCTATGTTGACCTTGCCATAAAATAGGTGAAGGTCATCAAAAGGTCATGATTTATACACACATTGTAGTGCTTGAGCCATCGATGCTTCATGCCAAGTTTTATTGAAATCGGTCCACCGGTTATGGAGAAGAAGATTTTTGAAGGGTTTTTACCATTTATGGGCATGGCGGCCAATTTGGTCATGTGACCTAGATTTTTTATGTACATATTTGTAACCCCTTCCTATTGATGCTTCACATAAAATTTGGCTTTGATTGGCCAAGTGGTTTCAGAGGAGAAGACGTTTGAATATTATGGAGATATACATGTATATTGCCCCGGGGTGGGGGCACATGAGTCCCTGGGGTCCAATTTCTTTCAGAATCATTAATATTCAGTCCTACTGCCCATTTCCTGCAAGACTTTCACTTCAAATGACATTTTAAAAGTTTTCCCCAGTCCAATGCATTGGCGACCTATGTTGACCTTGCCGTAAAATAGGTCAAGGTCATCACAGGGTCATGATTTATATATACATTGTAGTGCTTGAGCCATTAATGCTTCATGCCAAGTTTCGTTGAAATCGATCCACCGGTTCTGGAGAAGAAGATTTTTGAAGTGTTTCTACCATATATGGGCATGGCGGCCATCTTGGTCATGTGACCTAGATTTCTTATATATACATTGGTTCCCCCTTTCTATTGATGCTTCATATAAAATTTGGCTTTGATTGGCCAAGCGGTTTCAGAGGAGAAGATCTTTGAAATTGTGGACGGACGACGGACGGACGCCGGATCATGGCCATCCTATAAGCTCACCTTGTGAGCCTTACGGCTCAGGTGAGCTAAAAATTTGACTTCATAAGTTCCTACATAGTGTTTAACATTTATTATTGCATAAATACCCGTGTCACACGATATTAACATCCGTTTATTAATGAAGAGAGAGCCATGTAAATATATTGCAATTCAAGTGTGCACAGGCTGTTAATGCATGGCTTTTACTTCCCTTGGGACCTAGCGAATGGAAAATCATGTTTGATCCCTATACATCAGGAAAACATGTCCGTGTAATGTATACCCCCTTGAACCCCCCTTTTATATAGCGAGGCAGTTCTAACGTGTACCCACAATCTATGTTTTGAGCAAAAATAAGAAAAATATCAAAAATTTTCAATTTTTAAAGCTAAAAAATCTCTGTTTATTGCATGGGTGTGTTTTCGTAATGATAAATACTTACCCGTAACAAGTGGGTTAATTTGGAGTTCCTGTATGGTATATAGAGTTTCTTTCCAGTTGACGATACTGTCACCAGACACTGGATCACATTGCCAAGATTTAACAGCGACTTGTTGATGGAACAAGCCTCCTGTTGAATAAAATGAAGAGAAAATAAATATTCAGAATTAGGAGGGCACTAGAAGATGTGTTTGTTTGTTTGGGTTTTTTTTTAAAGTTTGTTAAAACAAAAATTAGATGGTATCAGAAATCCATGTGAATTCACCATTCTGGAAAATACTATGTTATACTGACCTGGAATCTTTGTCCTGTTGTATTTGTGTCTTTCTGTTTTTCACTGCCAGCCAAATCAACAAAATTCAACTGAGATGTCCTGATGTGTTCTACACTGCCTTTCTTTTCCTGCAACAAATTTGTGCCATCTTAATCAAATGGACATGCCCATCATTATCAGTTGGGCGAGTCCACTGTCATTTTGAGAGCAATCAGGAGTGATTTTGAATTTTTATACTATTTTCCAATGAGTTTCCTCTAAGCAAATAGAATAGCCCCAGATGGGATGCCGCATTCAGCAGCGTCACATCTGGGGCTTTACTGTTTGCCTATGTCCCATAAAGGATGCAAAGCTTTATATGAGTTCAGGGAAAACTTACTTTTTGCATAGGTGAAAACAAAGACACAGATCAGCTATGTGGTTACTGTGCAGCAGATCAGCGTCTTTTCATTTTGCTATATAGTCTATTTTCTAGACAAAAATTCAGTTTCAACATTTTAATTTTGAATATAAATTTGACATGCAAAACATGTATACATACAAAAAGCACCTAAATTCTTATGTACCCAGTAACGAAAATGCAAACTCACTTTCACGAAAAAGGTGAATGGGCACACTGCACAGAATGGAATAAACTGATCTAGATTTGCATTATTTGCCTATTAATCATAGACCATACATTCAAACCAACCTCAGAACTTAAGCCAAGGTCCAATCCCTGCATGACTTCAGCTTTTTGGTGGGATGTTAAAGACAACAACAAAAGAGCAATTCAACTTTTCTAAGAAATTTATTACCTTTGATTCTATCCGTAGTGTAAAGATAGCATGACTTCTAGAACTCTCTCTGTTCATGGATGTCGATGCAACTCGTCGATTTAACATACCAGAGTTTAGGGCCTGAAAAAAAAAATCAAAATATTATTACCGGTAGTACTAATATTAGAAAGAGCAGAATTATACGCTAATAAGCTATAGACTTTGATTCTTTAGTCTTCTAGATAAGATCATGTACACTGGGTCATAACATAATGCCAGGATGCTTGTTTGTATGTTCAGTGGTTTAACCAGTCAACCATTTTTCAGTCATGTCAGGATGCAGCTACTGTTTCATGGGTATTAACTAGTACTACTGGGACTTAATGTATATTGGAGTTTGAACCATCAGCCCTTATTCCGTGTCTGACACACTAACCAGTAACCACTGGGCCAAGTGTCATTTCCAAAGCCTCTGTACAAGGTCATAACAGAAAATCTTGCTAAACTTACAAAACATTCTATTAAAGAGGACAAAAAGGGCAATTTTGGTGACTGAAAATGTTAACAAACTATCTACAAGCTACTGTTGAATTTTTAACATTGCGCATGTGCATACTTTGCTTAATGGGCAGTATGTCTATGGTGTATCAATTCAAACATACCCCATAAGCCTCACTTGCATCTGCCACCACCTTCTCAGCCAGACCAGCCACATAGACGCCCTTACCATCTCTCTCTTTCAGGGGTAGCGGGACAGCAGTTGGTTCCATGAGGTCAAAGATCTTTTCATTATAGATCTCCAGGAACGAACATTTACACAGGAACTGCTTACTGTCTCCGTGCTGGATGGAAAGACAACACATTATACATTTATTTACCTTTATCATATGACATAGCTATTATCCAGTGGATAATGTCATGTGATAAATATGTTGTCACCACACATATATTAACACTTTTGCAGGAATTGGTAACATCATTGATGACATCCACAACAACAATGTAAATTTGACAACATTGAAGGCGACAAAATGCTATTTAGAAAGTCATATGATAAAACAAATTTTACATTGGAAGTTAATTCATATACAAGTAGCCCAAGGGCAATGATCGCTCACCTGAGAGTCAACAAGTACAGTCACTGGACAAAGGTGTTGTTTTTTTTTTTTTGTTTTTTTTGTTTTGTTTTCTTTTACCATGTATGCGTATAACGGCCATCTTGGTCATGTTTCAGGTCTATGGCTGCAATAGTTTTCATAAGATCATTGGTCCTGTAAACACTTCCCTGAGACCTAGTTGTCACATTTTCCCATTCCAAAATTGACCTTGACCTAAATTAATCACACACCTTCATCTACTCCATTATTTTTTTTGCATCTACCACTTTTCAGGTCTCAGGCTGCAATAGTTTTCAAAAAATCCAAATTTTTCCCTTTTTCCCATGTAAAAGCCTCTGTTTCCAAAATCGACCTTGCCGTAAAATAGGTCAAGGTCATCCTAGAGTCATCATTTGATCAAACTATGATGGGCTGAAGTCCCAAATGCTACATGCCAAGTTTCGTGAAAATCGGCCTGCCGGTTCTAGAGAAGAAGATTTTTGGGTGTTTTTTATCATAAATGATGTGGTGGCCATCTTGGTCATGTGACCCGGATTTCACGATCAAACTTTCGTTCCCCCTATCCATGGATGCTCCACATAAGAGTTTCACCTTGATTTGCCAAGCATTTTCAGAGAAGATCTTTGAAAAATGTGTCTGGATGACAGACCGGCACATTCAATGGCAGCTAACTCTGCAGTCCAAGGTCGAATCTGGCTCAAATTCAAAATCATCCAAGATGCTATGGTTATCCTTGTTACTTCCAAGAATGAAGAAGATCTGCTCAAAATTGAAGGCGCTTGAGTGGCCACAACACTAAATATTGATTTTTCACACAGTCAAGGGCAGATAACTCTGCAATCAAGGGTTGACTCAGGCTGAAATTCGAACTCATCCGAGATGTTATGGCTTCCTTGTTACTTCCTAGTATGAAGATCTGATCAAAATTGAAGGCGCTACAGTGGCCACAACACAAAATAATTATTTTTCAAACACTCAAGGGCAGCTAACTCCACAGTCAGAGGTCGGATCCAGCTGAAATTTGTACCCATCCGAGATATTATAGTTGTCCTTGTTACCTGCAAGAATGAAGAAGATCAGAATAAAAATGAAGGCGCTAGAGTGGCCGCAACACTAAATATTGATTTTTCAAACACTCAAGAGCTGATAACTCCGTGGTCAGGGTCGGATCTGGTCGAAATTGGAACTCATCCAAGATGTTATAGATGTCTTTGTTACTTCCAAGCATAAAGAAGATCCGAATAATAAGAGCTGTCGCAGGACAGCGTGCTCGTTTGCTTCTGACCTTTGTCAAACATAAGGCCAAACCCGACCAGTAACCCAAAGCATTATGCTTATACATCTTTTTGCCTTGATGCAATAAGGCAAAATCACTGAACCATGAAAGTTAACTATAACTACCTAAGATTTAAAGGTCTCACTCATATTGTGAAAGAAGTGTGTTCATATACCAACTGAGTGCCAAGACACAAGGCAAAAATCACTAAACCGTGAAAAAAGGTCACACTGACCTACAAGTATTGCAGGGTCAAAGGTCTAATGATACTTACTCATAATGTGAAAGAAAAATGATCATATATCCATTCAGTGTTGAGATATAAAGCAAAATCACTGAACCATGAAATTAGGTCATAGTGACCTATAAGTATGTTTGGGTTAAAGGTGTGGTCATACTCATTCATAATCAGAAAGAAGTATGAAAAAATACCAACTGAGTGTCGAGATATAAGGCAAAATCACTGAACCATGAAATTAGGTCACAGTGACCCGGGAATACTTTACGGTCAAAGGTCTTGTCATACTCATACATATCATGAAAGAAGTATGTTCATTTACCAACTGAGTGCCGAGATATAAAGGAAAATCACTGAACCGTGAAATTAGGTCATATTGACCTAGGACTACTTTAGGGTCAAAGGTCTTGTCATACCCAAACATAGTGTGAAAGAAGTTTGTTCATAAACCACTTGAGTGCCGAGATATAAGGCAAAGTCACTGAACCGTGAAATTAGGTCACAGTGACCTATAAGTATATTGGGGTCAAGGTCTGGTCATACTCACTCATAATCTGAAAAAAGTATGAAAATATACTAATTGAGTGTCAAGATATAAGGCAAAATCACTGAACCGTGAAATTAGGTCACAGTGACCTAGGACTACTTCAGGGTCAAAGGTCTTGTCATACACAAACATACTTTGAAAGAAGTTTGTTCATAAACCATTTGAGTACCGCGATATAAGGCAAAAATCACTGAACCGTGAAATTAGGTCACAGTGACCTGTAAGTATATTGGGGTCAAAGGTCTGGTCATACTCACTCATAATCTGAAAAAAGTATGAAAATATACTGATCAAGTGTCAAGATATAAGGCAAAATCACTGAACCGTCAAATTAGGTCACAGTGACCTAGGACTACTTCAGGGTCAAAGGTCTTGCCATACGCAAACATACTTTGAAAGAAGTTTGTTAATAAACCATTTGAGTACCGAGATATAAGGCAAAATCACTGAACCGTGAAATTAGGTCACAGTGACCTATAAGTATATTGGGGTCAAAGGTCTGGTCATACTCACTCATAATCTGAAAAAAGTATGAAAATATACTAATTGAGTGTCAAGATATAAGGCAAAATCACTGAACCATGAAATTAGGTCACAGTGACCTATAAGTATATTGGGGTCAAAGGCCTGGTCACACTAACTCATAATCTGAAAGAAGTAAGAAAATATACTAATTGAGTGTCAAGATATAAGGTAAAATCACTGAACCATGGAAAGTAGGTCAACCGACCCTTACCGTCATGACACACAAGTCAGTGTCACAAAGTCAAAAGATGAATGACCAACCATCCTCCTAAGTTGTTTCTATTAAGAAATAAAAAGAAAAAAATTCGGGGAGTTCTAGATTTTGACCTCTAGCCCCGCCCCCCTGACTCCGACCCAGAGGTCCGATGTCATGGAACCTAAAGTGTATGAAGTATGAATGCTTTATGATAAGTTGTTGTCAAGATATGCCTCCTTGTAAAAGTTACACAGCAGTACATCTATTTTTTAGTGTTCTAGTTTTTAACCTCCAGCCCCACCCCCCAGGCATGGACCCAGGGGCCGATGCCATGGAATGAAACTCAACCCTACAGGGTACCTATGGTCCGAGTATGAAAGCCCTCTGATAAAAAGTTTTCAAGATATAGACTTCTAGAATACTATATCACAGAAAAGCCATTATTATTAATGGTGTTCTAGATTTTAACCTCTAGCCCCACCCCCTGGCATGGACCCAGGGATCTGATGCCATGGAATGAAAGCCGACCATACAGGGTGTCAATGGCCCAAGTATCAATGCTTTCTGATGAGTGGTTGTCAAGATATTAACTTCTAGAAAACTTTCTAGAAAACTTTAACATAAGAATTGCCATTTTTGAAGGTGTTCTAGATTTTAACCTCCAGCCCCACCCCCTGGCCTGGACCCAGGGGCACGATGCCATGGAATGAAAGCTAACCCTACAGGGTATCTATGGTCCAAGTATGAATGCTTTCTGATGAGTGGTTGTCAAGATATGGACTTCTAGAAAACTTTAACGCAAGTGTGACGCGCACGCGCACGGGAACGGAACGGGAACGTGGACGACCGGGGTGACTGCAATAGCTCTATGCACTTCGTGCAGTCGAGCTAAAAATGAAGGTGCTAGAGTGGCCACAACACTAAATATTGATTTTTCACACAGTCAAGGGCAGATAACTCTGCAGTCAATGGTTGAATCTGGCTGAAATTCGAACTCATCCGAGATGTTATGACTATCCTTGTTACTTCCAAGTATGAAGAGGATCTGATCAAAATTGAAGGCGCAAGAGTGGCCACAACACAAAACAAGCAAATTCAGAGAATTTATGTCCCCCGCCTTAATTGTTTAGTTACACAAATACATGTATATCTGACAATAATGTATATCCAAATCACATGCATTTACTTCATGTCACAGTGTCAAAAATTAATCTGAGGATTATATTCAAACCACATGCAAATCCTCAAATCATGGTCAGGACATCTGTACAGTTTGAAAAGAATCAGAATAAAACTGAGGGAGGAGTTTGCACACAAGGTACACAATGTCCATTCACTTTCATTGTATAAATGCCTGAAAAACGACTAAGTTCAAATTGCGAAAAAGTGTCAAAAATTAATCTGAGGATTATATCCAAAGCACATGCATATCTTCAAAGCATCATCAAGTTAGACATCTGTAAAGTTTCAAAAGAATCTGAATTAAAAACTGAAGGAGGAGTTGCGCACACAAGGCACCCACTGTCCATTCACTTTCATTGTCAAAATACCGAAAAACGACTAAGTTCAATTTGCAAAGAAAGTGTCAAAAATTAATCTGAGGATTATATCCAAACCACATGCACATCTTCAAAGTATGATGAAGACATCTGTAAAGTTTCAAAATAATCGGAATAAAACTGTAGGAGGAGTTGCGCACACAAGGTACCCTTTGTTTATTCACTTTCATTATCAAAATGCCCGAAAAATGACTAAGTTCAAATTGCAAAAAAAGTGTCAAAAATTAATCTGAGGATTATATCCAAACCACATGCACATCTTCAAAGCATGATGAAGACATCTGTAAAGTTTCAAAAGAATTAGAATAAAACTGTTGGAGGAGTTGCGCACACAAGGTACCCACTGTCTATTCACTTTCATTATCAAAATGCCCGAAAAATGACTAAGTTCAAATTGCAAAAAAAGTGTCAAAAATTAATCTGAGGATTATATCCAAACCACATGCACATCTTCAAAGCATGATGAAGACATCTGTAAAGTTTCAAAAGAATCGGAATAAAACTGTAGGAGGAGTTGCGCACACAAGGTACATACTCCTATAGGGGGACGGAAGGACGGACGGACGGACGGAAAGCCAAAAACTATGTCCCTCCGCTTTTCTTCGAAAAGGCGGGGGACAATAATGATTTTTCAAACACTCAAGGGCAGCTAACTCCACAGTCAGAGGTTGGATCTGGCTGAAATTTGAACCCATCCGAGATATTATAGTTGTTCTTGTTACCTGCAAGAATGAAGACGATCCAATGAAAAATAGAGGCGCTAGAGTGGCCACAACATTTTTCCCATTATAAGCCTATGGCGATTTTTCCAGACGATCAAGGGCAGCTAACTCCGCAATCTGAGGTCGAACCCGGCCAAAATTCGAACTCATCCTAGATGTTATGGTTGTCCTTATTATTCCCAAGAATGAAAAAGATCCAATCAAAAATGAAGTTGCTAGAGTGGCCACAAAATTTTCCCCATTATCACTCAATGGGAGATATCTATTGCCATGGAAACCAGAGTTCTGATCCGACCTGGCCCAAAACCTAATGCAACCTTTCCCCCTCCTCAATGATGCTTCAGATAAAATCTGATTGTAATTGGCCTTTTTGTCTTAAGAGATATTCAAGATTGAAATTGTGAACGGACGGACGGACGCACGGACGGATGCACCCACAGACGCCGGCTAGACTACCATACTATAAGCTCTCCTTGTGAGCCTTCGGCTCAGGTGAGCTAAAAATTTATCAAACTCGCCAAATGCTTGTTTGATAAGTTTCATTTGAAACTACCACTTGTGAAAGATGTTCTATATATTTTGAAATCATAGATTATTTTTACTTATCATTTCTTTGACAGAAAAAATAATCAGAAATATGTTTCATTTAGTTTATCAACCATACTAATTAGTACAGAGATGAGTGTGAAGAAATGTCTTTTGATTAAGTTAACCACTGGCTGTGATATCTGCAGTGCTTTTATTTGGTTTTAAGCTCCCATAAACAGCTAAGGTCATATGGACTGGAGCTAACCAGCACCAAACTAGTCTCCATTGGTTTACAAGAAAAGCAGCTTCATTGTTTCACCAATTCATTCAGGTATCATTTATGTTTGAAATGATCTAGAAAGCCAATATAAAGTTAGAAAAGTAAACGTACCAGTTCTTGTTCCCTGTTGATGAGACTGTAGAGGTACTCAAAACTCCTTGGTATAACTCCTCTGTGTTCATGGTACAGATTGTCAGCCTCCTCATTGGGACCTAACAATGAAATAAGTATTACAGGTTTTGTTTTTCAAAATCAATGAGATTGCTATTTAACATCAAAATGTTGTAAAATATTTATATGCCATGTTTTTTTGGGGTTTTTTTTTTAAATGCAGGTATGTGTGTGCCATCATTTTCTGGCCCTGTATATCTTGGTTTCCAGTCCCCTCCCTGAAGATGTAGACTACACAGGCATGTTGGGGCTAAGTTTTTGTTTTAAACTCATTGTAAAGCTGGCCAACCTGTCATCTTTAGATGGAAACCATATTCTTGTACTGATAAAGGCGTAATAATAAAGACCTAGCATGGTGTAAGTTTTGCCGGATCCTGTCTGTCCACTGTAAAATAAAATATATACATTAATTAATGAAGTAGAAAAATATTTAAGTATAGATTCAAGTTCCTTTTACTTTTCATTCAGTTTCTACAAGGTCTCGTAAAATGTATTAATAGCACATTACATTTTGTTAAATAAAAGATCCTTAAAATAACTAGTTCAATGAACAGATAGAAGTTTCAACCTCTTTTCTCATAATAATTGATTTGTTCTATGCCCGCTTCTAATCTTTGAAATTTTACATATACCTAAGTGATGTTTTTTGTTTTTTTCACTACATGTCCATGAAAAGTATACCCCTTAAACCCCATTTTTAGATAGTACATGGGGTAAAAAAGGGGTATACAAGTTTTCTTATTTTTGTTCCAAAACATAAATTGTGAGAACTCATTAGAACCATCTCTGCAATGCAGTTCTAACGTGTACCCACAATTTGTGTTTTGAAAATTTTAGCAAAAATAGCAAAACAAATTTATAGCATTTTAAAATCTCTGTATATTGCATGGGAGTTTTTGGTTAGAAAGCACTGAGTAAAGACTTACTAAGCAAATATTGTGCCATTGTATCCTGCAACACAATTCTTGATAATCTGTCGATGGTGGTTGAATATATCCTCCTAGAAAATAATGAGATGAGCTGGAAACAAAGGCACAGATCAGCTGTGCAGTAACGCACAGCTGATGCTGTGCAGTAACGCACAGCTGATCAGCACCTTTGTATTCCCCATACAGATAGTGTATACAATGCCTCTTCCTTAAATCCCAAATTTCAAGCTTTTACCCTTCACCTGTGACTGCACAGGCTGATTTGCATCAAAACCAGTAGGAAACAAATCCAAAGACAGGTTTTCTCTTGTCACAACTCAGATGATCTTGACTTCAATATCACAAAAAATACAGTATGAATATTTTCTTACCTTAATACATGTATGAGGAAAATTGTTTTGCATAATCACAGAAAATAGGCATGTTCGCAATATATTTCTAAACAGCTGATCTGCACCAGGTCCTGTTCTTTCAGTAGATACTTAATAATTACTTCTTTCTAAATCTGAAATGTCTTCACTGGCTATAAAGCCCTGTATAAAGCCTGCGAAGGCGTGAGACAGTATATAATGAAAGAAAAAAGTATGTTCAGAAGATTTTGATTTTGTTATCCACTTGACAATTTTTACATGTTTAAATTTAGGAATTTCACATAAAAGATACATGGAGGATATTTGCTTTTTTGATGTGTATACCAAATATATTTCATCTCATGAGTTGAAAACATCAGAATTTTCACAAGTGCGCAGCACAAGTGAAATTTTTTTACGTTTTCAACTCATGAGATGAAATATATTTGGTATCCACTTCAAAAAAGCAAATTTTCTTTTTATTTTATACAATACATGGGCAGTTTGCAATTCACAAGGCAGGCGGTGAAAATGCAAAAACCAAAAATGTTTGAAAATACAAAATTGTTCCTTACGTTCTAACTAAGAAAATGAAAACCCACACTTTATGTTTTCGTTCATAAATAACAGAGTTATAGGCATTTGAATTTCTGAAGAGAGACACATTTAATGATGTCAAGTAAATAGAAACATCAGAAGTAATCGAAAATCTACAGTGAAAATATAGGCTGATATCAGTCACTAGTGACTTTTGATATCAGTGAGATTTGATATCAGTGAAAGTATAAAATAAATCTGTTTATGTAATGGCAATCTTTTTTTCTTTATTTCATTGCATACTTGTGTGGCATGAATATCTGCCACAAGGTCAAAACTTCCAAGTTCTAGGGTGGGTTTGCTCTCAATGACATTTTTCAATGAATTTTCATATATGAGTCAATGTCAAAATTCGTCAAATTTTGAATGTGTGAAAAAAATAAAAAGCAACTAAAAGAAAGTTAAAATTTTTTTGATTGATAGTAATAAGCTAACCCTAAAATAATTAAAACAAACTAAAGGTAATCTTAACAACCAATCAGATTGCTTTAATAGATCGTCAAAAGTCACATGACCAGGAAAAATGTCCATACCGTAACAAATTTTAAATTGTGTTTTTCTTCTAAATGTGCAACAATTTTTTATTTCTGATGTATGCAATCTCATAAACAGAATGTTTCTACACATGTACTGAAGAAAAAAATGTACAGCTGTAATGATAGTAGAAAAAAACAGTGACCATACAAGCAAAAACAACTTTTTACAGATTTTAGATGTTTTCCGCTTTTAATAACATTTTTAAAACACATGTTGCTAGACAACAACAATACTGCAGACAAGTTATTCATCTTGATAATAATGATTGTGTGGTTATAATCCACATGAAGTCTTTATAACGAACTTATTTTCAGAAATTTATTACCGTTACGGTAGTGGACAAGATGCATGTTACGGTATGGACATTTTTGACTTTGCGCACTAATTTGTTGCTAAACGAAGACAGTGATTCAGAAAGATCTTTATTTATTTTCACTGATAAATCCTTTTGGTGTGAATGCAAAAGAAGGTAAAAACAGAAAAGTAACTAATAAAATGTTACACAGTAAATACTTTTCTGATGTTGTTACGGTATGGACATTCTCTGTTACGGTATGGACAAGATCTTATATTGATAAAATTGTTACGGTATGGACATTTTTAGTATAAATATCATTGCTTGCCTTTTTGACAGCAATACAGGCAAGTGTGATTGAATGATATAATAAGTATTAAATATTTTGGTATCTTCTATGGCGATTTAAGTCTAATAAGTTTTGTAAGTTTTCTGGTACAGTTAAACATTCTGAGATATCGTTACGGTATGGACCAGCATGTTACGGTATGGACAAAACACATTTTGTAGGAAATAATTGTTCTCAATCATAATCCTGATAGCTATCTTTATCAATAAAATAATATATTTTATATGACTTACAATTGTATTGCTTCTGGTTTTGATTTCCAAATGATTTTCCAAAAAGGCATGGTATTTCAACAAAATGTCTTTACCGTAACGGAATAATTCCTATGAACGTATTTGTGTTAAAAATTCATTGATAAATTTGGGTTTTTATAATCCTATTACTCTAATTACAACAAGTTACAGTTTCTCATAGCAAATGTATCTACATAAATAACATACAGGTTGATTTATTTTGCTGTTTTACAGCAGATGTCCATACCGTAACAAAATGAGTCCTTACCATAACATTTTATATTGTTACGGTAAGGACTGTTACGGTAAGGACTTATTTTAAGTTATTTCTATCTTAAATAAAATTTATGCATTAAAACATGGAACCAAAAGTGGTTTGCTATTGAGAAATGTAACTGGATCAATATGTCAGAATCATACCTTTTTCAAAGTATTCATTGTGCTAATATCTCGTTACGGTCAGTGGACACACAAAAAATATACTCTACTGGGCTTACTCACTGAAACAGTATTTTCATTGTACAGTTCAGTAGCAGCATTTTAAAACACATGCAATGCTTGTAAATAGAAAGTGTCCAGTAAGCATGACAGATAACCAGATTTGCCAACATGAGGGATCCTGTATTATTTTGGCAATTTATCACTGCGTTACGGTAAGGACATAAATCCAGGGACGGATTTATTATTGCCAAAAAATATGAAAAATTAAATGAAATATCCCATTTTGAAACCTGTTATATTTACCTTAATAATGGTCTTATTGATACACCCAGTCAAAACTACCAAAAAATTAATAGCGGCTTTCAAAAGTTGTGCTGAATCTTCATTTTTTTTCGAGGGACAGGCAAAAATGATGAAAAATGAGGTTTTAAATCTAGAAAACAGGTATTTTTACACCAATCAGATACTGTCTTATTATTTACTATTATTAAGCATAATCAGTAGTATCATATGAAAAAATTCAAATCATGATCTGGTAAGTGGTTTTCATAAAATATTGAGAAGACAAGAATTTTGACGAATTTTGACATTGACTCATATACCTGAGTGGCATCAATATCTGCCACATGGTCAAAACTGAAGGTTCTGGGTGTGGGCTTGCTCTCCAGGACGAGGGTAGAGCCGTTGGGGTCCACCTGGAGTATACTGTTCTGGCTGGCTTCATCTTTGTCCGGGGGACGAACTCTTACAAACACCTGGATTGTGTTGTCACTGAAAACAAGGTCATACATGTGATTATCTCCCTTTTTGGAGGGATCTCCCTCTTTTTGATTTGGAATTTCAAAATTTCCTGAGGTATCTTAACATCTCCCAACATAAAAATTTCAGACCACCCTGGCCAACCAAAAATCAAGAATTTCCTTCTTTGTTTAATCATTCTCCCTATCTTGAAAGGGAACTCTGACCCTATTTGGCTTCTCAGATGTATTACATGTATGAACAAAATGTAGGGCCAACCTTAGAAATATTTTTGTTTCCCCTCACCCAACCCTGTTTCTTAGGTATGGGTCGGTTGGTCGGAATTTTTTTTTTTTTTTTTAATTATTCAGGTTTAATACAGATTGAACTTTGTTTTTAATTATTCTAATATCTATAGCTAATATTGATTGCAGAAATAAAACTAACCTAGAAGGCTATCACTGAAAGCATTATCAGACAATTTATCCTTCAAAACACAAAGATTTTGCCTTTGCCTCTCTGTATTAACAAAAAAAAAAAAAAAATCTTGTCTGAAAAATTGCAATAAAATTTTTGGGGTAGGGGCAATTTTTTAGGGTCATTCAGGTAAGAGGAAACAAATATAATTTTAATTTTGGCCTAGTTATACATACAGGTGAACCTCATGATAATACTGTCTTTAGGGTCCACAGAATCAGACTGTGATATAAATGAACTGTGTTATAATCAGGTTGCTTACAACAGGCATATGAGCCGCCTCATGGGAAAACCAACAATGTGGTTTCCGAACAGGTCCGACATAAACCGGCCTGTACAGTCACAGAAAAGAGCTAGAACCTCGAAATTTTGGAGTTAAGTAGAGGAGGAATTGTACTATCCGAGTAGCGAAAACAAAGGCGCTGATCAGCTTCGCGGTTACCTGATCTGCGTCTTTGTTTTCGCCTATGCAGATTGTTGGTTTTCCCATGAGGCGGCTCATATAGTAAAAGAATTATTTTGGGAGCCATAACATGGCCGTGTAATATTGCAAACTGCTTTATAATGAGGTGCATTATAATTTAAGATTGGACTGTATAAAGAAATGAAAAGAAAACAGATCTTTGATTTGCTAAAAGCATATTTGCATCAATCTCTGCTTTTTAATCCAAAAGTTTTTTCGTGACAAGGCTCAATCAAACTTACTAAGAAACTGTGTCTTCCGAAGTTTGTTCCTCTGAAAAAAAAAGACAAAAAATTTCAAGAAAGTTAGTTTAACAGCACAATTCAACTTGTGAGACTAAACTGATGGTTGTAGATGTGCTGAAGCTCATGTAGTATACAGCTCCGTTTCATTAATAACATACCCCTGCAATGTCGCAAAATAAATTGACCCCGCACCCTACATTGCATGGCTCATTGCTGGATGGTTATTAGTCTGGCCTGGATGAAACTTCTACAATTTTTGTATATATTTATGTGTGTTAAACTGGTAGTTTATTTATATTGATCGTGAGCAGTTCGATTGGACAGGAAGCTGTTTTCGGCGTGTACCAAAATTCTGGTAGATTTAATGTCAAGTTTTCAACTTTCGGCGATTGGTTTTATGTAAGTACTGTGAATATTGCCAGTTTCTGACATGAATTATGTTCATTGGCATCTATTGTAGATACCTTAAAACTTACATCACATTCGCTAAAGTACTGAAGTAGAAATGGAATATCTAACTATACCTACTACCCTGTATAAATGCTACCATGCAAATGCTGTTTTCAGCATATAAATTAGGGGTGTAACGATATACCGATATATCGGTATACTGCGGTACGGTGCTCGTGGTACGGTATACCGGTACGCCCATACAAGGATTCTGGTATATCGTAACACAGTCCGGGTTTTATACTAACACCCAAAATAATCCAAACGAGTACCACAGACTGTGTATTTACAATCGGTCCTGCTATCGAATTTTTACAGGTAACTAGCGTGAAACCAGTCCAATACATGTGCGTATTTGCCCCCCCTGTTGAGCTGTCAATCATGTGGTTATTTTTGGAACATACATCTATTTCGGCACTTTAAAACAACCTGACGTCGCATAAAAATTTTGCATGTTGTTTACAATAATATCAGTCATAGATGTACTACAAATGTTGTAAAATTGATTCCCATTCTAGTGCAACAAATTTTGGCTTCGATACAAAATTGAAAATTGACTTTCCTGCTTGTACGATATATTCAATACGCATTGCGATATGCATTTCCCGTACCGCGATATATCGCGGCGGTTTTAGTGGGCGATACTCAGCCCTAATATAAATTGTCTGAAAGTTTATCAATGACATCTGAGAATATCATTAACAGTTGACATGATTATTTAAAGAGAGTTACGATAGCCTTGTATCTAATGCATGCCTATGATAATGTTTTAAGTTATGTAATGACATTCTTAAACATATATTTATTAAGGACATTTGATGGTTTTTGAATACAATTGATTGAAATAGTGTGACTGGCGATTTTAACAAGACGGCTTATATTAGTCATCATCCAAGAGAAACTTCAACGAATCAAATATTAAACGCGCGAGAGCACACTAAGATGGAAGTAGACATTAAGAGCAGTTTTGCTTCCTTGAAATATGTCTGTAATGAAGGAAATAACGTCTATTTAATCATTATTTCTGAACTTTATATGTATTGCGAATGCGGTGCAAGTTTTAATGTATATCAAATAGATTTCAATGAATAACATTCAGGTCAGAAAGTGGCAGTATTCACAGTACTTACATAATACCAATCGCCGAAAGTTGAAAACTTGACATTAATTCTCTGTCGGAATTTTGGTACATGCCGAAAACAGCTTCCTGTCCAATCGGACTGCTCACGATCAATATAAGCAAACTACCAGTTTAACACACATTTATAAATGTATACACAAATTGTAGAAGTTTCATCCAGGCCAGACTAATAACCATCCAGCAATGAGCCATGCAATGTAGGGTGCGGGGTCAATTTATTTTGCGACATTGCAGGGGTATGTTATTAATGAAACGGAGCTGTAGGAATGATACATTCCTATCATTAAGTGGCATTTGTGTCGGACACGGGTCGATCTCGGGTCCACTTCGACATGGTTACAGTGTTAGAAATAAGACCGATACAGTTACTAGTCCGAGGGGCAACCTGAGAGTGTTTTAAACTTGCCTCATGGGATTTGAACTTGCCCATACTAAAACGCTAATTTTCACGAATAAAGCTATATTTTGTTTTTTAGTTTTGTATAAGTTAAATAGCTGTTTCAAGATTATTACACTGCTATCAAGAGATAAAAAATGTTTTAATAAGTAAAACTACTTGAACAAAATTATTTTTCTGGAATTTTAGGTTGTCCAGGGGGCAACCTTACAAGTCAATCAACTTGCCCCCAGAATTTCAACCCGTGGGGGGCAAGTGGGCAATTGCTTATTTCTAACACTGTGGTTAGGTGTTTGTTATACATCCAACTCAACAGCTAAAGTCAAACAGAGACTGGACCTCGGTTTAAAGTCTCACCCAGTGATAAGCACGAGATAAAACTCACGACAAGGCGCACATGGCTTAAACCACTTAAGCTATTTAGGCTTCAGCATACGAATTGGAATTGAGACCAAGACGAATACATATGATACAAGTAGCCCAGGGGCAACGATCGCTCACCTGAGAGTCAACAAGTACAGTCACTGGACAAAGTAATTGGGGTTTTTACCATATATGGGTATGGTGGCCATCTTGGTCATGTGACCTTGAAACCCTACTTACATCAGCAGAAGAGCTCTTGTCTGGATTGTGTATCCTCCTTTCTGCCATTTTAGTTCACGTGAAAAAATCGTCTAACAAGGTCAGGGTTCTATAATGACAACCGGGGTGGGGCCATATTTGACCCCAGGGGCAAGATTGCCAGGATTTATGTACAGCTCCACATGACAATGTTGTATATCAAATATACAAGCTTTGTGTCATGCTGTTGCAGATAAGAGTTTTTCATATATTTCCATTATAAGTCTATGGTAGATAATGACATGCCTGGGGCATGGCCTGTATGGACCCCAGGGGCACCGTTGGCAGCATTTATAAAGGAGAGTATTATACATCAGTCAACACAACATATGAAAGCTCTTGGCCATATGGTTTCGGAGAAGATTTTTTTATGTTTTCTCCATGACGCCCCCGGGCAGGGCCCATATGGACCCCAGGGGCACGGTTGGCAGGATTTATAAAGAGGACCACTATACATTGCTAAAAACAAAACATGAAAGCTTTGGGCCTTGTGGTTTTGGAGAGGAAGATGTTTTAAAGTTTTTCCCATGACGCCTCCGGGGCGGGGCCCGTATGGACCCCAGGGGCACGGTTGGCAGGATTTATAAAGAGGAACACTATACATTGCTACAAACAAAATATGAAAGCTCTGGGCGTTGTGGTTTTGGAGAAGAAGATTTTTTTTGTTTTTCCCATGACGCCCCCGGTGTGGGGCCCGTATGGACCCCAGGGGCAAGGTTGGCAGGATTTATAAAGAGGACCACTATACATTGCTACTGACAAAATATGAAAGCTCTGGGCCTTGTGGTTTCGGAGAAGAAGATTTTTTTATGTTTTTCCCATTGTAAGTCTATGGGAGCTAATGACCCCCGGGGCGGGGTCATTTATGACCCAAGGGCCATGGTTGGCAGGATTTATAAAGAGGACCACTAAACACTGCTACACACAAAATATGAAAGCTCTGGGCTTTGTGGTTTCAGAGAAGAAGATTTTTTTATATTTTCCCAAAGACGCCCCCCGGGGCGGGGCCCGTATGGACCCCAGGGGCACGGTTGGCAGGATTTATGAAGAGGACCACTAGACATTGCTACACACAAAATATGAGAGCTCTTGGCCTTGTGGTTTCAGAGAAGAAGATTTTTATATGTTTTTCCCATTGTAAGTCTATGGGAGCTATCTGTTGCTATGGAAACCAGAGTTCTGATCCGACCTGGCCCAAAACCTAATACAACCTTTCCCCCTCCTTAATGATGCTTTAGATAAAATTTGGTCACGTTTGGCCTTGTTGTCTTAGAGATATTCAAGTTCGAAAATGTGGACGGACGCACGGACGGACGCCGGCTCGACTACTATACTATAAGCTCTTCTTGTGAGCCTTCGGCTCAGGTGAGCTAAAAAGGACCACTACAAATTGCTACATACAAAATATGAAGGCTCTGGGCCATGTGGTTTCGGAGAAGAAGATTTTTTATGTTTTTCCCATTGTAAGTCTATGGGAGCTAATGACCCCCGGGGCGGGGCCATTTTTGACCCCAGGAGCATGATTGGCAGGATTTATAACAAGAGGACCAATGGTCCTGTGACACTCACCTGAGATCTGCTGTATATATGAATGTTATAGAAAATAGTCCCAGTATAGAGGCAGGTGAAGCCCTTGGGCCATTATTTTTTTCAGAATAATCAATACACTGTCCATACAAGTTTTTTCCTTCAAATGACTTTTAACAGTTTACCCATTCAAATACATAGGCAACCCATGTTGACCTTGCCTTAAAATAGGTCAAGGTCATCACAGGGTCATGATTTATACATACATTCTAGTACTTGAGTCATTGATGCTTCATGCCAAGTTTCTTCGAAATCGGTCCACCGGTTCCAGAGAAGAAGATTTTTGAAGGGTTTATACCATATATGGGCATGACGGCCATCTTGGTCATGTGACCTTGATTATTTATATACACATTGATTCCCCCATTCTATAGATCAGGGTTCCCACGGAAAGTATAAAATAAAATTCCATGACTTTTCCATGATTATTCCGTGATCGCAGTTGAATTTCCAGGACTTACTTTTCTGTTTGTTGATTTATTATTTTGTCATAATTATAACACTTTTTAAAAGGCAAGAACAGAAAATTATATTTCAAAAGTAACTCACTCTAAGGTATTTTCTTGTTTTCTGATGAAGGCGAATTAATTTGACTGACCTTTTGAACATGTTGAAAAATACAGAACTTTACTTATTAATAATTATCGAGCGAGCGAAGAAAAAAATGAATTCCAAAGACATCCAAACTGGCATTTCATAACAAAATTCCATGATTATTCCATGATATTTCATCATTTTTCAAATTCCATGATTTTTCCATTTTTAGCCATTTTCCATGTTTTCCAGGTTTTCCAGTGCCCGTGGGAACCCTGTGGTAGCCACCAAGCCCCCCTCCCAACCCCCTACCCATACAACCCGGCACTTGCTCACCCCTGACATTGAACCTCAAATCCCCAATGAAAGACAGTACCTTATCAAGTACACTTTAGAAATAAGCACAGTTAAGCACTTTGCATATAAACATGGGGAGTTTTAGAAAGACAGATCTATTTCATAACAGTATACAGAGCTGACGTGTATACTCAATCTAGGACATAAGCACTGACATTGTGGGTCAGGTCCTCAGTCCTAGATTGAAATGAAAATAGATTGTCATTCTTAAAAAAAAAAAAAAAATCCCAGACCTTGACCTAAAGTCCCACCCCCATGCATGGATCCTTTGGTCTAACCCTTATTTGGTACATATGTTGTAGGCATGAATGCTTTCTGACATATGGTTGTCGAGATACACATGTATAGACCTACAGACTATTAATCTTGGTTACTATTGTATTTTATAAATATGTCCTAGATTTTGACCTCCAGCCCCAACCCTAGAGTTTGGTGCCATGGAATTTTGTTCAACGCTAAAGGATTTCTTTGATCCAAATAGGAATGCATTCCAATAAGTATTTGTTAATATATGAACTTAGAGAAGAAAAAACACTATGAAATAGCACACTTTCAAGGTGACCTAGATTTTGAACTCTAGCCCCATCCCCGGGTACGGACCCTGGGGTCCGAACTCATGGAAACAAAGCAAAACTGATAATTAACTCACGAGATATACACTACCAGAGAAACTTTAACCAAAACTTTGATCAAAATTAAAGGTGACCTACATTTTGACTTCTAGCCCCACCCCTGGGCATGGACCCTGGGGTCCGAACTCATGGAAACAAAGCAAACTCTATAGGGTACCTATGGTCCAAATATGAATGGTTTCTGATCATTGGTTCATGAGATATACACCACTAGAGAAACTTTAACCAAAACTGTGACGTAAATTCTACGAACGTTCCGGAATTACAAACGAACTAACGAACGAACATACGAACGGACAAACGTAAAAGCGAAAACTATATACCCAATGGCATAAATGCTGGGGGTATAATAATTAAAGATGATGACCGGTCTATCTGGTAGTGTTGTTCGATTATGGAATTTTCATAATCGATCATCGAAAATAATGAGACATGCTTTTCCGATCAATTATCGATTATAATCGAAATGTGACCAATACTGATTTCCTTCCACAGAACTGATCAGAACTGGGAGGAGTACTCTGCCAACATACTCAATTAAATCTAAAAATATAATGTATGGAATAGCTGAAGTAAAATTGTGCATTTAATATGTATAAAGACTTTAAATTGATTATATGCAACAGAGAGGACTTGCTATTTTAGCTACGTTTTTACGAGAGTGAAATTTACTTCTAGAACAGTTCCGCTATAATGCGCTGGTCGGAGTTCACAAATCGCGGGCCCGTTATACGAGAGTCATGTAACGGAAAGGCTATACTACCAAATCCGACCAAACTGCATACCGTTTCTGTAGTTCGTTTGGGTGGGGGAAAGCACCTTATAGGCTCATTAAAAACCATTAATTAATAAACCATTTACCTCGAGATCTTTGTACAATGGAATAATAAATTGCAAGTTTGCGTTTTAAAATTTTAATCCATTGTAAACACTCTATAAACAATAAAATTCATTTTTATGACGCACCATTGAAAACAGATTTTAAAGCGTCAATGACAGCGGAAACAGTAGAAAACACCACTCATTTTACCCAGAGAAATATATTGGATAAAAACGGTAGCGAGTTTTCTATAAAAAATATTGCCAATTTCAGTAGCGGATCATGTGCAAATACTTGATTTGAGCAGCTCGATAAGATATAATGGTATCTCAATATTTTGGACTCTAATAATCGCCGACACGAAAACATAGAGTAGCGTCACGTTAACGTGCCATGCTGCTTGCTTCAACGGACATTTTCTGCGTTTTTGCAATGACAAGTGACAGCCATACGCCGAAAATCTAGAATGCAGACGACCATGGACTTCCTCTAAAATCAGGTGCGTCTGCTAATGGTAGTAATGGTTACGAGAATTTGTGTGTCTGTCTCTGATCTTACCGCCTCGGAAACTCATACGTGCGTGAAGTCATGGAGTGACTTTGAAAAAAAAATCGATTGGCCAATGAGCGCTCGTGTTGAATGCAGGCCGCGCCTACTTTCGGCTATCTGCAGATTTAATTGACAGTTCAATTACGCATCTGTGTTTATGTTTTCATGGTAATGTAATTGGATTAAACGGACCGATATCACGTGGCGTGCGTCTATTCTTCGGCAAGCATGAATGGATTGCGATTATCGGATTAGGAATAAATGGACAATTAAGTAAACGCGGGCGTAAAGGTTTGACAACTTTGTTTAATGATCTCGTTTACCATCTACTTACTGATAATCCATTGCGGGATGTGTATCCCTTGCCTTATTTTCACAACCTTTGTGACCTATCTAAGAAAACAATGGGTGTCATTCACGCTCGCCGGCAATGAATTCAGGTTGCCAAGCGGGCACCCTAACATAGGGCCTAAGCACCCTACCATGATTGCATTAAACTTGGCTTGCCGACATTTCAATCCGTGTCAGGCAATCGGGCAATTGCTTATTTCTAACACTGTTAAATTATTCAAGTTTTTGCCGAATTTCGGCGAATGAGGGCTCCTACTGTTAGCGACAATCGATTCCTGGACAGCATAATCGATTGTCGCCGACCTGGACAACTTTTTTCAATTTTCGATTTGACTCGATCATCGTTACAACACTACTATCTGGTCAATCAAACTAAACCGTCTTTTCTGGTTAGGAAGAGAGCCCGACAAATTCAAGATCTAACTAATTGATGCCGATGAAGAGCCTATCTGGTCAATCAAACTAAACCGCCTTTTCTGGTTAGGAAGAGAGACCGACATATTCAAGTTCTAAATAATTGAAGCTGACGACTAGTCTATCTTTTCTGGTTAGGAAGAGAGCCCGACATATTCAAGATCTAAATAATTGATGCCGATGAAGAGTCTAACTGGTCAATCAAACTAAACCGCCTTTTCTGGTCAGGAAGAGAGACCCACATATTCAAGTTCTAAATAATTGAAGCTGATGAGCAGTCTATCTGGTCAATCAAGCTAAACCGTCTTTTCTGGTTAGTAAGAGAGACCGACATATTCCATTTCTAAATAATTGATGCCGATGAAGAGTCTATCTGGTCAATCAAACTAAACCGTCTTTTCTGGTTAGTAAGAGAGACCGACATATTCTATTTCTAAATAATTGATGCCAATGAAGAGTCTATCTGGTCAATCAAACTAAACCGTCTTTTCTGGTTAGTAACCCTCATGAACTTAATTTTCTGAATTGTTTATTAACTTGGCTGAAGTTATCTTATTTAGTACTGAAGTTTGGCTTAACACTAAATTATTGTCTGATTCCATCTGAACACTAAATCCTTTTGTCTTATTGTTTCTGAACCATGACTGGACATGCTCTGATAGATATTCAGAAAGACTCAGAATCTGAAATCTGGCTGAAATATTCTGAATTGTCTGAATCTTTATGAATCTATTGTATGGTCTTAATCTTTCTGAACCTCATAATGAGCTGAATCTTTCTGAACCAAATTAGTATGAGTTCTTATATGAAATAAAATCTGAATCTTTCTGAATGGTCTGGATATGTCTGAATCATATCCTTTTGAATATTTCTGTCTGCATTTGTCTGAATCTTTCTGAATAATTCAGCAGGAAGTCATGTGACTATATATTAAGAGAGACCGACATATTCTATTTCTAAATAATTGAAGCTGATGAGCAGTCTATCTGGTCAATCAAGCTAAACCGTCTTTTCTGGTTAGTAAGAGAGACCGACATATTCTATTTCTAAATAACTGATGCCGATGAAGAGTCTATCTGGTCAATCAAGCTAAACCGTCTTTTCTGGTTAGTAAGAGAGACCGACATATTGTATTTCTAAATAATTGATGCCGATGAAGAGTCTATCTGGTCAATCAAGCTAAACCGTCTTTTCTGGTTAGTAAGAGAGACCGACATATTCTATTTCTAAATAATTGATGCCGATGAAGAGTCTATCTGGTCAATCAAGCTAAACCGTCTTTTCTGGTTAGTAAGAGAGACCGACATATTCTATTTCTAAATAATTGATGCCGATGAAGAGTCTATCTGGTCAATCAAGCTAAACCGTCTTTTCTGGTTAGTAAGAGAGACTAACATATTCTAGGTATGAAAATTTGAAGCCGATGAACATTCTTTCTGGTCATTTAAACTAAACCATCTCTGCTGGTAATTATTCGCCACCTTTGGAAAACTCCAGTCTTCCATGTATTTTCATGTTTGCGAGAAAAATTATCCTGCCTTTTTTGGTCAACATAATTTTATATTCATGATTTAGGTGTCATTTAAAAGTTAAATGAATAAAGCAATAAACAAAGTTTATTTGGTGATGTTTCACTGCATTTTTCATAAACAGCTGTTAAAAATTTTAGAAAAAGTTTTTTTTTTTGTTTTTTTTCTTAAATGTAGCTTTAAAATGTATGCATGGGATTAAATAAAACTACATGTATCTTGTTTATTGCATTATCAATTTTATTAATACCTGTCAAATGACACCAAAAACATGAAAATATATTCACCAGGAGAAGCAGAATATTTTTTCTTGCAAACATGAAAATACATAGAAGCCCGGCATGGAAGTCTCTGGAGTTTTTCCAAGGTGGTGAATAATTATGTCCACTGACTGTATAATTATGGTAATTTGCAACCAGAGGACCAATGCTCCTGTAAACGCTCACCTGAGATCTGCTGCATATACCAATAAACATGTTTGAATATTATGGTATTTAACGAAAGTGCAGGGGCAGATGAAGCTCTTGGGCCATTTTCTTTTTTCAGAATCTTCAATATTCTGTCCATTTGCCAATTTCCTGCTGGCTTTTCCTTCAAATGAGGCCAACATTAGAAATATATTTGTTTCCCCTTTCCCGACCCTGTTTCTCAGGTATGAGTCGGTCGTTCGGAAAATTATTTTTTTTTTATTTCATACATACCCTTACCAATGAACTTATCTGTTCTAATATAAGTAAAACTGGGGTACACAAATGATTTTACAATTAAAGATGCAATTTATATGTGTTCTTCAAGGATTGCAATGTTAGCAATTTAAGACAATTCTTTATTGAAGCTTCTGAAGCATATTTTTTTTTTTGGTCTTGCAGTTAAAAAAAAATCTTCAACGAAAAAATGCAATAAAATTTTTTTGGTCGGGTCAAATTTTTAGGGTCGGTCGGGGAAGGGGAAACAAATGTAATCTTATTTTTGGCCTGACATTTTAAAAGTTTTCCCAATTCAAATGCATAGGCAACCCATGTTGACCTTGCCATAAACTTGGTCAAGGTCATCAAAGGGTCATGATTTATATATACATTGGAGTACTTTAGCCATCGATGCTTCACACCAAGTTTCCTTGAAATCAGTCTATTGGTTTCAGAGAAGATTTTTTTTTTCAGAATCAATAATATTCAGTCCTACTTCCCATTTCCTCCAAGGCTTTCACTTTAAATTACATTTTAGAGAGTTTTCCCCATTAAAATGCATTGGCGACCTATGTTGCCCTTGCCGTAAAATAGGTCAAGGTCATCACAAGGTCATGATTTATATATACATTGTAGTGCTTGAGCCATCAATGCTTCAAGCCAAGTTTTGTTGAAATCGGTCCACCGGTTCTGGAGAAGAAGATTTTTGAAGGGTTTTTACCATATATGGGCATGGCGGCCATCTTGGTAATGTGACCTGGATTTTTTATATACATATTTGTAACCCCTTCCTATTGATGATTCACATAAAATTTGGCTTTGATTGACCAAGTAGTTTCAGAGGAGAAGACGTTTGAATATTATGGAGATATACATGTATATTGCCCCGGGGTGGGGGCACATGAGCCCTTGGGGGTCCAATTTTTTTCAGAATCATTAATATTCAGTCCTACTGCCCATTTCCTGCAAGACTTTAACTTCAAATGACATTTTAAAGGTTTTCCCCAGTCAAATGCATTGGCGACCTATGTTGACCTTGCCGTAAAATAGGTCAAGGTCATCACAGGGTCATGATTTATATACACATTGTAGTGCTTGAGCCATCAATGCTTCATGCCAAGTTTCATTGAAATCGGTCCACCGGTTCTCACGGCTAACAAACCTTTAAATGCGTAACCGCCGGTTAAGAAAGAAAATCCGATTCAGGCCCTTCCGGTTGCGCATATGAAGACCAAGAAAAGGTAAACAAAACATACACTACTAGGATCGATTGATGATTATATTTTAGTACAGAAATATCTCGATTATCTATGAATGCTATTTTGTCACTTATTTACTATTGTAAATCAGCACCAAAGTAGCTCGCAAAATAATTTGATGGTCTTTGAGTTATTTATTCCCTTCTTCGAACCTGGTGTTCCAACAAGGCCAAAGTCGGCGAAATACAACTAAAAATTGGACAATTTGCTGGGAAATATCAAATTTTAGTGATTGTTCCACGACAAATTTACAGATATGTATTAACTAAATTGCATCTGATGTCTGTGCCAGTATTTCGTTGTGTTAGTGCCCGGCATTATCGATTTGAAGGGAAGGAAAAGATGGGTACGCATTTAATCATTAAAATATGAAGGGTATATTTCAAGATACATTTGAAAACCTCAACCTGTTCAAGTTATGATATTTATTTAAGAAATGAATTTCATTTTTCTGGTGTTCATGGAGCTATGAACCGCAGTGGGTCGCGTGCAAAATGAATGAACCCCGAAGGAGTTCATGTAAGCTTTGCTAGCGACCCACTGCGGTTCATAGCTCCATGAACAACAGAAAATTTAAACTCATTGCTTATATTTACATTCATTTCTCTCTATCGCTTGTTGAAAAATCACCAAGGCGGTCACATTTACTAGCAAACAGAGAATCTACACACAGTGTGTGTTCAAACAGCGGAACGGCGTCGCCGTTTACAACGTCCAATCAGATTGGCGAGATTCATGTTTTTGACGTCAAGTTTGGATTACGTCACGTCGCGTGACACAATGTTGTTCATGGAAGTATGAACACAGATGAACATCTAATGGTTCGTCTTAGGAGGTTTTAGAAAAATGTGAATATTTAAGAAATGAATTTCATTTTTCTGGTGTTCATGGAGCTATGAACCGCAGTGGGTCGCGTGCAAAGTGAATGAACCCCGAAGGGGTTCATGTAAGCTTTGCTAGCGACCCACTGCGGTTCATAGCTCCATGAACAACAGAAAAATTAAACTCATTGCTTATATTTACATTCATTTCTCTATATCGCTTGTTGAAAAATCACCAAGGCGGTCACATTTACAAGCAAACAAAGAATCTACACACAGTGGGTGTTCAAACAGCGGAACAGCGTCGACATTTACAACGTCCAATCAGATTGGCGAGATTCATGTTTTTTGACGTCAAGTTTGGAATACGTCACGTCGCGTGACACAATGTTGTTCATGGAAGTATGAACACAGATGGACATCTAATGGTTAATCTTAGGAGGTTTTAGAGCAATGTAAATATTTCCCTGTAAAGCGTTTTTAAAGACATAAAACCAAGAAAAAACTTATTAAAGTATACAGAATGCTGTAAAATCGTTTTCATGAACAGGAATATCATGCATGTGAACTATTGTATTACATGTATTTCATAGACAGTTTGTATTATTTTATATCAAACATTTTCACTGCAAATATCACAAACACACCAAATTTGAGTAAGCACCTATTAAGAAAGGACGAGAGAATGTGACAATAATTTTCAGCGTAAAACAATTAACAAAAACAAAAACTTTAATACATGTGTTCTATAATGATTATATTGCTATCATTCTAATGATTAAATTCGTAACCGAAATGTTGACACAGCTTTTAACCACATATGCATAGAATGCATTTGCCAGAGGCAACGAAACTGTCACCAGACCTCACACAATGTTAAAATCATCTGTGCACTGTATTGCTTTCCGTTAATATGGACGTAATGAGCGGAAATCTAAAAATATCCCTGCGACCGACCCACATTTTCGTCGTGTACAATGCAATCCCAACATGTGTTTTGGGGTAGGGAATAAAAATTATGATTATAAAGAAAAATTTCTGGAAATCCTTTGGGGTCCAAATATAGCAATGTCTAACTAATAAAATAGCATTGAGAGAATTATAATATTTGTCTTCGAATCGAAATATTTTACTCGGAAACACGAGCTGCAAAAGTTTGTTTACCTTTTGTTGGTCATCTGATGCGAAACCGGAAGGACATGAATCCGATTTCTTTTCTTAACCGCGGTTACGCATTTAAAGGTTTGTTAGCCGTGGTTCTGGAGAAGATTTTTGAAGGGTTTCTACCTTATATGGGCATGGCGGCCATCTTGGTCATGTGACCTGGATTTCTTATATACACATTGGTTCCCCCTTCCTATTGATGCTTCATATAAAATTTGGCTTTGATTGGCCAAGCGGTTTCAGAGGAAAAGATCTTTGAAATTGTGGACAGACGACGGACGGACGGACGCCGGATCATGGCCATCCTATAAGCTCACCTTGTGAGGTGAGCTAAAAATCTAATTATCTCTGAACAACTGAACTGAGAATATGATAACCAGAGGACCAATGGTCCTGTAAACGCTCACCTGAGTCTGCTGCATATACCAATAAACATGTTTGAATATTATGGTATTTAACCCCAGTGCAGGGGCAGATGAAGCCCTTGGGCCGTTTTCTTTTTTCAGAATAATCAATATTCTGTCCATTTGCCAATTTCTTGGCTCTTGCTGGCTTTTCCCTTCAAATGACATTTTAACAGTTTTTCCCATTCAAATGCATGGGCAACCCATGTTGACCTTGCCATAAACTTGGTCAAGGTCATCACAGGGTCATGATTTACTGTAAATTCGGAAATTTTCGCGAGACTTTTATTTCGCGAATTTTCGATTTCTGAATTATTAGCGAGTTCTTGAATTCGCGAGCGAGTACTCGTGCAGTCTATAAAGCTTATAGTAATTCTTTATTAGCGAGAACTTTATTTTCGCGAAGCAACGACTTCGCGAATATTAGCGAAAATTAAGTTCTCGCAAAAATTTCCGGATTTACAGTATATATACATTGTAATACTTTAGCCATGGATGCTTCACACCAAGTTTCATTGAAATCAATCTATTGGTTTCAGAGAAGAAGATATTTGAAGGTTTTTTTACCATATATGGGCATGGCGGCCATCTTGGTCATGTGACCTAGATTATTAATATAAACATTGGTTCCCCCATCCTATAGTTACTTCACATAAAATTTGGCTTCAATTGGCCAAGTGGTTTCAGAGGAGAAGATGTTTGAATATTATGGTAATATACATGTATATTGCCCTGGGGTGTGGGCATATGAGCCCTTGGGTCCATTTTCTTTTTCAGAATCATTAATATTTAGTCCTACTACCCATTTCCTGCAAGATTTTCACCTCAAATGACTTTTTAAAAGTTTTCCCCATTCCAATGCATTGGCGACCTATGTTGACCTTGTCGTAAAATAGGTCAAGGTCTCCACAGGGTCATGATTTATATATACATTGTAGTACTTCCGCCATTGGTGCTTCATGCCAAGTTTCTTTGAAATTGGTCCACCAGATTCTGAGAAGAAGATTTTTGAAGGGTTTTTACCATATATGGGCATGGCAGCCATCTTGGTCAAGTGAACTAGATAATTTATATATACATTAATTCCCCCATTCCATAGAAGCTTCACGTAAAATTTGGCTTTGATTCGCCAAGCGGTTTCAGGAGAAGTTTAAATATTATGCTAATATACATGTATATTGCCGCGGGGTGGGGGTAGATGAGCCCCTGGAGTCCAGTTTTTTTTCAGAATCATTAATATTCAGTCCTACTGCCCATTTCCTGCAAGACTTTCACTTTAAATGACATTTAAAAAGTTTTCCCTATTCAACTGCATTGGCGACCTATGGTGACCGTGCCATTAAAAAAGGTCAAGGTCATTACAGGGTCATGATTTATATACACATTGTAGTACTTGAGCCATTGATGCTTCAAGCCAAGTTTCTTTGAAATCGATCCACCGGTTCTGGAGAAGAAGATTTTTGAAGGGTTTTTACCATATATGGGCATTGCGGCCATCTTGGTCATGTGACCTGGATTATTTATATATACATTGATGACCCCTTCCTATTGATGCTTCACATAAAATTTGGCTTTGGTTGACCAAGCGGTTTCAGAGGAGATGATGTTTGAATATTATGGTAATATACATGTATATTGCCCCGGGGTGGGGGCATATGAGCCGCTGGGGTCCTTTTTTTTTCAGAATCATTAATATTCAGTCCTACTGCCCATTTCCTGCAAGACTTTCACTTTAAATGACTTTAAATGACATTTTAAAAGTTATCCCCATACAAATGCATTGGCGACCTATGTTGACCTTGCCGTAAAATAGGTCAAGGTCATCACAGGGTCATGATTTATATACACATTGTAGTGCTTGAGCCATCGATGCTTCATGCCAAGTTTCGTTGAAATCAGTCCACCGGTTCTGGAGAAGATTTTTGAAGGGTTTTTACCACATATGGGCATGGCAGCCATCTTGGTCATGTGACCTGGATTTCTTATATTCACATTGGTTCCCCCTTCCTATACAGGGTTCATACAGGCAAGGCCAAGTAAAATTCAAGGACTTTTCAAGGACAAATCTTACCATTTTCAAGGACTTATTATTGAGAAATACTTACACATATTTATCAATAATCGAAACACTGGGCCCAGCAACACTAGCTTTTGGGGGTGGGGGTATCATTATATTGTCACTTGTATTGTCACTTTGGGTGGATGCTGTAGTAGAGGTTTCTGTCTTAAGTTTCCTTCTTGATATAGAAGTTTGTGAAAGTCCCAGACAAAGACTGATCATGTTTCTTATGTCTATCTCCACTCGCCTGTGAACGCAAAGCACTTTCGCCCATTTGAGCCACATCGATATCTTTATTACGTGCACGACAATGTGCCTTGTGTTTATTGTCCGTTTCCTTGACCCAAGGATAACGTTTCGGCTAGTCTCTGCTGTACACGCACTTTCCCATTTCGTTGAGAAATGTTGAAATTAAATTTGTGCTTGAAAAAATATCATTTCGACGTCATTTTGGTTCCGCTTAGTCTGTATTCATCATGGATTTTCACTGCCAATATCACAGATGCAATAAATTGTGAACCATTCCTCAAGGGAAGCAACTCAATTACGGTACGAGCCGATTCGCTCCATATATTTTCGGCCCAAATTTTCGCGACCATTTTCGCAAGGGAAGCAACTCAATTACCGATTCGCGCCCTACACATTCGGCCTATTCTTTCATTATGGCGCTCTCGCCGATCTTTTTGTATTCAAACGTGCCGAACTTGTTCTTAAATGCTCACATTTGATTTTGAAACCGAATCTAATTGTCTGGAATACCGGAATAAGTGAAAATCAAGTGCTTTTCAAGGCCAATGGCTAATTTCCAAGCACTTTTCAAGGCAAATTTGGTTTTCAAGTACTTTTCAAGACAGCCCTTCATTTTCAAGTACTTTTCAAGCCTGTGCGAACCCTGCTATAGATGCTTAATATAAAATTTGGCTTTGGTTGGCCAAGCGGTTTCAGAGAAGAAGATCTTTGAAATTGTGGACGGACGACGGACGCCGGACGGACGACGAACGGATGGACGCCGGATCATGGCCATCCTATAAGCTCACCTTGTGAGCCTAATGACTCAGGTGAGCTAATAAAATCGTCAGTAATGTTGGATATTACAGTGACACTGTGTATAGTTGATAGCCTTTTAATTTAATAGGCGGAACAAAACAAAGAGATAAAATAAACCAGAGGACCATTGGTCCTGAGAATGCTCACCTGAAGCCTGATCTTGGAGTATTAAGTCATCATGAAATGACCTTGACCTTGAATACTCACACACCTTTATTGACTTCACAAGTTGTCTGCATCTGGAAAGTTTCAGGTCTCAGGCTGCAATAGTTTCCAAACCCAGTGATTTCTAAGAAAACCATAATTTCAATTTTGATATTTAAATGACCTTGGGTCAAGGTCAACAAATGACCTTGGCCTTCATTAATTACTTACCTTCATTGACTCCATTAGTTGTCTGCATCTAGCAACTTTCAGGTCTCAGGCTGCAACAGTTTCCAAAATATCCATTGTTTTCGACTTTTCCCATGTAAAAGCCTATGTTTCCAAAATTGACATTGCCGTAAAATAGGTCAAGGTCATCCTATGGTCATCATTTGATCAAATTATGATGGGCTGGAGTCCCAAATGCTACATACCAAGTTTCATGAAAATTGGCCAGCCGGTTCTGGAGAAGATTTTTTAGTGGTTTTTACCATATATGGGCGTGGCGGCCATCTTGGTCATGTGACCTGGATTTCGCAATCAAATTTTCGTCTCCCCTACCCATGGATGCTCCACATAAAATTTCACTTTGATTGGCCAAGCAGTTTCAGAGAAGAAGATCTTTGAAAAGTGTGTATGGACGACAGACTGGCCAAGGTCAAGAGATTACCTTGACCTAAATTAATCACATACCTTCATCTACTCCATTAGTTGTTTGCATCTACCACTTTTCAGGCCTCAGGCTGCAATAGTTTTCAAAAAATCCATAGTTTTCACTTTTTCCCATGTAAAAGCCTATGTTTCCAAATTTGACCTTGCCTTAAAATAGGTCAAGGTCATCCAAGGGTCATCATTTTATCAAACTATGATGGGCTGAAGTCCCCAATGCTACATACCAAGTTTCGTGGAAATCGGCCCACCGGTTCTGGAGAAGAAGATTTTTGAGCAGTTTTTACCATATATGGGCGTGGCGGCCATCTTGGTCATGTGACCTGGATTTCGCGATCAAACTTGATATGCCACTACCCAAGGAGGCTTCATATAAAATTTCAACTAGATCGGCCAAGCGGTTTCAGAGAAGAAGATCTTTGAAATTGTGGACAACGGGGATCATGGCCATCCTATAAGCTCACCTTGTGAGCCTTCGGCTCAGGTGAGCTAAAAATATTGTTGAATTTAATAGACTCGCACTGTGATGAAAAGAAAATAAAAGGAAATAATTTGGTATATTATCTGAAACATATAAATAAGTCATTGATTTTAAGATTTATTTATTGCTATAAAACACTTTCATCAAATAAATAAGCGAAGGTAATTGAGCGAACGCATTCTATCAAAGCCAATCGATTATTTGTTTTCATAGCGGCTAAGGCCGACCTTAAAAAATTGTTGGTTTGCTGTGCTCCTACCTACCCACAAAAATTGGCCCTACCCAAAAAATTTTATGGCCATGCTGGGGATTTTTTTTTTTTTTTTTTTTTTTTTTTTTTATCAAAAAAAAACTAAAATCAAAGATTCAGTTTCTGGTAAATATTTAAATCAAAACTTCCAAATTTAGTTTTTAAACAATGTTTCAACAATGACTCACTTTAAATATATAGCTTTTCAACCATATTCAAGCACTGATAAAGCAAATGAACTTTTTTTTTACAGGTTCACCAAAAAAAAAACAAAAAAAAAAAAACCCTACCTACCTACCCACTTCCGAAATGGTGGGTAGGAGCACAGCAAACCAACAATTTATTAAGGATGGCCTAAGCGTTGCGGCAATGTCCTGTTATCGTCCCCTCTACGGAATAAACTGTATCAAAAGTTGTTCCCATTGTCAATTTAATAAGCAAATAATATGCAAATTAGGTTTATTCCGTGTTTAATATTTCATATCTATAAGTCTGAGAAATCTGGAGGGTGGATGGGTATGGTGGGAGGTGGTGGAAATATAGCGCAGGGACAATAACGGGACATTGCCGGGAGAGCACGAGAGGGTGCATACCCCCTCTCATAAGGGTGGTTCGGGGGATCTCCCCCGAGATTTTATATTTCCGGACGTCCGTAGAGACGATTTTAATGCACTTTGGGACAGTTTTTGCCCTTGAAGCGCTGCTTATTTTATATGTTTCATTATGATGAAGCCTTGTCCTGGTCGAAAACCATGAAGCCTGAAAGCTCATATTCACAGGATTTGACTTGCCGAAGGAAAGCTGAGGGAATTTGAAAGACGTAGGTTGATTAAGAACCGGCGGTATATCAATGGTGGAAGAATAACATGCACACTTTAACAAATTTTGGAATATGAAGAAAATAATGTTTACGAAAATTTTATACGTTAACGATTTTTCGACATGTTGTTAAATACAGCTTTACACTTTTTTTTTAAAAAAATGTTTTAAGATCACAGAGAATCGGTTTTAATCACGATATACTGATATATGAATTATAGAACACTTTGATGCACCTTCAAACGATAATCCATTACAATCCAATAATGACAATACCTGTCTTTAATACAGGTGTCATTTTCATGATTGTTTCTATAACGACCGTCTTTCACACCCTCGGGCAGATTGGCCAAGTACGCTTAATATTAATTGATTAAATTACACTATCATACTTCAACAAGAGGACCAATGGTCCTGTAAACGCTCACCTGAGATCTGCTGCATAAACCAATAAACATGTTTGAATATTATGGTATTTAACCCCAGTGCAGGGGCAGATGAAGCCCCTGGGGAATTTTTCTTTTTTTTTTTCAGAATAATCAATATTCTATCCATTTGCCAATTTCCTGCTGGCTTTTCCCTTCAAATGACATTTTAACAGTTTTCCCCATTTAAATGCATGGCCAACCCATATTGACCTTGCCATAAACTGGGTCAAGGTCATCACTGGGTCATGATTTATATAGGTGATCACAGGGTCATGATTTATATATACATTGTAGTGCTTAAGCCATAGATGCTTCACACCAAGTTTCTTCGAAATCGGTCCACCGGTTCCAGAGAAGATTTTTGAAGGGTTTATACCATATATGGGCATGGCGGTCACCTTGATTATTTATATACACATTGATTCCCCAATTCTATAGATGCTTCACATGTAATTCGGCTTTGATTGGCCAGGCGGTTTCAGAGAAGAAGATGTTTGCATATTATGGTGATATACATGTATAATGCCCCGGGGTTGGGGCAAATGAGCCCCTGGGGTCCAATTTTTTCAGAATCATTAATATTCAGTCCAACTGCCCATTTCCTGCAACACTTTCACTTTAAATGACATTTGAAAAGTTTTCCCCATTCCAATGCATTAGTGACCTATGTTGACCTTGCCGTAAAATAGGTCAAGGTCATCCAAAGGTCATAATTTATAAACTTCAGTCCCCAATGCTTCATACCAAGTTTCATTGAAATCGGTTCATTGGTTCAGGAGTAGAAGAATTTTAAAGGATTTTTACCATATATGGGCATGGCGGCCATCTTGATCATGTGACCTGGATTATTTATAAACACATTGGGTCTCTCTTCCCATAGATGCTTCATATAAAATTTGGCTTTGATTGGCCAAGCGGTTTCAGAGAAGAAGATCTTTGAATATTTTTGTAATATACATGTATATTGCCCTGGGGTGGGGGCAGACCAACCCCTGGGGTCCAAATTTTTTTCAGAATTACCCACCTTCAGTCCATTTGCCCATTTCCTGCAAGTTTTGCCTTTCAAATGACATTTTAACAATTTTCCCCATTCAAATGCATGGGAGACCTATGTTGACCTTGCCGTAAAATAGAACAAGGTCATCCAAAGGTCATAATTTATAAACACATTGTAGTACTCTAGTCCCCAATGCTTCATGCCAAGTTTCATTGAAATCGGTCCAGTGGTTCCGTAGAAGAAGAATTTTGAAGGGTTTTTACCATATATGGGCGTGGTGGCCATCTTGGTCATGTGACCTGGATTATTTATAAACACATTGGTTCCCCCTTCCCATAGATGCTTCATATAAAATTTGGCTTTGATTGGCCAAGCGCTTTCGGAGAAGAAGATCTTTGAAAATGGTGGACGACGGACGGACGATGACGGACGGACGACGGATCATGGCCATCCTATAAGCTCACCTTGTGAGCCTAACGGCTCAGGTGAGCTAAACCAGAGGACCAATGGTCCTGTAAACGCTCACCTGAGATCTGCTGTATATACGAATGTTATAGAAAATAGTCCCAGTATAGGGGCAGATGAAGCCCTTGGGCCATTTTTTTTTCAGAATAATCAATATACTGTCCATACAAGTTTTTCCCTTCAAATGGCATTTTAACAGTTTACCCATTCAAATACATAGGCAACCCATGTTGACCTTGCTGTAAAATAGGTCAAGGTCATCCAATGGTCATGCTTTATACAAACATTGTAGTAATTGAGTCATCGATGCTTCATGCCAAGTTTCTTCGAAATCGGTCCACCGGTTTCCGAGAAGAAGATTTTTGAAGGGTTTATACCATATATGGGCATGGTGGCCATCTTGGTCATGTGACCTTGATTACTTATATATACATTGATTCCCCCATTCTATAGATGCTTCACATGAAATTTGGCTTTGATTGGCCAAGCGGTTTCAGAGGAGAAGATGTTTGAATATTATGGTAATATACATGTATAATGCCCCGGGGCTGGGGCAAATGTGCCCCTGGGGTCCAATTTTTTTCAGAATCATTAATAGTCAGTCCTACTACCCATTTCCTGCAAGACTTTCACTTCAAATGACATTCTAAAAGTTTTCCTCATTCAAATGCATTGGCGACCTTGCTGTAAAATAGGTCAAGGTCATCCAATGGTCATAATTTATAAACACGTTGTAGTACTTTAGTCCCCAATGCTTCATGCCAAGTTTTGTTGAAATCCGTCCATTGGTTCAGGAGAAGAAGAATTTTAAAGGGTTTTTACCATTTGTGGGCATGGCGGCCATCTTGGTCATGTGACCTGGATTATTTATAAACACATTGATTCCCCCTTCCCATAGATGCTTCCTATAAAATTGGGCTTTGATTGGCCACGTGGTTTCAGAGAAGAAGATCTTTGAATATTTTTGTAATATACATGTATATTGCCCCGGGGTGGGGGCAGACCAACCCCTGGGGTCCATTTTTTTTTCAGAATTACCTACCTTCAGTCCATTTGCCCATTTCCTGCAAGACTTTCACTTTAAATGACATTTTAAAAATTTTCCCCATTCAAATGCATGGGCGACCTATGTTGACCTTGCTGTAAAATAGGTCAAGGTCATCCAAAGGTCATAATTTATAATCACATTGTAGTACTCTAGACCCCGATGCTTCATGCCAAGTTTCGTTGAAATCGGTCCTGTGGTTCCGGAGAAGAAGAATTTTGAAGGGGTTTTACCATATATGGGCATGGCGGCCATCTTGGTCATGTGACCTGGATTATTTATAAATACATTGGTTCCCCCTTCCTATAGATGCTTCATATAAAATTTAACTTTGATTGGCCAAGCGGTTTCAGAGAAGAAGATCTTTGAAAATGGTGGACGACGACGGACGACGGACGGACGACGGATCATGGCCATCCTATTAGCTCACCTTGAGAGCCTAACGGCTCAGGTGAGCTAAAAAGTCGAAAAGGCTTCAGTGCTATAGATAAGCAGCGTATCTGCGTATTTACCCAATTAAATTGTCTTAAAACCCAATTAGGATTTACAGGTCTGCGTACAGAAAAGCAAAAGAAATCTTCGATACGCAAATCAGATTATTTTCTTTGCGTACAGCCCTATTTCAATTCATGTCAAAATACAGGATGTTTACCAAACTGTGCTTGCACATGCGTGTAGAGGGTCTTGATGATCAAGACTATGAGCCAAGAATTTCATCCAATCGATTTTCACCGACAGGTTGCCCTAGAGAATAAGCTTGCGCAGTATGAATTGTACTTTCAGTTTGACTGAGAGAAAAGGAAGCCCAATTCTTTAATTATGACCCATCAGATTCAATTTTTTGTATGTAAAGTTAAGAACACTTGTTAAAAATTATTTTTCATTATTTCCACACAAACAATCCATTGATTCTGCAATTACCAGAGGACCAATGGTCCTGTAAACGCTCACCTGAGATCTGCTGTATATACGAATGTTATAGAAAATAGTCCCAGTATAGGGGCAGGTGAAGCCCTTGAGCCATTATTTTTTCAGAATAATCAATATACTGTCCATACAAGTTTTCCCCTTCAAATGACATTTTAACAGTTTACCCATTCAAATACATTGGCAACCAATGTTGACCTTGCCTTAAAATAGGTCAAGGTCATCACAGGGTCATGATTTATATATACATTGTAGTACTTGAGTCATCGATGCTTCATGCCAAGTTTCTTGGAAATCGGTCCACCGGTTCCGGAGAAGATTTTTGAAGGGTTTATACCATATATGGGCATGGTGGCCATCTTGGTCATGTGACCTTGATTATTTATATATACATTGATTTCCCCATTCTATAGATGCTTCACATGAAATTTGGCTTTGACTGGCCAACCGGTTTCAGAGGAGAAGATGTTTGAATATTATGGTAATACATGTATAATGCCCCGGGGCTGGGGCCAATGAGCCCCTGGTGTCCAATTATTTTCAGAATCATTAATATTCAGTCCTACTGCCCATTTCCTGCAAGACTTTCACTTTGAATGACATTTTAAAAGTTTTCCCCATTCAAGTGCATTGGCGACCTATGTTGGCCTTGCTGTAAAATAGGTCAAGGTCATCCAAAGGTCATAATTTATAAACATATTGTAGTACTTCAGTCCTCGATGGTTCATGCCAAGTTTTGTTGAAATTGGTCCATTGGTTCAGGAGAAGAATTTTAAAGGGTTATTACCATATATGGGCATGGTCATGTGACCTCGATTAGTTATAAAAACATTGATTCCCCTTTCCCATAGATGCTTCCTATAAAATTTGGCTTTGATTGGCCAAGTGGTTTCAGAGAAGAAGATCTTTGAATATTTTTGTAATATACATATATATTGCCCCGGGGTGGGGGAAGACCAACCCATGGGGTCCAATTTTTTTCAGAATTACCTACCTTCAGTCCATTTGCCCATTTCCTGCAAGATTTGCCTTTCAAATGACATTTTAACAATTTTCCCCATTCAAATGCATGGGTGACCTATGTTGACCTTGCTGTAAAATAGGTCAAGGTCATCCAAAGGTCATAATTTATAAACACATTGTAGTACTCTAGTCCCCGATGCTTCATGCCAAGTTTCGTTGAAATCGGTCCAGTGGTTCCGGAGAAGAATTTTGAAGGGTTTTTACCATATATGGGCATGGCGGCCATCTTGGTCATGTGACCTGGATTAATTATAAACACATTGATTCCCCCTTCCCATAGATGCTACCTATAAAATTTGGCTTTGATTGGCCAAGTGGTTTCAGAGAACATCTTTGAATATTTTTGTAATATACATGTATATTGCCCCGGGGTGGGGGCAGACCAACCCCTGGGGTCCAAAATTTTTTCAGAATTACCTACCTTCAGTCCATTTGCCCATTTCCTGCAAGATTTGCCTTTCAAATGACATTTTAACAATTTTCCCCATTCAAATGCATGGGCGACCTATGTTGACCTTGCCGTAAAATAGGTCAAAGTCATCTAAAGGTCATAATTTATAAATACATTGTAGTACTCTAGTCCCCGATGCTTCATGCCAAGTTTCGTTGAAATCGGTCCAGTGGTTCAGGAGATTTTTGAAGGGTATTTACCATATATGGGCATGGCGACCATCTTGGTCATGTGACCTGGATTATTTATAAACACATTGGTTCCCCCTTCCCATAGATGCTTCATATAAAATTTGGCTTTAATTGGCCAAGCGGTTACAGAGAAGAAGATCTTTGAAAATGGTGGACGACGACGGATGACGACGGACGCCGGATCATGGCCATCCTATAAGCTCACCTTGTGAGCCTAACGGCTCAGGTGAGCTAAAAAGCTAAAGAGCATCCTGTAATCTTACGCAACTTACGATCTTTGTTAACCGTACCCCACCCACTATGCTCGTATTATAGACAGCGTAATGGCTCTGCATCTAGTTGCAGTAGGAGTTTATATCAATAAGAGCTGTCGCAGGACAGCGTGCTCGACTGCTTCTGACCTTTGTCAAACATAAGGTCAAACCCGACCAGTAACCCAAAGCATTATGCTCATACATCTTTTTGCCTTGATGCAATAAGGCAAAATCACTGAACTATGAAAGTTAACTATAACTACCTAAGATTTAGAGGTCTCACTCATATTGTGAAAGAAGTGTGTTCATATACCAAGTGAGTGCCAAGACACAAGGCAAAATCACTGAACCGTGAAATAAGGTCACACTGACCTATAAGGTCTAGTGATACTTACTCATAATGTGAATGAAATATGATCATATACCCATTCAGTGTTGAGATATAAAGCAAAATCACTGAACCATGAAATTAGGTCATAGTGACCTATAAGTATGTTTGGGTTAAAGGTCTGGTCATACTCATTCATAAACAGAAAGAAGTATGAAAAAATACTGAGTGTCGAGATATAAGGCAAAATCACTGAACCATGAAATTAGGTCACAGTGACCCAGGAATACTTTACGGTCAAAGGTCTTGTCATACTCATACATATCGTGCAAGAAGTAGGGCAAGTAATCATAAAATGTTGACATGATTCGGTAGCCCGTATGTTAACAAACACAGCAAACCAACTGTCAAAATTTTAGGGTGATTGAAAAAAGTATTGTTATATACCTAATGTATCTCTACAATAGAAACGTGTCGTGTTGTAACGGACAGAACTTTCTGCTGTTTTAGGCGTCGTAGGGCATTAATACCATTAATGCCCTGAGATGACGTCATAGCAGGGCAATAATAGTGTTAATGCCCTGAGATGACACCATAGCAGGGCAATAATGCTGTTAATGCCCTGAGATGACACCGTAGCAGGGCAATAATGGTGTTATTGCCCTAGGGCAATAATGGTGTTATTGCCCTGAGACTGACATACACCTGTTTACATGTTATGGACACTGGCATGTGTTCATTTCATCTAAATTTAACAATGGCAGGTGGGTGTACATTTCAGACGTACATTTCATCTTAATTTAACGTCACTTTGCGGCTAATCACTTACCAATCAACGGCTATGGGCTTGTCATTATGCGCAATTTCAAGACAGCATTCACAATAAATAAATAAATAAATAAATAAATAAATAAATAAATAAAATGTACATGTGCTGGAGGAAAGGTATATAACAATGACGATATAACATTCTTTTCCAAGTGCATTAACGTTTGCCAAGCCCTCGGGCAATAATGTGTTGCAGCCCTCACCGCTACGCGGTTCGGGCTGCAACACATTTTTGCCCTTGGGCTTGGCAAACGTTAATGCACGGAAAAGAATGTTTTATCCTCTTATTATTGTCTTGAGTTACAAAATTTTGGGTATAAGAAAAACGTAACAAAAATGACACTATGAACATGATTTGACCATGAACTTGCAAAAAATCAGTAAATTTCCACATAATAACCCTGAGCAAAAGTAAAGAACATGTGGTCTTTAAAATAAATACATGTGTCACATCATCACTTTTTGTGTAACAGCAGGAGAGGCTTGAGAACGATGGTGCGTGATTATTGTGTAGCGTGAAAAAGCAGACACTGGCTATCCGCACGACAGTCGTGCCGATCACGCTGCTGTGTTATCCGCACGACAGGGAAATCAATATCCAAATGTTAATAATATTTAGAAATGGATACATTTTAGCTTGATAAATATATTACACTGGCTTCAAAACTGAAATAGAATATTCCACTTGCAGTAAATTTTACTTTTTAATTAACAAATTTGTTATTTTGCTAAAATTGGCTTACCTGTAAAAATCAGTCATGCATATGCGTAAATGAGTAATCAATAAAATAATGTGGTAATCCAAAAGAATAAACAGCCTTTGATTTTAACAATGGAGTAATGAAACATTTCAGCAACACCCACACAATTTAAAATAACAGCTGTCGCAGGACAGCGTAGCTCGCCTGACTTGTGCTTTGCCACTACATCTGTTAAAATCTATGACCCATGACCTTGACCTCAAGGTCACTCAGGTGGGTCATGATGGTACAACATAAAACTTCAGACCAATACAAAGTATCAACTTGATCAATCTACATGTTCAAGAGATATAGACTCATAAAAACATTAACCAAAACTTAAACAGAAAACTTCCAAGTCCGTGACCCTGACCTCAAGGTCATCCAGGTGAGTTGTGATGTACAGCATAAAACCTGAGACCAATATCTATCAACATGCAAGTATCAACTTTATCCATCAACATGTTCAAGAGATTTAGACTTTAACCAAAAAATTTAACACAAAATTTCTAAGTCTGTGACCTTGACCTCAAGGTCACCCAGGGTAGGTCATGATGGTACTGCATAAAACTTCAGACCAATATCTAGCAACATGCAAAGTATCAACTCGATCAATCAACATGGTCAAGAGATATAGACTTACAAAAACTTAAATCAACAACTTAAACACAAAATTTCTAAGTCCGTGACCTTGACCTCAAGGTCACCCAGGGTGAGTCATGATGGTACTGCATAAAACTTCAGACCAATATCTAGCAACATGCAAAGTATCAACTCAATCCATCAATATGGTCAAGAGATATAGACTTACAAAAACTTTAACCAAAAACTTATACACAAAATTTCTAAGTCCGTGACCTTGACCTCAAGGTCACCCAGGGTGGGTCATGATGGTACTGCGTAAAACTTCAGACCAATATCTAGCAACATGCAAAGTATCAACTCAATCCATCAATATGGTCAAGAGATATAGACTTACAAAAACTTTAACTAAAAACTTAAACACAAAATTTCTAAGTCCGTGACCTTGACCCAGGGATTTTTTTGGCAATTTTGGGAAGGGGCCCTAGGGTCTTTCTGATTGGGAAATTTAGCGACATAAACCCAAATTTGGGAAATTTTCAAAATTGACAATATTTTCAAATGTGACCTACCTTATTAAGGTATTTCATTTAGAATCATTAAATAATAACTTATAATCACAGCTAAACACTGTTTCAAACAGCAAAGTTTGAATTTCACAATGTATGGAACTGTTGAAAAAATAAATCAGCTTTGATTGGGAATTTTTTTCTTCAAATTGGGAAAAAAGTCACCCAAATTGCATTGGGAATGGGGCCTTATTTCGGCCCCTGAGACACCTGAAAAAAAATCCCTGTGACCTCAAGGTCACCCAGGGTGGGTCATGATGGTACTGCGTAAAACTTCAGACCAATATCTAGCAACATGCAAAGTATCATCTTGATCCATCAACATGGTCAAGAGATATAGACTTATAAAAAACTATAACCGAAAGTGTGACGCGGACGTACTCGTAAACGTACACATACACGTAAACGGGGACGACCGAGGTGACTACAATAGCTCTATGCACTTCCTGCAGGCGAGCTAAAAATGCAATGGTTATACTTTTCTCCGCTGTTAGAAATCTACTGTGATTCAGCTTACACAATTTTCTTATTCACAATTAATAAAAATGTTAATTTCGAATACATTTCAATAGATAAACACATAATTAATCTATTTAATGACAAATTAATAGTTCAGCGCATACGTATGCTTGTTAGAAAATCTTATACTCCCGTCGTGCCGATAGCCAATACCTGTAGCATTGGCTATCCGCATGACGGTCGGGCGGATAACGCCGCTTATCGGCACGACCGTCGTGCGGATAACGCCGCTAATCGGCACGACCGTCGTGCCTCAGCCGAAAAAGGGGTGGTTCCTTTACCGGAATGGACATAATTACCGGAACGGACTACCGGAATGGACATTATAGTGTGGCTTTGGGTGCTTTAAATGTATTTTATCTGCATAAAATGTATTTCTGGGGTCATAAAAATAGTTTGTATAAAATAAATTTCATCTTAGTATTGCAAAATTGACTTCCAAGGGTGGTTAGGGTAGCCCAGTGGTGGGGTCCGGGATTGAATCATAGTTCAGAGGTTTCTATGATTAAAAAATATGGAAATCACCAGTGTATGTTCTACAGCAAAATCAGGGGTGAATAGAAGTAGAAATGAGTAAAATGTGCTGGTACTGTGACAGTCACCTATAAGCATATACGAGTCCCTGACCTAGGCCACCCCTTCGTATGGAATACAATTTAACTGTACTTAAACTACATGATTCTCGAACTTAACACTGTCTATGTACATTCTAGACAATTTGTCCTAAAAGACTAACTGAAAAATACTCAAGGACACATATAAATGTCCATTCCGGTAGCCCATTCCGGTAATCAGGTCCATTCCGGTAAAGGAACGCACCGCCGAAAAGCATACTCGTAGGATATGGTCTATCTATCTATCTATCTTCCACTACTTCTTAACCTCATCAGAGGACTTCAGAAGGAATTCCGGTATACCAAGTGCTAAAGGGGGTTAGCTGAAATAAAAGAAAAGTGAAGTGGGTGAAATGAGTTTGTACAGTGAAAGAAGAGTGATAGTATAGTTTAAAAGATAAAAAACAGAATCTGGTGATTAGGGAGACACATGCACCACCTGGCAAACAGCATGACTGAACTGTGCCACGGTGGGGAGCATGACAATACTGATGGGTAAAGCGTTCCAATGTACTGCAGTTCTTGGAAAAAAGCTATACTTGCAGTAATTGGTAGAAGTGCTGATTTGTCTGTATGCCAGCGGGTGGATGAATTTGGACTGCCTGCGATTTGGTGTGAGATAGTCAGTTAGAGGGATTGCTACAAGATCATATGTGATCTTGTACAGCATGATCAGTCGGGTATCTATTCGTCTTTGGTCTAATGGACGCCAGGAAAGTTTACTGAGCATTTCAGTAACACTGGAGGTGGACCTGTAGTCATGGGTAGCCCACCTGGCCGATCTACGTTGAACAGATTCTATCTTTTTTATGTCAGTGTCGGTTTGGGGAGACCATACAGAGGAGGCGTATTCCAGCTGTGGTCTGACAAGTGTTTTGTAGGCTGTGGATTTGAGGTCTTGGTTATGGACTTTGATATTGCGTTTGAGAAAGCCCAGCGTTTGATTTGCTTTTTTAGTGATGTTATTTATGTGATTTCCCCAGCTGAGGTCTTCTGATATTGTGACCCCAAGGTACTTGGCAGCGGGTACACTTTCAAGTTCAGTGTTGTGTAGAAAATATTTGGATGGAATGGGAGTCTTGAATCTGGTCACATGTAGGACCTGACATTTTGCTGGGTTAAAGTTCATATCCCAATCTTCTTCCCATTTCTCGAGTTTCAGGAGGTCTTCTTGAAGGATGTTTGCTTCTGAGAGTGAACTGATGCATAGATACATTGCTGTGTCGTCTGCGAAAAGTCTGACTCTTGACCTTACCTGTTCTGGAAGGTCATTAATGTAGGCTAAAAATAGGATTGGTCCAAGAACAGAGCCCTGCGGGACACCAGAGGAGACAGGGATGGGGCTGGAGCTGATACCGTTGGTTACTACAGATTGTTTCCTATTGTCTAAAAAGTCTTTTATCCATTTTAGAGTGTCACCCCGAATGCCATAGGCATGAAGTTTTTGGAGCAATTTTTCATGGGCGACTTTTATCAAAAGCTTTACTAAAATCTAAAAGTATCTGTTTTTTGGACTCCATGTTTTTGGAGAGTTCATCAATAAGCATGATCAACTGGGTCTCGCAGGACCGCCGCTCTCGGAACCCATGCTGTAAGTCATAGAGGATATTCTGGTCCGTGAAATGTTTTGATATGTTGGATGCCACAATGTGTTCCAGTACTTTGCAAAGAACACATGTGAGCGATATGGGGCGGTAATTGGCTGGGTCCGTCTTGTCCCCTTTTTTGAATATAGGGGACACATTTGCTTCCTTCCAGATGGTAGGGAGTTTACCTTGGTCTAAGGACCTCTGGAAGATTATTTCAAGAATGGGGGCTAATTCCTTATGAAGAGTTTGTAGTACAATGGGTTTGAGTTGGTCGGGACCAGATGCTTTATGGGGATTGAGCTTTTTCAAAAGACATTCAATACCCTTTGATGAAATTTCTATGTCCGGCATTTTAGTGTATGGGCTGGCTTGGAAGGGAAGGTTTGGACCTAGGTCATGTAGGTCCTGTAAGGTCTTTTGTGCCATGGCTTTCAGTGATGTGGGTGATTTGGGGCTAAAAACAGATTGAAACTGAAGGTTTAGAGTATTGGCCTTGTCTGTGTCAGAGGTGAAAGTCTGTCCATTGGCCTTTAAGGATGTTATGCCACTATTGTCTTGCCTGGAGTGTTTCAGCAGGGAGTATAATTTCTTGGTATTGACCTTGGTAGGGGTGTCAAGGTCAGGGTCATCGGCTTCTTGCTGTAGGCCAAGAATGTCACCGATGTATTTTTCATAGGCCGTTTCAGATACCCGGCGTACCAGGTGTTTATAGTCAAGAAATTTCTTGTGATCAACAGGTCTGTTTGACCTGGTCCATCTCTTATAGTGTCTGTCTCGTTTACGCATCAGGCGGCGGATCTCTTGATTGATCCATGGGAGACCATCTCTTGATCTTGCCTTGCATATTGGAATGTAGGTGTCGATACCATGCTGGAGTTTGGTGACAAACTCATCCCACAGAGTCTGGATGTCTGCGGTAGCAAGGTCCGACTGAAGTACTGAGTAGAATTCCCTCATAGACTCTTTTAGCTGGTCCCAGTTGGCCTTTTTGTATAGGAAGATATTACGGGGGACCTGCTTAATCATTTTGGGCTTGACATTTACTTCCGCTGTTATTATATCATGGTCAGAGAGACCAGGGAGGACTGACGTTTTGTCTATGAGGGTTGGATTTGTAGTAATGAAAAGGTCCAGAATGTTTTGACCTCGGGTTGGCGAGGTCACCATTTGCTCCAGTAGGCAATCATCAAAGGCCTCAAGACATTTACTGTAGAAGTCAATGTTGGGGCAGTCTGGTTTGAGAGTCTTTGTCACCCAGTCAATCTTGGGAAGATTGAAATCCCCTAGGATGCATAGTGTTGAGTTGGACTTTTTAACTAAGTCTAGGGACTTGTTAAATTCCTCAAAACTTTTCTGATCAAGCTCATGTGGTTTGTAAATTGTAGTAGGCTCCAATAAGCAATGATCTTGAGCCAGCAAGATTCAGCTGTACCCAGAGGTTTTCGCAGTTGGTTTGGAAATCTGGTCTGCTTTCAGAAAGGAGGGTTGAGTTGGTCATGAAAAAAAATAACAAAAACCACGGTCTCATTCGAAAATGGGTATCCATAAGAGGTCCTGTGCTTCGGAAAATTTTTAATGATTTGGATATGACTTGAAGTGATATACCCGATTTTGACATGGTCGTGATTTATTTTCCTTAAACAAAGTTGTTGATATTTTTGTCTCCTAATCTGTAATTCCTAATCTTTGAAATTTCCGCCAATAGTTTGCCAATAGACTGCTCCACTACGCATGGGGTGCGTTCCTTTACCGGAATGGACAAAATTACCGGAATGGACTACCGGAATGGACATTATGCTATGACTCTGGGTGCTTTAAATGTATTTTAACAGCATAAAATGTAGTTCTGTAGTCATATGAATAGTTTGCATAAGATAAAATTCATCTCAGCATAGCAATATTGACTTCTGAGGTTGGTTAGGGTAGCTCAGTGGTGGGGTCCGGGGTAGGGCCACTGTTCAGAGGTTTCTTTGATTGAAATATATAGAGATCACCAGTGGTTGTTCTATAGCAAACACAGAGATGAATAGAAGTAGAAATAAGTAAAATGTGGCGGCATTGTGACAGGGACCTATATAAGCATATGAACACCTGACCTAGGCTAACCGACCATACGGAACACAATTTAACTGAACTTAGACCACATGATTCTCGAACTAATCACTGTCTGTGTATATTCTATGCCAATCTGTCCTCATAAGCCAAATGAAAAATCCTCAAGGACACATATAAATGTCCATTTCGGTAGTCCATTCCGGTAATCAGGCCCATTCCGGTCCATTCCGGTAAAGGAACGCACCGCTACGCATGTGTCGGATTTTAAGATCCGGGGCGTACTTGATTTAGAAATTTTAAGATTGATCGGATTGCTCCGAGCAGCACGCTAAATCAAGGGAAAGTGGTGCATTCCCATTACTAAATCAAGTGAGGAAAAGCAATGTTCTGAATTCGGTCGTAGCGAGTCTAATTATGAGCGATTCCACAGCTCATCTCAAGATGATTCAGATGAAGAGTACTTCCACAAGTCACCAGCACTCGCTGTACGATTGTGTTTTGTATAAATATTTTGACGCCATGTTTTTTTAGAGCAGGTCACGTGACTTGCTCCGACCACACCACCTTGGACGGCGGAGCGCTTCGTCACGCTCCATTGGGACTACTTGATTTAGAATCCGTATGCTCCGGTCGATCGGATCAATCGGATTGGCTATATCAAGTACGGCCCCAATGACACAAGTGGACAGCTGCATGCCAATGTTTACATCCAAGGATTGGTGGATGTACTTGTATGAACTCAGAGTGCATTGACTGACTCATGAACATAAACAATTTTCTATTGGCTGGAACCATGACAACAAAGAATAAACAAGTTGGTGGCTGGTTGGCGTGTGATTGATAATGAACTCACCAGAACGAAGCAGAACGCGTGTCATGGCCATTTTGCACGCCACTTCATAGAGCACCGCTATTATCGATATATCACCAAGACGGTATCGTGCCGGATAAAGGTCATAAAACACCAGGTGGAATTCTTTTGATGTACTTTATCTTCAATCGCTATATATTGTTAATTATTCTTCTGTCGCTAACGACATTATTTTATGGCAAATAAAATATAACGGGAGTTATCATATTTTAGAGATTTTATTGCATGACGAATAATCCTTACTATGACAGACATTACAGACATGACACTTCGAGAACAACCGACCGTACAACCGTCCATCATTTAGGAGTCTATACTGTTCCTCCAGATTAAATATGTAGGACTCACAACTAGGGTGGGCCCCACAACTAGGCCGATTCCCACAACTGGGCCGATTCCACAAATGGGCCGAAAAATCTGACGTCATTCCACAAACAGGCCGATTTTTTTCTGACGTCACGCTATGTACACCAAACAAAGTTTACGTCGCCGCAAGTGCATTATAGCAACACCAACACCAACGGATGTCTACAGGAGCTGTGTTCCGTGAACATTCACCAGCCTTTCAACCTAATATGAGCCTGTTTGTGCGCAGTATTGACGCGTTCATCATACATTAAATTCGACTTTGGCCTTTGTATGTTTAACACCGTAAATGAGCCGAAAATATTCGAATGTATGCTAGATTCAGTGAGCTTCAATTGAGAAGCTCATTTATGATTCATAATTGCTCCACTAGCGACGATAGTCCGCACACTTTTCAGTTGTTGGATATGTACCTACACATGATTCTCCGAAATTACGCTAGATTCCATATTTGTCTTAACTATTTTAAAATTAGTTGTAATGTTTGCAGAATAGTGGAAAATATTCACCCTCACCGCACATGCAACAGGAATGCGTCGGTACATGTATGTGGTAACGTACCCAGGGTACGGTTGCATTTCGATTTTATCTTCGTCGTATTGACGCGGGGTAATGTAACGCTTAATAATATTTATTTAATATTGTAATCGGCCCATTTGTGAGAATGACGTTACAAAGTCGGCGTAGTTTTGGGGAAAATCGGCCCGTTTGTGGGAATATGTGACGTAATCGGCCTAGTTGTGGGAATCGGCCAAGTTGTGGGAATCGGCCTATTTGGGGGAACCGGCCTAGCTGTGAGTCTTACAAATATATTAAATAAATCGAATGAGTGCTGATCTAATTCTACCCTGTTACTGGGGCCATACCGCGCACGTCCAAATTATGAATCCGGGGTAAAAAGGGAGATGTTGAGAAAGTCATCCGGCTTATATAGGTCTACACTGTTCGTCTAAGAACACATCTTTTTGTGGTTTAACTGCATTACGTGTGCCGATCTACCCAGTAACTTCATTTGGTCGTAATGCGCATACCGAAAGTGTGCATCTGGGGTTTAAAAAAATGGGGATAGGGGCGGTGAGATAGTTGTTGTCGGTTAGAACTCATCGTCTTTTGATATAAATTTATTTAACTTAGCTTATTTATTTTTTTTCTCTTCGCTTCGAATAAAAATTCCGGTCGACAGCATAAAGTTGCGGTGGACGGTAACAATGTGCGGTCGACGGCAAGATCTTTCTGAGAACAAGCTCTATAATGACTTAGACGACGTTATTTCTGACACACCCCGTACAGACAAGCTTATCCTTCATGGTGACTTTAATGTTAGAGTTGTTACAGACCACCAGAGGAGTTATAGGTCCAGAAGGTGTTGGAAAGTACAACAGCAATGGTCTCTTGCTTCTAAGGAAGTGTGCTGACTATGATCTTCTAATCACCAACACAGTCTTCTGTCTAGCTAATAGAAACAAAACATCCTGGGTGCATCCCCGTTTTAAACACTGACACCTCATAGACCATGCCATAGTGCGGAGAACAGACAGGCAGGATTTCAGAGTGACGAAGACTATGTGTGGTGCAAACTGCTGACTATGTGTGGTGCAGACTGCTGGACAGATCATAGACTGGTTGTCAGCAAACTCAACCTAAGAATCCAGCCTGCGAAGCGACCTCAAGGCAAGAAAGCTCCTAAGAGACTGGATGTCTCAAAGCTGAATCAATACAGCATGAGACAAGCTTTCTTACCGGACATTTGCAACCAACTGGATGCAATCAATCTCAGTTCATAGAACCTCGATAGAACCTCCATAAAACAGTTCATTCTTCAGCTGCTACTACCTTAGGACATCTGGCAAACTTCAAGACTGGTTTGATGAGAATGATGACGAAATTCAGTGGTTCCTTGAAGAAAAACACCGGTTGCACAAGGCACATCAAGATGATACTAGCTTAGTATCCAAAAAGCAGCCTACAGCAACATTTGTAAGACAGTCAAGACCATGCTTATTGACATGCACTATTCCTGGTTGAGGGAGAAAACAGACGAAATTCAGATGCTTAAGTAGCCGGTATGGCCCATCCCCTTTCTCATTAATACGTTCACTGCTCTTAAAGGATATCAGTTTTATTTTTATTTCCACAGATAGAGTGCAATGTTCTATTAGATGAATTTTCAACCGTCACGGAAACAAGAAAAGCCGTTCAACAACTGTCATCTGGCAAAGGCCGCAAAGCTCCAGGTGCAGATGCAATTCCTGCAGAGGTTCATACGGGCGTGCCCGGGCGCGAAGCGCCCGAGGTGGGCCCGAAGGGCCCACCGGCGAGCCCGCCTATAGGTAACACGTACATGTGAAAGAGTTCCCTTTACCTCTTTCATGTCCCTCTACCCTATCGAAGTTGCTTTGAGTGAACGTCCGCAACGGATCTCGAAGAGTCTCGCTTATCTCCTTCTCTCGCGAGAATGCCATTGATCTCGTTTGAAATTGTACACAAAATATTCTTCTTTTTCTATTCATGACAATATAGTTTTGCTTCTTTGTGAACAATACATTTTTTCGTTCCATTTGAGATCAACTTTCTTTCTAAAGTTACGAAAAATATATAAAAACTACGTCACAGTCACGCGCGAAATTCTTTTAATATCCGGTGTTACTATTTACCGGACCCAGAACGGACAAAACGATGCGTCTAAATAGCGAAATCCGGTCGTTTCGGCCGCGAATCGTCGATACACCCTTAAATCGGACATCCAAATGCAAGAAACTGGTCGTTTCGGCTCCATGAGTCGTTCGTTCTTGAGTCAGCTACCCGAGGGTTTTACCTGGCGCACAAAATGAACATTTTAGCCCTAAATGACCCCAAAATATGCAGTTCTCTCCAGAGAGGGGACAATGATGTCCCCCAAAATTAACAAATATTTCTAGTTCCTGATATTGTTCCCTAAATTTTCAACCATTTTGTCAGAATGTCGTTTAGGAGTTGTAAGTAGTGGGACATTGGTCCCCTAAATTAAAACTCTGAGGTCGGGATAGTGAAGAGAGGGGTAGGAGTTAGGGTAGGGTAGAGTAATAAGTATGAGTAAGGATAGGATAGAGTAGGGTAAGTAGTAGGATAAGGATAGCGTTTGTATAGGATAGAGTAGGGTAAGTAGTAGGATAAGGATAGCGGTTGGTAGGATAGGGTAAGGTAGGGTAGGGCACGGCAAGGCAGAGTATGATAAGATAGAAGAAGGGATGAGTATGGTAGGAGTAGGAGTAAGGGGATGGCAGGGTAAGGAGTAGGTGTAATGGTAACTCGTAAGGTAGGGTAAGAATATGAATACTGGTACGGTAAAAGTAGGAGTAAGGGTAGGTTAAGGAGTAGCAGTAATGGTAGTTAGGGTAGCCTGGTATGGGTAAGAGTTTGGGTAGGGTATGGTTAGGAGTAGAAGTTAGGGTATGGTATTGGTAGGGTAAGGGAAGGAGTAAGGGTTAGGGCAAGGAGTATGAGTAAGGGTAGAGTATGGGTATGAGTAGGGTAGGGTAGGAGGTTATGAGTAGGGTAGGAGGTTATGACATAACTTATGTGTAGGGGTAGGAGTAGGGGTATGGTAGGAGAAGGATTAGGAGTAGGGGGAGGGTAGGGGTAGTCGTAAGGATAGGGTAAGAGGTAAGGTGTTGAGTAGGTGGTTAGGTGTAATGGTAGGAGTAAAGTTCGGGTAGGAGTATGGGTAGGGCTATCCGCTATTCCTGGCCTCGATGACACCATGATCTCTCTTGTTAGTTTCTCTCTTTTGTAGATCAATATTCTCAATTGTGACTGTTCTCAAATGTACTCAAGAAAATATGGTTGAATAGCAGATCACGGATTCTTAGGAGCTATTGGACTGTGTTGGAATCTTCCCGTGGCCCGAATGTATTGTGTCAGCTCCTGTATGATACTTTCTCTGAAGTTCGGGATATTGCCATCGTCTTCGATACCAAGTAGAATCTGTAGGTCCAGAAGGTAGAGACCAGTGCTTCGGCTAAGATTCAGCTCCATGGTATTTCGAGCTGACTCATACAAGGGACATTGCAACAAGATATGTTCCACTGTGGCTGACTTCGAATGGAATTATTCTAACTATGGTGTTACCATTCACCTTTTTTGCATTATCCGCTGGTTCCCAGCTTTAAAAAATTCAATATTGGAAATACAGGTAACCAGAACCCCCCTGAGGGGGGTTTCTGGTTACCTGTTTTTCCAATATTGATTTTTGTCAGCAAGTAACCAGCCGATAATGCAAAAATGGTGAATGGGAGATGCGGTCTGCTACACGACTCCTCCATATCAAATGAGATTGACCAATCACAGCCATCGTTAGGAGTCTCCTTCACAGAAGAGTTTTACCAAACTAACTATGGTAGCTACCATACCTAGGGCTGGGTTCCTTTGGTAATGGTCATTTCTATCTCCAATACAGAAGAGCTTTACTATAGTTCGAATCAAACAACAATGGTAGCTACTATAGTCCTTACCATAGTCCCAATCGAAGTCGCCCTGTTTCTGTTTGTCTGCAGTTGCATTTGTCTGATGGTACTTAGTTCAGTTTGTTTCTGTAGCCATTCAACTGTGTATATCCTGACTGAAGTTGGACCATCCAACTGTTACAGGCTTCTTTATCTGGTTGGTCAAAGACTCTCTTGTAGTTAACTGATGGGATGTAGCTAAAGAAGTCTCTTCCTGTGTCTGAGTACTCCCATCTCTTTTGCCACTGTGCTGTAATGTATTGGTTACTAGCAAGCTTGATCTCTGGTTGGGAGGTTATTCTTTTTTCTTCTGGGAACTTGCTTCTTCCGCCGCCTCTTTTGCCAGTTTGTCAGCCACTTCATTGCCAGCTATAGAGCTATGTCCGGGGGTCTAATCAATTTCTACAAGTACATTCCTCTGTTGTAGCTGTTTGATGATTTTCCGGATATCTTTGGTCACATCTCTATAACTGGTTTTGGATAGGGAGGGGGGGGGGAGGGGACAGGACAATAGCACAACATATACGTTTACAGTAAGTGTTGTTCAGGAAAGAATAAAAACTAGTTGTTTGATCAATGACAATTTTAAATTCATGATGGCATGCCCGTTCTAGGCAGTGCCTAAGTTCATATTAAGGAATCAGTACACAATTAATTCCCCTGAATGGTAGAACCACGATCCGGATATACTTCCACACAATGTAGTTCCCCAATTCACTGGGGTGTAAGACTGCCAGTTTAAGTGAACACTCTGCTTGTTTTAGCATTCTGAATAGCCCATTGCATGAGCTTTCAGAAAATGTTAGAACAGTCCAGGTATCTGTTCATTTGGTAAAATAGTGGGGGCGAATTACCTCCTTCATGTTAGTGCTAATAAACACGGCGCACGAGCATCAGACCAATAGTCATTTTTCAAAAGGACAGAGACCAGTAAATGTAACGTTGCCTGTGATTGGCCCGAAGTGTGGGCAGATCTACCGCGGCAAATTTAAGATGTAACGCTACCTACCATTGGTCATAAATGCGTATCTATCAAATGTCTTTTGTCACATGATAGTATAGTCGTTCTTGAATATTTTGCTATATATTTCTATTTAATCGGCTGCTGTTTTGCCATGCTATGGCCAAATTGCGGATGTAGTTATTTTTGAATAATTATTTTTTCATTGTTGAGCGATTTTGGGGTGTCCCTAAACAGCGAAAAGTACCGCCCTTGAATGCTGGCTAACCCCCTATTTTTTTGCTGCACTTGTACACGGCCTGGGGCGATCTCTCGTCTGCTGAATGGGTCGGGGTCCACTATAAGCTGTGAAGCCTAAGAATGAGTCTTGTTTTGGGGCAAATTACAATGGGAGTCTATGGGAACGATAATTAGAGGTCTCTGCCCTAAAGAGAATATCACCTTCAGGCGTGCTCCCTGTTTCGACACTGAAATGAAACTGTGTTTTCAGGAACCAATACCCCCTTTGTATCTCTTCATGATTTCACATCTGAAGCCCAAGGCGGAACAGACAGAAACTGGCCATCCTCGAATTTTAAAATAGAAAAATTCACATAAAAATGCACATACAAACAGATCAATAAACGGACAACATAAAGATTTTTCACAACAGAACAGCTCTGGAACTGTTATTTAAGAAATGACTTGGGTGCTTTAACGAAATTTACTGGACCAAACCTCACCCATTGCATCAGTAGTGGTTCCAAACACCTCTGGGAAGTCAACAAGGTGCAGTTATGACCCCTATAATGTATAATGTAATCATTAATGATTTTCAAGTTTTTCACGTTCTCTGGTGTAATAAGGTTAAACTCACCATGATAGTGCACCATACTGTTAAAATGAAAAGAACAATATACAAAACAGACAAATTGAAGGTCAAGGTCACAGCTTTTACCCGTTATTTTGTGAAGAATAGGTAATTTTGGTGCAAAAATCCAATTTTAAGTGTAAAATTGTGACTATCATAAAGGTCAAGGGTCAAAGGTCAAGGTCACTGAATTGCCTTATCTAACCTTTCCTGTCATAGTCCTTAACAAAACGATACCTGAATTGGTGAAGCGCCAATGCTTTGAATTAATTCAGTGGCTGTATCTTTACCATGTAGAGAGGCAAATTTGTCTTATTCTGGACTTATTGAAGTAGGGGGTCGGTTGACTTTTTGAATAGCTCCAAGACTATGATACGTTTAACAAAGCATCAAACAGCATCGTTGTTATTGTAAGAGCTCCCTTCATTGTATAATTGCAATATCTCGTCAAAATAAACGAAATAATGGGTGTCTTTAGGACAGAGACCAGTAAATGTAACGTTGCCTGTGATTGGCCCGAAGTGTGGGCAGATCTACCGCGGCAAATTTAAGATGTAACGCTACCTACCATTGGTCATAAATGCGTATCTATCAAATGTCTTTTGTCACATGATAGTATAGTCGTTCTTGAATATTTTGCTATATATTTCTATTTAATCGGCTGCTGTTTTGCCATGCTATGGCCAAATTGCGGATGTAGTTATTTTTGAATAATTATTTTTTCATAGACTGCTCCACTGCGCATGTGTCGGATTTGAAAAATCCAATAACACAAGCAGACAGCCGTACGCCAATATTTACATCCAAGCATTCGTGGATGTAATAATTTTAGCTGCGATATCCCAATACTATAATTATACTGTTGTTGTCTGCTCGCAGATGTGTAGCTATGTCGTTATCAATGAAACCATATCAGGTGTTGAAAACAATTCGCCAGTTTATTGTTTCTTTTAGCACAAATCTAACAGCAGAAAAAAACATTAAATTGGCATGTGTGCGGTAATTGTTGAATTTATGATTCCACAGTTGTACAACATGTACAATAAATATTACTGCAAATGATGGTAGATTTAAACATAGCCTGTACATATAATAGAAACTGGTCATAGAATTATGAAGGGTTTGCAGCATACAACTTTTAAAAACAAGTTCGATGACTGAACATATAATTGAGCAGTGCCATGAAAAACCAAACGTTTTGCATATATATGCAAAAGCAAAGACGCAGATCAGCTTCGCTTTCTTTCCTCAACCTCCATCTCGAACTAGAGCTATAAAAGCAAACAGTTTAAAAAGTCACTAAAATCACACAATTATCAATTGAACATATTAACACTACATGGAGCGTTATAACCATTTTCTGAAAATCTACATGTAATGCGTGTGTAGAATCAGGTAATTAAGAGATGACAGGTTTATGTATTATTTTAATAGACGCTGTGGTTGCACGACAAGAAACACAGAAAAAGGGGCATTGGTCGTATACAAGCCGATGTGTGCAGCAGAATATAAAAGACACAGAAGAATCTTTCGTAGTTCAAAAGACGAGTGTGCTATTTTTTCAATATGTGGATATAGCTATTTCTACTACTATTGTAAACCGTTAATAAGCAAGCCTGTTTTTCTTTTACCACGTGCCGCCAATGATCTACAAACACATAATTCGCTGTTACAATAGCATCATTAATGAGCCGCCTCGTGGGAAAACTAACAATCTGCGTAGACTAGGCGAAAACAAAGAAGCAGACCGCGAAGCTGATCGATCAGCGCCTTTGTTTTCGCTTCACGGATAGCACAATTCCTCTTCTTCTAACATTCAAAATTTCATTCTTCTAGCCGTCTTCTGCGACTGTACAGGTTGGCTTGTGTCGGACCTGTTCAAAAACCACATTATTGGTTTTCCCACGAGGTGGCTCAAATATCTATGCTGTACAGCCGATTCAGTGTGGGGGGGAAGCCTTTCTTAAAATAGAAAATCCGATTATCGCAAAGGCTGTGACTCAGGTCATGTAAACAACTTTTGATTGGTTGGCCCCATGGCAACAGCGTGTAAACAAGTGGCCATTATTGGGCGTTCAGCTGGCGTGTGATTGATAATGAACTCGCTCAGCCTAGCGGGCTAATTTTTTCATTGTTGAGCGATTTTGGGGTGTCCCTAAACAGCGAAAAGTACCGCCCTTGAATGCTGGCTAACCCCCTATTTTTTTGCTGCACTTGTACACGGCCTGGGGCGATCTCTCTCGTCTGCTGAATGGGTCGGGGTCCACTATAAGCTGTGAAGCCTAAGAATGAGTCTTGTTTTGGGGCAAATTACAATGGGAGTCTATGGGAACGATAATTAGAGGTCTCTGCCCAAAAGTCAAAATAGCAGGAAAACAAGCCGGTCACGATATACTTTAAACTTGATTAAAACAACTGTCATGCCCTGCTAGCTTGCAGAAAAGCTTCAAAACAGAGCCAGCAATGTCATTAAGAAAGGTAGGAGGCATAACAAATGATTAAACTATATAGTAAAATTAATTGTGGTCTGGGTCCATAAGGCCAGGGGGGCTGTGTATAAAACCTGTAACCGAACCAAACCGAACCGAACCTACGGAAATTACCGAACATATCCGGCCGAACCTACGGAAATTATCGAACATCCGGACCGGACCTATGGCAATTATGATCTTTCGATACCGGGAATTAACTGCATTACCTGTCAAAATGACCAAAATTTTGAAGATCAAGTGTGACGGGATAGCCTCCCTTGGAAATATGCAAATTTCAAACTCGAGACTTTGTGAATCGAGTAAGTGTTGGGTATATAGCGCAGTAAACCACCCTTGGTGGATGAGCATGCTCTTCCACCGACGGGGTTTCTGTGGCTTGGCTCGGCCGCTCGTTACATTTGGTGGCAGCGGTGGGATGATGCCAACTGCCAGAACGGAGTTGCCTTACCCATGAAGTCCCCAGGCCAAGACTCGGGGCGAGTCTTCTCGGAGGGGGAAGTAATGTGACGGGATAGCCTCCCTTGGAAATATGCAAATTTCAAACTCGAGACTTTGTGAATCGAGTAAGTGTTGGGTATATAGCGCAGTAAACCACCCTTGGTGGATGAGCATGCTCTTCCACCGACGGGGTTTCTGTGGCTTAGCTCGGCTGCATGTTACACAAGCACCTATTTCACTATTTACAAAGGATTTTATGTAATTTTACCGCTAAGTTAAGCTAAATGAAGGATCATAAAGGTTTGTTGTTTGTTTATTTATTTGTTTGTTTTATGATCTTTTATACGCGTACGTTTCTATATTATAATGGCGTTATAGTATTGTCTTTTCCTTTCCTATTGTAATGGTGCGGTTGTATTTAATACTTCAAAGATTACTTAGAGCAAAGTCTTTCTATACACAGTGAACCCCTGCTGTGATGCATGACCACCTTCACTGAATAGCTGGTGATAATCCTTCTTCATCCAATTACTGTTAATAAACGCAGGTGTCACTTTCTTAATCATGTCTTTATTACAATAAAGACTGTCTTTCACGCCCTCGTCAAACAAAGCTAATTATCAGGGCCCAGTTGTTCAAAACTTTGTTAGCTTAATCTTATCGTTAAGACCTCAACTGGTTAAGTAAATGCTGGCTATATAAGCAAATACACTGTTATTTTTTGTTGAAAAAATGTGAGAATCCTTTGCCATGCATTAGTAATGAGAAGAATACGTCACTTTAAAGATGTAAACGAAAAATGAAAACTTCATTGAACCTGTTAACCCCCAGTTCGGCTAACAGGTTCGGCCCCAGTTCGATTAACAGGTTCGGCCCCAGTTCGGCCTCAGTTCGGCTAACAGGTTCAGTCACAGTTCGGTTAACAGGCTCGGCCCCAGTTCGGTTTACAAGTTCGGCCCCAGTTTGGCTAACAGGTTCGGCCCCAGTTCGGTTTACATGTTCGGTGCCAGTTAAGCTAACAGGTTCGGCCCCAGTTCGGTAAACATGTTCGGCCCAAGTTCGGTTAACAGGTTCGGTCCCAGTTCGGCTAATAGGTTCGGTTTACACGTTCGGACCCATTTCGGCTAACCGGTTCGGTTAGCAGGTTCGGCCACAGTTCGGTAAGCAGGTTTGGCCACAGTTCGGTTAATATGTTCGGCCTAAGTTCGGCTAACGGGTTCGGTGCCAGTTTGGTTTACATGTTTGGACCCAGTTCGACTAACCGGTTCGGTTAGAAGGTTCGGCCACAGTTCGGTTAGCAGGTTCGGCCACTGTTCGGTTAGCAGGTTCGGCCACAGTTCGGTTAGCAGGTTCGGCCACAGTTCGGTTAGCAGGTTCGGCCACAGTTCAGTAAGCAGGTTCGGTCACAGTTCGGTTAGCAGGTTCGGCCACAGTTCGGTTAGCAGGTTAGGTGCAAGTTCGGTTTAAGTGTTTGTCCCAAGATCGGCTAATAGGTTCGGCCCCAGTACGGCTAACAGGTTCGGCCTCAGTTCGGTTTATATGTTCGCACTCAGCTCGGTTTACATGTTCGGTTAACAGGTTCGGTCACAGTTCGGTTTATATGTTCGGACTCAGTTATCTATTTATTTGATTTTATTTTATTTTATTTATTTATTTATTTATTGCCGTATATAGCCGTATACAGTTTGAATTTCCGAGCTGTCCACGTTTTTCACATGAGAATATTACAAATAAGAAACTAGCTGCATGAAAATTTGTCTAATGACCCGGAAAATCAACTCACTTATGGTCCGTCATTCATTAATTACAGAACATATTTTGTATTTTGATTTTCTTACTTTGTGTTGATAGGTTTCGTATCAAGTACTCCTTGCGTTTATATATAAGAATCGTTCTTCCATACATCTACCTTTTATTTTTCCAAATTAAACCGGTATTGATGCTAAATCCCAGTATCGATATATTGGCATTTTCCGTAGGTTCGGTCCGGAACGTTCGGTAATTCCCGTAGGTTCGGCCAGGTAAGTTCGGTAATTTCCGTAGGTTCGGTTTGGTCTGGTTCGGTTACAGGTTTTATACATAACCGGCCAGGGGTTACCAATGGCAGAGAAACTGACAGAGTTGTTTCACTGTATGTGGAGGAAGGAGGCTATCCTACAAGAATTTAAGGATGCGTCCATGATCCACATATTACAAGTGGAGAGGAAATCCTCAAGTCTGTGACAACCACAGAGGCATCTCCCTCCTATCCATTGCTGGGGACATACTGGCAAAATTTCTGTTGAATCGCCTGAATGTTCATCTTGATCAGAAAGGGACTTATCCCAGAAAGTCAATGAGGGCTCAGAAAAGACAGAGGGACAATAGACATAATCTTCACAGCAAGACAGCTTCAAAAGAAATGCCAAGAAAAGAATGTAGATCTATGCATGAAGTTTGTCGACCTCACCAAAGCTTTTGACACAGTCGTGATGGACTCTGGAAAATCATGACCAAGTTTGGCTGTCCACACAGATTCATAGCAATGGCGCGGCAATTTCATAATGGCATGATGGTATGTGTGTAAAATGATGGAGAGTTCTCTGAACCTTTAGAGGTAGCTAATGGGGTCAAACAGTGCTGTGCTATGGCACCAACACTGTTCAGCATGATATTCTCAGTTTTAATTTTTATCTGTCATGATCATGGATACTTTTCAGGACAGTGACACTGGTTTTCCAATCAGGTACCGTTTGATGGCAATATATTCAACAATAAAAGGTTGCAAGCCAACACTAAGGTGCAGACTGATGTGCTAGATGAGCTCCACTATGTAGATGATATGGATAAGAAATCTAGCTCAGAGGCAATAATACAAAGAGCCATAGATCAAGTCTCACAGTCATGTGATATATGATCTCACAATCAGCACAAAAAAGACAGAGGTTGTACACCAACCAGCACCGGGAAAACCATCACTGTGAATGGACAAAAACTGAATAAAAGTAAAATAATATTATTACTGAGATCCTTTAAGAGCAGTGAACATATTAATGAGAAAGGGGATGGACCATACCGCGGTTTCGGCTATTTAAGCCTCTTCAGTGACCCTACAGATTTGGCAACATGGAGCCATAGAGAAGTTGTTTCTAAATCCACCTACCTGGGAAGCACTCCCTCCAGGGCAGTGCACATTGATGATGAGGTCACTACCAGAATTGCAAAAGCCAGTATGGCATTCGGAAGACTCCGTGCAAATGTCTGGGAGCGTAATGCAATCAAGCTTGACATCAAACTGAAAGTCTACATAGGCTTTGGTACTGCCAACCCTCTTGTATGTATGTGAGACCTGGGCAGTATACCGGCGTCATGCAAAGAGACTTAATTATTTCCACTTATGCTGTTTGAGAAAGCTGTTAAAAATCATGTGGCAAGACAAGATTCACACGGAGGTCCTGAAGAAAGCAGGGCTGTAAAGCATGCATAAAGTTGTCTTAAAGCTAGCACAGCTAAGATGGACTGGCCATGTTATAAGACTGCCTAATAAGCGACTTCCAAAGAACGTCTTCTATGGAGAACTAAAGGAGGGAAAGCGCTCTCAAGGTGGCCAGAAGAAACGCTACAAAGACACCCTCAAAGCCTCTCTGAAGGATTTCGACATACCAATGGGGTCTTGGAAACAGGCTGCACAGGAGCGAACAAAGTGGCGAGGTTTCGTCAACAAAGGAGCAGCTCTCTGTGAAAAAAAGAGAATCTGTGAAGCTGAAAGAAAGCACAGAGAACGCAAAACCAATACCAATGGGTCACCAGCTGATTCTATCTATCTATCTATCTATCTATCTATCTATCTATCTATCTATCTATCTATCTATCTATCTATCTATCTATCTATCTATCTATCTATCTATCTATCTATCTATCTATCTATCTATCTATCTAAGGTAAAGAAAGATTTAAAAGCAATTAAGGACGGGGGTCAGGAGGGGGGTCTGGTCACAGATCACAGAGATTTAAAACACAAAATCACAAATCACAGGGGAGGGCATTCCATTGTATTATTGCGATTATCTATCTATCTATCTATCTATCTATCTATCTATCTATCTATCTATCTATCTATCTATCTATCTATCTATCTATCTATCTATCTATCCGTTTGTCTATCCAAATAAACTTTGACCTTAATAAATAAATAAATAAATAAATAAATAAATAAAAATTGGGGGCGAAACGACTAGGGGGGAAATGGTATTGGGGGCGAAACATCTAGGGTATTGGGGGCGAAACGACTAGGGTGGAAAATAGAGGCGAAACGACTAGGGGGGAAACGACTAGGGGGCGAAACGACTAGGGGGCGAAATGGTTTGGGGGCGAAACGTCCCGGATTCGAAGTAGGGACCTGCCTGAAGTAGACTGCTCCACTGCGCATGTGTCGGATTTGAAAATCCAATAACACAAGCAGACAGCCGTACGCCAATATTTACATCCAAGCATTCGTGGATGTAATAATTTTAGCTGCGATATCCCAATACTATAATTACCGTATACTGTTGTTGTCTGCTCGCAGATGTGTAGCTATGTCGTTATCAATGAAACCATATCAGGTGTTGAAAACAATTAGCCAGTTTATTGTTTCTTTTAGCACAAATCTAACAGCAGAAAGGCATATGGTAAAAACATGGTATGGTATGATAGTATGGTATGATGGTATAGTATGAATTCATACCATACCATCATACCATACCAATATAATTATTAACCCGTACTGCGAGGGTATGGTCAAAATTTATATCACTTTTCTGTTAGTAGGAACTTGTTATGCTGCTTAATTTTGGTATCAAAAGTTGCATGAAGTATCCATTTCTGTATCATCTAAGAAGCAGAATGTGAAAAATAGTGACATTTTGATTATTGAAGACATATGAGCCACCTCATGAGAAAACCATTAATGTGGTTTTCGAACATGTCCCACACAATCCGGTCTGTACCGTTACAAAAATGGCTAGAAGTTTGATTTTTTTATTTAAAAAGTAGAGGAATTTACTACATGTATCCATATAGCGAAAACAAAGGCGCTGATCAGCTTTGCGGTCCGCGAAGCTGATTTGTTTCTTGTTTTCGCATATGCAGATTGTTGGTTTTCTCATGATGCCGCTCATACAGGGATATGAGTATGAAATACTCCAGACATTTAGCACTTCTATAGAAACAATAAATCAAGTTTTCAAGTACTTTGAAAAAAAATGTTTCTATACTTATGGAAAAAAGATATGCAACTATTGATTTTCATTCAGTTTTACAATCCCTAAACAAGAATCACGCCGTATGAGACGGGCAAAATGAGTAGCTGAGGTGAAAACTAGATTGCCCACAGACAAGCAGAACTTAGCTAGCTTCACATGTGCCCTGTGCGGGGCTCGGAGCCACACTGGACACAGTGGTGGGATGATTGAATGGTTAAGAGCTATTATGAAATCAGCATCCATAAACAATCGGCTACAGTGCCACCTATATAATTTTTAAGGTGTTTTGACTGCTTTTAAAGTGTTCGGAATTCTGCCATTTATATGCCATATATCGGACCAATGGGCCAGTGACATTACATGTGTTATGCAACAATGATATCATATTGACCATCCCATCGAATTGTGTCAAAATATTTTAACAGATAAAGTAAAGCATTTTGCAAAAGAAAATAATGTAGAATAATTGCTTGAAGTTTATGCTCAACTAGCTGATAACCAACAGTTACCGTAGGCAACTCAAAGAAATACGTCAACTTAGTCTAACATGCAAGATACATAATTTTGACATGGATATGGGTGTTTAATTGAATACCGACTGTCAATATTCTTTCAAAACTTACCCAAATTACCCATCTACAACCCATGGAAATAGAATTAAACTCTTTTATGCAATGTTCAATAATGAAGCTAATGCCATTAAACATTCAAAATCACAAATTAAGGTTACATGTACCAATTGATTGTTGTCTTTGATATGCAATAAATTGCAAGAATTCGGTAAACAATAATTTTGGTTTTGGCAAAAATTTTCTTTAAATGACCATGTTTCAAGCAGCGGCTCATGCCTCAAATATTTGTTTAAAATGATGGCTACAAACTGATTTCCTGGAATAAGATGCTATACACCTCATTTTTTTTTTCAATTCAGTTTAACGTCCCTTTCAAGATTATTTCAGCTCATACGAGACGGGCCAACCAGTAGGTGGGCGAAAATGGGAGAACTCCGAGAAAAACCATTTGACACACCCGCAAGCAGAACTTGGCTCGTCTCACATGTGGCCAGAGCGGGGCTCGAACCCACACTAGACACAGCGGTACCTCAAATTTAGATTACATTGTAGGCTTACAAATATTGAGAGTGGTTGTTGCATTTCTTAATTTCATCAGTATACATTACTCTGCATGCCTGATATCACTTGTAAACTTTTCATTTAGCTTAATTATAAAACAAATTATCTTAACATGCCCTTATTATCAAAGGTGTTTGGTATCTGGTTAATGTAAAAGTTGGTTTACAGACAATGCACAATATCAAATTGCTAGACAAATCGAACTAAGTGTAAAAGACAGTCCGGGAGAAAAATAAGTAATGTCATATTTATGGCGGTAGAAATGTGAAATAAGTATATAAAAAGAAGAAGTGCAGTTTACCATTATTGTCATCATTAACTAGTACCTAAGACTATCATTACCACAAAATGTCGCCCTGTATGAGCAGAAAGACAAACTCGAACATCTGGTGATGGAACTGTATGGTCATATTCCACAAGAACACGCACATCAAACTAGCTTCGGAAAACTATGCGGTGTCCAAATACTACAAAATGAACTTACATATAATACAAAGAAATGTCCCAAGAAGCGCAATAGAAAGTGAGCCGCCTCGTGGGAAAACCAACAATGTGGTTTCCAAACAGGTCTGACACAAACCGACTTGTACAAGCACAGAAAAGAGCTAGAAGCTTGAGATTTTGGAGTTAAGTAGAGGAGGAATTTTACTATTCATGTAGCGAAAACAAATGCGCTGATCAGCTTCGCAGTTACTGCGAAGCTGATCTGCGCTTTTGTTTTTGCCAATGCAGATTGTTAGTTTTCCCATGTGGCGGCTCAGAAGCGCGGCTTATGTGCTTAGGTCGTAGCAGGGTCGCGTAGACAGCGTAGACAGCATAGACAAAGGAGCGTAGTGACAGTGCAACATGGTCATGGCCAGCGTGGGACATACTAGTGGCATAGTGAAAGCGTGGAAGTTCCAAAAAATTTTATCAGTCGGTGCTTCCACGGCGATTTAGAGAATTCTGAAAAATGGCCATGAGGAATCGCCACCAGTGGAATGGGGGTATATATACTGAAGTGTATTAAATGGTTAAATGTTTTCGGAAAATTGACAACTACAAGTAGCGTACATGACAAATCTACATGTAAAGCTAACGCCGAACGTATTTAACACGGATGAACACGATTCACTTATTCGTAAGCATACAGGACTCATCCAAGCTTTAAACCCACATGCCCGTCAGGAAATGGAAATGCTTTGCAATTTCAATATATTCTTTTTCAACCTGAACACTAGGCCTCAAATGTGTTACACAAAGTTGACTGTTTAAACCATGCTTACTGTCAAATTAAGAGAATTTCTTAACCAATACAGTTGACTCGACAATGGCGAACCACTTAGAGGTCAACCGCTATTATTTTAAATACGACCACGGGAGTGTTATTCTATTTGGTACATATCTCAGCTGTACAGGAAATAAAATTTTTAGTTCATTCAATTTCCTAATGGGAGATAACTCTGTTGATATGATACCTCCCACATTAGACAATGACGAACCAAACTTGACCGTGAATGGCGAATCAAATAGTCTATAGTCCAACAGAAACCATGTTAGAAGGTTATTTTTGCGCACAAATGGTGCCATCATCATGCGAAACTAACTTGTGTTCGATAATATTGTGTAAATTTGCTATGGTGCTTTACGTTCACTGTCAACAGCAAAATCCCTATCGGGAAGGTCAATTATACCGATTTAAGCATGTCTTATTGCTTTAATGAAACAATGTAAGCCTAAAATCAAGAGGGTTAAACCACGACTTGCACCAATATTAGTTACGTCATTGACCAAACCAAATTGTTCCTGTGCGAGCCTTCCAAAGGTAGATTATCATTACTTTGTGCACATTCTTTTTACCACACAAAGTATGATTTGCTATTGTCGAATTTACATGTACATATTTCCACGCGTATATCTACCTTCAATGTCAAAACTTTTATCAAAAACATGCATAATGTATAACTAGGGATAATAGGCATTAAAGTAATGCAAAAATGGTTATAATAAAATGCTTAGAAATGAGGTAACAAACACATTTTATCTGAACGTCACTTTTTGCGGAACAATAAACTAGGCATCTTAGTTAAGGGGTCAAGCGTTTCAGCAACCCTAATTTTATTGTCCGGTGGAATTTTGACTCTATTCTTTTACCAAAGATCAAGGCATAGATGAAATAAATTACTCAGTTATATAATAAATAATATTTTGTCTAAGATTCAAGAAATTCTGCAATATCTTTACGAGTGATTCGCCATTGTCGATGATTCTCCATTGTCAAGTTCATTGTAGCAATATATTATCCGGAATGGTTCAAAACAGTGCTTGATAATCATGATCAACAGGTGTTGACATCTGTAATAGGTAAACTATGCATTAACAAAAAAATACAGTGTTTCTTTATTCTGCTCCTGTCATCAGAATCAAAGGTTCTTGGGTGTGTGTCATATATGTTATGTATACGTTCAACATGTGTTAATTATGTGTTGAACATGCTTTGATCTCGTTCGGCACACACTTTGAACACGACTATGTACCCTACAGTGTACATGTGCATTTCGATTTTCCAAAATATTGGTTTGGGCGCTTGCTGAACTCATCAGTGACGTGCCCACATTAAGCGTGTGTGCGACTTGTGTTTAACATCTGATACGCACCTACATCACGTGATAAACATGTCTGGTACGTAACATTCTCAAAGTGTTAAGATGTTTATATTTCCGGCACAAGCCTGATTTACGCGCTAACGTGTGGCTGCTTATTAAAGTTTAAAAAGCAAAATAATTTTTATTTGTCCAAATTTGTCAGTGTGTTGAGATTTTTCAAACACCAGGCACTCGCTTGACTCAGATTCATAGAGAGCGCGGTGGCGTAGTGGTAGAGCGTTGGACTCCGAATCGAGAGGTCCTGGGTTTGATCCCCACAGGCGTCACCGTGTTGTGTCCTTTAGCAAGACACATTAACTCCTTACAGTACTGGTTAAACCCAGTTGGCTTCGTCCCGACATGACTGAAAAATTGTTGACTGGGGCATTAAGCCTTGATACACACAAACAAACAGACGCCAACGTGTGGCAAGCTTGTGTCATGTCCATAACATATTCAACGTGCCTGTAATTGATTGCATGGAATATTTCCTTGTCCGATCGCACACCCGTGTATTGTGACATTCAGCAATTTACACCAAGTTCATGTAACAAGTTTCTTCCGTGTCTCTGCAGACTTGCTTAAGAGAAAAATCGATCATCAAGTTAGCATCTCATTTTCACAAAGGTAGCCACAATCACTATTTTTAAAGAAATAAATGTTGATTTATTAGGGTAATAATGGTTCCAGAAAAAGGAAAAGCTGAGCAATTCCAATGGCAATTTTGAAACTGGAGTGTTAACAGTTCATACAGTTTTGACCATAAAACAATGCTTATTGCCGATTAATTAAGGGCATTTGATAAATCAAGACCATATTAAAGTGTTTCTGGAATATTTAACAACAGGGCATGATAACCGTGATCAACTATAGGTGTTGACATCTGTATCTGGCAAACTAAGCATAAACAATGATATGATATTTCTTTATGGTTCTCTTGTCATCAAATGCTTATGTGGCAATTAAACAAACAATTGTAGGCAGTGCCTGACTTTGACTTGTAACGGCAAAATACCTTCGTATAACTTAGCTAAAACTACTAGAAGCCTATATTCGATGTTACTTGACAAAGAAAATAAGAAAAATGCACTATCCACTTTTAATCTGTTGATGATTTAATGGGAAAATAAGCAAAACTTATGCTTGAATGCAGACTTATGGTACAATGGATGTTTTACCATCCCCTTACTTTTTTGTTTTCACTATTAATTGAGCCGGGAAGCGAGAAAACTGGTCTTCGGGGTTTCTGGCCAGGTCTGACACTAACCGGCATGTACAGCTTCAGAAAAAGGCTAGGAGCTTGAAATTTCAGATATACATGTAAGTAGAAGAGGAATGTTGTACTATCCAAGTGGCGAAAACAAAGGCGCTGATCAGCTGTGCAGTTACTGAACAGCTGATCTGCGCCTTTGCTTCCGCATAGGTGAAAATCAGTTTTTCTCATGACGCGGCCCAATTAATGGTTGTTTGGTTGTTCCTTGATACTGCTGTAGTCTTGAACTGTTGATTACCAGAGGACAAATGGTCATGTAAACGCTCACCTGATCTGGACAGCTTTACTTGTACAGGAGCTAATGACTTCTAAATGACCCCTGCCCTGGGGTGCGGCCTGTATAGACACCAGGAGCACAAGTGGCAGGATTTAACAAGTAGCCCAGGGGCAACGATCGCTCACCTGAGAGTAAACAAGTACAGTCACTGGACAAAGTAATTGGGGTTTTTACCATATATGGGTATGGTGGCCATCTTGGTCATGTGACCTTGAAACCCTACTTACATCAGCAGAAGAGCTCTTGTCTGGATTGTGTATCCTCTTTTCTGCCATTTTGGTTCACGTGAAAAAATCGTCTAACAAGGTCAGGGTCCTATATTGACCCCCGGGGTGGGGCCATATTTGACCCCAGGGGCAAATTTGGCAGGATTTATGTAGAGCTCCACATGACAATGTTGTATATCAAATATACAAGCTTTGTGTCATGCTGTTGCAGAGAAGATTTTTTCATATATTTCCATTATAAGTCTATGGTTGGTAGATAATGACATGCCTGGGGCGTGGCCTGTATGGACCCCAGGGGCACCGTTGGCAGCACAACATATGAAAGCTCTGGGCCATATGGTTTCGGAGAAGAAGATTTTTTTATGTTTTTCCCATGACGCCCCCGGGGAGGGTCCCGTATGGACCCCAGGGGCACGATTGGCAGGATTTATAAAGAGGAACACTATACATTGCTACAAACAAAATATGAAAACTCTGGGCCTTGTGGTTTCAGAGAAGAAGATTTTTTTATGTTTTTCCCATGACGCCCCCGGGGCGGGGCCCGTATGGACCCCAGGGGCATGGTTGGCAGGATTTATAAAAAGGACCACTATACATTGCTACTGACAAAATATGAAAGCTCTGGGCCTTGTGGTTTCGGAGAAGATTTTTTTTATGTTTTTCCCATTGTAAGTCTATGGGAGCTAATGACCCCAGGGGCGGGGCTATTTTTGACCCCAGGGGAATGATTGGCAGGATTTATATAGAGGACCACTACACATTGCTACATACAAAATATGAAAGCTTTGGGCCTTGCGGTTTCGGAGAAGAAGATTTTTTTAATGTTTTTTTCCAATGACCCCCGGGGCGGGGCCCGTATGGACCCCAGGGCACAGTAGGCAGGATTTATAAAGAGGACCATTATACATTGCTACACACAAAATATGAAAGCTCTGGGCCTTATGGTTTCGGAGAAGAAGATTTTTTAAAGTTTTTCCCATGACGCCCCCGGGGAGGGGCCCGTATGGACCCCAGGGGCACAGTTGGCAGGATTTATAAAGAGGAACACTATATATTGCTACAAACAAAATGTGAAAGCTCTGAGCCTTGTGGTTTCGGAGAAAAAGATTTTTTTATGTTTTACCCATGACCCCCCCTAGGGCGGGGCCTGTATGAACCCAAGGGGCACGGTTGGCAGGATTTATAAAGAGGACCACTATACATTGCTACATACAAAATATGAAAGCTCTGGGCCTTGTGGTTTCGGAGAAGAAGATTTGTTTTATGTTTTTCCCATTGTAAGTCTATGGGAGCTAATGACCCCCGGGGCAGGGCCATTTTTGACCCCAGGAGCATGTAAAAAGGACCACTACACATTGCTACATACAAAATATGAAGGCTCTGGGCCATGTGGTTTCGGAGAAGAAGATTTTTATATGTTTTGCCCCATCACGCCCCCGGGGCGGGGCCTGTATGGACCCCAGGGGCACGGTTGGCAGGATTTATAAAGAGGACCACTATACATTGCTACACACAAAATATGAAAGGTCTGGGACTTGTGGTTTCGGAGAAGTAGATTTTTTTATGTTTTTCCCATTGTAAGTCTATGGGAGCTAATGACCCCCGGGGCAGGGCCATTTTTGACCCCAGGAGCATGTAAAAAGGACCACTACACATTGCTACATACAAAATATGAAGGCTCTGGGCCATGTGGTTTCGGAGAAGATTTTTATATGTTTTGCCCCATCACGCCCCCGGGGCGGGGCCTGTATCCCAGGGGCACGGTTGGCAGGATTTATAAAGAGGACCACTATACATTGCTACACACAAAATATGAAAGGTCTGGGACTTGTGGTTTCGGAGAAGAAGATTTTTTTATGTTTTTCCCATTGTAAGTCTATGGGAGCTATCTGTTGCCATGGAAACCAAAGTTCCAATCCGACCTGGCCCAAAACCTAATGCAACCTTTCCCCCTCCTCAATGATGCTTTAGATAAAATTTGATTATGATCGGCCATGTTGTCTAAGAGATATTTGAGTTTGAAAATGTGAACGGACGGACGCACGCACGGACGGACGCCGGCTCGACTACTGTACTATAAGCTCACCTTGTGAGCCTTCGGCTCAGGTGAGCTATAAAGAGGATTATTGAACATTTATACACAAAAATATAAAAGCTCTGGGACTCATGATTTCTGAGTAGAAGATTTTTGTATGTTTTTCCCACATTAAGTACATGGTACATGGTAGCTAATGTCCCCTGGGACGGGGCCATTTTGAACCCCAGGGGCATCATTGGCAGGATCTATGTAAAGCATCATTTAACATTGCTGCATACTAAATATACAACCGCTCTGGGTCTTGCGGTTTCAGAGAAGATTTTTTTCACATGGTTCCTATTATAAGCCTATGGCAGATAATTACGTCCCTGTGACGTGGCCTGTATGGACCCCAGGGACATGGTTGTCCGGTTTTATAAAGACGATTACTGAATATTGCTACGCACAAAATAGAAAAGCTCTAGGCCTTATGGTTTCTGAGAAAAGGGCTTTTGTGTGTTTTTCCCATTGTAAGTATAGAACCTTTGGGTCATGTGTTTTCAGGGAAGATTTTTTTCATGGCTTTCCCATTTTAAGCCTATGGCAGATAATGACGCCCCCGGGGTGTGACCTGTATGGAACCCAGGGGCACGGTTGGCAGGATTTGTAAAGAGGACCGCTACAAAATATGAAAGCTCTGAGCCTTGTGGTTTCGGAGAAGAAGTTGTTTTTTCCATTGTAAGTATGTGGGAGCTATCTGTTTCCATGGAAACCACAAGTTTGAATCTGCTTCAAAACCTTATGCAGTCAATCTCCCTACCCAGTGATGGTTCACATAAAATTTGATCAAGGTTGGCCCACTAGCTTCAAAGATATTCCTCTTTGAAATTGTGAACGGACAATGCCGACGGATGACGGACGCCGGGTGCCTGCCTATCCTATAAACTCACCTCTGAGCCTTTGGCTCAGGTGAGCTAATAATATCTGTGTTCAGTCAAATTATATATGGATGCTAATTAATGTCTAACTGACAGATAAGGTTGTCCTTTCATTTCTTGTGATGATCTCTTTTGATTTAAAGGTTTGATCAATTCTAAGTACGGGTTAATAATTATTTTGGTATGGTATGATGGTATGGTATTTGGTATGGTATGCGTTTTTAAACCATACTTACATACCATACCATCATACCATACCATGTTATACCATATGCCCAGCAGAAAAAAAGGTCTCGTTAAAAACATTAAATAGGCCTGTGTGCGGTAATTGTTGAATTTATGATTCCACAGTTGTACAACATGTACAATGAATATTACTGCAAATGATGGTAGATTTAAACATAGCCTGTACATATAATAGAAACTGGTCATAGAATTATGAAGGGTTTGCAGCATACAACTTTTAAAAACAAGTTCGATGTGATCGAACCCGTATCTGAACATATAATTGAGCAGTGCCATGAAAAACCAAACGTTTTGCATATATATGCAAAAGCAAAGACGCAGATCAGCTTCGCTTTCTTTCCTCAACCTCCATCTCGAACTAGATCTATAAAAGCAAACAGTTTAAAAAGTCAATAAAATCACACAATTAACAATTGAACATATTAACACTACATGGAGCGTTATCACCATTTTCTGAAAATCTAATGCGTGTGTAGAATCAGGTAATTAAGAGATGACAGGTTTATGTATTATTTTAATAGACGCTGTGGTTGCACGACAAGAAACACAGAAAAAGGGACATTTGGTCGTATACAAGCCGATGTGTGCAGCAGAATATAAAAGACACAGAAGAATCTTTCGTAGTTCAAAAGACGAGTGTGCTATTTTTTCTACGGCCTTAGTGTATTATTGAAACAAGAATCTCTTTCTAGTTATTCTTGAGTTAATACCTTTATAGGCCTATACTTAAAACCAGTTTTGAAATGGACTATTCCGAAGTGGGTGTGCTCACTTCTGAATTATTGCAAAAAAGTGTATTTATTGAATTTTGACGAGTTTCAAAAGCTGATGTTTTGATATTATGTGGTCTCTGTAAAAATTAAAAGGTACTCATTTGTCTATACAGTGAGTTTTTGCTTTTCGAAATTTGGTTAAGAAGTACCTGAATCACCCTTGGACTACCAACTTCGAAATACGTCATAAGTCAGGAAGCAGTTCCATTAATTTAATAATGGCGTCCTTTCATGAAGCAGTTTCATTCATAGATTTATATTTAGTGATCATATTTCAGGAGTTATTCATGCTGTATCCTAATAATCATTGTATTAGGATGAAACGTATTCTATTATCAAAGCATTGCTACATAGAATATAGTGTGAAAGCAACTAGTTTTATTATTTTGGTTGACATTAAATCAATATGGGCTGGTCCATGTGAGACCGTTACAACATTGCCTTCAATCGAAACGGGGTGTAAAGAAAAGAATGAACATGATTCACTGCTTTCTGTTTCATAACTGTGTATAATAAATTTTACAAGGAAGGTCCAAATTGGTCATTTTGAAATTATAATGAACAAAATCTAGTACTTAGAATGTAGAAATTGAATGATTAATTGTTTTATTCACTTGACATACCTGTAAAACGTGTTATTCACTATAATAGACTAATCCAAACTTCCAGCACACTTACTACCAATTATCAATGAAGGGTTGTTCCATTTGCTGCACAGGGGTGTAAACAAATGCTTCCGCATGCTTCCGTTGCTTTCTATTTTATAACTCATGTTCATTAATCTCCAATCACGAGAAAATGTCTTTTCAAAGACAACTTGTGAAAAAAAATCTAGCATTTAGTATGTAGAACTATATGTAATTTAGTTTGTTTTCTTATTTACCTGTAAGTCAATAGAATGGGCAAATCCAATATTCCAAAAATAGATTGTCTTCCTAGCAATTTGGGTAAAATACATCACCAAGTATGGTGTACTGGAAGGGTCAAAATGACCCAAGTGGTAAACCGAACTGTCCATGCCTATTTCGAAATAGACATGCACCCGCAAATATAGGGGTGCACCCACATATTTAGAGATTCACCCCTATTTTAAGATAGAGGTTAACCCCTAGAATGCCAGTACACCGTCATAGATTGTGATTTTGTCTGGTAGTCCGTTTGATTGTGACTGCTTGGTGGCACTGTTGCGTGTGACTCTTCCAGGTAGTCGTGTCTGTATTGTTGTACGTTGGTATAATAAATATATTATGTATGTTTCATATTAAATACTATGTTATGTTCAGTTATATGCACTGTGTATGTGACATGTCATTTCACATATGTGGCGTTATGTTATGTTGCATATATAATGTTAGGTTACATATGTAATATTATGTTACATCTGTACGTTATGCCATTTTGACCCTTCCAGAACACCATAACTAAGATTTTGAGTGCGTCGTCTTAAATAGGGTAAAATACATCAATTAGTATGAGTCACTTCGTCCTCAGGTTAAGATTTCTGAATAAAAAAAAGTTGAATTAAATAAATAATAATGAATAAATCATGAATCGCCAAACGTTGACCGAAATATGCGGCATCGCCCATGGATCCGCAAATGGGGTCTTTTTAGCTATAATTAAATAAATATTACATCTTCATTGACCATAAGGTAGTAAGAAAAAGACGAGCTTCTTAACGCCTAAACATGTATATTGCGGGCATTTTGTTGTTGTAATTCAGAAATGGTGACCAAGTCCCGACATGGTGTTGCGTTTGGTATCAAATCAAAGAAATGCACAAGTGTGTATCATTGTACTCCATATTGCTACGTTCATACAGTTACATGTGAGTGACTAAATAAACAGACATGCACTGAACAAACAAAAAGCTCTTAAACACTTTTTAACGGTTGCCTTACTCCGTGTTTGAGAAATGGTGTGACAGTTGATAGAGGCCAAATCCAAAATAACAAATCACGTCCAGTTCGAATGATGTCTCTCAAGTCATTGATTGTTGAAAATGTTAGAACGCATGAAAATTAAAGTTGACCGCTATTAACCGCTGACCTACATGCGTCATGGTACTAATAGGGTTATATCTCGGCGCTGTAGCTTATGTCACTTTAATTTGAATGCGTCGACGATGTCTCCGCTTTTTTTTTTTTTTTTTTTTTTTTTTTTTTTTTTTTTTAACCAAGAGTTTTTGGTTATTTTTATGACAACAATGAAACAACTCTACAGTCCGTGTTGCATGCGTTTCTGTCGTCCTGACGATTAACTTGCCCACTACTATTTTTGAGCTCAACCTGACATTAATGTGGAATTGGCACTGTAAATTCAGAAACTTCATTTTCGATGTGCAGACTGGGCATTTAGATATTCACATAACCAACTCATAAACTTATAATTCATATAGTACAGTTTAGCCTTATTTCTGTGATGAGCATTTACGACAGATCAATTATCATTTTTTGGAATTATTAACCAACAGTTATACGTACAAAGAGTCAATACATGCTACTATTGAACCATTCTGTGTCTATTCAACATAAACTTATTGAAAATGAAGGGTAAACACACTGTCACAGATAAAATACAATGTATAAACACGCACTTAAACTGCTGACAACGTTAACGCTCTCCCTTGTAGTCATTTTGATTGTGACTTTGTCTGGTAGTCCGTTTGATTGTGACTGCTTGGTGGCACTGTTGAGTGTGACTCTTCCAGGTAGTCGTGTCTGTATTGTTGTACGTTGGTATAAGAAATACATTATGTATGTATCATATTAAAAATGCTATGTTATGTTCAGTTACATGCACTGTGTTCTGTGACATGTTATTTCACATATGTGGCGTTATGTTATGTTGCATATATTATGTTACATATGTAATTTTATGTTACATCTGTAACGTTATGGTACATGCGTTATATAAGATGCATTATGTTACGTGTTTTGCTACAAACATAACACTATGTTGCATAACGGTTGCTGATTCATTCATGTTGTTACATATGTTACGTGTTGATACATTATGTTACATACATTACATAACTTATGTCACACACGTTATGTCACATACGTTTCTTCCGTTTATAATGTATTCAATACTGAGATTTATCAAGATATCATAGATTTGACTATAACAACACTGTCTGTTTTGTGTGTATCTTTGATGAGCTACGTTATTTCAGAATGTATGAAAATTCTTAAGATGCAACGACACCACATATGCAAATGAGAGCATGAGAGAGTGCATATATATAAGTGAAACATGTATTGTTTTAATATTGAATTAACTGTTTACACCATTATGCCATAAATAGCTAGCTATGTTAATTTATTTGGGGGAGGGCTATCTAATGTTTATTTTTGCAAAATTATGTTTACACCTAAAGATCTTACACACACAAATATGTTACATACATTGCGTTATGTTACATATTTTACTCTATGTAACATATGATAAACTTTGTTACATGCTATGTTATTTTTGTTTTGTAATGTTGCATATGTTACATATGTTACGTTACATATGTTACATATGTTACATATATACGTAACATACGTACATATGTAACATATGTTGCATGATATTTACATTGATTAACTATGCGCAATGTCGAGAATATATCATACGATTCGTCGACAATGATAAAATTAACTAGTATAGATAATGAAAATAAATTGTAAAAATCGTGAGGTCATTTCAAAATCAATGGAAACCTGATATTAAAGACGTCTTTTCTTCAAACACTTCAGAAAGTATGATTACTCTTTAAATCTTACACGCACAAATATGTTACATACACTGCGTTATGTTACAACTTTAACAGTATGTAACATATGATTAACTTTGTAACATGCTATGTTACATATGTTTTGTAATGTTGCATATATTACATATAATACGTTATATGTTACGTTTGTAATGTACGTAACATACGTACATATATATATTACATATGTTGCATGGCGTGCATATTATGTTATGTAGTACAATGTTATATATGTTGTATTATGTCACATACGTTACATTATGTTTCATATGTTTTGTTACAAATGTTACATTGCTACAACATGTCGAGATTATGTCGAGAGTATATCGAGAAGCATGGCGGCTTCGAGTACAATCCACTTCTTCAAACGTAAATGCATGAAAAGGCATGTTTGATCGGCCACCCAATATTAGCATTAACTAAAATGAAACAAGGCCGTATATAACATGTAGCACATGTTATAGTTTTTCTTGTTCAATATGTGGATATAGCTATTTCTACTACTATTGTAAACCGTTAATAAGCAAGCCTGTTTTTCTTTTACCACGTGCCGCCAATGATCTACAAACACATAATTAATGAGCCGCCTCGTGGGAAAACTAACAATCTGCGTAGACTAGGCGAAAACAAAGAAGCAGATCAGCTTCGCGGTAACCGCGAAGCTGATCGATCAGCGCCTTTGTTTTCGCTTCACGGATTGCACAATTCCTCTTCTTCTAAAATCCAAAATTTCATGCTTCTAGCTGTCTTCTGCGACTGTACAGGTTGGCTTGTGTCGGACCTGTTCAAAAACCACATTATTGGTTTTCCCACGAGGTGGCTCAAATATCTATGCTATACAGCCGATTCAGTGTGGGGGAAGCCTTTCTTAAAATAGAAAATCCGATTATCGTAAAGGCTTCGACTCAGGTCATGTAAACAACTTTTGATTGGTTGGCCCCATGGAAACAGCGTGTAAACAAGTGGCCATTATTGGGCGTTCAGCTGGCGTGTGATTGATAATGAACTCGCTCAGCCTAGCGGGCTACTGCCTGAAGGTCATGGAGTGGCAGCATCTATCTATTCTATTACTGGACCGGGAGGGGTACAGCGACGAGACCATGTACAACTTTGTAAGACAAACAGCATTCTTTGCTCCATGACCTGAATCTGAATAGTTCAGATCTACTAAAACCCGTGACGAATATTATATCCGTGACGGCTGAGGCTATCCGCACGACGGTCGTGCCGATAAGCGGCGTTATCCGCACGACGGTCGTGCCGATAAGTGGCGTTATCGGCCCGACTGTCGTGCGGATAGCCAATGCTACAGGTATTGGCTATCGGCACGACGGGAGTTTAAGATTTTCTAACAAGCTTACGTATGCATTTAACATTTAAGATCATTTAATTTGTCAGTACATAAATTAATTATGTGTTTAGCTATTGAAATACATTCAAAATTATCATTTTTGTTAATCATGAATAAGAAAACTAGTTTGACTTGATTAATCTAGCTGATGTAAACTGAATCACAGTAGATTCGTAACAGCGGATAAAAATACAATCAATGCATTTTTTTTAATTGCGTTACTGAAATGTGTTTCCATACTCCATTGTTAAAATCAAAGGCTGTTTATTCTTTTGGGTTACCACATAATTTTATTATTCAGGTAACGATAATTACTTTCTCATTTACGCATACGCATGACTGATTTTTACAGGTAAATTTACAGGTAAGCCAATTTCAGCAAAGTAACAATTTTGTTAATTAAAAAGTAAAAAATCCTGCATGTGTAATATTCTGTTTCAGTTTTGAAGCCAGAGTAATATATTTTTCAACTTAAAATGTATCAATTTCTAAACATATTAACATTTGGATATCGATTTCCCTGTCGTGCCGATAACGCCACTTATCCGCACGACGGTCGTGCCGATAAGCGGCGTTATCGGCACGACCGTCGTGCGGATAGCCAGTGTCATCCGTGACGGTATTGTCACGGGTTGTCACGGGTTTTGTTTGTACCGTCACGGCAGAGTCACGGGTCGTCACGGGTATGTTTTCCGTCACGGGTTGTCACGGGTTTTGTTATATAAGTCACGGAAAGTCACGGGAAATGTCTCTATTATTCATCGGGTCGTCATGGCCATTTAAACAATTACCGGAACGTTAGAAAGAAACGTAGCGACGTCGGCGTCGTAGTAACATAATCCGCCATTATTAAGAAGAATGAAACGACATGGAAACGCAATTTAGGTTGAAACAAACAAAGTCGGAAGATCCAAATGCCGTTTATAAAAATGAAATCCACGAAGAGGAAATGCCAAGGAATTTGAAGCAGATTCAAAATCTCCGTTATAAAGGAAACAAAGAAATGAGGATATCCAGAGATTCCCTATTCAACATACACGCCATAGCACGGGACAGCAGCAATGAGTTCATCCATGCCATTCACACATTCCCGAACTTAGTTGTAATATGTGGACACTCACTCATGTTAGATGAACTGGAAAAGGTACTTTATTTTGATACTACAGAACAATGTCTTAGCTACGACACAACATTCCAGTTAGGAGATTTCTATGTATCAGCTCTGATTTTCAGGCACATTATCTTCAGAGAAAATCCTTGCATGCCAGCATTGTTTCTTATACATTAACGTAAATTTCAACAGCATCATGAAATCTTCTTCAACTTCTTGAGAGAACCGATGGACAAGTTCGTCACGATTAGAAAAAAATCCGTGACGATCCAAGATACTTCAAGAAAACCCGTGACACCGCTACCCGTCAAAGAAGATACTCAAAGAAAACCCGTGACGCCACAAACCGTCACGGAAGATTCTCCTAGAAAACCCGCGACACCACATACCGCCACGGAAGATTCTCCTAGAAAACCCGTGACACCACATACCGTCACGGAAGATACTCTTAGAAAACCCGTGACGCCACATACGGTCACGGTAGATACACCAAGAGAACCCGTGACGCCACATACCGTTGCCGGACCTGACTGGATTAATGTTGGTAACATAACATTAAAAGATGAAGAAAAAAGTATCCTGTATCTACCAAGTGCCTGGCTGAATGACCGGATTATCGACGCTGCATAGGAGATGCTTAAACGACAGTTTCCACACATTTGGAGTCTTGATACATGTCTAAAAGCCAGCAATCTTACATTCAAGAAAGCAAGAGGAAACTTCATTCAGATAGTAAATAGAGACCCACAAAAAGGTGGGTCACAATGGCTCACACTATCAACAATGAAAGTTAAATCTTCTAATGAAGTAAAATTTATGACTCTGCTTTCACAAGCATGAGTTTTCCTACACAACAAGTAGTGTGTCAGCTATTGAGAGACGGTCCTCCTAAACGCAATGATAAGATACTGTTAAAGTTTATGGACTGTGCGTATCAAAACAATAGCGACGACTGCGGCTTGTACGCTATTGCAAACGCTGTTGCTGAAGCCTTTGGGACAGATCCTACCACACAGGATTATGATACAGAACTTATGCGTGGGCATTTGATTCATTGTTTTGAACAGAAGGAGTTCTCTCTATTTCCTGCAAGAAGTAGGAATTCCACTTTCCCCGATGGCGTGAGGTACTCTGCCTACCTAAAAATATATTGCCCTTGTCAGATGCCAGAAGAAGGCAAATATGTTATATGTGACAAGTGCAATATATGGTATCACCCAGAATGCGAGGGTCTCGACATAGATGACATACAAGAGAGTGGAATTCCTTACTACTGCAGAAAATGTGTGAACCCAAAGAGGAAGAAAAACAGAAAGAATAGATAATTTATATAATTTGAATTTAATTTAAATATATATCCATAACATGTTTCAAAACAGTTTTTATTTGTTGTCCATTTATTACCAATTCACATAACAAGCTATCTCACGTGTGGTCTTGCAATCGTCATACCCGAAAAACCCGTGACAAAAACGTCACGGAACGACCTTGCGTCACGGCTTTTAGGATATGTAAAATTGTAAGACCGTCACGTGTTTTAGGTCGTCACGGGTTTTAGGTGATCCCGAATAGTTTACTGGTGACACGCCAAATGACATTATTTCACCAGGGGGTTCGGATGGGGGAAAAATTAGTCCCTTGAACGCACGAGTGAAGCGAACTTGGACACACAATCATCCGACATTTCAGCAGTAGAAAACAGAGAGTCAGGGAGGTCATTCTAGGGTTCACCTCTATTTAGGCATGGACCCCTAAAATAGGGGTTAATGACTCGAAACCGCATCCAACGGCGTACACAACAATTTTCTGAAACATAACGCTCTAATATTCAAGATGGAAGACAATGAACTAAAATTTGAGGAAGCGAAAATAATTTTTCAAAATTTAGGTTTACGAAGTACTTCAACAGTACCAAACACTTTTGGAGAACATAAATATTTTGCTGGACAGCTGATTCAGTTCAACGTTGAGATTCCTGTGAGGAAGATTGCGATTCAGAATGCAAAAATTTCTCACCAACCAAGGAGTCCAGCATCTTCAAATTTGCTAAGATGCATTTTAAGACACATTGCCTCTACTGTTGAAGTTAAAGCATCAGTAGCTGTTAACCAAAAAGAGATTGGCCACACCACGAACAATTTAACACATGAAACTGCAAAACAAATTACTTGCTTGTTAGAGTCCACTCAGTCCAGAAAACTCTCCAACACTGAAACTGGCCTTTTTGTAAGTGCATGGTTTTGTATTTCTTAAGACATCACTGTGTGTGTATGTATGTAAGCGATGTCAGGAGCTTGAATTGAAATATCTTGAGGATTTTAATACTTCACTATCTCGGATAATGTCAAATAAAAATGCCCATGTTCTTGTAGGAGGTGACTTCAATTGTGGTGATATTGAGTGGAGCACAATGCAGGTACCCGAAGGGGTCCCAAAGAGGCCAGTTCAGACCAAACTCGTTAGCATTATACAAGATCACTGCCTCTCCCAAATGGTTAACACACACCCGAGAAGACAAGACCCTTGATTTCGGGCTTGATTTACTGTTTACAAACTCACCATCCCCAATTAACCGTGTTAAAGGGATGCCCCCGATCGGCAAAGCAGATCATGACATTGTCTATGTTGAGTACGACATTAAGGCTAAACGGATCCAGCAGGCCCCGCGTAAGATCTTTCTATACAAACGAGCGGACATGGACGGTCTACATGACCATCTGGCGCGCTTCAGGGATTCGTTCCTTTCATCTGACCATAGTCGCATGTCAGTTAATGACATGTGGGTCAGTTTCAAGTCGGAGGTTCTCTCGGCTATTGAAAGGTTTATTCCATCAAAAATGACCAAAACAAAATACAGCTTACCTTGGATCGATGGTTCGATCAAACGCTTGATTAGGAAACGCGATAAGCTTTACTTTCGTGCTCGCAAGTCAAGTAGCCCTGACCTAAAGAACCATTACAAACAGTTCAGAGCACATGTTCAAAAGAGCATCAGAGATGCATATTGGAAGCATGTTACCAATATCTTCTCGTTAGAAAATGATAGCCCTGATCCCGACTGTCCCCGGAAAAATGAGAAGGCAAAAAAGTTTTGGTCATTTGTCAAGTCCCTTAAAAAAGACGCGTCTGGGATCAATACCCTTAGAGAAAATGGAATTTTGAAGACTGACACCTTGGATAAGGCCAACATTTGTAATAGGCAGTTTCAGTCAGCCTTCACTCGCGAAACAAATGATGAAATCCCCTCCAAAGGCACAAGTCCCTTCACCGCCATGGTTGAAATTACAGTTGACCCCAAGGGGGTCACTAAACTGTTGAATAATTTGAATATACATAAGGCGCCTGGGCCAGATGGCCTGAGTGCTAGGGTGTTGAAAGAATGTAGTTCTGAAATTGCTCCTATCCTGGCCTGTATCTACAATGAGTCGCTTGCTCAGGGTGCTGTACCAGATGATTGGCGACAGGCAAATGTAGCCCCGGTATTTAAGAAAGGTGAGAAATATGATGCAGCTAACTATCGACCGGTGTCGCTTACTTGCATCTGTTGCAAAACTCTAGAGCATATATATAATAGTCAGCAAAATAAACAAGCACCTGGCTCTTGAAAGCATCCTTGCTGATTGTCAACATGGGTTCTGAAGTCAAAGGTCTTGCGAAACCCAGTTAGTTCAGTTTTATCATGACTTAGTTAGTAATCTGGATCGAGCTGTGAACAGCGGGCATAAGCAAACAGACGTGATTGTTATGGATTTCGCTAAGGCCTTTGACAAGGTCCCACATAAAAGGTTATTATACAAACTTGACTTTTACGGGATTAGAGGATCCACACATAAGTGGATCGACTCGTGGCTCTCTGAGCGCTCTCAAAAAGTGGTATTAGATGGCCGAGCCTCAGATCCAGTCCCGGTTCTATCTGGTGTCCCGCAAGGATCGGTCTTGGGACCGGTCCTATTTCTTATTTTCATCAATGATCTTCCGGATAATATCAGGTCATCTGTTCGGCTATTTGCTGATAATTGTGTTTTGTACAGGAATATCAAGTCTCCTTTGGATTGTCACATTTTGCAAGATGACCTGAATAGCTTGGCCAAATGGGAAACGGATTGGCAAATGAAATTTAATGTTAGCAAATGTCATTCAATGAGGGTGACTCGGCTACACCCAAGCAATCACATACAGTTCAGCTACACACTGCACCAGCAAATATTAGAACAGGTTCAGTCCGCTAAATACCTAGGTTTAACTATCACAGACAACCTTGATTGGGGTCAACATATTTCGGAAATTACATGCAAGGCAACTAAGACTTTGGGCTTTCTTCGGCACAATTTGGCATTGGCACCTAGGCATACAAAGGAAGTTGCATACAAAACATTGGTTCGTCCTCAGCTTGAGTATGCAGCCCCTATTTGGCATCCCTATCATGAAACTCAGACTGAGAAGGTGGAGAAGGTGCAGAAGACTGCAGCCATGTGGACCTGCAGGAGATGGAGGAACTCCAGTAGTGTCGGTGATATGCTTGACGAGCTTGAGTGGCCATCCCTGCAGTCCCGCAGAGAGCGGTCCTCCTTAACCTTCTTCTACAAGATACACTCCGGTACAGTGTCTCTTGATAAAGACAAATACCTGACCCCGGCACCCAACCTAAGGCGAACTCGGGCATCGCATGAATTACAGTATACAAGACAATTTGCCTATAGTGATGCCCTGAAAAACTCATTTTTCCCCAGAACTATTTCGGTTTGGAATAGTCTCCCTTCTTCAGTGGTCTCATCTAAGACCATTGAGGAATTTAAGGCTTCTATTTAATCATAGGCCCAGAGGCATGTGTTTTAGCATGCCTCTATCTATATCTTGTAAATAGTTTTAATGGCCCACCCCAAATGTTTTTTTCTCCCTTGACTAAATTCTAAATTTAGCCACCCACCCCACACCTGAGGTGATGATCAGAAATTGATCGACTCAGTATCAGAAGATAGATAGATGTTATCAGCACCTGAATCTGAATCTGAATAGTTTACTGGTGACACGCCAAATGACATTATTTCACCAGGGGGTTAGGATGGGGGAGAAATTGGTGAAGCGAGATAGCCGAGTGGTTAGCGCACTGGCTTCTTGTGCTAGAGGTCCCGAGTTCGATCCCCGCCGGCGGCGAGGAAAATTTGTTGGTCCGAACTTGCTTCCCCTCGTGTCATTTGCAGGAATGACATGATACAGTGCGCCGTCCTTCGGATCGGGACGTTAACTGGAGGCCCCCTATGCAGGGACAGTCATCCCCTGTGCAGGTTAAAGATCCCTACACAGGTTCTATCCTCATGCATGTAGGCTCATCCTGCAAACACACCGGAGTGTACGATGTACACCTCCCAAGAATAATCAGAAATTGATTGATGGGAGTAACAGGAAAACAAAAACAAAAAACAAATTAGTCCCTTGAACGCACGAGTGAAGCGAACTTGTACACGGAAAGAAACTACATTTATAGGCCTCTATACTAGCAGATGGAAGCTGAAATGCCTTGATGTGGCTATTTCTACAATGCCTAGTCTTTGGGATAAGGTCATCTGTAGGTACTCTGGCTTTACCCTTCAGACCTTTGTATAGTAATATAGGTCGATTATCCGTCCTGCTTTTCTTGAGAGATTCCCATTTGAGTTGTTCAAGAATGCCAGTCATACTACATGTACCTTCCTCGAAAGTATAATTCCTTGTTACAAATCTAGCGGCACGATTCTGTACCTTCTCCAATTCCTCCTGGAGGCATTTAGTATGAGGATCCCACACAGAGCTTCCATATTCCAGGATTGGCGCACCGCCACCATGACAACTGTCATGTGGATAGCCTTAGCCCTCTGCATGACTGAAGTCCTCTTTGGAGTTAAGATGTAAACTTACAGTGTCGTTATGGCCTTGTATAGTCTCTCGACTCTTGGGTCCTTTCGTGTCTTCTTTCATTTAACTGGTGATGTCTAGCATGCGCAAGTGGATATGAATAACAGTCTGGCTCAAACATGGTGTTTTTGTTTTTCCAGAACTTGTTTAGTCTATTTTTAAACTGATTGATGGATTCTGAGGATACCACATCCTCTGGCAAGCTGTTCCAGTCGTCTATTACTCTTTGTGAGAATGAATACTTTCTTAAATCCAGTCTAAATTGCCATTTGAACAGTTTTTGTGTATGGCCCCTTGTCTTTTGTTTTGTTTGCATGCGAAATAACTGATCCTTGTTGCATTTGTCTATACCATTAAGGTCATTGTTCTAAACACTGGCATATTTTGGCTGTTTGGAACATGTTTGGCCAGTTTTGACCATCTGATTGGAGAGAAAACAAGAATGTATTTTGCCAAAAGTTTGTCTGACTCTATTATGAATAGTTATTCTTTATTGCCAAACATCACAATTTTAATCATGCAAAGCACCAGTATGGCGTTACAAAGGATATGAAAAGTGACCAAAACAAGCATTTTCGATAAACTTACCACCATGAATAGCTTAGGTAATCCTTTTGCATGCGAATGGCAGATTTTTTTCTGAACATCACATTCCGACTGCATTAAACAAGATATTTAACTATCCAAAAACACATTTGTTTTGAGAAAATTAGTTATGGTTCATGTAGAGCAATGTACGCGGAAAATGTAGTATATAATTTTCCTTGTGTACATGTTTTAATATTACACAACAGTTTTGAGAAAGTCCTGAACACGGGGTGCAATATACTCTTCCTCAAAAGTCCTGTCACCCTATTAGTTTTCATTTATTGAATAAATGAAAATGCATTGTGTTCCATTTTTGTCTATTGAAATATACATGACAAAGTCCAGTATGCCAAATGTCCCTTTCATGCAGTTCACGTTTGTTGCGTATGTGCAGTTTAAACACATTTTTTTATAGTTACAAGGGTGCGAATGGGTGGGGATCGGGGGTGGAGGTCAGTCCATGTTAGTTGCATCCTTCGGATACAACTGAAGTCTAGAGCATCCGTGGTGTGGTAAAGCTATCTGCTATGTAATAAGTGGTTGGGAAATCACTCTAGGGCTTCTCCGGCATATTCATTCCAGATGAAATTTCAAATATGCCCTGTCTCAGTTTGAATTCTTTCGAATTGATGCTTTACATCCCAGTCAACAGCTAAGGTCATGTCGGGACGTTGCCTCCACTTTATGGGACTCTTGCCCAAAATGAAGATGTCATGAGTCTTTGACATCCAACATGTGCTTCAAATATAACCAGACAAAGCCAAAAGGGGTTATAATATATGAGCCTTGATGCGAGAAAACCGGTCTTCGCGGTTTCCTACCAGGTCCGACATAAACGGGTCTGTGCAGTCTCAGAAAATGGTCAAAAGCTTGAAATTTCGGATTTAGGAAGAAGAGAAATTTTACTATCCGAGTGGTGAAACCAAAGGCGCTGATCAGCTTCGCAGTTACTGCGAATCTGATCTGCGCCTTTGTTTTCGCATAATGCAAAATTCCGGTTTTCTCACGATGCGGCTCATATTATAATGTGCGGATGGTTAGACTCGGAACCTCTTTTCCTGGGCAGGCTCAGACCCGAGCGGTTAACCAGTAATCAGATAGCCAGTCAGCATCGTACAGGCTTTCACTGGAGGCATAATCAGCTCATCTATTTCCTTCTGGGGCCCCAATGGGTAGGGGCCCCTGTTTCAGTATGACTTGCGATGTAAGTAGGGCATAAAACGCTGACACTACAACAAGAATATGATTCAGTGGTCTAAGTTTCAGATTTTTCTTAAATAGTTGCTATTCGTCTTACTGCTGATATATATTACAAAGTACGTGATTTGGGACTTCACTTCAGTGCTAAACTGCTGACAGCCCTACAAGCGTTGGCTCCGCCCCGACATGACTAAAAAATTGTTGATTGGAATGTTAAGCCTCCATACAAACAACCAAATTAACTGCTGACAGCCTACGGATATTTTTCCCAAATCGTGCTTGCTCATTGTGTAATGGTTAGAGTGTCGTAGGTTAGATACAGAGCCGCATCATAAATGAACCGCAACGTGACAAAATGTACCTTCGGACATTCTGACGTTACTTCTAGAAAACTGCACAAAAGCGGAAAAAGCATGCAATATACGGTTTTTAAGTAACACTGTATTTGTAATCTTTGAACACTGTGCTACCGAATAAATGAGTTTTAAAACATATTATTTTCAATATTTGGAGTTATCTGCCCTTGTTTTAGCACATATTATACCTATGTTTCCTATATCTATTTCCAACTGTAACCATAGCAACCACAAAGTCACAGAAATAGACAAAATAATTTCGACAGATTGCTTTTAAGGATGCTATGTTTGGATCCATGACATTTCGTCTAAAACCATTTCGTCTAAAAGCCATTTTGTCTAAAGGACATTTCGTCTAAAGGACATTTCGTCTAAAAGACATTTCGTCTAAAGGACATTTCGTCTAATGGACATTTCGTCTAATGGACATTTCGTCTAATACGACATTTCGTCTAAAGTTCGTCTAAAAATGTCTAAAATCGTCTAAAATTTGTCTAAAACTCGTCTAAAACATAAATGATAAGGAAAATATTTTTGAACAACATTTTATTGGATATTGATTTCATGACATTTAATAGCTCAAGCATTGTTTAGAATATGTTTAAAATATTCGGAATGATCTAACAGGACCGAAGGAAAAATGATTTGCACTAATATCTGTGTAAAAAGAAATGATTTAAACAAATATAGACCTACCACATTGTTTAATATTGATTTAAAGTGGGGTGCGACATTTGGTCTAAAAAATCTTAATTTTTCTTAACTTTTTTTTAGACCAAATGTCGCACCTGCTTGATTTTTTAGACGAATTGTCCATTAGACGAAATGTCCTTTAGACAAAATGTCATTTAGACGAATTGTCCATTAGACGAAATGTCCTTTAGACGAAATGGCATTTAGACGAAATGTCCTTTAGACGAAATGGCATTTAGACGAAATGGTTTTAGACGAAAAGTCCTGCACCCGCTATGTTTATGTCTAAATTATAAGTTCTGGTCAATACTAAAACAATTTTAAGCAAATGATCCGAGTTTTGTAGGCACTACTAACCTGCAGAAATGCATAACGTAACTTTGACGTCATTTTCCTGGAGAATGACGGTTTTAGGGTTCATATAGTAAATTTGTCATAACTCACAAATTAATTTGAATATTCCGGTCAAATCAAGACTATTAGACTCTAGAAACATTATACCTTCAAAATAAAATTGTTTTTCTAATACACAAAACTTGTCCGAAGGTACATTTTCTCGTGTTGTGGCCCAAATAAGACCGTTTAAATGGTATCAGTGGCTACTTTGCTTGGCGCTCAGCATTATAAGGCAAGCACTGGATTCTCTTCTTTCAAAATATAGCATTACTTACATCTCGAAAATGAAAAAAAAAATAAAAAAGGTCTGATACTGATCACTGTCTGTATTCACTGGAGGACCATATGGAAGATTGTCAATTGTGCTAAATTTGTTGTCCTCCTAAAATATAAAATTTAGTTATTTATTTATTATTATTATTATTTTTATTACATACCAACAGCAAAGACAAAAAAATATATATATGTGAAAAAAAAAAATTGACCACTGAAACTTGTCTATCTTGTACCCCCTTATAGGATAGTCCTTGGACAAAGTCGGTCAAGCAAAAGATTGGTCAGCCTGGTACAATATCGACATACATGTACATGTATACATAGCTCTGGGCCTATTGAACTGTTTCCAGAGTGGTATTGATCCAAGGGTTCTTCAGCCTTTCCGGTTAAAATTTAAAATGAGCTAGTTTATCCGCATGACCTTAGCTACAGTATTAAGTGGGACGTAAAAACATTACCAAACAAGCCATTGAAGCAAAATTTAACTGTTTTGCCTAGACATGTTATTTGCAGCCTTGGGTCTAATGCATATACACAATGTAAATACTGACTCATAGGATGGTTGTGTCAAGTCATTATTTTTTTTCTCACTTTCTTTTGTGTTTTGACCGTAATGTATTTCACAACTATTATTTAGTCATTGCGAGACAAAGCCATCCCTTTCTGGGTACGTAACCGGTACTTTGTGGAGCTTGATTTTTTTTTTTAATTCAATTTTGCATCCCTTTCAAGCTTTGTTACTCATATCGAGACAAATCAATCGGTAGGTGTGGCGAAAACCGGAGTACCCGGGGAAAACCACCTGACACACGTGCAAGCAGAACTATGCTTGTCCCACATGTGACTAATGCCCCGTGCGAGGTGCGAACCCACAGAGGTGAGATGATCGAATGATCAAGAGCACTGAAGTCAGCGACCTTAACCATTCGGCCACGGGGCCGCCCGGAGCTTGAAGTGTCTTGCTCAGGGACACTACATGGCGGAGGCGGGTATCGGACCGAATCATGACCTCTCAGTTGTTAGTCCGGTTCTCTGTTAGCAAACCAGGCTACCCACGTTTTGCTAGGAGAGCCGCTTTTTCTTTTGTGTTTCTTGGGTGAATAAATTTAGTAATTGTCATAAAATCAAATTTCCATTACAGTCAAGTACTTGGTTTCGCAAAATGTTCTTGTCAATGATAAATCATTGCCATCAGAAGAATAGAATTTTAATTACTGCTAAACTATACCTGACAAGATGTAGACAAAGTCATATCCTTTACTTTGCAGGAAAAATTTTTATGACCAAATTTTTCGTTTCTTGAAGCCATTACCTCATAGAAGCGACTATTTCAAAAGAAATTGTACATTCTTGCTGATTTTTTAGCCCCGACAATGTGTCATCCTACGTAAGTTTGAAGTATTGGGTTCTGGTCCAGCCTGTGTTTGCCATTAAATATAATGTAACAGTGTTTACAATTTTCTATATAATTTTATGAGATCCTTCATGTACGTAATGTACATGGTTGTTTCCATGCATAATCGATGTTTCTTTGCTCTCGGTATGTAACAGTGTGACATCAGATGTCATAAAATTTGACATGCAAAAAGCTACTAAAGATAAAAGATTGGTGTGAGTGAACTCATTCACAGATATTTATTGGATAATGCAATGTTTAGAAAATTGCCAAGAGAACAAAAACTGATTATTTGTTTTGAAGGTACTGGTAATACATGTTTAACCATGTTTTTAATAAGGATTTCCGGAGTCGGGAACTTTGCGTAACCGGAAACTCGACTGTACATTGTATTTTAACAATATTTGAAGATCATTTCACCCAAAATCAACTCGGTAATATTGTATACTCTTCAATATTAAACATTAAACACACTCAATGAACATGCATTTTTGTACTTCAGGTTTTTATCATTCACCAAATATCACATTTGTAGCGCGTTGCATTGGCGCAAAGCCATCATATGCTGCTACAGTCTCCTCACATGGCTGATGTATTATTCAATCAAAATGACAACCAAATAGTGCATGGGGCCTAAAGAAATAGATGGGCTGTTTGTGCTTCCAGGCAAAGCTTACACGCTTCTGACTGACCAGCTGATTACTGGTATACCGCTCTGGTTTGAGCCAGCCCAGGAAAAGTGGTTCAAATCAAACCATCCATACATATAAGCCTTTGTGGCTTAGTTGGATGGTTATATTTGAAGCACTTGTTGGATGTCATGACATCCTCACTTTGGGTAAAAGTCCCATAAAATGGAGGCAATGTCCCGACATGACCTTTGCTTTTGATTGGGACGTTAAGCATGAAGTCAAACAAAAACTTCCTTTGCCATGTTTGCCTTCTGTGTTTGTTGATGCATATATATGGTAATGTCTGTGTCATGGTATCCTAGGGTGTGTTTCAAACATTTTGTGACCACAAATAAATTCAAACATGTGCTTGGACATGCTTTAAGGTCAAAATGCGTTGCAATGTGACATCTGGATATTGTGTGTCGAGTCTCAAGGAATAGATAAACATAATACGGTATGTTGAGTGCAAATTTCAATTTAAAAACGCTACACACTTTGGCTCTAATTAGATGAAATCCGGGTGTATTTCCCAAAGCGAAGACACAGATGTCCCATACAACATCCTTAAGGATCTTAAAAACTTCATTTAGGTCAGCTCTAGGTCTTCTGTATTGTAATGAGGGTAGCCCTAGCTCTTTCATTCTGTCTGTTTAATTTAGGTGTCTTATGCTTTGTACCAGTCTTGTTGCTCTTCTCTGCACCTTTTCGATGGAAATGCTGTCTTTTTTATATATGACTGACCAGACGGTTGACACGTATTCTAAATTTGGTCTAACAATGCTTTTGAACAGATTTAAAAATATTGTTTTATCTAGGTAACTAAAGGTACGTTTTATTATCCCTAAATTTCTATTGGCCTTTTTAACCATAGCTTGGATTATGTGGTACGAATTTTAATTTGTCATCTATTAGAATACCAAGATCTTTTTGCTCTGGTACTCGATTTATTAGCTCACCTGAGCCGTCAGGCTCACAAGGTGAGCTTATAGTATACCCATGCTCCGTCGTCCGTCCGTCCGTCCGTCGTCCGTCGTCCACCATTTTCAAAGATCTTCTCCTCTGAAACCGCTTGGCCAATCAAAGCCAAATTTTACATGAAGCATCTATGGGAAGGGGGAACCAATGTATATATAAATAATCCAGGTCACATGACCAAGATGGCCGCCATGCCCATATATGGTAAAAACCCTTCAAAAATCTTCTTCTCCGGAACCACTGGTCCGATTTCAACCAAACTTGGCAGGAAGCATTAATGGCTCAAGCACTACAATGTGTATATAAATCATGACCCTATGATGACCTTGACCTATTTTACGGCAAGGTCAACATAGGTCGCAAGTGCATTTGAATGGGAAAAATTGTTAAATTGTCATTTAAAGGAAAAATCTTGCAGAAAATGAGCAGTAGGACTGAATATTAATGATTCTGAAAAAAATTGGGCACCAGGGGCTCATCCGCCCCCACCCCGGGGCAATATACATGTATATCTCCATAATATTCAAACATCTTCTCCTCTGAAACCGCTTGGCCAATCAAAGCGAAATTTTATGTGAAGCATCAATAGGAAGGGGTAACAAATATGTATATAAAAAATCCAGGTCACATGACCAAGATGGCCACCATGCCCATATATGGTAAAAACCGTTCAAAAATCTTCTTCTCCAGAACCGGTTGACCGATTTCAACGAAACTTGGCACGAAGCATCGATGGCTCAAGCACTATAATGTGTATATAAATCATGACCCTGTGATGACCTTGACCTATTTTACGGGAAGGTCAACATAGGTCACCAATGCATTTGAATGGGGAAAACTTTTAAAATGTCATTTAAAGTGAAAGTCTTGCAGGAAATGGGCAGTAGGACTGGATATTAATGATTCTGAAAAAAATTGGACCCCAGGGGCTCATGTGCCCCCACCCCGAGGCAATATACATGTATATTTCCATAATATTCAAACGTCTTCTCCTCTGAAACCGCTTGGCCAAACAAAGCCAAATTTTAAGTGAAGCATCTATAGAATGGGGGAATCAATGTGTATATAAATAATCTAGGTCACATGACCAAGATGGCCGCCATGCCCATATATGGTAAAAACCCATCAAAAATCATCTTCTCTGAAACCAATAGACTGATTTCAAGGAAACTTGGCGTGAGGCATCGATGGCTAAAGTACTCCAATGTATATATAAATCATGACCCTGTGATGACCTTGACCAAGTTTATGGCAAGGTCAACATGGGTTGCCTGTGCATCTGAATTGGGAAAACTGTTAAAATGTCATTTGAAGGAAAAAGCCAACAGGAAATTGGCAAATGGACAGAATATTGAAGATTCTGAAAAAAGAAAATGGCCCAAGGGCTTATCTGCCCCTGCACTGGAGTTAAATACCATAATATTCAAACATGTTTATTGGTATATGCAGCTGATCTCAGGTGAGCGTTTACAGGACCATTGGTCCTCTGGTTTCTGTTTGTTCCCCATTTAGGCCAAAATTAAAAAATTGTTTGTTTGCCATTTCCTACCTACCCAGCAATTTACCCCCCTACCCAAAAAATTTTATGGCCTCAAAATTAGGAATTTTTTTATTATTATTATTATTATTTATGCTGACAGTAAAATGCCTTTATTTCATTTTTTATCTTTTGCTCATGCATAAATGATGCTTTCTGTATCTTTTTCTGACACTATTTGACAAAGAAACAATCAGAAAAAGCTTGTACATTGTTACCTGGATATTTTAGACAACTTGTTAATTAGCATTTTGCACATGCAAAAAAAAAAAAAGAAATGCTACCTACCTACCCAACTCTTTAACCTCCCAGTAGGAAGTGGCAAACCAAATATTTTTTAAGCTTGGCCTTACAGACATGAAATATTTGCTGAAGTTTTGATGTTTGCCTAAGTGCATGTGATTGCATTTCTTATAATTGAACCTAATTTGCCATACATCAGACCATTTGTCCACTCTTGTCAAGTCTTGCTTAACTATACTAGCATCATTGGCTGTATTAACCACAGCTTATAGTTTGGCATCGTCAGCAAAGAGCTTGACAAAACTGTGGACAACATCGGGGAGGTCATTGATGTAAATTGAAAACAGGGATGGCCCTAAAACGCTACCTTGTGGGATACCGCTTGTTACATCTGCCCAATCTGATGACGTGCCATCCACTTGTACCCTTTGCTTTCTATCTTTTAGAAAGTTTTCTATCCATTTTAGCAATCTACCTTGGATTCCATATCCCTTGAGTTTTAACAACATTCTCCGATGTGGGATGCTATCAAAAGCTTTCTGGAAATCCAGATAGATTGCATCAATGCTATTCTTATTGTCAAGTTCCTTAGACCATTTGTCACATACGTCTATAAGCTGTGTTACACATGAGTAACCCTTTCAGAAGTCATGCTGGTGTTTGGTGAATAGACCATTTTCTTCCATGTGCCCCATGATTTTATCCCTTACAAGTATTTCCATGATCTTTGATACCACTGAGGTTAAATTGATGGGCCTGTAATTTTCAGGTGATGATTTGGGGCCCTTTTTGTGTAATGGTATTATGTTTGCTAGTTTCCAGTCTGTGGGTACTTGTCCCTCTTGCAAGGATTTTCTAAATATTTCTGTTAATGGGTCTTTTATTTCATCAAAAGTTTCTAACAGTAATTTGGGATGAAGATTGTCCTGCCCTTGAGACTTAGATGCACTTAGTTTCTTAATATATTTTCCTACCATTTCAATGTTGATGTCAAAATATTCTAAAGATTTCCCCAAACTTCTATCTGCAAATATTGGCATTTCGGTGGTGAAGACACTGGTGAAGAACTCATTTAGTACAGTTGCTTTTTTTGCTCCTTCTGTGACTGTTACTCCGCTATTGTCAACAAGGTTTCCTACCGATTCTCTTAATTTAGTTTTCGACTGGACGTAGTTCCAAAATGCTTTGTTGTTTGTTTTAATATTTTCAGATATCTGTTTTTCGTAATCTATTTTGGCTGCTTTTGTTTCTTTACTTGCTTCTTTTTTAGCTTTGTCGTTTTTTCCTTATTTGTTTGTGACTTGCAATATTGATATTTTTTTTTCTTGATGGCTTTTAAAGGAAGATAGATAGATAGATAGATAGATAGACTGAATCAAAATGTATCAAACAAAGGGTGAGAAAAATAATGATGGGGCTGAGGGTTATGTGCAGATTATTCAAGTTTCGATATCATCCTTTGCAGAGTCTAGGATGAGATGTTCAAGAATAATTCGAAAACTTGCCTGAGATTTGCTCATCTTTATATATGTTAATTTCATGTAATTCTTTATCGTGTTTACGATATAATATGTATTTTGCATGCTGTTTATTTGTAGAAAACCGAGCCATATCTTAAAGAAGGCACTATTTACACTGTTCCATTCCAATTGAGGATACAAAACATTCCTCCACAATCTGATACAGTAGAATTGATAGTTGAAATCCGACAGGGACAGAGGCATGCCCCAGGGTGGTTAAGCAGCCCTACTAGGTCAGATCCAGTGGTGTTCAGTGTGGGAAATGATAACTGTTTAAAAAGATGTGAGTCATATTGTGTAAATTGTATCAATTTATATGAAATTGTTGGACACCCTATGATTTACTGCTTATTTAATTGTTTTAGTGCCTTATTGAAGATGTATGTTAATGTGTAATGTTTTCCTTATGAATTATAGAATAGATACAGCATGTCATGGCCTGTTTTCCCCAAAAAGGATAATTTGGATCAGTCATATTCCAATTGACAAGACAAATTTGAGTTGAACAACATCTTGACTAGTCTTGAACAGAAATACCTAAAAGTATCCATATTTGTTTCTGAACTTTTATGCCTAGAAGAGTTGTGGAATGAGACTCTGAATCTATAGTTCCATCAGGAAAACATGTCCGTGAAATAACTACCCCCTTTTACCCCACTTTTATATACTAAAACTGGGGTATGCAGGGGTATACCTTATTTTTGCTCCAAAACATAGATTGTGGGTACTCTTTAGAACCGCCTTGCTGAGGCAGTTCTAACATGTACCACACTCTATGTTTTGGAGCAAAAATAAGAAAAATATCAAAATTTTTCCAGTGAAAATTTTCTTGTTTTTTTACAACTTCAGAATCTCTGTATATTGAATGGGCATGTTTTCATAATGTCCACTGGCACCAAGCTGTACCCTAGAGCAAGACACATTATCTCTTCATAGTTCTGGTTAATTCGTTGAGGAAGCAGAAGCCTCGGTGTTGCAATGGTTATGTCTCTAGCCTTATAACACAGGGTTCACAGGTTCAATGATGCCTCCCGAGCTTCTCCAGTCTGTCGTATGAGACAATAAACCGAAGTCCTGTCTCCATATGACCATAGCTGTTGGTGGGATGTTAAACCTCTATATAAACAACCAACCTTGAGGAAACAATACAAACATACCATGTATCATGAATTTGAAATTGTTAACACTGTAATAGTGTTTGCTTGTATGTGTATATGTACTATTTATCCTTTACAGTGAAAAAGAGATTAAAAGTTGTCCATCCACCAAAGCTGGAGTTTCAGCACAAGACTGTTTCAGGAAAACAGATTATGTTTATGCAAGGTAATGACCCTGTCATCAGGCACTTTTGTCTGTGCAGTTGTAATTCCTTTAATATACTGGACAAATAAAGTTAGGGATCAAACTTTTAACGTGCAATTTCTACAAGATTTTGAACTGCTAGAAAAATGAAAAATTTCTATCAGCAAGGTGATTCATTCTGTAAGCTTTGTACACTTGAGGATTGAAACAATAGTCGTTACATTCAACAAGACCAGGCTTAAGGTCAGACTACCCTTAAAATGAAAGTGGTTTGAAATTCCCATAGAGAATTGATGGCGTGTACGTTTGTTTGTGCAAAACTTTTAAAATAGCTAGAAATTTCCAATCTTTTTTAGCTGGCTGACCTTTGAAATGATTGATCTTAATGACTATCGTGAAAATTCGCAAATTTTTCATGAATTGGCAAACTTGATTTTTTTGTGGAATCAGTTTGTTATGGGTGCGTTCCTTTACCGCAATGGACCGGAATGGACATAATTACCGTAATGGACTACCGGAATGGACATTATGCAATGGATTTGGGTGTTTTAAATATATTCTATCTGCATAAAACTTGCTTATGTAGTCATACAAATAGTTTGCATTAGATGAATTTCATCCAAGTATAGCAAAATTGACTTGCCATGGTGGTTAGGGTAGCTCAGTGGTGGGGTCCGGGGTGAGGCCACTGTTCAGAGGTTCCTTTGATTAAAATATAATAGAGATCACCAGTGGTTGTTCTACAGCAAATACAGAGGTGAACAGGAGTAGAAATTAGTAAAATGTGCTGGCACTGTGACAGTGACCTATACGCATATATGGGTCCCTGAACTAGGCTACCCCATCTTGCAAAACAAAATTTAACCACATGATTCTCGAACTAATCACTGTCTGTGTATATTGTAGGCCAATTTGTCCTCAAAAACCAAATGATAAGTTCTTCAGGACACGTATAAATGTCCATTCTGGTAGTCCATTCCGGTAATTATGTCCCTTCCGGTCCATTCCGGTAAAGGAACGCACCGGTTTGTTATGGACTTTTTATCACTTTGGTTTTAAGGGTAGTGTGGTTTAAAGATCAGCTGTACCTAAGTCACATGATGGACAATTTCAAAATTGGTGGCATATGAATAATGGCGATAAAACTGCTAATCCACCATAAAAAATTGATTAATTATCGATTGGCCCAAAAATGCACCCTTAAAAGTTTGATCCCTAACTTATTTTGACCAGTACATGTATATCATAAACAGGAAATAAGTATATGGTAAGACCACTAGCTTAATTTATAGTGAAGCTACTAACACAATTTATAGTGAAGCCATTTGCTTAAATTATAGTGTTGACACTACAGTAGCTCAATTTATAGGGTTGCCAATAGCTCAATAGCGATGACATGGGGGTGGGGGTAGGGGGGTGGGGTAATGGTTCCAGGTTGTGTCCTGGAGCAAGACATATGTTAACTGGTTAGAACTGGTTAACTCCCAGGAAGAAGACACTTTACCCAGATGCCTGAATAATTGTTGACGAGGATGTAAAATAACAAAACAAAGAACTCTGTTTCAGTTTCTAACAGTACCAGTCAACCTATCACTGTAGAGGGCTGTTCCCTCCTTCCAGAGTCTTGTCCTGTGAAACTATGTAAACAATCCACTAGTCTACAAGCAGGTGACACTAGGTAGGATATATGGGAATTTGTACTTTGTGAAACTGTGTAAACAATGATCTACAAACAGATGGCTCTAGGTTAGTTGCCAAACCTCACTCCACTACGTTCCATTGTGGACCTTGATGGTTCTATTTGATCAAAACAATTTCCGATTGAATAAAACAGGATTACACATGATTGACACATGGCCAGTGCATCCGAACTCGACCTTGTTGACGTCACAGGTGTGCCTTGATGTCACGGTGCGCGCTTTGTCACGTGAGCATGGAGAGCTTCTTTCTGATTGGCTTAACGTCGCGTAAAAAAGTGAGAGCAATAAGCTAGCTAAATGTGTAAATCTCACAGAAATTATGGATTTTAAGCAGGAAATCAGATACTTTTCTTATGGAACATCACCTGGAGAGAAAATTTAATATCTCTATGAACAGTATTCGAAGTGAGGCTGAGCGGGATTTAGTTTTTCACAGTGAATTTCGGTTTTCAAAATTTGATGTGTAAAGTAAAACTATTTTTGAATGGTTAGTACACGCTTGGCTCTGAGGCTGTATGACACATTTGGAATGCTTTTGTGTAAACATGCATGGAGATTGTAAATAACATCATTTCAATTCGTTTTATTAGGAAGCCATGCTTGATCCATGGTAATATGGTGAAGTTGTTGAACACTGAAGCAGAGGCTCTACCAGTTAGTCTACTATCTGGCGAGAATGTATCATTGCTGTATAGCCTTCACCTTGTTGGAGGAACAGATTATCTAGCTAGAAAGGTAATGTGCAACAGAAAACAGCGGGAAAACATGTCCATGAATAGTATACCTTCTGGATACTGGGGTAAAATATACCTTCTGGATACTGGGGTAAAATATACCTTCTGGATACTGGGGGTAAAATATACCTTCTGGATACTGGGGTAAAATATACCTTCTGGATACTGGGGTAAAATATACCTTCTGGATACTGGGGTAAAGATAAAACTGGGATGTGAAGGGGTAAACATTTTTCTTATTTTTGATCCAAAACATAGATTGTGGGTACTCATTAGAATCACCTCTGTAAGGCGGCTTTAACATGTACCCACAATAAGTGTTTTGAGCAAAAAGAAGAAAAGTATAGCAATTTTTCAATTTATACAGCTGTTAGGAAAACTTGTATTATGCATGAGCAAGTTTTCATAATGAGTCTTGAATAAGGACATTTACGATTGTGTATCATATAAGGAACATGCATCTATTTACATGGATGCACAGTTTCATTTTCCTAGTTTTTAGGCTCCAAGTTCTTTCTTGTAAAAGCTTGTCTCCAAAATTTTGGATTATATGAATCTTATATGAATGTACAAAACATTTATACATGTAGGCATTGCTGACCTTAACAGACACCGATAAAAAGGAGAAAGAGTAATGTTGTGTTTGAGACAAATAAGCTTCTGTGCACACTACACTATTATCGTGAATGACAGCAATAGAGCTGCCAGTGCCATTTAATGACAAGGAAATTCTAATGAGCACCTACAACATTACAATATAAGTTTCTATGAAGAAACTAGCAAATTATCCTTAATGATCAATTATCATACACATGTACTCCCTTTATCTTTGTCTGTCTGTCTGTCTGTCTGTCTAAAACTATTTTGATCTTCACTACAGGAAATACCATTTCTGTGTCACCTGAAGTGGAATACTCTGGACAATACTGGGCACCCACAGTCAGATGTTACCTCCATATACAGGTAGTTAGCGCAGTCATTTTAACCCATATGTGACGAATGGATTTTCCCATCATTATCATTTGGGTGAGTCCACTTTCATTTTTAGGGGCATCAGGAGTGATTTTTAAATTTTATTCAATTTTTCTATGAAAATTCTCTAAGCAAACAGAATAGCCCCAGATGGGACGCCGCGTTCTGCGGCGTCTTATCTGGGGCTATTCTGTTTGCATATGTCCCATAAAAGGGACGCCAGGCTTAAATGAGTGAATTAGTGCACAGTCACTTTTTAGTAAATATAAAATCATTTGAGCCATCAGAATCAGAATAGTTTACTGGTGAAAAGTCAAATAGACAATACCACACCAGCTGTGTCATGAGAAAAAGCACACAATGTTATTTTGCTGGTAGATAATTTGTATTTCTGCAAGGAAAAATAGCTTGAAAACGGTATTTACTCTAACCTAATAAGTGCATATGCTCCAATAAGTGCACATACTGAAGTGCACATGCTGCAATAAGTGCACATGCTCCAATAGGTGCACATGCTCCAATAAGTGCACATACTCCAGTAAGTGCACATGCTCCAATAAGTGCACATGCTCCAATAAGTGCACATACTGCAATAAGTGCACATGCTCCAATAAGTGCATATACTCCAGTAAGTGCACATGCTCCAATAAGTGCACATGCTTCAATAAGTGCACATACTCCAATAAGTGCACATGCCCAAATAAGTGCACATACTCCAGTAAGTGCACATGCTGCAATAAATACACATGCTCCAATAAGTGCACATGCTTCAATAAGTGCACATACTACAATAAGTGCACATACTCGAATAAGTGCTCATGCTGCAATAAGTGCACTTATTTCAATAAGTGCACATGTTCCAATTAGTGATTAGAATGTTAGACTTAGGTTCCAGAGGTTAATTGTTTGAATCCTTTTTGTGTCCTTCAGCAAGACACATTAACACGCCATAGTATCGTTAACACACAGAAAGCAATAGCCCTGTCTCAACATAACTGAAACAATGTTTTCTGGGATACTAAACCACAAAACAAACAAATTTTTGGAAAATGATTGCTGTCCAGGGAAACTGTTTAATGAAAACTCATAGCCATTCTTGAAAATATGTTTCATGATTTTGTGTGGGGTGAACTGTAAAAGTTCTAATTAGTGCACATGCTCCAATCTGCGTACATGCTCCAGCAAGTGCACATCCTGCTAATTTCAGAAAAAATATGCATAAGCACACACCAATTTTTCACATGAATACCATATTAGCCACATTAAAACTCAACCATAAATGTCTAAACACAATTTGTCATTAATTGGACTACTTAAATGACTTCATCATTGAAACTATGACATGGTTATTTCAAGAGTTTTAAGTGCTGTATTCGTTTGTAATTGTGTGCTGATACGAACTATATTTTGTTACCTTATTTTGAACCTCAGTAAGGGCACTGCGCTCTAATTAGAATGAATATGGTGTATATAGTTTCTATGTAGATCTTACATATAGGTTGCTCTGTTTTCAGTTTACCTACACTAAAGATGAAGCAAGCCTACTTTGTGCTGTCAGCCAAATGTAAGGAGGAAAAGATATGGCCAGGAGACAGGTAGTCATTGAACTTGCATGTAATTTTGCAGTTTTTCTCTCAAAGCTGTTAAATTTGCAGTAGAAAATAAAAAAGAAATATATTTTTCTTATTTTTACTCAATACCTGGCAGAGTTGTCATAATCTATGTTTTGAGCAAAAATAGGTTACAATGTTCACCCTTGTACATCCCAGCTTTTCTTTATGAAACTGGTGCATGTTAATGTATATACAAGCCCCTCAGACACCCCATCAATTACCTCAGTCATTAAGTGGTCCTATTTGAGCCTATGCATGTGAAAACCAACAATTTAGTTTCTGACCGCGTCCGACACAAACCGGTCTGTACAGTCACAGAAGCAGGATAGAGACTAAGAAGCTCGAAATTTTGGTTTGAAGTAGAAGAGTTATTGTTCTATATGTGTAGCAAAAACCAAGGCGCTGATCAGCTGTGCAGTTACTGCACAGCAGATCTGCGCCTTTGTTTTTGCCTATAGCATTTTGTTGGTTTCCACGTGGTCCTATTTGTATTCAAGTAGACCTGTTATTGATCCTCATTTTTGACATTTCTTTCATGAAGATTTTGCTATGAATTCAAGAAAAAAAGCTATTTCTATAGCGATATCCTTCTTCCTCTGATACAAATAGAGCAGTCAACAGTTAGTGGTGAAAGAAATATGCACCAAGTACGTAGATCTAGGCAACCTACTTCATAATGTTTCACTCAAAATTTAAAGATGTACCAAAAACATTTCTTTTAATTTCTAACCACTTTTTATCAACTTCTCCTATTTCAGTTTTACAGTAACATATAGCATAAATAACAGACTGCAAGATTTCTTGTCTATCAAACTATACTGGAGCCCCAGTTTTACAGGTACATGTATGTGAAAATGTTATTAGACTGACTGCTTAAAAGATGACCCCACTTATGCACAGGGGTTTAAAAGTCCCTGAACATGTTTTTCTCTTGCAATTACTAGAATATACAATATATCCAATTATAAGTGCCCATTTTTAGCTCACCTGAGCCGAAGGCTCATGGGGAGCTTATAGTATAGTAGTCGAGCCGGCGTCAGTGTGTGCATCCATCCGTCCGAACTTGAATATCTCTAAGACAACAAGCCCAATCGTGATCAAATTTGATCTAAAGCATCACTGAGGAAGGGGAAAGGTTGCATTAGGTTTTGGGCCAGGTCGGATCAGAACTCTGGTTTCCATGGCAACAGATAGCTCCCATAGACTTACAATGGGGAAAACATAAAAAAAATCTTCTTCTCAGAAACCACAAAGCCCAGAGCTTTCATATTTTGTGTGTAGCAATGTATAATGGTCCTCTTTATAAATCCTGCCTACAGTGCCCCTGGGGTCCATACGGGCCCCGTCCCCGGGGTGTCATGGGCAAAACATAAAAAAAAAATCTTCTTCTCCAAAACAACAAGGCCCAAAGCTTTCATATTTTGTATGAAGCAATGTTTAGTGGTCCTCTTTATAAATCCTGCCAACCGTGCCCCAGGGGGGGGGCGGGGTCATGGGTAAAACATAAAAAATCTTCTTCTCCGAAACCACAAGGCCCAGAGCTTTCATATTTTGTTTGTAGCAATGTATAGTGGTCCTCTTTATAAAGCCTGCCAACCGTGCCCCAGGGGCGTCATGGGAAAAACATAAAAAAATCTTCTTCTCTGAAACCATATGGCCCAGAGCTTTCATATGTTGTGTGGACCAATGTATAATACTGTCCTTTATAAATGCTGCCAAAGGTGCCCCTGGGGTCCATACAGGCCATGCCCCAGGCATGTCATTATCTACCTTAGACTTACAATGGAAATATAAGAAAAAATCTTCTCTGCAACAGCATGACACAAAGCTTGTATATTTGATATACAACATTGTCATGTGGAGCTCTACATAAATCCTGCCAATCTTGCCCCTGGGGTCAAATATGGCCCCACCCCGGGGGTCATAATAGACATTTTTCACTTTTGAACGTAAATGTTGCTGGCGCATGCGGTTACGATTTTCGGTGTGGTGAGGGACGACTCGTGAGGGCATATTTGAGACGATGACAAGGGGCGATATGAAGAATTACTTGGTCAAAACTACCAATAGCCGAACGGAGACCAATTAAACAAGAAAGGCAAAATAGATATAGTCAACGACGTTTTACTCTGTAGCTCAGTAGGTAGCATTTATGGAATAAAACCAAAAGGCCCTGGGTTCGAGTCCGGCTAGGACAAAAAATCTTTTTCTATTCTTAATTGCTTCCTTTTTTCGCCCCTGTGACAATATAGCTAAGAAAGTGAAAAAGAAAAGAAAAGAAAAAATGCAAGAATCACAAAATGCACTGCTGCATTTAATACTAAAATCGTAAATTTGTGGATTAAAGTGTGTAGTGAGAAGGCAGTCCGCACGTATAGGTTTTTCACTAAGTCTTGTGGTTTTTTCACCGATTTAAGCCGGTAGCTTGATCGTAATTATCGGCAGAATTGCGGACCCGCGACCTATCCTCACGTCAACATTTATTTTCTGAAGGCTGGTACAGATAATGCGGCTAGGATAAGTTGACCGCCTCTATGACTTAGCGGCCCCCATGGCCGAGCGATGAAGAGCGCTGTTTCTTAATCACTTGTTCATCTCACCGCTGTGTCTTGTGTGTGTTCGAGCCCCACTCTGGCCACATATGAGCCGCGTCGTGAGAAAACCGGACTTTTGCCTATGCGAAAACAAAGGCCCAGATCAGCTTCGCAGTAACTGCGAAGCTGATCAGCGCCTTTGTTTTCGCTACTCGGATAGTACGATTCCTCTACTACTTATAGCCAAAATTTCAAGCCTCTAGCCTGCTTTTGTGACTGTATCCGCCGGTTTGTGTCGGACCTCGTCGGAAACCCCGAAGACCGGTTTTCTCGCGTCGAGGCTCATATGATACAAGCCAAGTTCAACTTGCGGGAGTGCCAGGTGTTTTTTCTTAGGGTACTCACGTTTTCACCCCACCTACTGATTGGTGAGCTGAAATAATCTTGAAAGGGACGTAAAACTGAACTTAAATGCGCAAGACAATAAATCAAATAGTATAGTGTACATGTTCAGATACATGTATATCTGTGTTTATTAGATGTAAAACTAAAGTTTCACGTGCTGTCTCGTGAGCGAACATAATTCATTCTGTTTATATTTCAAACAGATATCAGCTTGATGTCGAAGTTTCGTTCATTCGACAGTCATCTGCATGCCATACGAAGTGCGGAGGCAACATCCTACATGTAGCGCTACATTACGCCAAACCACACAACTAATTTGTTTATTGTAGACCTTCAACAGTAATTCAGCCATATTCAGTGTGCTGGTTACGATGTAGTAAATTAATTTGGCAAGACATAAGTTTTCTTTTTGATCCATATTTATTCTGTGTGATTTTGTATGCGTGTTGTTTACCTGGTTGAATTCAAATAAATATGATTAAAATCAAACTAACACAATATTATTTTTATGGGTTGCTAAAGTGTTTCCATCAAGGACTCCATGTCGTAGTGGTCTTTCGGGCGAGACCAAGGTCCAGTATGTAAATAGTCGTTATTTGCACGTGAGACCGCGAATATTCCTCGTTATATGGTTTACATTAAGCATGCGTGCATGATGGAATATAAATACATTTTTTTCTTATAGGCGCGAGTAACATCGGAGAAGGTTAACTTTGCTATCTGTTAAAATCTAATCAGGGCACAGAATTACACTACGCCCACCTTAGTGAGGATGTGAAATTTATTTGTATAGATTGTTGGTCCTTCTATTGTTACTTGATCACAGATAAGGGTCTGATTGTGCTCATTTCTGATCATAATTTCATTTTCATACAATTTTCAAGATTATTTTAGTTAATATGAGACGGATAAACCAGAAACAAGGGCGGGGGAGGGGAGGGGGGGGGGGGACAACCCTGAGAAAACGACTTGGCACACCCACAAGCAGAATTTGGTTTGTGTCACCTGTGATTGTAAGACTGATCAAATGGGCAGCAACCTACGACGAAGTGTTGATTGTCTTGGTGATGCCAAAGCGATATTGCTTTTTTCAATTATTCCATTTTATCACATGTTGTGTGATGTTGCATCAATCTTTGTTGTAAGGACTTTTGTTGTATCGCAGGCATTTGCGATGGTGCTGACACTGATAGACAATTCCTGAATACATGTATACATATTTATGTACAGTATATCACGCAGACATTTTACGTGCTCAATTTACCGGCTTTTTATATGTAAACAAACGAAACGACATCCATGAACCTAATATTGTGCTGTGTTTGGCTGTTGAATTTTTGTCCCACGGCCGCTCGAAAAGAAAAAAACAAAGATTTTATCAAGCAGGATCAGTTATCAAACCACATTGCTGCTTGACAAGCCGAAATCAGTAAGTGTTAACGGCATGTGTTCGTCCTTTTAAACCAGGGACCGCGGGTTTGATCCCGGGATCCTTAAGTCTGTCGGATGATACTATAAACTGATGTCTCGTTTCCATATGACCTTTGCTGTTGGATTTTTAAACCTCAAATCAACAAACCAATTAAATTTTTTATTTACGTAAATTCTGATTGAGTAAGAAGCTTATGTGCATTTATATTCGCCCGGTTCCGGACGCAAAAAATGCCCATATGAGTAAGGTTAAGAATGATCAAGGTGTTGTACATGTAGCTCTGTCGTCAGCATGTGTAATACATGTGCACTAAAATGATGCCGTATATCTTGACGCTAGCATAACAAAACCTTAACAAGCAATATACAGTGTTTTAAAGTTGTAAAAAATGAAAAATTTTCAGTTCAACATTTTTATCTTTTTATTTTGCTCAAAACATAGATTGTTGGTACACGCTAAAACTGCCTCGCAGAGGCGGTTCTAACGAGTACTCACAATCTGTGTTTTTAGATGCATGGGCATCCTAAGTTGACGTTGCCGTAAAATAGGTCAATATCATCCCTGGGTCATGATTTAGGACATGTATAAACTTTGTTTAATGCCAAGTTTCAAAATTAAAGGTTTTTGCAGTTTATAGCCATCACTACTGCATGTAGCTGCCATTAAAAATCCATTAATGTTCCATTAATTTACCATTAAAATGCTGTTAAATCCAAAAAACCTGTCAATTTATACCTTTAAATTTTGTTTGAATTTTTTTTAATGGGCCCTCTGAATTCCCATTAAATATAATATAATTAATGGTGTAAGGCCCTTAAAAGTGCATTAAAACTTTGTAAATAAGAGCTGTTAAAAATTAAGGACCTTGAAAAAACCATGAATTTTTGTATGTACATATTTTAAGGGGATTTTAATGGCAATTAAACTAAGCAATGACACATTAATCTTCAGCTTTCATGATTTTAAGTAGATCATCTTTCCATTAAAAGAAAAATTACAAGCATTTAATGGTCTAAAACTAAAAACTATACAATTAATGACCCTTAATAATCACTTGAATAGTTGATTTAAAGTATTTTAAGTATCTTTTAATGGATGGAACCACAATGCCAAAACATTAAATTTTCAAGCATCAATTTTAAGGAGAAACATGATAAAGCCAGCCACTGAAAAGCTTTCAAATTTTACAAGAAAAAAATAAGGGCCCTGAAACCCCAATTAAATTAGTATACAAGAAAATAAGGGCCATGAAAAGCTTTCAAATTTTACAAGAAAAAAATTAAGGGCCCTGAAACCACAATTAAAACAGTATACAAAAAATTAAGGGCCATGAAAAGCTTTCAAATTTTACAAGAAAAAAAATAAGGGCCCTGAAATTATAATTAAAATAGTGTACAAAAAAATAAGGGCCATGAAAAACTTTCAAATTTTACAAGAAAAAATTAAGGACCCTGAAACCCCAATTAAAATAGTATACAAAAAAAATAAGGGCCATGAAAACTAAATTAAAATTTCAGCAGACATCTATGGTTCTAAAAAAGCTGTTAAAATTGTATACAAACAAAATTAAGGGCCCTTATGGCTTCCTGTATTTATTCAATCAAAATGATGATATGATTCAGCATACTACCACATCCATGCTCTTACTGAAGCATACCAACATTCATCAAAAAAAAAAAAAAAAAAAGAAAAAAAAAAAAGAAAAAAAATATAGCCAGAACAGTGACAATTTAATAAACAATTTTGCAGAAAATAATCCTAAACTATTTACATATATGTACACATGAGTTTCACCATGCTCTCTGATATATTATGATAATCATCCTTCCCTGTAACTTCCTGTGTTACATGCACAAAACAGATTCTGCCCAGTTGGAATGCTTACTGATACAAGTCTACATGCTTCCTACATTATTCTTGAACTATCATGCAGTAGTGTCATATTGATTAGACTGCCTGTCAACCATCTTTCATACGGCATATTAATTATTCCTCGGTTAGATGCAACTGTGCTTCCCACCGGCCAGAATAAAATCTGCACCCCACAGTTAGAGACTACCATGTCCCCACTGACCCCCCTGTAAACATTCATGCTCACACTCCCTTTCATACACTTTTATACTGCATATTTTATTCCTCGGTTAGATGCAACTGTGCTTCCCACCGGCCAGAATAAAATCTGCACCCCACAGCTAGAGACTACCATGTCCCCACTGTCCCCCCAAAACTCATTTACACTACACAACATGCACAGGCCAATGCTGCTGTACATGTATCAAAATCATACTATCTCTCTATCCACTATATCATATCCAATGCCATCACATTACATCAGTAATATGGTAGGCCATCCTACCAAATCTCTATGACCTTTAACTACGGGGCTTCTTAAAATTCCGCTTTACCATATGAAGCATTTATTTCGACATTTGTATCAACTAAGCACACCAACCCTTATATATTACAACCATATGTCTTCATACTAACTCTATATGGACTGGTAGCCAAAAGTGATTAATGTTTGTTGTTTTTGTTTTTTTTTTTAATAGAATCTTTTTGAGGACTTGATGAATTGTATCAGTGCACCAATGGCCTCACACCTAGCCTCTTTGCTCATTGTCACACTGTTTCCAGCCATGAGTCTTAGGTCTATTGCACCACCTAACATACCTTCTCTATTGAGAATGTCCTGCATTGTCTGTTCTAATGTCTGTCTTTCCTCTTTATACAAATCACAATCATACAAATAGTGTTCCACAGTTTCTGGAACTTTACATGGTAAACACAACTCTGAAACTTATAGAAGCAGCTTATAAAGGACTGGTGCGCCCAGTCCTGGAATATGGGATCCTCATACTAAATGCCTCCAGGAGGAATTTGAGAAGGTACAGAATCGTGCCGCTAGATTTGTAACTAGGAATTATAATTTCGAGGAAGGTAGTATGACTGGATATCTTGAACAACTCAAATGGGAATCCCTCAAGAAAAGGAGGACGGATAATCGACTTATATTACTATACAAAGGCCAGAATACCTACAGATGACCTTATCCCAAAGACTAGGCGTTGTAGAAATAGCCACTCCAAGGCATTTCAGCTTCCATCTGCTAGTATAGAGGCCTATAAAATTAATGTAGTTTCTTTCCCCAGACTATCAGGGACTAGAATGACCTCCCTGACTCTCTGTTTTCTACTGCTGAAATGTCAGATGATTGTGTGTCCAAGTTCACTTCACTCGTGCGTTCAAGGGACTAATTTCTCCCTCATCCGAACCCCTGGTGAAATAATGTCATTTGGCGTGTCACCAGTAAACTATTCAGATTCAGAACTGTTGGATTTATCTTTGTCATGTGTGCTCCCAAAATGGAGTGTCCACAAAGCAACTGATTCAATGCTGAGAAGCTTATTCTGTCCCTCTCACCCTTACACAACCTTTTCCCTACATCTGAAAATGACTCTTGAATCTTGTCCATTTTCTCAGACAAAACAAACTTCAACTTCCACTTTTCTCCCATCTGTCTTTTTAATTCACTAATTGCAAAATCTCACTTTTCTGAAAGATATTACCATGTCACCATTTTGCATTCCTAAAGTCTTAAAAAGTGCCACAAAAAGGTTGAAAATCGGTTAACAAATAAAAAAATTATGCCAAAAAAATGTCACACAGGGATATTTTATAAAGTTTGAAGCAATAATCTCTGGCCTTTTAAATTGTAATAGATCTGTGATATAGCTGGAAGGTCGTTGCAATTGTTTCTCTTCTGGGGTCGAGTTGACCAGAATTTGGTTTCATGGCCTGTGGGATGAAATGTCCCAAAATCCAATAAAATAAGGCTTACTTCCCTTTGTTGTTATGAGAGAATGGATATGATTGGTTGAAATATCCAATATAAACCAATGGCATGCATTTAAGATACACTTCATATGATATCATCATCATCATTCATTCCATCACACACTTTCGTCCTAGACGTTGAAGGGTGAACATCGACTCACTGATCACCAACCCACAACCTAGAGATGGAGACTCAGACAGATCTTCTAGAACTGCCTGCCATCCTTGTCACAGCGCTCAAGGCATACCACTTCTCCGGGAAGCCAGTCTGGCGGATCGGTGAAGGCTTAGAGCATGTGAAGGTAGAGCTTACGTTTAAGCTGCCTACCGTGAAAGAAAAACCTGTAATGTTAACAGAGAAAGAAAAACCTGTAATGTTACCGACCAGACGAGAGAAGGCCAAATGCAGGAAGCCCAAGCCTGCACCTTCTGCTCCCATCATGCCGACGACGCAGTGTCCACCACCAGCGACACCAACACTACCGTCACCAACGCCAGCCACCATTGTCCGACGACAAGTGACAGCGCCATCGCCATCACCAACGGCACCACCAGTCACCAAGAAACCACGTCGAGAACCGTTGCTACCGACGCCCACCAGCGCACCCACTCCTCAGCCAGAGACCAAGCCTACGCCAGCTGCTCCACGCCGACCATTCGCCGGAGAATTCAAGGTCAGAAAGGTCAAGTCAGAGATTCTCCGTACCAACTACACCAACCATCGAGACAAGACCAACTACGTCCGTGAGTACTGCCACGAGAAGGGGAGAGCGTCGATCCAGGCTCTACGACCGAAGACCGGCCCTCGCCACACCCACTACCTAGTCAGCGACTTCTATGCCTACGACTCCACCGACTACTACCTACTGACCTACAAAGATACTCCGGAGTATGACCACTACAAACGACTTTGGCAACAGGGCGAGAAACTATCCAGCGAGTTTGTCAACGACTGGAACTACTTCTGCTCCACGGTCAACATCCTCGAGCTACGACCTCCAGAAGCCACGTCGTGATCGCTGCCAGCACCTGCCTCTGCCTCCTGAACCTCGAAACTTCACTGCTAAGCCGCTAGCAAATGTCCGAGATCACTGTTCACATGGATTGCAGTGTCCGTAGCTGTTTAATCATGTGCAGTTTCAAAACTAGGTCATTTCACCGACCTAGCATAGCCATTAAGCGCGGCCCTGAATGAGAGCAATCTGATTGGATATCTCATTTGACCTACTTTTGCTCTCGAGCAAGATAGTGAAATCACTGATTTGCAGCCGAATTGGCATCGATTTCCTATCTATTTTTACGCTCACTTTTCGACCATGGCGTTCAAAATTCTAAAAAGAAGTGCTCCTCCACTTTTCCTGGCTTGACTTGCATTGTCCGTTTACATTGGGCACCGGCGAACAGCGCGATTGGCTTTTTGCTGTCACCGCCACGATTTGCAGCCCAGGAGCACTTAACCTTCGTCCTTGAGGTGGAATACTGGATTAAGTCCGTTCAGCCCGGCATGACGAAAAACTGCCACTTTCTACTACTACTACTACTACTACTTAAGATACACTGCACAGACATTTTTTGCGCCAGATACAAGTTGAGGAAACAACAAAGAAGAGATCTTTGAAAATAAATCACAATTTCTTCACTGTAAACTTCTCATAAGTTTCTATAAATTGAAGAAATGGGTTCTATTATACATCAGGTAATTAATTAGTTAATCTCTATTTTCTGATTGCTGTATAATACAGTCTCATGGAGTTGCGCGGCACATGAACTTGCGCATTCTTGTCTCAGGTCTAAGGCATGAAAGTTTACTTTTGTTTGTGAGTAACATTTTGTCAGCTAACTTCATTAAATGAACTAAAAATAAAAATTATCATAGATGGGACAGAACAGATGGAGAAAATTATGTAAAACGTACTTGCAAGACATTTTGTTCACCCAGTATATTGCATTGGCCAAATTAATTATGCATGGGGCTGCTTTATTCCATCTTTTAGTGGCTAATCAACTAGAAATATGACAAATTTCACAAAACATTTGTTTAAATACCATATTTCTTGAAGAAAGCCATCTAATGACGTCAAATAAATCAAGTGCGCAACTCCATGTGACCTTTGACGTCAGGGATAAACAGGGGGGTAGCTTTACTTGTGATGAAATTTAAAGAAAAGTTTTTGACATTTTCATAATTTCTTTTGGTAATTGTATGCATTACATGTTCATGCAAAAAGGGGATTATTTGTTTTATTCAGAAATTTCTTCTATTATAATCTAAATGGTCAAACAATGCTTAAGTGCGCAACTCCAGGGGACAGCATCGTATTTTCCATGAAATTTATAACTTTAGGTAAAAATTGTACATGAGAGCAATCAGCTGTTTTGGTTCAATACTGTTAATTTCATATTTCTGGTGCAAGATTTAAACTCTTTGGCATAGTTACTTGTAAGCAATGAAAATGGAATTTGTTTATAAGTGTCTCAATCTATATAGTTCTGTGTTCTGCACAAATACTTGATATACTGTCTGTGTAATTCTAAAGCATGCAACCAAGTAAGAACAAAGGTCTTGATGCCATTATTTCATATCCACTTTGTTCATAAAAGTTGATACTGTTCTAATCCATTCCATCCATTTAAATAAAATGTTTCACTTCTGTGCATTGTGAAACAGATAAGATATTTTTACCATAACATGGTATGAAATATGCTTAATAATGCTGAACATAACGAAAATAAAAAAATATCTCATTAAGTTGATTAGTGGAACAAAAAATATACATATACATTTACACAAATACGAAAATATCACATGAAACATGACCGCAATTAAATGTCACAGGCTAAAGTATAAATCATGTATCAAGGAAGTTGCTTATACTTGCTTGCATCCAGATTTTTCTGTCATTTATTTATCTACAGGTGTACTTTGATTTGCCCTCATGGCACAATACTTTCATATGTATATATCTCATTTTAGGACACCCTTTATTCAAGGGGTTGAATAAATCATAGGTCATCACACCTTGATTTTCTCACATACTGTAAACATGGTAAATTTGTGTTCCTGTAAACATTAGAATTTGACATTATTTATAATATTTATCCTTCACCATATTATTCTGTCAAAATGCAGATTCGGCTTTTTGGACAATGCCAGGGTTCGCACAGGCTTGAAAAGTACTTGAAAATGAAGGGCTGTCTTGAAAAGTACTTGAAAACCAAATTTGCCTTGAAAAGTGCTTGGAAATTAGCCATTGGCCTTGAAAAGCACTTGAATTTCACTTATTCCGGTATTCCAGACAATTAGATTCGGTTTCAAAATCAAATGTGAGCACTTAAGAACAAGTTCGGCACGTTTGAATACAAAAAGATTGGCGAGAGCGCCATAATGAAAGATTAGGCCGAATGTGTAGGGCGCGAATCGGTAATTGAGTTGCTTCCCTTGCGAAAATGGTCGCGAAAATTTGGGCCGAAAATACATGGAGCGAATCGGCTCGTACCGTAATTGAGTTGCTTCCCTTGATAGTCCGGCACAAAATCAATTTGACCTGGAAGTGTGGTATAAAGTTTTTTTTCTTTACAGATTCTTGTAGGTTAGACATTACCATTGAGGATTCTGGATGATGACAGCCTGTCATCATTGAGCATTTTGAGAAATTCAAGATGGCGTCCAAGATGTCAGAAAATAATGAAAACACATATATTATTGTACAATGTGCCCGTTAAAATGAATAAAAATGCTATAATTCCTCACAACTTAAGCAAGTATTATTATATCTGGCATAAGTTATTGTTGCCTGGTTGAAGGATCGAAATTGACATCCAAGATGGCCGCCAGAATAAGATTTCTTGACGAATACAAATGTCTGCACAGGATATACATATTTGAGCTTCTTATGCATATATATTTTGATCAATTAGGCTTGAACATGACATATTAATTTTTGTTTTCTTTATAAATCCATGCATGTAAGACCTTGTCAATATAGAATCCAACTTCTGACACCCTGTCAGCATTAAACAATTTGATCAAGATGATATCTGAAAATAATTTTTACCGCTGTTTTAAAGTTTGCCTCTAACTGAATGAAAAATGCTGTTATATCCCACCATTTAATACATATTGACATATCTAACATTAGTTACCTTTTCTAGGCTTGAGTACAATATGGAATCCAAGATGGCTGTCAGAGCATTTAAATATTATAAACATTTTCCTAATACATGTACACTGTTAAACCTTTTGTATATTTCTGATTTTAATGCACCATAAAACACGTTTAATTCTTAGGAATACTAGTGAAAAAATAACAAGAACTCCGCTGTAGAGTTGGCGCTCACATAGTCTGTCTGGTCAATATTCATTTTATTGTTGTTTGCTGTTACTGAGAACAAACAGCAGCTTATTAAATCTATAGGCTATGGTCTTACACAGGATGCTTAGATTTATAAAGGGAGCAATGATATCCACAAACTAGTTGATACAGGGAAAAAAGCGAACAGAATGTGTGAAAATGTATTTCAAATGAAAGTATTGACATAAACACACTAAAACGCAGACAGATAACATCCTTGTTTACCATATACATGTAGTCACTTCTGTACTTCATGAAAATCGAAAAGGAGTTTCAATTGTTGCGGATGACACTGATGTACTTTTTTGTTACTTTAAATCTCAACACCTCACGATTCCTGGTATCATAAGAACTGTCATGAGCCGACAGACTAGGTATAAAAGACTGGTGAACTAACACTTAATTTAATTAACGCTGACGTTCTATAAAAATTGGTCACTATTGCACGCTTTTATACGTTGACCTCCTACATGTATATAACTGAAATTGTCAGTCATGCCTTTTAAAATCAGATCTGCTAAATGTGTTGCCAGAATCATTTTGGTGGCTGACAAATGAGGCGAAACTTGAACTTTACCTCTGACCACCAAATCGCCTTCTTAAATCAACTGAATTGCATTTTTGGAAGTGAAACTGAAAGTCATAGCGCCACATAGTGCTGTGGTTAGGCTTAGGCTTGTAGGGAATAAATTATACAAAACTGTGAGACAAATGGTTTTTAGACTGCGTCCTTAGCTGCATGATTGTGGTGATGGGGTGATATAAGAGCTCAACTTTTCGGATGTAATAATTTTCTTTGGCTAAATATGCTTTCAAGTATGCATATTGACCAGGTATCATTGGTCTATTTTGTATGTTCCATTCACTTTGACTGTTGAATGTTTTGCCTAGCATTAAAGGGTGTTTATCAGAAACTTAGCTGTAATTGTGAAACCTTGCTTATTTTTTTAATATTAATTAAGTATTTGTCCTTTATATACATGGACATGCTTCTATGTTTCAAACACATACCTTCTGCTGATGCCATTGACATATATTTCATGCCCCTCTGACTCTGGTCAAATTAATGTCACATTATCTGAATGTGTAACTATCTTTGAACTATTCTTAAGCAAACTCTTACACTTGGAACCCTTGATTTCATGCCCGGCCATTGATATTTTAAGTAGAGGTTAACATTTGGATTGTGTAGTCGTGTCTGTTAATTGTTGTTGATATACTTTTAAAGCATGCACCATAGCCTGGTATTCCCCTTGATCTGCTTTTCATGCTCTGTTGACATTGACAATATTTATGTCACGGCTTGCACTAAGGTGTGTATTTTTGCACCATTGTTAGACAGCTTGGAGTGAATCCGTAAATAGTAATTTCCCCAGGACATTGATCTATATTGTACAGTATGCTACCTAGAGTTAGTTAAAATTTACATAGATTTTCGCATTTAAGTGTGTTTCCTGTAACACCGATATCTGCAGATATATAGATCCTTAGATATAAAAGGTCCTTTGTACATCCTTCGGCTGAAGCACCCCTTGTACACATGACCTACACTGTGTATTGTAATTATTTCATCCACTGCAGTTGCAATATTGTCAAGGACGTTTTTATCATCAATGCTGTTGATTTTTGACAGTATATATCTTCTAGATCTTAATCCTGTCCATTTGTTCTGAAGCTATATAAATCAATATACTTTCAGTAAAAGTAGCTAAGCTTGAGTATATAACAAGTCATACCCGATACAACTTATTAATAAGAAAAAAACTGTACAAACGTCTCCACTGTGCACTTAATATGTAAGCTAGTTTCTTAGCTTTATTTGTGTGGAGAAAATGCATCTGATTATATTGGTATTCAATTCAAGCGCAAATATTTTTTATACTATTATAAATCTTATAAATGCCAATTTGATGATTTTACATGTATCATGCTGCTGATGAATCTATGAATGAATGGTAATGCAATTTTCATCATCATTTTACACTGTGACCATTTATTATGGATCCTTTTCATAATATATGTAAAAATAAACTGAAATTACAGTAACAGAATAACAGCAATGCAATGTGTTAAATCTGAACTTTTAATAGCTTCAAAGATAATTCAAAGCGATTAATTACTTAAAATATATTCAAAGCATTTGCTTAGATGAACCATGTGGTATTTTCGTGTCTATTTCACAGCAACAATATACAGAAAGAGAATAAATTGTGGTATTGTTTTTCTGGTGGCCATTTTGGATGCCATCTTAAATATGATAATTTTACAGCTTGCAAAAATGTAAGCTTCAACAGTCCTATAACTTCCCTTCCAGATTTGATCAAAATGCAAACAAACATTCACTTTCAGATCAGTGTAATTGACTTTTTAGTTCTAAATCTGTATCTGGTAGACATTTTGCCATCTTGAATTTCTGACAAAGGTTCAATGATGTCATGAGTTCATTATTTTGATTCTATAATGTCAGTGTCTAATCCAGAAGAAGCCCAAATATGTATACCGTATAAATATATGGTAAAACAATTCAAATCTTTAAAAAATCTTATTTTGGCAGCCATCTTTGATGCCATCCTTGGTTTTCAAACCAGAAATCATTAACTGAAGACAGTTGAGTTAATACCTAATAAAGTTGTGAGGCAACATAGCATTTTCATTCATTTTATGGACAAAATGTATAGCAGACCATATGTATTTTCATCATTTTAGACATCTTGGACGCCATCTTGAATTTCTCAAAATGCTCAATGATGACAGGCTGTCATCATCCAGAATCTTAAATTGCAATGTCTTACCTACAAGAATCCATCAAGAAAAAAACTTTATACCCGACTTCCAGGTCCATCGAAAATATGCCATATTCGTGCCGGACTATGAGGAATGGTTCACGATTTATTGCATCTGTTTTATCGGCAGTGAAAATCCATGATGAATACAGACTAAGCGGAACCAAAATGGCGTCGAAATGATATTTTATCGAGCACAAATTTAATTTCAACATTTCTCAACGAAATGGGAAAGTGCGTGTACAGCAGAGACTGGCCGAAACGTTATCCTTGGGTCAAGGAAACGGACAATAAACACAAGGCACATTGTCGTGCTTGTAATAAAGATATCGATGTGGCTCAAATGGGCGAAAGTGCTTTGCGTTCACAGGCGAGTGGAGATAGACATAAGAAACATGAGCAGTCTTTATCTGGGGCTTTCACAAACTTCTTTATCAAGAAGGAAATTAAAGTTAAGACAGAAACCTCTACTACAGCATCCACCCAAAGTGACAATACAAGTGACAATATAATGGTACCCCCACCCCCAAAAGCTAGTGTTGCTGGGCCCAGTGTTTCGATTATTGATAAATATGTGTAAGTATTTCTCAATAATAAGTCCTTGAAAATGGTGAGATTTGTCCTTGAAAAGTCCTTGAATTTTACTTGGCCTTGCCTGTATGAACCCTGAATGCAGTTTAGGTATTTTGAATCACGGTTCACAGTTCGGCATTTATCACATGACATTTTTTTCACTTTCTGATTGGCTAGAAGACCAGATATCAGCACTGCGGGACTTGGTAGTCTGTAAGAAGGCCAAATAGCCATATTTTAAATCAAAATTGCAGGTCCGGCATTTTGTCATGAGGCCCACAATATGATACCCATGGTCTGTCGTCTGTCCACCATTTTCATGGATTGTCTATGAAACCTCTTGGCCAATCAAAGCCAAATGTTGTCAAGAGGTCTAACATGACTGAAAAATTGTTGACTAGGACGTAAAGCAATGAGCAAACCAACTTTACCGTAACTATGTCCTAACTCATAATACCATATTTGTCATTCCAGTACTTATGTGCCTCTCCCAGTAACAAAAACATAACACATCTTGTTTATTTTATTTTTTTTTTCTTTTTTCAAGTTAATACATGTGCACAGAAAATTCAAATACAGAAAATACATGCGTCATACATACACATAAGCATTTTATCACAGTTTTTGGGCTTTCAACATGTTCAAGGTCTATTCTGATGAGAAGTCAATTCAGTGTCAGAAAGCAAAGTCTATGTATGCTATCATTTGCCTAATATACCGTAAAGCAGATTTGAGCTGCACTTAATTATTATGAAAATTTTTCGAGGAAGTTCACCGTGTCCATTCGAAACGCATGAAAAGAGGTCGTAACGCATGATCGGAGGCATTTTCACGTATGATTGCGGTAGTTTCCTTCGGATTCGCCGCCATTTTTGGAGGAAACTTTAGCGGTAAGTTTTTACAGACTTTTATTTGAATTATTTAAATAGACCTTTCCAATGAACGATCTAGCCTATCCGGATCTACATACATGCCTCTAATTGCCGAGTGTTCTACTGATGCATAGGCTTCGATAGGACTCGCAAACATTCGAGGAGATTATTGTTTTGCAAGTTCGGCCATACACAAAAATAACATTCGCCCAAAAACGTTTCATACTTTTCTCATTTTCTTCAAAGTTTTGACTAACTGTTGGATGATTTTGCTTTTTGACATCACACTTTAACTTAAGAAGCCAATTTCTCATGATTTTTTCCCGAACAACCACAGGTTAAAACAAAATACGTCAAAATTAAAGTAACGCACGATAATACGGCAACCTGGTCTTTCGAACTTTGCAAGTATTTACAATGAATAACATATTTTAAGGGGTAAAAGCAAGCCAAACGCTCATTTGTCTCCAGTTTACACGTTTGGTGCTCGTCAATTGTACAAAGCTGAATCCTTGCTGTAAAACAGTAATTTGCTGACCATGTTGCTCGGTAGCTCTGTTGGCATAGCTATCAAAGAAGCAGAAGAAGAATGTGGCCCGACCAGGACACGACCCAAGGGTCTCTCTCTTACCGTTTGAGCATATAGTTAGTCCATTACTTTGAGACTGTCAGTAATAAATTACAGAGAGATTAAATCAAATATATGGACAAACCTCCTCCCTTTCTACAATTTATCTATATTCTGATGTTGACCGAGTCATATAAATTACTGGAATGACCCCGATGACATTTTCGCCATCTCTATACATAGGCATGGCCTACAGTTGAACCTGCTGAATCAGCCACCTTTATAAGAGCTCCACCTGCATAAGAGAGCCAGTCTGAAACATTCCCAATCATTTTCACTATATTTTATCTCTGCATAAGACAGCCACCTCCACAAGACAACCAGCAGCCAGTAAAATCAATCCCAAAATGCTTATAACTCTCTATAAGACATCCACATCATACTTGCCTAAAGTAAAATTTTCCATTTACAAGCTGTTAATTGGACAATTATTATTCATTATTGTATTCAAAACAGTTAATTAGCAGAAAAAATCAATTAAGTTAATACCCATGAGGCTTTGTATATATTTTTGTGTAACGAACTTATGAAACACATACAGGTAGTCCTTCCTTAGAAAGGATTTTTCTTGTGACAGTAAGAATATTTTCTACATGACAACTGCTCTGACTGAACCTTGATAAGACAGCCACTTGTGTATAACAGCCAGCTTAGCTCAATCCCAAAGGTGGCGCTTTTATAGAGGTTTGACTGTATTTTTTTTTTGAGTCAACATTTCGAATTTCGGTATTTTTGGGGTTTTCAGAAAAAATGGCTATCTTGGGGGTAGGGAGATTTAAATGGATACTTTTTATTGTTTATTTATTTCTCTTTTCCACACTCTGGAATGCATTGCTAGCTGTCAGCTACCAAGTATTAGTACACCAGACCTCCAATTTTCCGTACGAAAATCAGACCGACCCTACACAGGTTGCCCCTAATGTGGAGAGTTATTTGAAAACACCTGGACATTCACACCGGCAGTGTTCCTTTTCACCTTTTTGGGAATGGGGGCGGGGCCCTTGCAATTGGGAAAAATTACGCGCGAAATGCCCAAATTGGGAAAAAGTTGCGACATAAAATTATTTAAGTAAAGTGATTCCTTGTTTAATTTGATAACATAGATAAAATATCTCTATGTATACTAAGCAACACTGAGTTACAATGGCACCAATAAATTTACTTTTTCTCAAACTTTTTATTTTTACATAAGCCAGTACTTGTAAAATTATTTTTTTCTAAAAGTCAATACTTGTAGAACAATATTCTGTGGATGTTAAGTGTCAAGTTCATTCTCCAGTGCACAATTTGGTGTCTGGATGCTTTTTCATTCAACCTGGCGTATGAAACTTGATTTGTTTTACATAAAGCGTTGTCTTCCAGGTAAACCATAAAACCAATTATCCTTAATTGACTGGCCTATTCAATAACATAGTAAAATGTTTTGAAAACATGGTCAATTTGTGCATAATAAAGCAAATTAATGGTACATTTAAGTACAATAATTTTTAGACATTATAAAAGATAAAAGACTGTAGAATAATATTATCATAATTTTATTTTAATTTAATAAAGTTTAAAGCTCTTAATAATGATATGAAATGCAGTAAAAATTGAAAAAAGTACCATCCAACAGTACAATTTTGGTGTTCGATACTTCTCTTAAAGTTAAAATATTATGTCAATAAAATTTACACTGTTGGAAAGCTAACAAAATTGTGCACATTCTGCACTAATTTTCAGGTTGTTCCTATAAATAGAAATCTTAATTTCTGTATTTAAAACAGAAGGTTTTAAGTATTTTCAGGGCTAATTTCCACTAATTTCTGCCAATATTTATTTTTTCTGACCAAATTACCTGGATTTTGACTGGACCACGAATAAGCAAAAATTATAGACAAATGTATTGGAGATTCAAATCCATCGAAAAATATTAATCCAAGATTCAACCTAACACATGTCTGACCTAGATTTCTTCTTGTGTTGATTACTAGTGCTGTCCAAAATTAGGCACAAAGTCGGAAGATATGCTCTACAATTAGGTGAAATTGGAGCAGCCAAAACTGATGATTATGAGAGATTTTACAATAATCATGTTTCAAATACATTGGATTTGATATCAGAGGAAGTTAGACTACAATTACTTACAGTATTAACTTCAACAAAGGTAAAAATATAATAGTCATTAGTTTTCGTGGCTATCAAAAAACGAACTATCAAGTTCTGATTTTTTTTGGAATTTTTGATTGGGAATTTTTCTGGGTCAATTGGGAAAAATGGTGGTGTTTTGCCATTGGGAATGGGGCCAAATTTCGGCCCCAAAATTGCCTGAAAAGGAACACTGCACCGCCTTACATTTATACAGCAACAGAAGGCAATTTCAAAAGTAGAAAGTAAATGGTGTCACGACTAGTATACTTTTCCAGCATTCAGTCTTGAAATTATACCACATTTTCAAGCACGGCGGTAACAGAGAAATTTAGAGGTGCCGACATGACCTTGAACTGTCCAACAATCTGTGGACCTGCTCTTGAGCACAAATCCGCGTGTTGAGGTACTATATTATAACACTCTACAAACAGGAAAAGACAATAAACAATTATAAGACTTCTTTTTCTAGACTCAGCAATGCCATTTCCAAGCCAAGTAGTAAAATAGTAGGTAGTAAAATAGTTAAAAAAATCGAAGGGGGTCAAAGGACGAAACTATCCCCTGCTACCTAAACAGCATGACTCTAATATATACCAAGTATAAGCTTTCCAAAAAGCTTGCGATCTCTCAGCACTTTTTTCAGTGTATGACCACGTATACCGTGACCAAAAGGACTCTTGCAGCTCGGCTCGGCACTGCTATAAATAGCTCTAAAAATAGTTATGTTCTACGGTGCCGTAGATACGGAAATACCATGATGAATACCAATAATGATCTAAAATTGAGTTCCCTTGAGCTATGCAAAAATTCAAAAGAAGAGGTTGGGCCAGACAGATCTGTTTCGAGTAATAAATTCTCCTCAGTGACCCTGAATAAACTGGCAATGAACAGATAAAATATGTACAGTAATTTCAAGCTTCAGCAATGCAGTCAATGAAAAGACTGATATAAAGCAAATGGTATACGAATAGTAAAACCTGTAAAAACTCAACTCAAATTAAACCATCAGTCAATCAATTGTACTTGGGAGGGATTTAATCATTGCTCAATATATCAGTATTTACACAGAAGTGTGCTACTTTCGTTTTCATGAAAATCGTCTTTTTTCTCTTTTCTTTCTTTCTTACTATATATACTGACTTACTGACTATCGATTGTGAATTCTTTTAATCGATTGCCGCTGTTGACTCGCCGCATAACACTTCTAGATAAGGCTGTAACATGTATGTATAGGTGGTATCCCCCCCCCTTATAATACACCATCCTGGCTGCGTGAAAGAAAAATTGAAACAAATCTGAAACTGTTTTATTATTTGGGCATAAATAGAATACAGTATTCACAACTTGTGGTTAAACGACCACCAACTTCTGGTCATCTTGATTGGACCATGCAATTGCAGTAGGCCATACGCGCATGCCGAGAGATCTGCCCTAGCCTTTTTCCTGATCTTTGACTATTCTGCTATTGATGATGGTTGACACATGATCATACACTTAAGATAGCGATGTGAGATTGCGAGCATCTCTTGGAAAAGCTTAACTTTTGTTGAATATACATTGTGCAAAGATGATTGAGCGTATATGCGGCGTGACTATTTATGCAATGCGCTCTAGACCAGGGGTCCATAACCAACTCGCACATGCACCTGGCACATGAACACACTATGTTAATATGACCTATGTTTATCTCATCAAGATTGACACAGAGATTGACGAAAAAGAGGACAAACAAAATTTACGCGCATGCCTCTTACAAAGATTGGCTTTTGTTCTATTGGCTACCGACCTCAGACCTTGCTGCCCTCATAGTCCAGAAGCACATGATACGGTATTTTATTTAAGATTAAACTATGGAATGTTAATTAATGTTAAAATAAATAAGACGTCGCACAGAGTCAACATTCATAAATTGTTGAAGCCCTTTTATATGCTGTTTATGGACAAGGGATGGAATGCAACTTCAGTAAGGTATTACACCTGGAAATGAAGTAACCTGGACCTTACTTCAAACTACAACGGGACTTGACAACAAATGAGCATTTGGCTTGCTTTTACCCCTTAAAATATGTTATTCATTGTAAATACTTGCAAAGTTCGAAAGACCAGGTTGCTGTATTATCGTGCGTTACTTTAATTTTGACGTATTTTGTTTTAACCCGTGGTTGTTCGGGAAAAAAAATCATGAGAAATTGGCTTCTTAAGTTAAAGTGTGATGTCAAAAAGCAAAATCATCCAACAGTTAGTCAAAACTTTGAAGAAAATGAGAAAAGTAGGAAACGTTTTTGGGCGAATGTTATTTTCGTGTATGGCCGAACTTGCAAAACAATAATCTCCTCGAATGTTTGCGAGTCCTATCGAAGCCTATGCATCAGTAGAACACTCGGCAATTAGAGGCATGTATGTAGATCCGGATAGGCTAGATCGTTCGTTGGAAAGGTCTATTTGAATAATTCAAATAAAAGTTTGTAAAAACTTACCGCTAAAGTTTCCTCCAAAAATGGCGGCGAATCCGAAGGAAACTACCGCAATCATACGTGAAAATGCCGCCGATCATGCGTTACAAGTACTTACGACCTCTTTTCATGCGTTTCGAATGGACACGGTGAAGTTGTTAAAATTTGAAATAACTTGCATAAAGAGCTCCACATACTTTCCAACCTTTGGTTCTTGTCCAAACTCTTAAGTTTACCTCTTTTTTATGTATATGATAGCATACACAGTGCCTGTTTAAATATTTGAGAACATGATTTCATGAACACAGTGAACTCTTCTGATTCCAAAATCAATGGAAAAAGAGACAATAAGCAATGCTTATTAAATACCCCCTGCTGGGTAACTGTTTACAACAAAAATTTTAATTTTTCAGGGGTTTATAAAGGCCATTAAAATTTAAGGGCCCTCTTAATCACGCTATACTTTCCCTATGTTTTAAGGGGCAAAAAATTAAGGGCCATTACTTTTAAAGGCCATTATTTTTACTGTGGAAATTTTTAATGGTCATTACAAAAGTGTGATGCATATTTCAAAGTCTCGTTAAAATGCTTTTAATTTTTAATGGTATTTTAATGGTCATTTCATGGTACTGAAAAAAAAGTTGTTTGCTGCTTTAATGGTTTTTTCGATACTTAAATTTTTGATATTTTAAAGGCCATTACTTTTTCCAGTGCCGTTACAATTAAGGGTTTTTAGCTCACCTGAGCCGTCAGGCTCACAAGGTGAGCTTATAGTATACCCATGCTCCGTCGTCCGTCTGTCCGTCCGTCGTCCGTCCGTCGTCCACCATTTTCAAAGATCTTCTCCTCTGAAACCGCTTGGCCAATCAAAGCCAAATTTTACATGAAGCATCTATGGGAAGGGGGAACCAATGTATATATAAATAATCCAGGTCACATGACCAAGATGGCCGCCATGCCCATATATGGTAAAAACCCTTCAAAAATCTTCTTCTCCGGAACCACTGGACCAATTTCAACCAAACTTGGCATGAAGCATTAATGGCTCAAGCACTACAATGTGTATATAAATCATGACCCTATGATGACCTTGACCTATTTTACGGCAAGGTCAACATAGGTCGCGAATGCATTTGAAAGGGAAAAATTGTTAAATTGTCATTTAAAGGAATAATCTTGCAGAAAATGAGCAGTAGGACTGAATATTAATGATTCTGAAAAAAATTGGGCACCAGGGGCTCATCCGCCCCCACCCCTGGGCAATATACATGTATATCTCCATAATATTCAAACATCTTCTCCTCTGAAACCGCTTGGCCAATCAAAGCGAAATTTTATGTGAAGCATCAATAGGAAGGGGTAACAAATATGTATATAAAAAATCCAGGTCACATGACCAAGATGGCCGCCATGCCCATATATGGTAAAAACCGTTCAAAAATCTTCTTCTCCAGAACCGGTTGACCGATTTCAACGAAACTTGGCACGAAGCATCGATGGCTCAAGCACTACAATGTGTATATAAATCATGATTCTGTGATGACCTTGACCTATTTTACGGGAAGGTCAATATAGGTCACCAATGCATTTGAATGGGGAAAACTTTTAAAATGTCATTTAAAGTGAAAGTCTTGCAGGAAATGGGCAATAGGACTGGATATTAATGATTCTGAAAAAAATTGGACCCCAGGGGCTCATGTGCCCCCACCCCGGGGCAATATACATGTATATTTCCATAATATTCAAACGTCTTCTCCTCTGAAACCGCTTGGCCAAACAAAGCCAAATTTTAAGTGAAGCATCTATAGAATGGGGGAATCAATGTATATATAAATAATCTAGGTCACATGACCAAGATGGCCGCCATGCCCATATATGGTAAAAACCCATCAAAAATCATCTTCTCTGAAACCAATAGACTGATTTCAAGGAAACTTGGCGTGAGGCATTGATGGCTAAAGTACTCCAATGTATATATAAATCATGACCCTGTGATGACCTTGACCAAGTTTATGGCAAGGTCAACATGGGTTGCCTGTGCATCTGAATTGGGAAAACTGTTAAAATGTCATTTGAAGGAAAAAGCCAACAGGAAATTGGCAAATGGACAGAATATTGAAGATTCTGAAAAAAGAAAAAAGGGCTTATCTGCCCCTAAACTGGAGTTAAATACCATAATATTCAAACATGTTTATTGGTATATGCAGCTGATCTCAGGTGAGCGTTTACAGGACCATTGGTCCTCTGGTTTAAGTATTGCAAATTAAGGGAAAATTAATGGAATTTTAATGCTTTTTTCATGTTTTTGTTTAATGGGAATTTTTAATGCTTTTTAGCTCACCTGAGCCGTCAGGCTCACAAGGTGAGCTTATAGGATGGCCATGATCCGGCGTCCGTCCGTCGTCCGTCCGTCGTCCACCATTTTCAAAGATCTTCTTCTCTGAAACAGCTTGGCCAATCAAAGCCAAATTTTACATGAAGCATCTATGGGAAGGGGGAACCAATGTGTATATAAATAATCCAGGTCACATGACCAAGATGGCCGCCATGCCCATATATGGTAAAAACCCTTCAAAAATCTTCTTCTCCGGAACCACTGGACCGATTTCAACCAAACTTGGCATGAAGCATCGATGACTCAAGTACTACAATGTATATATAAATCATGACCTTGCGGTGACCTTGACCTATTTTACGGCAAGGTCAACATAGGTCGCCTTTGCATTTGAATGGGAAAAATTGTTAAATTGTCATTTAAAGGAAAAATCTTGCAGAAAATGAGCAGTAGGACTGAATATTAATGATTCTGAAAAAAATTGGGCACCAGGGGCTCATCCGCCCCCACCCCGGGGCAATATACATGTTTGTTATATGACTGAAGGAATTCCTGTCTCCTGATTGGCTCATTCAGTATTAATAAATCCTTATATTTCTCTGAAACCAGACCAAACTGATAAAAACAAGATCAAACCAGTTCCTGGAGGTTAATTATTTTGACAGATTTTCTATATTAACCTCCAAACTCTATATTACGCTTCTGAGTACTCAAAAATAGCACCAGCATGAAATCAACATGGACTTCATGAAATTGACATGATTTGATGTATGTGTTTAAAACCTGCCAGTTAGCTATAAATAGCCTGAACTCATTTCAGTTCATGAAATCTACATGCTTTGTAGTAACACTCTATGACAGGTAAACAAAGCACTAGATAATGAGGTGTATTTGGTGATAATTAAGGGATAATTTTATTTGTTATATGACTGAAGGAATTCCTGTCTCCTGATTGGCTCATTCAGTATTAATAAATCCTTATATTTCTCTGAAACCAGACCAAACTGATGAATACCAGATCAAACCAGTTCCTGGAGGTTAATTATTTTGACAGGTTTTCTATATTAACCTCCAAAATCTATATTACGCTCCTGAGTACCCAAAAATAGCACCAGCATGAAATCAACATGGGCTTCATGAAATTGACATGATTTGATGTATGTGTTTAAAACCTGCCATTCAGCTATAAATAACTATGAACTCATTTCAGTTCATGAAATCTACATGCTTTGCAGTAGCACACTATTACAGGTAAACAAAGCACTAGATAATGAGTAGTATTTGGTTATAATTAAGGGATAATTTTGTTTATTTTTCATAAGAACCTATGTTGTTGGTACCCATTGGAATTGCCTCATCATGGTGATTCTTAGGAGTACCCATAACATATGTTTTATTAAGAACTAACAAAATTATCTTTCAAGCATAATCAATTGCTCATTGTCTAGCCTTTAATACTTACATCTGATATGATTTTGATTGTTTATTTGTTATACGATTAACATTAAAACACTTGAAAAGTCATATAACAAAACAGTTATTGACTTCAATGTCGATAGATATAAGGATTTATCTACCCTCAAAAGTGATATTCACCTCGGCCTCCGGCCTCGGTGAATATCACTTTTTTTCAGGTAGATAAATCCTTATATCTACCTCATTGAAGTCAATAATTGTATATTATTTTTCATAAGAACCGTTGTTGTTGGTACCTACTAGAATGGCCTCGTCATGATGATTCTTAGGAGTACCCATAATATATGTTTTATTAAGAATTTACAAAATTATCTTTGAAGCATAATCAATTGTTCCTCATTGTCTAGCCTTCTTTAACATCTGATATGATTTTGTTTGTTTATTTGTTATAAGATAAACATTAAAACACTTGAAAAGTCATATAACAAAACAGTTATTGACTTCAATTTCGGTAGATATAAGGATTTATCTACCCTCAAAAGTGATATTCACCTCGGCCTCCGGCCTCGGTGAATATCACTTTTTCAGGTAGATAAATCCTTATATCTACCTCATTGAAGTCAATAATTGTATAATATTATCATAATATTCAAACATCTTCTTCTCTGAAACCGCTTGGCCAATCAAAGCCAAATTTTACATGAAGCATCTATGGGAAGGGGGAACCAATGTGTATATAAATAATCCAGGTCACATGACCAAGATGGCCGCAATGCCCATATATGGTAAAAACCCTTCAAAAATCTTCTTCTCCGGAACTGGTGGATCGATTTCAAAGAAACTTGGCATGAAGCATCGATGACTCAAGTACTACAATGTGTATATAAATTATGACCCTGTGATGACCTTGACCTTTTTTTACGGCAAGGTCAACATAGGTCCCCAATGCATTTGAATAGGGAAAACTTTTAAAATGTCATTTAAAGTGAAAGTCTTGCAGGAAATGGGCAGTAGGACTGAATATTAATGATTCTGAAAAAAAATGGACCCCAGGGGCTCATCTGCCCCCCACCCCGGGGCAATATACATGTATATTAGCATAATATTCAAACATCTTCTCCTCTGAAACCGCTTGGCAAATCAAAGCCAAATTTTATGTGAAGCATCTATGGAATGGGGGAATTAATGTATATATAAATTATTTAGTTCACATGACCAAGATGGCTGCCATGCCCATACGAGGTCTGTCCCGGGAAATCATAAAGATGTCCAATATTACGTAAACGGTTCGTTGAAATTTTAAGATGTGTTCTTGCTTTTAAACTACATTTGTACTGACCAATCTGTGAAAATATTAGTTCAATCGCTTACAAATTGCAAAAGTTATGGCGATTTATATGATGGTGTATCGGCGTTTACGGCGCACGTTGAAAATAATTTTGCTCTACGTCTTTGTGGAGGGTAGGTTAATTGTTTTGTGTGCAGTCTCCTTATTAGAGCCGTAATGGTGATAAATGTTGTCATCTAAGCATTGATTAAGTCTTCTTAGTTAAAATTATAGTCAATAATATGAGTTATAAATGATAAGTAGAAAAAATAGCATGATCAGTTTCATTTTATATGAGGAAACACTAATTTTATTTTAGACTGAAATAAAACAAAAAGATGTCGCTTGTTTAAAATGACAATAAGAAGCGAACATTTAAAATATTTAAAGAAAAATGCATACAGCATCATCACAGGATAATTAATGACACAATAGAAGGTTGATTTTATAAATTAAATTTGTTAAATATACTTAACTGGAAAGAAAAGCTTGGGGAAGGTCTAATTTTGCGCCGCAAATATTACATTACGTCAGTATTTTCCAATAAAATAATTGCAGTAGGTTTAAGAAAACTTCTATAAAATCAACGCTGACGGTGGAAATTATTTCAAATTTTCAAAAACTTATCTTACATAATTACTCGTGCAACTGATAGTTAGAATTGCGTAATAGCACCTCAACTCGCAATTACAGTAACTGTTGAATTTGATCTTGATGAATTTCAAAACAGTGTTTTTGACGTGCGCCGTAGACACCTACCCCTCTTGGAATAAATGCATATAAATCTGTTGTGTAAGGGGTGAATTCATCCATATTTGTTCGAAATGTTTCTTAGATGTATGCAGACAGATCATATAAATTTCATGAAATTCTGCCGACAAATTACTGTTTTATCACAAATGTCTACGTATTTCTGGGACAGACCCCGTATAAGGTAAAAACCCTTCAAAAATCTTCTTTTTGGTGGACTGATTTCAAAGAAACTTGGCATAAAGCACCAATGGCTGAAGTACTACAATGTGTATATAAATCATGACCCTGTGGTGACCTTGACCTGTTTTAGGACAAGGTCAACATAGGTCGCCAATGCATTGGAATGGGGAAAACTTTTAAAAAGTCATTAGAAGTGAAAATCTTGCAGGAAATGGGTAGTAGGACTAAATATTAATGATTCTGAAAAAAAATGGACCTAAGGGCTCATATGTCCACACCCCGGGGCAATATACTTGTATATTTAATTATTATACCATAATATTCAAACATCTTCTCCTCTAAAACCACTTGGCCAATTGAAGCCAAATTTTATGTGAAGCATCTATAGGATGGGGGTACCAATGTGTATATTAATAATCTAGGTCACATGACTAAGATGGCCGCCATGCCCATATATGGTAAAACCCCTTCAGATATCTTCTTCTCTGAAACCGATAGATTGACTTCAATGAAACTTGGCGTGAAACATCCATGGCAATACTACAATGTATATATGTGATGACCTTGACCAAGTTTATGGCATGGGTTGCCCATGCATTTGAATGGGAAAAACTGTTAAAATGTCATTTGAAGGGAAAAACCAGCAAGAAATTGGCAAATGGACAGAATATTGATTATTCTGAAAAAAGAAAATGGCCCAAGGGCTTCATCTGCCCCTGCACTGGGGTTAAATACCATAATATTCAAACATGTTTATTGGTATATGCAGCAGACTCAGGTGAGCGTTTACAGGACCATTGGTCCTCTGGTTTAATGTTTTTAAGGGGCTTTTAACTACCCTGCATGCAGTAGTGCATGGCGGCCATTTATACAATCTTTAGTTCCCTTTCCATGAAGTTTGGCTTTGATCGGCCATGCGGTTGCAGAGATGTTTGAATATTTTGGTCATATGCATGTATATAGCCCTGGGCAGGAGCAGACAAACCCCTGGGGACTAAATGTTTTCATGAACATAAATCTTCAGTACCTTTGCATGCTCATCGCGAGTTTCCACCCATTTAATTACATTTAACTTATTTTCTCCATTTAAATGCATGGGCGACCTAAGTTGACCTTGCCATAAAATAGGTCAAGGTCATCCCAGCATTATGATGTATACCAACTTTGTAGAACTCTATTGCCTGATGCTTCAAACTTAGTTTCAAAATCATAGGACTTCTGGTTCTGGGAAGAAATTGTTTTAAAGGTTTTTGCTATTTATAGCTATGGCGGCCATATTAGTCATGTGACCTGGGTCATTTATGCAAACTTTCGTTCCCCCTTTCTAAGAATGCTCCGCATGCAGTTTAACTTTGGTTTGCCATTTGGTTTCAGAGGAGAATATCATGGAAAATTTTGACGGACGACGTCGGACGGACGACGGGGCATGGTCATCCTATAAGCTCGCTTTTTGAGCCGAAGGGCTCATGTGAGCTTAAAATAGGTATACCCATGCATACCAAAGTTTTGCTGTATAAAAGTGTGGTTCATGGAGTATTCGCGGACATGTTATCCTGATAAGGACAACCGACCATGCTCGAGATGACTTGAAATATGTCAAAACGTTGTAAGGCGTAGAATAAAAAACTGCACATAAAATTAAAGATCAGCTTATGTTTCAAATCGTAAATCATGCCATGTATACATATATAAAGTTTTCTGTGCGTTCACGAAAAACACGTGAAACTGTAGCCTAGCAGAACCAATGTACGTAATATATACATAAGCCAGTATGTAAATAACAAATAGTTGATATTGGTTTTTCCCACCAACAGTTATCGTCATATGAAGACGGGACCTCGGTTTATCGAACGAGCGACGCCTAGTTATACACACGAGTGTCTAAAATAATCAAATTCTGCATTGGAAGCTGGCTGTTAAAATGGAGGCATTTTATTCGGGCCAAGCATTTGTAAAACCGACTCGCATTGAACGAGTAACGCATCTTTAATGGCAAACATGATAAGTGATATATATATATATATATATATAATATGAGATTTAGGTAATATACATCAAACAATCAAACCCTGTCGGTAGCACTGGATCCAATTTGGATGCTAAAATGATATGCGGTAAGTATATATGGAGATTTTATCATCAACAGTGCAAAATCCTATTTGTGCCTGAGCGCGCTTTCGCCTTTCGGCTTCTTCAGAGGCTTACTAAATACTACATAATAAGAGTGTGATATCTACATCTGCCTGTCATAGGCAGTCTAAAACTAGGAGACAAAATGTAATCTAAAAATTCTACATACTACTCATAACATTGTAAAACCTTATATAACTACATAAGAAATAAACACACCGCTACAAACTAGAAAAATGTAACTACAGCAAAATGGCTACGGAATTTTGAAAATGAAGAAATTTGGGAAATTTAAACAAAAATTTAACAAAATTATGATTTTTGTGGGCTAATACATCTTGGAGAGGTTGGAAACAGTGTTAGAACTGTCAAAGTTGAAAATAAAAAGTACTAAGTGGCGTAAAATCGTATAACTGAAATTGAGAGAATTTCGTGACCGTTCACCTGTAGGATTATCGGAAATCTGAAGCGTCACCTGTAAGATTATCGGATTTCTATAGCGTCAGTCGTTAACACACCGCTACAAATGTAAATTATAAGAACAGCTCATAAGTAAGGTACAGGTGAAGGCGGAGTCTCTATGTGCAAAATGAAGGAGTAAAGCCTATCAGGATATGGATAGACAGTGTGTAAAGGGGGATGAAGTCCAAAACGGGACATCAAATCGGATCAAATATCTATGTAGGCTAACTATACATGCTGGCCTATTGCACTATGCTGTAACACTACTGTGTTTAATCACCTTTATTGATACCATGTGGCTGGAGTGTGTTCAGGCGTCTGATCCAATACGTTTCACGAGCTTTTCTTGCCGAATCAGACCAGTTGATGTCATGGTCAAGACAGCATAGAGCAACGTGGCTGTTAAAGTCATGTCCAGGTAAAGTGAAGTGTTCCGCTACCGGTGCCCTTTGAAACCTCCGGTGTTTCCAATCAGAGCGGTGACCATTGATACGCTTATGGAGGGGTTGTCCAGTCTCACCTATATACTGCTTGTTGCACTTTGTGCAGGTGATCAGATAAACCACATTCTTGGATTTGCAGTTTGTTTGATGTTTGAGTTTCACTGGCGCGCCGTTGGACGACTTGGCAACCTGAGTAGGTGTCATGACCTTGCAACAAGAACATGCCCTTCCCCCACAAGGCTTCGACTCCCCAGGTGGGGTGTTGTCCATAGGGTCTTGTGGTAGTCTAGCTTTGACTAGAAGGTCCCTGAGACTCTTAGGGCGTCTATATGCCATCACGGGCTTCTTAGGAAATACCTTCTTCAGGCGTTCTGAGGAATCAATGATAGACCAGTGTTTGTTGACGATTTCCTTAACTTTGGGTAGTTCAGGATGATATGTCATAACAAAAGGGGTGGCCGTATCTGTCGACTCCTCTTTGGGTCTGTAAGATAGTAGATCCCCTCTTTTGTGTGATCTGGCTTTGGCGATAGCAGTACTTATTTCCTGTAAGCTGTAACCCCGTCTTTTCAGATGGCTGGTCAATTCCTTGACCCTGTTCTCAAATGCATCCGTTGTAGAGCATATGCGTCTGATGCGCAAGGCAAGGCTGTACGGAATGTTACGGCATATGTGTTTGGGATGACAACTGGTGGGAAGGAGGTATTGGTGAGTGTCAGTGGGCTTGGTATACAAGTCCACCTGGATGCTATCACCTACCAGGGTAGAGTTGGTGTCTAGGAACACATGGTTGTCATTGGAGGTTTCGGCCGTGAACTTTATGGTTGGGTGAAAGTTGTTGGCCTCCTCCAAGAAGGTCTGGAGATTGTCCCGACCATGACCCCATTTCATGTCGATGTCGTCGATGAACCGGAGCCATGAAAAGGGTTTTAGTTGTACTGTCCGGAGAAGCTGGCCTTCTAACTTTCCCATGAATATATTTGCATAGGCTGGTGCCATTTTTGTTCCCATTGCAGTCCCTTGTACTTGAAGGTAATGTCTACCATTGAATTCGAAGTTATTACACTTCAAGATTATTGTGAGAAGCTCTACCAGTGTTTTAGTTGGAGGGTCTTTGACATGTCTCCTATCCCATGCCTCCTCACAGGCTTGAATGCCGTCTTGGTGAGGTATGTTCGTATACAGGGCTGTAACGTCAAGGGATACTAGGAGAGTTTCTTGGGAGACCGGACCCGCTTCGTCCAATTTTCTTAGATAATCTGTGGTATCTTTCAGGTGAGACGGTAGATCTAGGACATGGGGCTGCAAGTGGAGATCTACAAATTCAGAGATCTTCTCTGTAGGATGCCCATTAGCAGAGACTATAGGGCGTCCAGGGTTGCCAGCCTTGTGTATTTTAGGGAGTAGATAGAATCGTCCGGCTCTTGGTCGATCAACAATGAGAAAGTCCATATTCTTCTCAGAGATATGACCATCTTCATACATGGAATGAACAGCCAAAGAGACTTTCTTGGCGAATTCATCTGTTGGGTCATGATCAAGGGGCTTGTAGTGCCTGGAGTCCGACAATTGCCTCTCTGCCTCGGAGATATAGTGCTCTCTATCCATAACAACAACAGCCGAGCCTTTGTCAGCCGGTTTAATGACAATGTCATTGTTTCTTTGTAGAGAAAAGAGAGCTTGGCGTTCGGCCTTGGTAAGGTTGTCATGTCTTGGATTATTTGGCTTGTATGAAGTAATATCTGACTCGACACTTGAAATGAAGGTCTCAAGATCTCGACCCTGCTTGGGAGGTTGCCATGAACTTTTGAGGACAAACTTAGGGTATTTCTCCTTTGGGCGATCCGGCATGTTCATAAATGTAGTAAGCTGTGTGGCTATGCTTGCATTAGAATCATCTGGATCGTCATCAGAGACAGAGCTCATGTCATTTTCTGTGGTTTGTACCTTTGTAAAGTGTGACTTGAGCCTCATTCTGCGGCTAAATGCCACTGTGTCCTCAACCAGTTTTCCGCGATCGTAACTTTTTGGGCGCGGGCAGAAACCCAAACCCTTAGATAGAAGTGCTTCTTCAGGTTTCGATAGCTCTCTACTAGACAAATTTAGGACAAAGTTTGAGGACTTGTTGTCTTGCTTGTCCTGAACCTTGTTGATTCGTCTGAATCGCCTACTTCTAGGCTTACGTGCATCTGGTGGCTTCTCCGGAGGTATGGAGTTTGATGTGGGTGGCACGCCTAAGACTCTCAACTTTTTCTCACGTTTGTTTGTGAGAAGTCTTTCTTGTCTTTTAGACTCTATATTGAGTCTGGAGAGCACTCTGTTCAGAGATGATTCGCCCGCAGTTTGCTTCAACTCTTGTTTGAGGTCTTCAAGGGTTGTGTTTAAGTTCCGTAAGAGTGCGGAAAATTGGCCCAGCAACAATGTCATAATATCGATAGAAGTTTTCGTGAAGATGCCTTCGACACGTTTGTGAAACCGTAATGATGGTTTTCCTGGTCCGTTGATGTGGGCATTGAACTTCAGCCCGTTCGGGATGACTTTGTGTTGTAAGCATTTGGTCAGGAATTGACACTGATGGCTGTATTTAGCTTGTTTCAGTGTATTGGAGAGCATAGTTTGCTCAAGAAGTGTGTGGTTGACCCTGTCAGGGGACTTGGTCATTGTAACGAAATTGCTGAGGTATAACACAGAAGATTGAAGTGACTTAAAAAGGTGCTGGTGAAACTAAGGATCTAAAAAATAATTGAAGCGGTTGGATACAGAAAAAAGAAAAAGGGAAAAAATTCTAACTACTGAGCTAAGCTATAAAACTACTCAACTAAATATGAAGTGTGACCGGGTTTAATTGGATCGCAAGGATACAAGATGTATATAAATTAATAGTATAATATGAGATTTAGGTAATATACATCAAACAATCAAACCCTGTCGGTAGCACTGGATCCAATTTGGATGCTAAAATGATATGCGGTAAGTATATATGGAGATTTTATCATCAACAGTGCAAAATCCTATTTGTGCCTGAGCGCGCTTTCGCCTTTCGGCTTCTTCAGAGGCTTACTAAATACTACATAATAAGAGTGTGATATCTACATCTGCCTGTCATAGGCAGTCTAAAACTAGGAGACAAAATGTAATCTAAAAATTCTACATACTACTCATAACATTGTAAAACCTTATATAACTACATAAGAAATAAACACACCGCTACAAACTAGAAAAATGTAACTACAGCAAAATGGCTACGGAATTTTGAAAATGAAGAAATTTGGGAAATTTAAACAAAAATTTAACAAAATTATGATTTTTGTGGGCTAATACATCTTGGAGAGGTTGGAAACAGTGTTAGAACTGTCAAAGTTGAAAATAAAAAGTACTAAGTGGCGTAAAATCGTATAACTGAAATTGAGAGAATTTCGTGACCGTTCACCTGTAGGATTATCGGAAATCTGAAGCGTCACCTGTAAGATTATCGGATTTCTATAGCGTCAGTCGTTAACACACCGCTACAAATGTAAATTATAAGAACAGCTCATAAGTAAGGTACAGGTGAAGGCGGAGTCTCTATGTGCAAAATGAAGGAGTAAAGCCTATCAGGATATGGATAGACAGTGTGTAAAGGGGGATGAAGTCCAAAACGGGACATCAAATCGGATCAAATATCTATGTAGGCTAACTATACATGCTGGCCTATTGCACTATGCTGTAACACTACTGTGTTTAATCACCTTTATTGATACCATGTGGCTGGAGTGTGTTCAGGCGTCTGATCCAATACGTTTCACGAGCTTTTCTTGCCGAATCAGACCAGTTGATGTCATGGTCAAGACAGCATAGAGCAACGTGGCTGTTAAAGTCATGTCCAGGTAAAGTGAAGTGTTCCGCTACCGGTGCCCTTTGAAACCTCCGGTGTTTCCAATCAGAGCGGTGACCATTGATACGCTTATGGAGGGGTTGTCCAGTCTCACCTATATACTGCTTGTTGCACTTTGTGCAGGTGATCAGATAAACCACATTCTTGGATTTGCAGTTTGTTTGATGTTTGAGTTTCACTGGCGCGCCGTTGGACGACTTGGCAACCTGAGTAGGTGTCATGACCTTGCAACAAGAACATGCCCTTCCCCCACAAGGCTTCGACTCCCCAGGTGGGGTGTTGTCCATAGGGTCTTGTGGTAGTCTAGCTTTGACTAGAAGGTCCCTGAGACTCTTAGGGCGTCTATATGCCATCACGGGCTTCTTAGGAAATACCTTCTTCAGGCGTTCTGAGGAATCAATGATAGACCAGTGTTTGTTGACGATTTCCTTAACTTTGGGTAGTTCAGGATGATATGTCATAACAAAAGGGGTGGCCGTATCTGTCGACTCCTCTTTGGGTCTGTAAGATAGTAGATCCCCTCTTTTGTGTGATCTGGCTTTGGCGATAGCAGTACTTATTTCCTGTAAGCTGTAACCCCGTCTTTTCAGATGGCTGGTCAATTCCTTGACCCTGTTCTCAAATGCATCCGTTGTAGAGCATATGCGTCTGATGCGCAAGGCAAGGCTGTACGGAATGTTACGGCATATGTGTTTGGGATGACAACTGGTGGGAAGGAGGTATTGGTGAGTGTCAGTGGGCTTGGTATACAAGTCCACCTGGATGCTATCACCTACCAGGGTAGAGTTGGTGTCTAGGAACACATGGTTGTCATTGGAGGTTTCGGCCGTGAACTTTATGGTTGGGTGAAAGTTGTTGATGTATTAGCCCACAAAAATCATAATTTTGTTAAATTTTTGTTTAAATTTCCCAAATTTCTTCATTTTCAAAATTCCGTAGCCATTTTGCTGTAGTTACATTTTTCTAGTTTGTAGCGGTGTGTTTATTTCTTATGTAGTTATATAAGGTTTTACAATGTTATGAGTAGTATGTAGAATTTTTAGATTACATTTTGTCTCCTAGTTTTAGACTGCCTATGACAGGCAGATGTAGATATCACACTCTTATTATGTAGTATTTAGTAAGCCTCTGAAGAAGCCGAAAGGCGAAAGCGCGCTCAGGCACAAATAGGATTTTGCACTGTTGATGATAAAATCTCCATATATATATATATATATATATATATATATATATATATATATATATATATATATATATATATATAATAGTATAGCTAGGCGCCGAAGCCGAAGTCTGCGGGTTCGAAACCTACCTTCGCCAATTTAGTACATCTTTATTTCTCTACTTTATATATATATATATATATAATATATGATGCAATTTTAGAAAATATTTCGTGTCAAAGGTCACTTCTGGTTCCTTGTTCCATCAGAATTAGATGGAAAGACAACAATTAACGGAAAGACAACAATTTTCATTTTTAGGCGTTTCATTCTCACGCTCAACCTGCGAAACGAGTCAAATGTTCTTTTTAAAATCATTTTGTGCCTGTCTTATATCAACTATGCATTTATTCTCGCCATGTGATGACTGAGCCACTGCGATACAAAGTCCTCTACGGAACGTGTTTGCGTGAGTGTGTGTTTGTGAGTTAGAGTGTTTATGCGCGCTTAAAATTCAGAATATTGTTGTCCTGTTTTAGGGTTAAGCAAGGTACGCAGCACGTTTGATCAGCTTCGTGACCTCGCTCCTTTTCTGTGTATGGTGAGGTCTAACAGAATACCGATGGAAATATTCCGTCTAGCAGCACGTAATGAAAACCAGAGGACCAATGGTCCTGTAAACGCTCATCGGAGACGTAGTAGCACTTTTTCCCCATGTAAAAGTCTAAGTTTCCAAAATTTACCTTGCCGCAAAATAGGTCAATGTCATCCCAGGGTCATCATTTTATCAAGCTATGATGGGCTGAAGTCATCGATGCTACATACCAAGTTTCGTGAAAATCAGCCTGCCGGTTCTGGAGAAGAAGATTTTTGAGTGGTTTTTACCTTATACGGACCTACCCATGGATGCTCCATATGAAAATTTCTCTGTGATTGGCCCAGCGGTTTCAGAGATGAAGATGCTAACATTGTGTTAGTTTGAAGATTTATTATATTTGTTTGAAGTCAACCTGACAAACAACACGCATACTACAAGAGAATAAATGAGGATTATACAGAAAGCCTGTGGCTTGCAAAAATCGTCTAAAATTCGTAATTATCGCACTCGATATGGCTGAAATACTGTTGAAGGTCTACAAAACATCAAATTATTAGTTTGGCTATGCATAATGTAGTTAGGATATCGCACTTATGACATGCAGGTGGCTGTTGAATGGGATCAAAACGAAACATCAACCAAGCTTTCGAGTATCTGTTTGAAATACATGTTTAAACATGCCAAATGAATTATGTTCTCTCACGAGACAGCACGTGAATATACATATGTCTGTACAGGTACACTATACTATTTGAGTTAGTGCCTTACGTCCACGGAAAACATTTAAAGTCATTCAGGGTGGCTAACTTATCCTAGCCACATTATTCCTGTACAAGCCATCAGAATATGAACATTTTTATGTCCCCAAGAAAGAAATATTGACGTGAGGATCGCTCGAAGATCAGCTCTTCTACCAAAAATATATACTTAAACGCAAAAGTTTCGCAACAATTTACATCCTCGTTCTCTTCTATATTGCATATGTAAGGATATTTTTGAAAGTATATTTTATGTCCCTACACAATGGGTAATGATTTGCCATAAATGGGATTTAATCGCATGTTATCGTTTTGACGTCAATGTGACGTTTGTAATTTTTTACAATTTGCGTCTAAAATATGGATGTTTATTTCGATTTAAAAACAAATAACATCAATCGATAGGCTGGTGTCTGTACATACAGAATACAACAAAACATTTGGAAATTATTGTTTAGCAGCACTCTCAGTTGATGCGTTTCTTTGTTGACGCTAGCTTATTTTTTCAAACATCCATTTCATGCCCATTATGCTTGACTAAGACGCGATCTTTTTGTCATTTGTGCAATGTGATAAGAGCTACATTATGCCGTTTTCAGATTTCGATTATTGGTATTTGTTTGCCTATTAACAAACAATTACGTCAAAAGTTAAACACGTCACACACACGTTATAAACGTCGACCAAAGCATAAAATTTCCATATTAGCATTTATTGACCTATTTGCTTTTGAAAACAAACATTGGTTTAAAATTCCGTTTTATCATACAATGTTAGGTATTGCACCCCCGTGACTTTTAAAAAATGGGCTACCTTGACGTTTTGACGTTTTCTCGGCAACCATAAGCCGCAGAGCTCTGATTTTCATGCTGTATGCGAGGCAAAGAACTGGACTTGTCAGTCGTTATATCACCAAATGAAATATTTGAGCCGATAAGGAGAAATTTGCATTTTATAAGTGTTGCGAAACTTTTGCGTTTAAGTATACGATCGAGCTGTCGCTTTCAATAGGTTAAAAGTCAACATAAAGTAAGAGAGAAACATTAATGTGAGGTGCCGTCTCGCACTTCAATTCCTTTACGATTTAAGTATTATATGCACAAGGGCATTTCCTAATTCTTGCATTCGCCAATAAATATCATCAGCTGATAATACATTTTTATTTCCTTAGCTTTATTGTCACAGGGGAGACAAAAAAAGAAAAGAAAAAAGCGGTCCGACCAGGACTCGAAACCAGAACCTTTCGTTTTGAATCCTAGCTCGCTACCTACAGAGCTACAGAGCTAGACGTCTTACACTATAATATTTATTGCATGTCTTATTTAATTCGTCTCCGTTGGGCTGTTGGTAGTTTTGACTGTGTAATTCTTCATATTGCCCCTCGTCTTAGTCTCAAATATACCCTCACGAGTCGTCCCCCATCACACAGAAAGTCGTAACCGCACGCACCAGCAGCATTTACGTTCAAAAGTGAAAAATGTCTTATAGGACCCTGACCTTGTTAGATGATTTTTTCAAGTGAACCAAAATGGCAGAAAAGAGGATACACAATCCAGACAAGAGCTCTTCTGCTGATGTAAATAAAAATTAAAACTGTAAGTAGGGTTTCAAGGTCACATGACCAAGATGGCCACCATACCCATATATGGTAAAAACCCCAATTACTTTGTCCAGTGACTGTACTTGTTGACTCTCAGGTGAGCGATCATTGCCCTTGGGCTACTTGTTAGCTCACCTGTGCTGAAGGCTCAAAAGATGAGCTTATAGGATGGCCATGCTCTGTCCACAGTTCAAAGATCTTCTCTGAAACCGCTTGCCCAATGAAAGTCAAACTTCATGTGGAGCATTCTTGGGAAGGGAGAACGATCAGATCTCAGGTGAGCATTTACAGGACCATTGGTCCTCTGGTAAAAGGACGATTACAAGTATTTTCATCAGATTCAGAATAATCAACCAGAGTTTCTTATATAAGAAACTTATATAAGATAAGATGTTTGCTTGGGTAAAAATGTAACCACATATTTTACCCATGTCTCAAAAATATGTTTCAGCTGGCACTATGGAGGACAAGGAGCAACTGGAGTGTCTAAAACAAGGGCTGTTATGTTGTGACCCTAAAGTACAGCTTGGGTAAAACCTGTAACTTCTAGCTCTCTAGTGTTGTACCAGCTTCAGTTTGCTTGTTGTAAGTTTTATTTTGAGTTTTTGGGTGATAGTCATTGTGTATAATCATGTTAGCATGTCCTTGGTCAATCTTTTTTATTTATGTCAATTTGCTGATGTTTATGGCAATATGATAGTATGTACTATGGAGATGATGGCATTTAGTGAATAAATTAGTTTTCATTTCTATTCACATATATAATATATGCACGACAATGTCTGTTGACATTTAGATACACATTGTTAATATGAACTTCTTTCTTGTATAAAGAACCGATAAGTTCTAGCAATAACCATCACATCAACATAAACATTTACTAGTGTGCTTACACTCCATTTTGAGATACTTTTGACACACCTGTTGCTTAAGCTGGGTTTCAATAACTTTTTGCTACCCTTGTTTTAAGAGAGAAAACTAAAAAAAAAAAAAAAAAAACAACAAAAACTATATCATACATTTTATTAGGAAAAGAATTTTTTTAGGGCTTTAAAGATTGCAATACAGTTTATTACAACATAGACCTGCTAGCCAAGAATATTAGTTCTTTCATAAAATTATGTTGTTTAGAAATTTTGTCTGTAAATAGTATCTTAGAAACCTCCCTGTTTTCACTATGTGTTATCCCTTTGGGGTGAGGTCTTGAACCTTAATTTTAGTTTGTCATATGGTCTTCTGTTATTGGTGTTCAAGTTTTGATTTTGTTACTTTGTGAGTAAAGTTCTCACTTCACGCTGTATCCACAGTAACTGTTGTTACATTATTTCTGGTTGACTGCTCAAAGTCATCTATAGGTTCTATAGGAAGAGCATACATGTATTTATTTTCTTTTTCTCTTTCCAAATCATACGTTAAATATTTAGCCTTTTAATAATTGTCAGTAAGGATGCCAAATGAGCCGCCTCGTGGGAAAACCAACAATGTGGTTTTCGAACGGGTCTGACACAAACCGACCTGTACAAGCAAAGAAAAGAGCTAGAAGCTTGAAATTTCGGATTTAAGTAGAAGAGGGATTGCACTATCCGAGTAGCGAAAACAAAGGCGCTGATCAGCTTCGCGGTTACCGCGAAGCTGATCTGTCTTTGTTTTCGCCTATGCAGATTGTTGGTTTTCCCATGAGGCGGCTCAAATGCTACCAGATTTTATAGGTCTGTACATGTTATATTTTGTAAGGCTTATTATACTTTACTACTTTGACGTTGTTTGTAAGGTTCTGTGATCTACTAAAGTCTAATTAATACTGTTTTTCTACTTTGCCGTGGCCATTATTTGTACACTGGAAATAGCAACTACACAAGATCAATAATTGAAATCTATTCTACCTCAACAACTTCCAAATTCCCTCCCCTGCGACCCTGTTATAATAAAAATTACAAGAAATTTGGTAATATTGTGTGAATTCTGCATTTGTGTGGCCATGTTGTTGCATAATACTGTGGCAAAAGTGATTTCTGTATCATAGGGTTCACCTAAAATATGAATGTCAGAGTTTTAATATAAGAAGATAAAGTGAATAATGGCATGTGCATCCAAATCACAGCTCGAAGAAAATAAAAAGATGGCTGTTTGAGGTAATAACGGGACATTTTATGGGAAGGAGATAACCAGTAAACTATGAGCAAAAACGTTTTCTACATGATTTTTGAAAAGTCATAAATTAACGCACCAGTATTCTTGATATTTTGCACAATTTATGCTGGAAATGAGAGTTTGATATTTGCTTTGAAGGGTTTCGAATGTAAATAATCACTAGGGGGAGCTGTGCTGGAAAATTCATGTGATATGCAAATGCCGCAATATGGTGGATGCCGTGATATAGTAGGGTCGGAGTATACACATGTATATTTGAAATTCTTCTTCTTACTGTGCTGCTATAACGTTTCTAAGTCCAGTCTAGACTATGTAATGGCTATGACTTTTCTGTTTTATTACAGGGCGTGTTCCTATGGTAACGTCCTGCAGGCAGAAGTCAGATTTCAGGCCCTGAGACCTGGACTGTACGAGGTATGTGTTATACTATTGATAATGTGAAGTTGATTAACTATTTTATATCATCTTTTAGGTAGTTATGATAGTTAAGATATCGCATCTTATTCTTGATGAGATTCTGTATCTTTCCTATGATCGGAGCACACCTTGTATGTTTATTTTCTGAATAAAGAATTTTTGATTCTTGATAAGCCAATTTCAATTTTTTTGTGTAATTAAATTCAGTTAAATATTAATAATTCTTGCAGGATATATTCAAATGTTCTATGTTCAAAAATCATTATTACTTTTTTTTGAAGTCATTTTACAGTTAATTATTACATCATTTTCTTAAAACCATGTCAGTATTTTTAGAGTGACATATGAGCCGCCTCATGAGAAAACCAACAATCTGCATATGCGAAAACAAAGATGCATATCAGCTTCGCGGTAACCGCGAAGCTGATCAGCGCCCTTGTTTTCACTACACGGCTAGTACAATTCCTCTACTTTCTACATCCAAAATTTCCAGCCTCTAACCATCTTCTGTGACTGTACAGCCCAGTTTGTGTCGGACCTGTTCAAAAACCACATTGTTGGTTTTCCCAGGAGGAGGCTCAATTATTTCATACCATACAAGAAGATACCCAAACCAAATATTTTCTGCCTTTAGGTATGTAAGCATATGAAGATCAACCTGCGCTACCTAATTCCTACAGACTCTGACCAGTTATCAAGTCCAGCCACACATTTATCACCACAGTCAGGTAATTATTCAGTCACATTACAAAAACTTGCTCATAAGATATACAGTTAAAATTGAAAAAGTCATTTGGGAAAATGTTGATGTTTTAATATTTTTGCTCAAAACATTGATTGTGGATACACGTTAGAATTGCCTCACCAGGGCGGTTCTTACGAGTACCCACAATCTATTTTTTGTGTTGAAATAAGAAAAATGTATACCCCTGTATACCCCAGCTTCCTATATAAATGTGGGGTTTAAGGGTATATATTACACAGACATGCTATCCTGATGAACTGTCTTGTGAGCAATCTCTTGTGTAGCATAAGGGGACCAGTGATGAATCAAAAATATACATACAAAAATGACAACAACTATGTTCCTTTACAAGCAGTGACAGTATAAAAGGAGAAAGGAGATTGGCCATACTGCTATTTCATCTAGTACTAAACCTCAACATGGCGGCCCCTGTGGCCAAGCGGTTAATAAGAGCGCTTCTTAATCACTCGATCATCTCACCGTTGTGTCTGGTGTGGGTTTGAGCCCCGCACTGGCCACATGTGAGACAAGTCAAGTTCTGCTTGTGGGTGTGCCAGGTGTTTTTTTCTCGGGATTCTCCCGTTTTCGCCCCACCTACTGATTGGCCTGTCTCATATGAGCTCAGAGTGGATTCTAGGGCGCGGGATTGTGAAAATCCCGCTTATTTTGTAATTTTTGCGCACAATTGTGATCTTGGTGCGCCGATAATCCCGCTAAGTACCGAGAAGTGGCGCATTTTTGTTAGTTTTGTGCGTATTGTGGTTCTTTTCAGTACCATTTTGGTAGTTAATTTCCGTTCTTTTCCGCTAATTTCCGTCGATCCCGTGGTCCGAGATTTGACCGAGACTTCAATTCTATTGGCTGAGACGCTTAACGCATGCGCATTTGTTTTTAGCTCGACTGCACGAAGTGCATAGAGCTATTGCAGTCACCCCGGTCGTCCACGTTCCCGTTCCCGTTCCTGTGCGCGTTCCCGTGCGCGTGCGCGTGCGCGTCACACTTGCGTTAAAGTTTTCTAGAAGTCCATATCTTGACAACCACTCATTAGAAAGCATTCATACTTGGACCATAGATACCCTGTAGGGTTAGCTTTCATTCCATGGCATCGGGCCCCTGGGTCCAGGCCAGGGGGTGGGGCTGGAGGTTAAAATCTAGAACACCTTCAAAAATGGCAATTCTTATGTTAAAGTTTTCTAGAAGTCCATATCTTGACAACCACTCATCAGAAAGCATTGATACTTGGGCCATTGACACCCTGTAGGGTCGGCTTTCATTCCATGGCATCAGATCCCTGGGTCCATGCCAGGGGGTGGGGCTAGAGGTTAAAATCTAGAACACCATTAATAATAATGGCTTTTCTGTGATATAGTATTCTAGAAGTCTATATCTTGAAAACTTTGTATCAGAGGGCTTTCATACTCGGACCATAGGTACCCTGTAGGGTTGAGTTTCATTCCATGGCATCGGGCCCCTGGGTCCATGCCTGTGGGGTGGGGCTGGAGGTTAAAAACTAGAACACTAAAAAATAGATGTACTGCTGTGTAACTTTTACAAGGAGGCATATCTTGACAACAACTTATCATAAAGCATTCATACTTCATACACTTTAGGTTCCATGACATTGGACCTCTGGGTCGGAGTCAGGGGGCGGGGCTAGAGGTCAAAATCTAGAACTCCTCGATTTTTTTTCTTTTTATTTCTTAATAGAAACAACATAGGAGGATGGTTGGTCATTCATCTTTTGACTTTGTGACACTGACTTGTGTGTCATGACGGTAAGGGTCGGTTGACCTACTTTCCATGGTTCAGTGATTTTGCCTTATATCTTGACACTCAATTAGTATATTTTCTTACTTCTTTCAGATTATGAGTTAGTACGACCAGGCCTTTGACCCCAATATAATTATAGGTCACTGTGACCTAATTTCATGGTTCAGTGATTTTGCCTTATATCTTGACACTCAATTAGTATATTTTCATACTTTTTTCAGATTATGAGTGAGTATGACCAGACCTTTGACCCCAATATACTTATAGGTCACTAGGTGATTTTGCCTTATATCTCGGTACTCAAATGGTTTATGAACAAACTTCTTTAAAAGTATGTTTGCGTATGACAAGACCTTTGACCCTGAAGTAGTCCTAGGTCACTGTGACCTAATTTCACGGTTCAGTGATTTTGCCTTATATCTTGACACTCGATTAGTATATTTTCATACTTTTTTCAGATTATGAGTGAGTATGACCAGACCTTTGACCCCAATATACTTATAGGTCACTGTGACCTAATTTCACGGTTCAGTGACTGCCTTATATCTCGGCACTCAAGTGGTTTATGAACAAACTTCTTTCACACTATGTTTGCATATGACAAGACCTTTGACCCTAAAGTAGTCCTAGGTCAATATGACCTAATTTCACGGTTCAGTGATTTTCCTTTATATCTCGGCACTCAATTGGTATATGAACATACTTCTTTCACGATATGTATGAGTATGACAAGACCTTTGACCATAAAGTAGTCCTGGGTCACTCTGACCTAATTTCATGGTTCAGTGATTTTGCCTTATATCTCAACACTCAGTTGGTATTTTTTCATACTTCTTTCTGATTATGAATGAGTATGACCACACCTTTAACCCAAACATACTTACAGGTCAATATGACCTAATTTCATGGTTCAGTGATTTTGCTTTATATCTCAACACTGAATGGGTATATGATCATTTTTCTTTCACATTATGAGTAAGTATCACTAGACCTTTGACCCTGCAATACTTATAGGTCAGTGTGACCTTTTTTCACGGTTCAGTGATTTTGCCTTGTGTCTTGGCACTCAGTTGGTATATGAACACACTTCTTTCACAATATGAGTGAGACCTTTAAATCTTAGGTAGTTATAGTTAACTTTCATGGTTGTGATTTTGCCTTATTGCATCAAGGCAAAAAGATGTGAGCATAATGCTTTGGGTTACTAGTCGGTTTTGGCCTTATGCTTGACAAAGGTCAGAAGCAGTCGAGCACGCTGTCCTGCGACAGCTCTTATTCTTCTTTCACTTTCGTTGACACAAGATGGAGTAGAGATTTGTTCTTTCTTGGCTTGTGATAACTAAAAGACAGGAAATTGGCGTTGATGAGGCTGAGACGTCCGGTGCCACAGCCCCCGAATGTTTCCCTGAACATGCCCAAGACGCACCGAAAACGAAACAAAAGTTTGACGTCTTGTTTCGGAAGAAATGGCTTGAAAATATGCCATTTCTTTGAAATTGAAATACATGAGTTTGTCCGACTGACGAGTTAACAATAGTTAGAAGAATCGAAATGCTCTGACAGAGGAATGTACTAACTACCGCAAAAGTAATTATATCAGTTATTGAATGACTCGGGCGAAAACGATGTAAAAACATTTATTGAAGGCACTAATTTTCGTGATGTTTTCTTCCTGTTTTATTATTTTTTAGTTGTTTCCCTTGTTTATACTTTAATATAGTTTATGAAGATGAAAGCTTTTTTTACTAGTGTGTATTCAATAATATTCCTCACAAAGAAAAGGAAAACAATATAACAAAAGGTCCCAACAGGAAGTCCAGAGAAAACAGTGCAGGCTCAGAGCAGCAGACAGTCAATAGACTTTGAACTTTGTTATGACTTACACCCAAATGGCTTGAAATTTTAAAATCTACATATTCATTTTTAATTGAGCATTAAATTGGCGGATCTATATGCAAGATCCAACTTAATTTGCCTTATTCAGGCCCGACCAAACTCAGAGCAAACCACTCTAGGTAGGGGCAACAAATTAAAAAAAAATTGGCTTCTTGATGTTTTGTTTTAAAACTGAAAATAACTGTTGTTGGTTAATCACAAGAGGTGATCATTCATATAAATCTTCCTGAGAAAATGCCAACTCGTATGGCCCCCTACTTGATTCAACCTTGGCCCCTTTTTGAGAGTGTGAGGGGGGAGTTGGCCCATCTTGACAAAATCCTAGAATCCACTCTGTGAGCTGAAACAATCTTAAAAGGGATGAAAACTGAATTAAAAAAAAAATAAAAATAAACCTCAACATGTGACATTTTAACCTGGGATGGAACCCAAAACCCTTTGTTTACAAGACGAGTGGCCTAAAGCTAGTATCTCACTGGCATGCGAATTTCTCGCGACTGTTTAGCGAATTTTGTCACGGACTTTTCGCACAACATTCGTGTGAGTGTCGCGCGAATGTTGTGAGAATTTTCATGTGTCGCGAACTAGTCACAAACAATTCGCGAAGGTTTTCAACATGTTGAAAAATTTTATGCAAATTTTTTCACCAAAATATTTCGCAAGACTGTCGTGCGACGGTCACATGACTGTTGTGCGATGTTCGCAAGATGTTCGTGCGAGTGTCGCGAACCTACAATGCGAAATTTTCGCGACACTAGTACGAATGTAATGAGAGTGTCGCGCGACAGTCTTGAGACAACATGCGAAAACCCATCGACTATCTGGCGAGAAAATAAAACTAAGCGACATTCATACGAATGTCGTGCGACACTAGCACGAATGTCGCGCGACTGTCGTACAAATTAAAATGAAAATAAGCTACATTCGCGGGAAAGTCGTGAGACACTCTCACGAATGTCGCGCGACATATTTTCGAAATTAGACCGAAATTCGCGAATTTGTTGCATAAATGTCTATTCAATGAGACTGCAACATGAAAGTTGTGTTTATATTGTTAATTTTTGTCGCAAAATAGTCGCAAACTATTCGCGAACTAGTCTCCAGTTGTCGCATTCCAGTGAGATAGGGGCTTAACTGGTATGCCACAGAAAGTTCTTGTCATTTCTTGGGTGTTATATGCTGTAAACCACTATAATACTGAGAAAGAAGCACATATCAAAGTTTTCAATTTTTCACTGCTTTAGAAACATTTATATTACATGGACATTTAGGAGACGAGAGACTGCCATCAGAAGAGATCTGGAGAGGGAGAAGCGGCAGCGGGTCCTCTTTTAGGGAGCCAGAGGGGTCAGAGGTTGCGGAGAACCGACTGTCACTGGCCAATAAATCTTACTCTGTGGGTGACCTCGTGGACAAGAGTCCAAAGTAAGCCTGTGAATACCGTAAATTCAGAATTTTTTGTGTGACTTTTATTTCACAAATTTACCATTTCGGAAATTATTTAATTAGCAAGTTCTAAAATTCGCAAGAGTACCCCATTTACAAGCTAGTTATCCTGAGACAACCTTCACAGCTGGGTATACCCACAATGTTTTGAGCAAAAATATCGAAATTTTTCTAGTGAAAATTTTAATTTTTACTGTTGAAAAAAATCTCTATTTTATTGCATGGGCAAGTTTTCGTAATCTTATATTTTTCAAGGTCCTTAAATTATTGTTTATATTTTTCAGGGGCAAATCAAAACTTCCACTGACTATGGTGATGAAGGGATCTATGGTGATGAAGGGATCTAACTCTGAACACACAATTCTAAACCCTGAAAATTTTCTCAAGAATAGCTGTGAAGTGTATGTTCAGCGATTATAGGAACTGTGACACGAGAAAGCTGATCTTTGAGGTTTCTGACCAGCTCCAACACAAACCAACCTGTAGAGCCTCAGATGAAGGCTAGACGCTCAAAATTCAGGATTAAAGTACGAGCGATATTACTATCCGAGAAGTGAAAACACAGACGCTGATCAGCTATGTAGTTACTGTACAGCTGATCTGCCTCTTAATCTTCCCATATGCAAAAAAAAAAAAAAAAAAAAAAAAAAAAAAAAAAAACAATAAGAGAGCAAAATGGAGCTCATAGAAACTCCTGCTGGTTGTGTTAAAAGAGAGAAAAAGAATGTTTAAACATTACTGAATTGTTAACATTTGAGCCGCCTCATGGGAAAACCAACAATCTGCATAGGCGAAAACAAAGACGCAGATCAGCTTCGCAGTAACCGCGAAGCTGATCAGCGCCTTTGTTTTCGCTACTCCGATAGTACAATTCCTCTTCTACTTAAATACAAAATTTCAAGCTTCTAGCTCTTTTCTGTGCTTGTACAGGTTGGTTTGTGTCAGACCTGTTCGGAAACCACATTGTTGGTTTTCCCACGAGGTGGCTCAATTGTTTACATTTTCTACATCATCATCATAAAAGAAAATGTGTGCCAGTGTTTGGAGTGATCATATACTTTGACAGTGTTCGAGGAAAATGCCCTCGAAAGGCAATTACTATTCAGTATTTCATACGTTGTGCATTTTTTTTCCCCAGTGGATGGCAAATGGCTTGCATTGGCTAGAAAAGGAGAAAAAAATACACAAAATGTGCTGAACATAATCTTGAAAGGGACATAAACTTGAACAAAAACAAAGCGGACCTGGTGCATGAATTTAGTTTTGAATGTTCTGCATAGATATATTATAGGGTTGGCCATGTCTAGGTTGGAAAAAACAATGAGAATAAAATTTCAATATCAAGTTATATTGAAAATAAAAACAATAAAAAATTCATGATTTTAACAGACTATTATATACCTACATAGACTATGCTACCTATTTAATATACACCACAAAGCATGAAAAATCTAACATAACATACAATATGAATTTTCAGACAAAATCATATACATTTTGATAAATGAGCCGCCTCGTGGGAAAACCAACAATGTGATTTCCTAACAGGTCCGACACAAACCGGCCTGTACAAGCGCAGAAAAGAGCTAGAAGCTTGAAATTTCGGATTTAAGTAGAAGAGGAATTGTTACCGCGAAGCTGATCTGCGCCTTTGTTTTCGCATATGCAGATTGTTGGTTTTCCCATGTGGCGGCTCAAATGTTAATAATGAACACCTAAAATACTTTAACATTATTATACCCCCCGCAAAACGAAGTTTTAGGGGGGTATACTGTTTTCAGCCTGTCCGTGATTCCGTGATTCCGTCATTCCGTGATTCCGTCATTCCGTCATTCCGTCATTCCGTCAACATTTGGACATCTTTGCTGAATAACTTGAGTAGCTTTTGCCTGATCTGTTTCAAATTTTCACCACACTTGCACCATCAGACAATACATGTGTGGTATGAATTTAGGGGCCAAAGGGTCAGTATTGCAAGAGTTATGGGACTTTTTAAGTCTTCCTATAACATGTTTGCCATAGTACTGAAAGTACATACTTTGTGAAATCAACTCCTCTTACAGCTTTCAATGTTTCCTTTTAATATTTTGCTGATATGTTTCAGATATATTGCAGATGTGCATGAACAATTGTGATGCTGAAAAAATCATTTTTGACAAATTTACAGCATTTTTAACTTAGCAAATTTTCTATAATTGCTTATATTCAATAATGGTTGGTAGTGCATACTTTGTGAAATCAACTCCTCCTAGGGCTTTCAGTGTTTCTTTTCAGTACTTTGCAGACATGTTACAGACATATTGAAGATGTGCATGAAGAATTATAATGCTGAAAAAATAATTTTTGACAAATTTACAGCATTTTTTAACTTTGCCATTTTTCGACTATTGCTTACATACATACGTTGTGAAATCAACTCCTCCTAGGGCTTTCAGTATTTCTTTTCAGTACTTTGCAGACATGTTATAGACATATTGAAGATGTGCATGAAGAATTATAATGCTGAAAAAATATTTTTTGACAAATTTACAGCATTTTTTAACTTTGGCATTTTTCGACTATTGCTTACATACATACTTTGTGAAATCAACTCCTCCTAGGGCTTTCAGTATTTCTTTTCAGTACTTTGCAGACATGTTACAGACATATTGAAGATGTGCATGAAGAATTATAATGCTGAAAAAATAGTTTTTGACAAATTTACAGCATTTTTAAACTTAGCCATTTTTCGACTATTGCTTACATACAATAATGGATGGAAGTGCATACTTTGTGAAATCAACTCCTCCTAGGGCTTTCATTGTTTCTTTTTAATTCTTTGCAGATTTGTTCCAGATATATTGAAGATGTGCATGAAGAATTTTTATGCTGAAAATTTTAGTTTTGACAAATTTACAGCTTTTTAAGCTGATCTGTCTTTGTTTTCGCCTATGCAGATTGTTGGTTTTCCCATGAGGCGGCTCAAATGCTACCAGATTTTATAGGTCTGTACATGTTATATTTTGTAAGGCTTATTATACTTTACTACTTTGACGTTGTTTGTAAGGTTCTGTGATCTACTAAAGTCTAATTAATACTGTTTTTCTACTTTGCCGTGGCCATTATTTGTACACTGGAAATAGCAACTACACAAGATCAATAATTGAAATCTATTCTACCTCAACAACTTCCAAATTCCCTCCCCTGCGACCCTGTTATAATAAAAATTACAAGAAATTTGGTAATATTGTGTGAATTCTGCATTTGTGTGGCCATGTTGTTGCATAATACTGTGGCAAAAGTGATTTCTGTATCATAGGGTTCACCTAAAATATGAATGTCAGAGTTTTAATATAAGAAGATAAAGTGAATAATGGCATGTGCATCCAAATCACAGCTCGAAGAAAATAAAAAGATGGCTGTTTGAGGTAATAACGGGACATTTTATGGGAAGGAGATAACCAGTAAACTATGAGCAAAAACGTTTTCTACATGATTTTTGAAAAGTCATAAATTAACGCACCAGTATTCTTGATATTTTGCACAATTTATGCTGGAAATGAGAGTTTGATATTTGCTTTGAAGGGTTTCGAATGTAAATAATCACTAGGGGGAGCTGTGCTGGAAAATTCATGTGATATGCAAATGCCGCAATATGGTGGATGCCGTGATATAGTAGGGTCGGAGTATACACATGTATATTTGAAATTCTTCTTCTTACTGTGCTGCTATAACGTTTCTAAGTCCAGTCTAGACTATGTAATGGCTATGACTTTTCTGTTTTATTACAGGGCGTGTTCCTATGGTAACGTCCTGCAGGCAGAAGTCAGATTTCAGGCCCTGAGACCTGGACTGTACGAGGTATGTGTTATACTATTGATAATGTGAAGTTGATTAACTATTTTATATCATCTTTTAGGTAGTTATGATAGTTAAGATATCGCATCTTATTCTTGATGAGATTCTGTATCTTTCCTATGATCGGAGCACACCTTGTATGTTTATTTTCTGAATAAAGAATTTTTGATTCTTGATAAGCCAATTTCAATTTTTTTGTGTAATTAAATTCAGTTAAATATTAATAATTCTTGCAGGATATATTCAAATGTTCTATGTTCAAAAATCATTATTACTTTTTTTTGAAGTCATTTTACAGTTAATTATTACATCATTTTCTTAAAACCATGTCAGTATTTTTAGAGTGACATATGAGCCGCCTCATGAGAAAACCAACAATCTGCATATGCGAAAACAAAGATGCATATCAGCTTCGCGGTAACCGCGAAGCTGATCAGCGCCCTTGTTTTCACTACACGGCTAGTACAATTCCTCTACTTTCTACATCCAAAATTTCCAGCCTCTAACCATCTTCTGTGACTGTACAGCCCAGTTTGTGTCGGACCTGTTCAAAAACCACATTGTTGGTTTTCCCAGGAGGAGGCTCAATTATTTCATACCATACAAGAAGATACCCAAACCAAATATTTTCTGCCTTTAGGTATGTAAGCATATGAAGATCAACCTGCGCTACCTAATTCCTACAGACTCTGACCAGTTATCAAGTCCAGCCACACATTTATCACCACAGTCAGGTAATTATTCAGTCACATTACAAAAACTTGCTCATAAGATATACAGTTAAAATTGAAAAAGTCATTTGGGAAAATGTTGATGTTTTAATATTTTTGCTCAAAACATTGATTGTGGATACACGTTAGAATTGCCTCACCAGGGCGGTTCTTACGAGTACCCACAATCTATTTTTTGTGTTGAAATAAGAAAAATGTATACCCCTGTATACCCCAGCTTCCTATATAAATGTGGGGTTTAAGGGTATATATTACACAGACATGCTATCCTGATGAACTGTCTTGTGAGCAATCTCTTGTGTAGCATAAGGGGACCAGTGATGAATCAAAAATATACATACAAAAATGACAACAACTATGTTCCTTTACAAGCAGTGACAGTATAAAAGGAGAAAGGAGATTGGCCATACTGCTATTTCATCTAGTACTAAACCTCAACATGGCGGCCCCTGTGGCCAAGCGGTTAATAAGAGCGCTTCTTAATCACTCGATCATCTCACCGTTGTGTCTGGTGTGGGTTTGAGCCCCGCACTGGCCACATGTGAGACAAGTCAAGTTCTGCTTGTGGGTGTGCCAGGTGTTTTTTTCTCGGGATTCTCCCGTTTTCGCCCCACCTACTGATTGGCCTGTCTCATATGAGCTCAGAGTGGATTCTAGGGCGCGGGATTGTGAAAATCCCGCTTATTTTGTAATTTTTGCGCACAATTGTGATCTTGGTGCGCCGATAATCCCGCTAAGTACCGAGAAGTGGCGCATTTTTGTTAGTTTTGTGCGTATTGTGGTTCTTTTCAGTACCATTTTGGTAGTTAATTTCCGTTCTTTTCCGCTAATTTCCGTCGATCCCGTGGTCCGAGATTTGACCGAGACTTCAATTCTATTGGCTGAGACGCTTAACGCATGCGCATTTGTTTTTAGCTCGACTGCACGAAGTGCATAGAGCTATTGCAGTCACCCCGGTCGTCCACGTTCCCGTTCCCGTTCCTGTGCGCGTTCCCGTGCGCGTGCGCGTGCGCGTCACACTTGCGTTAAAGTTTTCTAGAAGTCCATATCTTGACAACCACTCATTAGAAAGCATTCATACTTGGACCATAGATACCCTGTAGGGTTAGCTTTCATTCCATGGCATCGGGCCCCTGGGTCCAGGCCAGGGGGTGGGGCTGGAGGTTAAAATCTAGAACACCTTCAAAAATGGCAATTCTTATGTTAAAGTTTTCTAGAAGTCCATATCTTGACAACCACTCATCAGAAAGCATTGATACTTGGGCCATTGACACCCTGTAGGGTCGGCTTTCATTCCATGGCATCAGATCCCTGGGTCCATGCCAGGGGGTGGGGCTAGAGGTTAAAATCTAGAACACCATTAATAATAATGGCTTTTCTGTGATATAGTATTCTAGAAGTCTATATCTTGAAAACTTTGTATCAGAGGGCTTTCATACTCGGACCATAGGTACCCTGTAGGGTTGAGTTTCATTCCATGGCATCGGGCCCCTGGGTCCATGCCTGTGGGGTGGGGCTGGAGGTTAAAAACTAGAACACTAAAAAATAGATGTACTGCTGTGTAACTTTTACAAGGAGGCATATCTTGACAACAACTTATCATAAAGCATTCATACTTCATACACTTTAGGTTCCATGACATTGGACCTCTGGGTCGGAGTCAGGGGGCGGGGCTAGAGGTCAAAATCTAGAACTCCTCGATTTTTTTTCTTTTTATTTCTTAATAGAAACAACATAGGAGGATGGTTGGTCATTCATCTTTTGACTTTGTGACACTGACTTGTGTGTCATGACGGTAAGGGTCGGTTGACCTACTTTCCATGGTTCAGTGATTTTGCCTTATATCTTGACACTCAATTAGTATATTTTCTTACTTCTTTCAGATTATGAGTTAGTACGACCAGGCCTTTGACCCCAATATAATTATAGGTCACTGTGACCTAATTTCATGGTTCAGTGATTTTGCCTTATATCTTGACACTCAATTAGTATATTTTCATACTTTTTTCAGATTATGAGTGAGTATGACCAGACCTTTGACCCCAATATACTTATAGGTCACTAGGTGATTTTGCCTTATATCTCGGTACTCAAATGGTTTATGAACAAACTTCTTTAAAAGTATGTTTGCGTATGACAAGACCTTTGACCCTGAAGTAGTCCTAGGTCACTGTGACCTAATTTCACGGTTCAGTGATTTTGCCTTATATCTTGACACTCGATTAGTATATTTTCATACTTTTTTCAGATTATGAGTGAGTATGACCAGACCTTTGACCCCAATATACTTATAGGTCACTGTGACCTAATTTCACGGTTCAGTGACTGCCTTATATCTCGGCACTCAAGTGGTTTATGAACAAACTTCTTTCACACTATGTTTGCATATGACAAGACCTTTGACCCTAAAGTAGTCCTAGGTCAATATGACCTAATTTCACGGTTCAGTGATTTTCCTTTATATCTCGGCACTCAATTGGTATATGAACATACTTCTTTCACGATATGTATGAGTATGACAAGACCTTTGACCATAAAGTAGTCCTGGGTCACTCTGACCTAATTTCATGGTTCAGTGATTTTGCCTTATATCTCAACACTCAGTTGGTATTTTTTCATACTTCTTTCTGATTATGAATGAGTATGACCACACCTTTAACCCAAACATACTTACAGGTCAATATGACCTAATTTCATGGTTCAGTGATTTTGCTTTATATCTCAACACTGAATGGGTATATGATCATTTTTCTTTCACATTATGAGTAAGTATCACTAGACCTTTGACCCTGCAATACTTATAGGTCAGTGTGACCTTTTTTCACGGTTCAGTGATTTTGCCTTGTGTCTTGGCACTCAGTTGGTATATGAACACACTTCTTTCACAATATGAGTGAGACCTTTAAATCTTAGGTAGTTATAGTTAACTTTCATGGTTGTGATTTTGCCTTATTGCATCAAGGCAAAAAGATGTGAGCATAATGCTTTGGGTTACTAGTCGGTTTTGGCCTTATGCTTGACAAAGGTCAGAAGCAGTCGAGCACGCTGTCCTGCGACAGCTCTTATTCTTCTTTCACTTTCGTTGACACAAGATGGAGTAGAGATTTGTTCTTTCTTGGCTTGTGATAACTAAAAGACAGGAAATTGGCGTTGATGAGGCTGAGACGTCCGGTGCCACAGCCCCCGAATGTTTCCCTGAACATGCCCAAGACGCACCGAAAACGAAACAAAAGTTTGACGTCTTGTTTCGGAAGAAATGGCTTGAAAATATGCCATTTCTTTGAAATTGAAATACATGAGTTTGTCCGACTGACGAGTTAACAATAGTTAGAAGAATCGAAATGCTCTGACAGAGGAATGTACTAACTACCGCAAAAGTAATTATATCAGTTATTGAATGACTCGGGCGAAAACGATGTAAAAACATTTATTGAAGGCACTAATTTTCGTGATGTTTTCTTCCTGTTTTATTATTTTTTAGTTGTTTCCCTTGTTTATACTTTAATATAGTTTATGAAGATGAAAGCTTTTTTTACTAGTGTGTATTCAATAATATTCCTCACAAAGAAAAGGAAAACAATATAACAAAAGGTCCCAACAGGAAGTCCAGAGAAAACAGTGCAGGCTCAGAGCAGCAGACAGTCAATAGACTTTGAACTTTGTTATGACTTACACCCAAATGGCTTGAAATTTTAAAATCTACATATTCATTTTTAATTGAGCATTAAATTGGCGGATCTATATGCAAGATCCAACTTAATTTGCCTTATTCAGGCCCGACCAAACTCAGAGCAAACCACTCTAGGTAGGGGCAACAAATTAAAAAAAAATTGGCTTCTTGATGTTTTGTTTTAAAACTGAAAATAACTGTTGTTGGTTAATCACAAGAGGTGATCATTCATATACTATAAGACTTAAGTTTAGCAATTTTTTCATCCATCATTATTTTCAAAATCAGATGTTTGAAAATTTTACATACGCTTTTAATATGTCAAATGATGCTCAAATTCGTGTTTCGAGACGAGTTTGTGTGCTTTTCGCACGTCCACGAGTTGCTACGTTACGTTTAAAAAATCATGCAAATCACGTGCCCAGCATTCCACGTGCATCACATGTTATCAATTTTTGCCTTGTTTGATTGGTAAAAGTGTCATAACGAATAAACCGGAATGACATTTGAAAAATTCCATGAGGGGACGCCGTCATGGCCTGACGTTAAACCAGCGTTACACGAATATCAGTATGCTCAGTGCAGACATGAAGAAAAAGGAAGCCAATTGAAATTTCTAAGTTTGCTAGAGTACGATACAGTCTCCTAGAACCATATTCCATCAGCTGATAACATCAAAAACCGGCATCATGACGCCAGACAACGTAAGGCTATCATGATATAGGGCAATGCCAATTTGACGTCATAGTGACGTAATCGATTTTTAGGCAACCACGAATATCAGGTTTGATAATTCACGGCATGGAAAGATGGGTTTGTATCGAAACAGCTGACAGGAAACAACCTGCGTGGTGCGAACACCGTGAATATCGCCGTTACGTTTTTGGTCCTGTAAACGTTAAACGTAAACGTGCAAGACCAGACTTGACATCACATCAAAACTTATAGGCCTACTAAGCGAAATTTTACTCGTAAAAGTGAAATCGCACGTCATTTCAGCAATTAAACACATATGGGTTCACCTCTGGAGAAAGGCCAGGGAACAAAATGACGTCAATTACGTCATACACCGGGGGCGTTATCTGGTACAATAATGGAACTAAATCTCTACGATCACGGTACTGTACTCTTTTTGAGCACAAGAAGGTGTTAAATGGCTGCTTTGGGAATAAAAGGCTAACTTTTCATATGCCGAGAAACAGTGTGAATTTTGAGGTGACACCCCTGTTAACTTTGACGTAGCGTAATTGCGTCAGGAAAAGATGGCTTTTCGGCGAAAAGTGGAAATTGAGGTTCCTTAAGGATTTAATATTGATGGGTTAAAGAGTTCAGTTCAGTTCATCTTTATACCAATTTGCAATTTCGAAATCAAATAAAAATTGCTAAACTTAAGTCTTATAGTATATAAATCTTCCTGAGAAAATGCCAACTCGTATGGCCCCCTACTTGATTCAACCTTGGCCCCTTTTTGAGAGTGTGAGGGGGGAGTTGGCCCATCTTGACAAAATCCTAGAATCCACTCTGTGAGCTGAAACAATCTTAAAAGGGATGAAAACTGAATTAAAAAAAAAATAAAAATAAACCTCAACATGTGACATTTTAACCTGGGATGGAACCCAAAACCCTTTGTTTACAAGACGAGTGGCCTAAAGCTAGTATCTCACTGGCATGCGAATTTCTCGCGACTGTTTAGCGAATTTTGTCACGGACTTTTCGCACAACATTCGTGTGAGTGTCGCGCGAATGTTGTGAGAATTTTCATGTGTCGCGAACTAGTCACAAACAATTCGCGAAGGTTTTCAACATGTTGAAAAATTTTATGCAAATTTTTTCACCAAAATATTTCGCAAGACTGTCGTGCGACGGTCACATGACTGTTGTGCGATGTTCGCAAGATGTTCGTGCGAGTGTCGCGAACCTACAATGCGAAATTTTCGCGACACTAGTACGAATGTAATGAGAGTGTCGCGCGACAGTCTTGAGACAACATGCGAAAACCCATCGACTATCTGGCGAGAAAATAAAACTAAGCGACATTCATACGAATGTCGTGCGACACTAGCACGAATGTCGCGCGACTGTCGTACAAATTAAAATGAAAATAAGCTACATTCGCGGGAAAGTCGTGAGACACTCTCACGAATGTCGCGCGACATATTTTCGAAATTAGACCGAAATTCGCGAATTTGTTGCATAAATGTCTATTCAATGAGACTGCAACATGAAAGTTGTGTTTATATTGTTAATTTTTGTCGCAAAATAGTCGCAAACTATTCGCGAACTAGTCTCCAGTTGTCGCATTCCAGTGAGATAGGGGCTTAACTGGTATGCCACAGAAAGTTCTTGTCATTTCTTGGGTGTTATATGCTGTAAACCACTATAATACTGAGAAAGAAGCACATATCAAAGTTTTCAATTTTTCACTGCTTTAGAAACATTTATATTACATGGACATTTAGGAGACGAGAGACTGCCATCAGAAGAGATCTGGAGAGGGAGAAGCGGCAGCGGGTCCTCTTTTAGGGAGCCAGAGGGGTCAGAGGTTGCGGAGAACCGACTGTCACTGGCCAATAAATCTTACTCTGTGGGTGACCTCGTGGACAAGAGTCCAAAGTAAGCCTGTGAATACCGTAAATTCAGAATTTTTTGTGTGACTTTTATTTCACAAATTTACCATTTCGGAAATTATTTAATTAGCAAGTTCTAAAATTCGCAAGAGTACCCCATTTACAAGCTAGTTATCCTGAGACAACCTTCACAGCTGGGTATACCCACAATGTTTTGAGCAAAAATATCGAAATTTTTCTAGTGAAAATTTTAATTTTTACTGTTGAAAAAAATCTCTATTTTATTGCATGGGCAAGTTTTCGTAATCTTATATTTTTCAAGGTCCTTAAATTATTGTTTATATTTTTCAGGGGCAAATCAAAACTTCCACTGACTATGGTGATGAAGGGATCTATGGTGATGAAGGGATCTAACTCTGAACACACAATTCTAAACCCTGAAAATTTTCTCAAGAATAGCTGTGAAGTGTATGTTCAGCGATTATAGGAACTGTGACACGAGAAAGCTGATCTTTGAGGTTTCTGACCAGCTCCAACACAAACCAACCTGTAGAGCCTCAGATGAAGGCTAGACGCTCAAAATTCAGGATTAAAGTACGAGCGATATTACTATCCGAGAAGTGAAAACACAGACGCTGATCAGCTATGTAGTTACTGTACAGCTGATCTGCCTCTTAATCTTCCCATATGCAAAAAAAAAAAAAAAAAAAAAAAAAAAAAAAAAAACAATAAGAGAGCAAAATGGAGCTCATAGAAACTCCTGCTGGTTGTGTTAAAAGAGAGAAAAAGAATGTTTAAACATTACTGAATTGTTAACATTTGAGCCGCCTCATGGGAAAACCAACAATCTGCATAGGCGAAAACAAAGACGCAGATCAGCTTCGCAGTAACCGCGAAGCTGATCAGCGCCTTTGTTTTCGCTACTCCGATAGTACAATTCCTCTTCTACTTAAATACAAAATTTCAAGCTTCTAGCTCTTTTCTGTGCTTGTACAGGTTGGTTTGTGTCAGACCTGTTCGGAAACCACATTGTTGGTTTTCCCACGAGGTGGCTCAATTGTTTACATTTTCTACATCATCATCATAAAAGAAAATGTGTGCCAGTGTTTGGAGTGATCATATACTTTGACAGTGTTCGAGGAAAATGCCCTCGAAAGGCAATTACTATTCAGTATTTCATACGTTGTGCATTTTTTTTCCCCAGTGGATGGCAAATGGCTTGCATTGGCTAGAAAAGGAGAAAAAAATACACAAAATGTGCTGAACATAATCTTGAAAGGGACATAAACTTGAACAAAAACAAAGCGGACCTGGTGCATGAATTTAGTTTTGAATGTTCTGCATAGATATATTATAGGGTTGGCCATGTCTAGGTTGGAAAAAACAATGAGAATAAAATTTCAATATCAAGTTATATTGAAAATAAAAACAATAAAAAATTCATGATTTTAACAGACTATTATATACCTACATAGACTATGCTACCTATTTAATATACACCACAAAGCATGAAAAATCTAACATAACATACAATATGAATTTTCAGACAAAATCATATACATTTTGATAAATGAGCCGCCTCGTGGGAAAACCAACAATGTGATTTCCTAACAGGTCCGACACAAACCGGCCTGTACAAGCGCAGAAAAGAGCTAGAAGCTTGAAATTTCGGATTTAAGTAGAAGAGGAATTGTTACCGCGAAGCTGATCTGCGCCTTTGTTTTCGCATATGCAGATTGTTGGTTTTCCCATGTGGCGGCTCAAATGTTAATAATGAACACCTAAAATACTTTAACATTATTATACCCCCCGCAAAACGAAGTTTTAGGGGGGTATACTGTTTTCAGCCTGTCCGTGATTCCGTGATTCCGTCATTCCGTGATTCCGTCATTCCGTCATTCCGTCATTCCGTCAACATTTGGACATCTTTGCTGAATAACTTGAGTAGCTTTTGCCTGATCTGTTTCAAATTTTCACCACACTTGCACCATCAGACAATACATGTGTGGTATGAATTTAGGGGCCAAAGGGTCAGTATTGCAAGAGTTATGGGACTTTTTAAGTCTTCCTATAACATGTTTGCCATAGTACTGAAAGTACATACTTTGTGAAATCAACTCCTCTTACAGCTTTCAATGTTTCCTTTTAATATTTTGCTGATATGTTTCAGATATATTGCAGATGTGCATGAACAATTGTGATGCTGAAAAAATCATTTTTGACAAATTTACAGCATTTTTAACTTAGCAAATTTTCTATAATTGCTTATATTCAATAATGGTTGGTAGTGCATACTTTGTGAAATCAACTCCTCCTAGGGCTTTCAGTGTTTCTTTTCAGTACTTTGCAGACATGTTACAGACATATTGAAGATGTGCATGAAGAATTATAATGCTGAAAAAATAATTTTTGACAAATTTACAGCATTTTTTAACTTTGCCATTTTTCGACTATTGCTTACATACATACGTTGTGAAATCAACTCCTCCTAGGGCTTTCAGTATTTCTTTTCAGTACTTTGCAGACATGTTATAGACATATTGAAGATGTGCATGAAGAATTATAATGCTGAAAAAATATTTTTTGACAAATTTACAGCATTTTTTAACTTTGGCATTTTTCGACTATTGCTTACATACATACTTTGTGAAATCAACTCCTCCTAGGGCTTTCAGTATTTCTTTTCAGTACTTTGCAGACATGTTACAGACATATTGAAGATGTGCATGAAGAATTATAATGCTGAAAAAATAGTTTTTGACAAATTTACAGCATTTTTAAACTTAGCCATTTTTCGACTATTGCTTACATACAATAATGGATGGAAGTGCATACTTTGTGAAATCAACTCCTCCTAGGGCTTTCATTGTTTCTTTTTAATTCTTTGCAGATTTGTTCCAGATATATTGAAGATGTGCATGAAGAATTTTTATGCTGAAAATTTTAGTTTTGACAAATTTACAGCTTTTTAAACTTAGCCAATTTTGACCATTTCTGCTTATATTCAATTATGGTTGATAGTACATACTTTGTGAAATCCAACTCCTCCTGGGGCTTTCAGTAATTCTTTTCAATACTTTGCAGACATGTTACAGACATGTTGAAGATGTGCATAAAGAATTTTATTGGTGAAAAAATATTTTTTGACAAATTTACAGCATTTTTCAACTTAGACATTTTTCAACCATCGCTAATATACAATACGGCTGGTAGAGCATACTTTATGAAATCAAGTCCTCCTAGTGCTTTCATAGTTTCATTTGAATTCTTTGCACACTTGTTCCAGATATATTTCAGATGTGCATGAATAATTCTTATGCTGAATAATTTATTTTTGACAAATTTACAGCTTTTTTTTAGCATAGCCAGTTTTTGACCATTTCTCATGATAAATAATGATCAACAGTGTACAGTGAAATCAACAATAATTTTACTCCCTGAGCTTTCAGTATATTATTTAATACCTTACAGACATGAGTCAGACATACGGAGGATTTTCATGAAGGATTATAATGCTGAAAAGATATTTTTGACAAATGTTTTGCATGTTTGACTTAAAGGAAGTTATTAGCCTTAGATAATTTTGCGGGGGGTATACTGAAAGCCTTGCTTGCAGCCAATTTCTAGTTTTCTCCTGGAGAAAGTTCTGATAGGCAATAAATGAGCCATGACGTGAGAAAACTGGTCCTCGGGGTTTCTGACCAGGTCTGACACATACCGACCTGTACAGTCACAGAAGCAGGCTTGAAGCTTGAAATTTTTGATTTTAAGAAAGAAGAAAAACTGTACGATCCATGTGGCGAAAACAAAGGCGCTGATCAGCTTCGCAGTTACTCATTTTCATTTTTCATTCCATTTTTCATTTCATTTTTCATTCCATTTTTCATTTCTTTTTAGCTCACCTGAGCCGAAGGCTCATAGGTGAGCTTATAGTATACCCATGCTCCGGCGTCCGTCCGTCGTCCGTCGTCGTCCACAATTTCAAAGATCTTCTCTGAAACCGCTGGGCCAATTGTTCTCATATTACACATACACCATCTACAGGTAGGGGGAAAGAATAATTGTGTTTTTTGTTTTGATCGGATAATGACACTGGTTGCTATGGCAACTTATGCTTCCCATAGACTTATAATGGAGAAAAGTGAAAATTGCCAGTTTTTGCTGTCTTGTTGGAGATATTTCAATTTTGTTTTTGCAGAAATGTTTATTGAGTAGTCCTCTACGTTTCATGTGACTTTTGTCCTAATCCTTCATTTTGATTGGTTGCAGGGGCCCCATATAGGGCAAAATTTCGAAAAACATTCAAAAATCTTCTCAGAAACTGTCAAGGGGATGAAGCCTATACTTTGTATACATGTTCCTGACAGTGGCTTCTACATAATTTGTGTTTTTTATTCCAGGCGGATAAGAACTCTGGTTGCTATGGCAACTTAAAGTTTCCATAGACTTATAATGGGAAAAGTGGAAATCGGCTATTTTTCCGCTAAAATTGCAGACATTTGAATTTTGTTTTTGCAGAAATGTTTATTGAGTAGTGTTTGACGTTTCTTGCGAGTTTTGTCCTAATCCTTTATTTTGATTGGTTGCTGGGGCCCCATAAAGGGCAAAATTTTGAAAAAAAAAACATTCAAAAATCTTCTTCTCAGAAACTGTCAAGTGGATGAATCCTGTACTTTGTACAGGTCAACCTCATTATAACGCTATCTTTGGGGTCCATAGAAACAGACCGTGTTATAAGTGAAACCGTGTTATAATGAGGTTACTTACTATAGACATATAGCAAAATAATCTGTTTGGGAACCATGACATGGACGTGTTATATTGAAAACCGCACTATAGTGAGGCGCGTAATAATGAGGTTGAACTGTATACATGTTCCTGACAGTAGCCTCTACATAATTTGTGTTTTTTATTCCAGTCAGATAAGAACTCTGGTTGCTATGGTAACTTTAAGTTTCCATAGACTTATAATGGGAAAAGTGGAAATTAGCTATTTTTTGAAAACTATTGCAGCCTGAAATCTGAAAAGTGATAGATGCAAACAACTAATGGATTAGATGAAGGTATATGATTAATTTAGGTCAAGGTCATCTCTTGACCTTGGCCGGTCTGTCGTCCATACACACTTTTCAAAGATTTTTTCTCTGAAACCACTGGGTCAATCAAAGACAATTTTTTTTATGAAGCATCTATAGGAAGTGGGAGCCAATGTATATATAAATAATCCAGGTCACATGACCAAGATGGCCGCCATGCCCATATATGGTAAAAACCCTTAAAATATCTTCTTCTCCAGAACCGGTGAACCGATTTCAACGAAACTTTGCATGAAGTATTGATGACTCAAGTACTACAATGTATACATAAAGCATGACCCTGTGGTGACCTTGACTTATTTTATAGCAAGGTCAACATAGGTCGTCAATGCATTTGAATGGGGAAACCTTTTAAAATGTCATTTTAAGTGAAAGTCTTGCAGGAAATGGGCAGTAGGACTGAAATTTAATGATTCTGAAAAAAAAAAAAAAAACCATGGGCTCATCTGCTTTTAAAATGTTATTTGGAGGGGAAAATCAGCAGGAAATTGGCAAATGGACAGAATATTGATTATTCTGAAAAAAGAAAATGGCCCAATGGCTTCATCTGCCCCTGCACTGGGGTTAAATACCATAATATTCACATTTGTTTATTGGTATATGAAGCAGATCTCAGGTGAGCGTTTACAGGACCATTGGTCCTCTGGTTCATTTTCATTTTTCATTTTCATTTTTCATTCCATTTTTCATTCATTTTCATTCCATTTTTCATTTTCATTTTTCATTCAATTTTTCATTCCATTTTCATTCCTTTTTTCATTCCTTTTTTCATTCCATTTTTCATTCCATTTTTCATTCCTTTTTTCATTTTCATTCCATTTTTCATTTTCATTTTTCATTACATTTTTCATTGCATTTTTCATTCCATTTTTCATAGCATTTTTCATTTTCATTTTTCATTGCATTTTTCATTTTCATTTTTCATTCCATTTTTCATTCCTTTTTTCATTTTCATTTTTCATTCCTTTTTTCATTAGCTCACCTGAGCCGAAGGCTCACAGGTGAGCTTATAGGATAGGCAGGCATCCGTCGTCGTCGTCGTCCGTCGTCGTCGTCCGTCCACAATTTCAAAGAAGAATATTTCTGAAGCTAGTAGGCCGATCTTGATCAAATTTAATGTGAACCATAATTGGGTTGGGGGATTGATGGCATTAGGTTTTGGAGCAGATTGTATCAAAATTGTGGTTTCCATGGCAACAGATAGGTCCCATAGACTTACAATGGGAAAAACTAAAAAAATCTTCTTCTATGAAACCACTAGGCCCACAGCTTTGATATTTGGTATGTAGCAATGGCTAATGGTCCTCTACATAAATTGTGCCATTCATGCCCCTGGGGTCAAATTTGGCCACGCCCCGGGGGTTGATAGTCTCCATAGACTTACTATGGGAAAAAAATTCAAAAATCTTCTTCTCTGAAACCACAGGGCCCACAGCTTTGATATTTTGTATGTGGCAATGGCTAATGGTCCTCTACATAAATTGTGCCAGCCATGCCCCTGGGGTCAAATTTGGCCACGCCCCGGGGGTCGATAGTCTCCATAGACTTACAATTGGAAAAACTAAAAAAATCTTCTTCTCTGAAACCACTAGGCCCACAGCTTTGATATTTGGTATGTAGCAATGGCTAATGGTCCTCTACATAAATTGTGCCATTCATGTCCCTGGGGTCAAATTTGGCCACGCCCCGGGGGTTGATAGGCTCCATAGACTTACTATGGGAAAAAAATTAAAAAATCTTCTTCTCTGAAACCACAGAGCCCACAGCTTTGATATTTTGTAGGTGGCAATGGCTAATGGTCCTCTACATAAATTGTGCCAATCATGCCCCTGGGGTCAAATTTGGCCACGCCCCGGGGGTCGATAGTCTCCATAGACCTACAATAGGAAAAAAACTAAAAAAATCTTCTTCTCTGAAACCACTAGGCCAACAGCTTTGATATTTGGTATGTAGCAATGGCTAATGGTCCTCTACATAAATTGTGCCATTCATGCCCCTGGGGTCAAATTTGGCCACGCCCCGGGGGTTGATAGTCTCCATAGACTTACTATGGGAAAAAAATTAAAAAATCTTCTTCTCTGAAACCACAGGGCCCACAGCTTTGATATTTTGTATGTGGCAATGGCTAATGGTCCTCTACATAAATTGTGCCAATCATGTCCCCGGGGTCAAATTTGGCCAGGCCCTGGGGGTGGATAGTCTCCATAGACTTACAATAGGAAAAACTAAAAAAATCTTCTTCTCTGAAACCACTAGGCCCACAGCTTTGATATTTGGTATGTAGCAATGGCTAATGGTCCTCTACATAAATTGTGCCATTCATGCCCCTGGGGTCAAATTTGGCCACGCCCCGGGGGTTGATAGTCTCCATAGACTTACTATGGGAAAAAAAATAAAAAATCTTCTTCTCTGAAACCACTAGGCCCACAGCTTTGATATTTGGTACGTAGCAATGGCTAATGGTCCTCTACATAAATTGTGCCAGCCATGCCCCTAGGGTCAAATTTGGCCACGCCCTGGGGGTAGATAGTCTCCATAGACCTACAATAGGAAAAACTAACAAAAATCTTCTCTGAAACCAAAAGGCCCAGAGATTCTATATTTTGTATATAGCAATGTTTGGTAGTCCCCATTATAAATTGTGCCAGTCATGCCCCTGGGTCAAATTTGGCCATGCCCCGGGGGTCAATAGTGTCCATGCATAGACTTTCATTGGTCGATTCTCAATTAATTTAAATCTCATGAGCTTACAATGTGATAATCTCTCAGGTGAGCTACAGGACCAATGGTCCTCTAGTTTTGATTTTTCATTCCATTTTTCATTCCTTTTTTCATTTTGATTTTTCATTCCATTTTTCATTCCTTTTTTCATTTTCATTTTTCATTCCTTTTTTCATTTTGATTTTTCATTCCATTTTTCATTCCTTTTTTCATTTTGATTTTTCATTCCATTTTTCATTCCTTTTTTCATTTTGATTTTTCATTCCATTTTTCATTCCTTTTTTCATTTTCATTTTTCATTCCTTTTTTCATTTTGATTTTTCATTCCATTTTTTATTCCTTTTTTCATTTTCATTTTTCATTTTCTCATTTTTCATTCCATTTTTCATTTTCATTTTTCATTACATTTTTCATTGCATTTTTCATTCCATTTTTCATTGCATTTTTCATTTTCATTTTTCATTCCTTTTTTTCATTTTGATTTTTCATTCCATTTTCCATTCTTTTTTTCATTTTTCATTCCATTTTTCATTTCATTTTTCATTCCTTTTTTCATTTTCATTTTTTCATTCCATTTTTCATTTTCATTCATTTTTCATTTTTCATGTGATTTTTCATTCCATTTTTCATTCCATTTTTCATTTCATTTTTTCATTTTCATTTTTTCATTCCATTTTTCATTTTCATTTTTCATTCCATTTTTCATTTTCATTTGATTTTTCATTTTCATTCATTTTTCATTTGATTTTTCATTTGATTTTTCATTGCATTTCATTTTTCATTTTTCATGTGATTTTTCATTCCATTTTTCATGTGATTTTTCATTCCATTTTTCATTTCATTTTTCATTCCATTTTTCATTTCATTTTTCATTTTCATTTTTCATTCCATTTTTCATTTCATTTTCATTTTTCATTTTCATTTTTCATTCCATTTTTCACTTTCATTTTTCATTTGATTTTTCATTCCATTTTTCATTGCATTTTTCATTCCTTTTTTCATTTTCATTTTTCATTTCATTTTTCATTCCATTTTTCATTCCTTTTTTCATTTTCATTCCATTTTTCAATTTTTTTTTCATTCCATTTTTCATTTTCATTTTTCATTCCATTTTTCATGGAAAAATGAAATGAAAAATCAAATGAAAAATGGAATAAAAAATGAAATGAAAAATGGAATGAAAATGAAAAAAGGAATGAAAAATGGAATGAAAAATGAAATGAAAAATGAAAATGAAAAAAGGAATGAAAAATGCAATGAAAAATGGAATGAAAAATCATTCCTTTTTTCATTTTCATTCCATTTTTCATTCCATTCCATTTTTCATTCCATTTTTTATTTTCATTTTTCATCCATTTTTCATGGAAAAATGAAATGAAAAATCAAATGAAAAATGGAATAAAAAATGAAATTTTTCATTCCATTTTTCATTCCATTTTTCATTTCATTTTTCATTTCATTTTTATTTTTCATTCCATTTCATTTTTCATGGAAAAATGAAATGAAAAATCAAGTGAAAAATGAAATGAAAAATGGAATAAAAAATGAAATGAAAAATAAAATGAAAAATGAAAATGAATGAAAAAATGGAATGAAAAATGAATTTTTCATTTTATTTTTCATTCCATTTTCATTTTTCATTCCTTTTTTCATTTTCATTTTTCATTCCATTTTTCATTCATTTTTTTTTCATTCCATTAAAATGAAAAATGAAATGAAGAATGAAATGAAAAATGAAAATGAATGAAAAATGGATTGAAAAATGAAATGAAAAATAAAATGAAAAATGGAATGAAAAATAAAATGAAAAATGGAATGAAAAATGAAAATGAATGAAAAATGGAATGAAAAATGGAATGAAAATGAAAAAAGGAATGAAAAATGAAAATGAAAAATGGAATGAAAAATGAAATGGAATGAAAAATAAAATGAAAAATGAAATGAAAAATCAAAATGAAAATGAAAAATGGGATGAAAAATAATATGAAAAATGGAATGAAAAATAAAATGAAAAATGGAATGAAAAATAAAATGAAATGGAATGAAAAATAAAATGAAAAATGGAATGAAAAATCAAATGAAAAATAAAATGAAAAATGGAATGAAAAATCAAATGAAAAATGGAATGAAAAATGAATGGAGTGAAAAATCAAATGAAAAAATCAAATGAAAAATGGAATGAAAAATGAAATGAAAAATTGAATGAAATGGAATGAAAAATAAAATGGAATGAAAATGAAATGAATGAAAAATGAAAATGAAAAAAGGAATGAAAAATGGAATGAAAAATCAAATGAAAAAGGAATGAAAAATGAAATAAAAAATCAAATGAAAAATAAAATGAAAAATGGAATGAAAAATAGAATGAAAAATCAAATGAAAAATCAAATGAAAAATGAAATGAAAAATGAAAATGAAAAAAGGAATGAAAAATGGAATGAAAAATCAAATGAAAAAGGAATGAAAAATGAAATAAAAAATCAAATGAAAAATCAAATGAAAAATGGAATGAAAAATGAAATAAAAAATCAAATGAAAAATCAAATGAAAAATGGAATGAAAAATGAAAATGAAAAATGCAATGAAAAATGGAGTGAAAAATCAAATGAAAAATGGAATGAAAAATGAAATGAAAAATTGAATGAAATGGAATGAAAAATAAAATGGAATAAAAATGAAATGAATGAAAAATGGAATGAAAAATGAAAATGAAAAAAGGAATGAAAAATGGAATGAAAAATGAAAATGAAAAAAGGAATGAAAAATGGAATGAAAAATCAAATGAAAAATCAAATGAAAATGAAAAATGGAATGAAAAATGAAATGAAAAATGGAATGAAAAATGGAATGAAAAATGAAATGAAAAATGAAAATGAAAAAAGGAATGAAAAATGCAATGAAAAATGGAATGAAAAATCATTCCTTTTTTCATTTTCATTCCATTTTTCATTCCATTCCATTTTTCATTCCATTTTTTATTTTCATTTTTCATCCATTTTTCATGGAAAAATGAAATGAAAAATCAAATGAAAAATGGAATAAAAAATGAAATTTTTCATTCCATTTTTCATTTCATTTTTCATTTCATTTTTATTTTTCATTCCATTTCATTTTTCATGGAAAAATGAAATGAAAAATCAAGTGAAAAATGAAATGAAAAATGGAATAAAAAATGAAATGAAAAATAAAATGAAAAATGAAAATGAATGAAAAAATGGAATGAAAAATGAATTTTTCATTTTATTTTTCATTCCATTTTCATTTTTCATTCCTTTTTTCATTTTCATTTTTCATTCCATTTTTCATTCATTTTTTTTTCATTCCATTAAAATGAAAAATGAAATGAAGAATGAAATGAAAAATGAAAATGAATGAAAAATGGATTGAAAAATGAAATGAAAAATAAAATGAAAAATGGAATGAAAAATAAAATGAAAAATGGAATGAAAAATGAAAATGAATGAAAAATGGAATGAAAAATGGAATGAAAATGAAAAAAGGAATGAAAAATGAAAATGAAAAATGGAATGAAAAATGAAATGGAATGAAAAATAAAATGAAAAATGAAATGAAAAATCAAAATGAAAATGAAAAATGGGATGAAAAATAATATGAAAAATGGAATGAAAAATAAAATGAAAAATGGAATGAAAAATAAAATGAAATGGAATGAAAAATAAAATGAAAAATGGAATGAAAAATCAAATGAAAAATAAAATGAAAAATGGAATGAAAAATCAAATGAAAAATGGAATGAAAAATGAATGGAGTGAAAAATCAAATGAAAAAATCAAATGAAAAATGGAATGAAAAATGAAATGAAAAATTGAATGAAATGGAATGAAAAATAAAATGGAATGAAAATGAAATGAATGAAAAATGAAAATGAAAAAAGGAATGAAAAATGGAATGAAAAATCAAATGAAAAAGGAATGAAAAATGAAATAAAAAATCAAATGAAAAATAAAATGAAAAATGGAATGAAAAATAGAATGAAAAATCAAATGAAAAATCAAATGAAAAATGAAATGAAAAATGAAAATGAAAAAAGGAATGAAAAATGGAATGAAAAATCAAATGAAAAAGGAATGAAAAATGAAATAAAAAATCAAATGAAAAATCAAATGAAAAATGGAATGAAAAATGAAATAAAAAATCAAATGAAAAATCAAATGAAAAATGGAATGAAAAATGAAAATGAAAAATGCAATGAAAAATGGAGTGAAAAATCAAATGAAAAATGGAATGAAAAATGAAATGAAAAATTGAATGAAATGGAATGAAAAATAAAATGGAATAAAAATGAAATGAATGAAAAATGGAATGAAAAATGAAAATGAAAAAAGGAATGAAAAATGGAATGAAAAATGAAAATGAAAAAAGGAATGAAAAATGGAATGAAAAATCAAATGAAAAATCAAATGAAAATGAAAAATGGAATGAAAAATGAAATGAAAAATGGAATGAAAAATGGAATGAAAAAATGAAAAATGAAATGAAAAATGGAATGAGAAATGAAAATGAAAAAAGGAATGAAAAATGGGATGAAAAATGGAATGAAAAATAAAATGAAAAAGGAATGAAAAATGAAATGAAGAATGAAATGAAAAATGGAATGAAAAATAAAATGAGAAGCGAAAACACACACGCTGTTCAGCTATGCAATTATTGTACAGCTGATCTGCTTCTTTGTCTTCACATATCCATTTTGCCATCTCATATGAGCTGAAATAATTTTGAAAGGGGCATAAACCTTAATAAAAACAAAGCAGACCTGGTTCATGAATTCAGTTTTGAAGCTTCTGCATATTAACTAAATAAATTGGCCATGTCTGGGTTGGAAAAAAAATACTGAGAATCAAATTTCAATATCAAATTATATTGAAAATAAAAACAATAAAAAATTCATGATTTCAACAGACTATATACCTACATAGACTAGGCTACCTATATAATACACCACAAAGCATGAAAAATCTAACGTAACATACAATATGAATTTTCAGACAAAATCATATACATTTTGATAAATGAGCCGCCTCGTGGGAAAACAAACATTGTGGTTTCCTAACCGGTCTGACACAAACCGGCCTGTACAAGCGCAGAAAAGAGCTAGAAGCTTGAAATTTCAGATTTAAGTAGAAGAGGAATTGTACTATCCGAGTAGCGAAAACAAAGGCGCTGATCAGCTTCCTGATCTGCACCTTTGTTTTCCCATATGCAGATTGCTGGCTTTAACATTATTTTCTCCTGGAGAAAGTTCTGATAGGCAATAAATGAGCTGCGAAGTGAGAAAACTGGTCCTCAGGGGTTTCCGACCAAGTCTGACACATACCGACCTGTACAGTCTTAGAAGCAGGCTAGAAGCTTGAAATTTCGGATTTACAAAGAAGAGAAACTGTACTATAAGTGTGGCGAAAACAAAGGCGCTGATCAGCTTCGCAGTTACTGTGAAGCTGATCTGCGCCTTTGCTTTCGCATAGGCCAAAATCCGTTTTCTCTCACGATGCGGCTCAAATATGACCCACAATTCAGCAATGATATGGCTAAAAGATGCATTAGTCTTGTCACAAGAAAACCAAGTTTTTGTGTACATGCCAAAACAAAGACACAGATCAGCTGTGCAAACTGCAAAGTTGATCAGCGCCTCTGTTTTCACTACTAGGTAAGTAGAATTCCTCCTCTTGAAGAATTTGCATTGAATGAATAGGCTTTCATGTTAATGTATTGTTAATGTATTTTTTTTTTTTCGATTCAGTTTAATGTCCCTTTCAAGATTATTTCAGCTCATATGAGACGGGCCAATCAGTAGGTGGGGCGAAAACAGGAGAACCTCGAGAAAAACCACCTGACACACCCGCAAGCAGAACTTGGCTTGTCTCACATGTGGCCAGAGTGGGGCTTGAACCCACACCAGACACAGCGGTGAGATGATCGAATGGTTAAGTGCAGTAATGAAATATCAGCGCTCTTAACCACTCGGCCATGGGGGCCGCCGTTAATGTATTTAAGTTTGATTTATCCTGTAAGAAATTGGCTTGATTTTTCCTCATGCAGCAACATTTACCAGAATGGACATGCCTCACACAATGATAAAATGCAAGGCAATCATTCAAGCATGAAGAAAACCCGGAAATTGCACTTTGACCAATCAGAATACAGCTTAGTGATCCTTTATCTGTTGAACTAAGTGATCCTTTATCTGTTGAACTAATTTAATGGGTTTAAAATGTTTGTTGGGCATTATTGACTAAATGATGTCAGTAAGGTTTGCTATGAAAACTAATTTTTATCAAAATCAGTCCTGTTTTATGTTGTGTAAATTAAATAACAATACTGAGAATATGCTGTTCTCTTACTTTTTCCATCCCTAAATTTTGTGTAGATCTGTCAGTGTAGTCTTTAGCCAAGCTGTAAGCTAAATAATGACCCTGTACAGACAGAGATATAGCACACAATGTATTTGTATAATGCTATGGCTTTGACTGTGCCTCTTTACCTCTTGTGACAACTGTACGAGGGTGGGTCAGAAAGTTCTGTCATAGGTGTTATAACTTTGTTAATAGACATGATTGATTGTTGTATTATACCTTGATTGAAAGGGCTACAATTCTTCTTTACAACGATGCCAAAAGAATGCACGAAAGAAATAAATACTTCGAAATAGACGCATTCAAAGACACCTGGGGTAAAACCAATGGCACGTTTTCTAGAATTTATGAATATTATGGTGTGAGTTTCATGTGTCATATCTTCATAAATACCGATCGAATTTTCTCAAAGTTTACAGTGATAAATTACAGCATATTTAGAAAAGCAATGTGACAAAAATTACCATTATGGATGCTATGCTGACTTTATAATAAAGCCATATACATGATGTCATTAAAATAAGTACCCCTATAGCATTTCTGGCACCGCTGAACCATTATATTTGCTTGAGTTTACTACAAGGCACACTAGGATGAAACAGTGAAATCGTTAAATGCATTTTCAGGTCACTGGTCTACGTGTAGATGTCAATAAACGTATTAAGACTAGTGTTTAGCCCTTTGAATTTTACCTGTAATTTAATATATGTACAACAAGCCAATTTCAATATTTCATTTTGCAATAACTCAATTAAATTCAATTGAATAATTTCGATTTTTGTAGGATATATTCATCTATGTTTGAAAAATATATTGCATAGATTATTTTTGTCGAAGTCGTTTTTCTTCAAATTATATTCACAAATTCAAGAAAAAGTGCCATTGGTTTTACCCCAGGTGTCTTTCAATGCGTCTATTTCGGAGTATTTATTTCTTTCTTGCATTCTTTTGGCATCGTTGTACAGAAGAATTGTAGCCCTTTCAATCAAGTTATAATACAACAACCAATCATGTCTATTAACAAAGTTATAACACCTATGACAGAACTTTCTGACCCACCCTCGTATACATTAGTGGAAGGGTTTCTATAATGCCATTTAGTAAACAAGTCATGTGAAAGGTCATTTTGGTTCCATGTTCCGTTAACTAAACAGACAAATCGGGACAATAATGGTCACAGGAAGTCCACAATAAACAATGCAGCCACAGTACTCCCCTCAGAAAAATTTTAAATACATGGACTTTTCTTGATCAGAATATTGTTCCTTAAAATTGTTCTTGTTATAGTTATTAAAATGTATGTTTGACACAGTCTGATCAACAAATTCATTTCTGTAAGGTTAACTGGCACAGTCAAAGAAACTGCACTATACTTAACACCAAAAGTAACTTTACACTTTTTATTCCTAAATAAATCTTTATTCGTTTTGATTTGAAACAAACCATTTATTGGAGTGTGTCTAAAACACGTGTCCGAGCATAATGCATGTGAGACGGTCAATAAAACTTAATGCACTTGCGATTTATCTGTGCTTTCATTAAAAGCACAAAATTGGCATTTTCGCACCAAATCAAAGGTAGACAGAAGATTTGAACATGCTGCTGTGTCAAGAACCAGTTATTGTCCATCAAAAATACTGTCCAACATTTTCGCTCCGACATTTGGTTAGGTTTTTGCAGGCTGTTAAAGTTGCTTTGCATCGAAATTACCTCCCTTTGAAATAAACCAACTTTAACCATTTCTGGAAGCTTTTCCTTTAATTGTATCGAACTTTTTTTCATTGCGAATCGTTGGGGCCTCAATTGAAATGTGTGGCAACACTGGCTGGTGATAAAAATCCCGTCGGTTCAAATGAAAAATAACAATTAATTTGTAATGGGAATTTCCATTGTAACCATTTTCAATGTCGCAAAAAAGGCCTTGGACCTGAAAACACCACTCCGGTGTGTTGTTTGAGCTGGACAATTCAAGTTAATTTGAACTGAAATGAGCAATACTATAACATCTCTTAAAGATTTGGTCTAAGATTGCTAATTCATAAAACTACCGTAACACTTCAAAAGTGATGTGATTTGGAAAAGCATTATTTTGACCCCCTGGATGTTTGGTAGGGTCGTGCGGCAGCATTCCGTCATTAAAATCATTAAACTTTCGCTTATCTTATGCGTAATTGATCGGACTTAAATATGTATCAAACACTTTATAAATATTATACACCTATACCCGAAAAACTTATCTACAGAAACAGTGTAAAGTTAATTTTGGCTTCGAGTATAGTTACCCTGTACAAATGACACAGCATATTATAGGTAACAAGCTCAAAGTAATCCTGAATTAATGTGTATACATGTAAATACAAGAACAAACTCATGATCACAGAATTTCATTCTAACATGATTGGCATCTTAAATAAGAGCTGTCGCAGGACAGCGTAGCTCGCCTGACTTGTGCTTTGTCACTAAATCTATTACATCTATGACCAAAGACATTGATCTCAATGTCACTCAGGCGGGTCGTGATGGTACAGCATAAAACTTCAGACCAATTATCTACCAACATGCTTAGTTCAACTTGATCCATCTACCAACTTGATCCATCTACATATTTGACATAGACTTATAACCTAAAACCTAAGTCTGTGACCTTGACCACAGGTGAGTCAAGATGCTACAGCATAATAAAAGAAAAATATCTAACAGCAAAGTATCAACTAGATCCATCCATCTGTTCCAGCAATATACAGTTCAAAACACTTTAAGCAAAAGCTTTAACATAAAAATTCAAAGTCTGTGACCTTGAACTCAAGGTCACCCAGGTGGGTCATGATGGTACAGCATAAAACTTCAGACCAATATCTACCAACATGCAAAGTATCAACATGATCCATCTACATATCCAAGAGATATAGACTTATAAAAACTTTAACCAAAAACCCTAACACAAAATTTCTAAGTTCGTAACCTTGGCCTCAAGGTCACCCAGGTGGGTCATGATGGTACAGCATAAAACTTCAGACCAATATCTACCAACATGCAAAGTATCAACTTGATCCATCCACAACTTCAAGAGATATAAACTCGTAAAAACTTTAACCAAAAACTTTAACATTTTGAGCAACGCCGACGCTAACGCCGATGCCAATGCCGGGGTGACTGCAATAGCTCTTCCTGTACTTTCGTACAGGCGAGCTAATAACATAAACAAAATAGCACGATTTACACTACTGGCGGTTTCACAAAACATGGCAAGTATTGACCGCTATACAAGATCATGGTATTGCTGAAAACAGGAGGTACGGGGTTATATCATGTATATAAAAAGTGCCAATTTCATTCTTGAAACAAGTCTGAAAGAGTCTTGCATTTTTTCAACTTTTGCAGATGTCCATCCTATTCTGTTTCTTATGCATAAGTTTTTGATGAGTAAACTCTCCCATTCTAATGGTAAATGACTGTTATTGTATATGAAACCACCTGTAGTGTGTTATCAAGCAGCTATTCTTTTTCATCAGCCAGTTGCAGAAGAGCATTTGTGTGTCATGGGCACTAACTAGTGGTAACCTGCCACTGGGGGTCTTGCCTCGGTACCTAGCTGATCTGATAGCTGGTCACTCCGACATGAACTTAGCTGTATATACCATCACACAGCACTAACTTGAACACAAAACAATTTGAGCCGCGGTGCGAGAAAACCGGTCTTCGGGGTTTCCGACCAGGGCAGACACAAACCGGCCTGTACAGTCACAGAAGCAGGCTAGAGGCTTGAAATTTTGGCTATAAGTAGTAGAGGAATTGTACTATCCGAGTAGCGAAAACAAAGGCGCTGATCAGCTTCGCAGTTACTGCGAAGCTGATCTGCGCCTTTGTTTTCGCATAGGCAAAAGTCCGGTTTTCTCACGACACGGCTCATTTGTAACAATGTTTTGTAGCAATCCCAAGATTGTGTGACCTTGTTGTATATAATAAATTTGATCAACTGTGTTTATTTATTCACAAGGACCGAGAGAAAATTCTGATGCCAATTAAAGGCCATTGCTTAAATTTTGCAAACTAATATAACTTACACAAAGCAATGTTACATCAAATTTTTCTGTAGACATTAATCAGTAAGTTATAGATTGCAGAGCCACAGTACTCCTGGAATACAGAATTATGCATCACGTTGAATCAGCCCCCTGTTTTCATTATTTCCATTCAATCTCAAGATATTGAGCAGATAAATATAGTTTCAAAAACCACAGAATTACAGATGTCAATTATGACCTATGGAAAGACGGTTTAAATGCAATGTAACCCTACTTCTTTACACTAATACATGTGAGCCGCGACACGAGAAAACCAGTCCTCGGGCTTTCCGACAAAGTCTGACACAAACCGGGCTGTTTGGTTACAGAAGATGGCTAGAGGCTTGAAATTTTGGATTTCAGAAATGAAGGAATTGTACTATCAGTGTAGCAAAGACAAAGGCACTGATCAGATTCACAGTTACTGCGAAGCTGATCTGTACCTTTGTTTTTGCAGAGGCAAAAATCGGGGTTTCTCATGACGCGGCTCATGTCTGTGAAATCTACACTGGCTTACAACTCTTTTACATATTTAGTGTTTAGGGTTGTTAATATGTTTTTTTTTCTTATTTTGCCCTAAAACATTGATTTTGGGTACTTGTTAGAACCACCTCACCAACGTTATTTCTAATGAATACCCACACTCAAGTTTTCAAGCCAAACAGATTAAAAAAAAAATAAAAGCGCTGCAGGCATGCATGATACCCCGCCACGCAAATTTAATTTAGCAAAAAATGTTTGTCAATAAATTCTCAAGATAAAGAGCAGAACAAAATTTTGTCATGAATGAAGGACCATAACTCTGTGTACATTGATAAAATTTACCCATCTTCAATCCCAAACCACTACTTCTTGATTTGAACTTTTATACAAAGTTTGAAGAAAATTGGTAGATAAATGCACAAGACAGAGGCACGAAACAAAATTTTAATGTAAATCATGGGCCATAACTCTATACTTATTAAACAAAATTTATTCATTTTCAATCCCAAACCACTCCTTCCTGATATGAACTCTTATACAAAGTTTGAAGAAAATCGGTCAATAAATGCTCAAGATAGAGTCTGGAAACAAAATTTTAACGTAAATCAAGGGCCATAACTCTGTACTTATTTGACGAAATTTACCCATCTTGAATCCCAAATCACTCCTTCCTGGTATGAACTCCTATACAAAGTTTGAAGAAAATCGGTCAATAAATGCTCAAGATATAGCCTGGAAACAAAATTTTAACGTAAATCAAGGGCCGTAACTCTGTACTTATTTGACGAAATTTACCCATCTTCAATCCCAGACCACTCCTTCTTCGTATGAACTCCTATACAAAGTTTGAAGAAAATCGGTCAATAAATGCTCAAGATAGAGCCCGGAAACAAAATTTTAACGTAAATCAAGGGCCATAACTCTGTACTTATTTGACGAAATTTACCCATCTTCAATCCCAGACCACTCCTTCTTGGTATAAACTCCTATACAAAGTTAGAAGAAAATTGGTCAATAAATGCTCAAGATAGAGCCCGGAAACGAAATTTTAACGTAAATCAAGGGCCATAACTCTGTACTTATTTGACGAAATTTACCCATCTTCAATCCCAGACCACTCCTTCTTGGTATGAACTCCTATACAAAGTTAGAAGAAAATCGGTCAATAAATGCTCAAGATAGAGCCCGGAAACAAAATTTTAACGTAAATCAAGGGCCGTAACTCTGTACTTATGTGACGAAATTTACCCATCTTCAATCCCAGACCACTCCTTCTTGGTATGAACTCCTATACAAAGTCTGAAGAAAATCGGTCAATAAATGCTCAAGATAGAGCCCGGAAACAAAATTTTAACGTAAATCAAGGGCCATAACTCTGTACTTATTTGACGAAATTTACCCATCTTCAATCCCAAACCACTCCTTCCTGATATGTACTCCTATACAAAGTTTGAAGAAAATCGGTCAATGAATGCTCAAGATAGAGCCCGGAAACGAAACGCTGACGGACGGACAGACGGACGGACAGACGGACGGACGGACACTCGAACGCAAATTTTTTTGGAGGGTATAACATAATACCCCGCACTTTTTTTAAGTGGCGGGGTATAAAAAAGAAAGAAAATCCACCAGGTTTTTTTTTTTTTTTTTTTTTAAAGTTTTGCAGATATAAAAAGCTGTGTGTATTTCTGTTTTCATGGGCATGTTTTCATATTTCAAAATGGTGTGCTATAGTCACTACAATCTCTCTCAGTTCTCCGATGACCTGAATTCTTCTTTACAAAGGGATGAATGACCGTGGTAAACTTTGAGTTAAACTCTGTCCTCAGAACCTCCATCCTATGTTCAAGGTCCTGGCGTACTGTTCCCTTGAAGTGGTAGTACCATCCCTGGATATTGTTCAATATCCTCGAGTTAAAACAGGACACCTCTAGTAGCACTTCTAAAGTACACTCCCGAATTTCATTACAACCTGAAAAGACAAAAATTATCTGCTCATTTAACAATTGTTGGCATTTTAACATATATCAGCAGGATAAATGACTGCCTAACACTGAAATTTCTACCAGTATTAGTTATTTCAGTTCTTATAAGCAGTTTAAATGCTGTGCTCAGCTGAGTTGAGCATGAAAAAAGTTCTATAACCTATGTACCTGGTTGAAGCTAAGTGGGTAACATCAGGAAAACATGCCCATGAACTGTGTACCTGCTTATACCCCACTTTTATATTAGCAAAACTGGGGTATGCAGGGGTATATCTATTTTTCTTATTTTTGATCCAAAACATACTTTGTGGGTACACGTTAGAACCGCCTCGCTGAGGCGGTTCTAACTTGTACCCACAATCTATGTTTTGAGCAAAAATAAGAAAAATAACTAAAACAGTCTTTTTTTTTTTTTAATTTTTAACTTATAAAATCACTGTTTATTGCATGGGCATGTTTTCGTTATGAAGTACTTACTTGGTTCTTTTCTGAGTATCGGCAGTATCCAGTTTCGTATCGCATCATTGAACTGCTTCTGCCTCTCGTGGTACTGGGCAAGAAATGTCCCTGAAAATTATAGTCAAAACTTTGGATTATGGCTTCATGTCCCAGTCAACAATTTTATTGTCATGCATGACAGAGAGATGGCTTCCTGGGTATTAACCAGTATTCTAACACACCCTTCCTATAGAAGCCAATGGTAAAGTGCAGTGATATATTGAGTGATATATCACTGGGCGGGTTAGCATGACGTTACTTTGTGCTGTTTCGACGCCATTTTGATAAAAGATGACGTCAGTTATCCCATAAGTCACGTCACCTTGACGTTAGACGGTGGAACTTCATTTCAACGCATTCAAAACGTAGCAAACATATGTAAACATTTGCTGTGCAGTCAAACATTTGGCGGGATTTCTTAAGTGCAATGGTGAAAATGTTAAAGAAACTGAAGATTTAAAATGATTTTATTCTGTTTATTGTGTGTTAGAATCGAAATAAATCAGCTTTAGTGCCTGAATTGTTGAGTAATATATCACTGTTTGTTGGTCAGTTGTATGCAGATAAACCACTCGCGCTGCGCGCTCGTAATTTGCTCTGCTCTACAACTGACCTCCAAACAGTGATATATTACTCAACAAATCACTACTAGAGCTGATCTATTTCTTAACTATACAGAGTTAATGTTTGTTTGGTTTGTTGCTCTTTATTCCAGTCAACAGCTATGGTCATGTCGGAATGTTACTTCACTTTTGTGTTTCTTGGTTTGGAGGGAGAAGCTTTTTTCCATAAGGTGTATCTTACTACCAAAGGAGCAGCTATTACCCAAAAGGTGTATTTCATAATATCCAAGGTGGCAGTTATTTGCCAAAAAAGTTGAATTTTACCACCAAGATATCAGCTATTTGTCAAAAGGAGTATCTTATCAATGAGACTGCATCTATTTCCAAAGGGTGTATCTTAACAGGAAGGGAGCAGCTATTTCCCAGAAGGGAGTAGCTATTTCCAAAAAGATGTATCTTAAACTCCAGATAGAAGCTACATGTATTTCCAAAAAAGTGTATTTATAATTACCAAGGGAACAGCTATTTCCCCCCAAACAAGTGCATTTTATCACCAAGGGACTTGAAGGGAGGTGCTATTTCCCAAAAGGTGTATCTTACCTGAAATTTTGAGCAAGCTACAGACATACAGACTGGACAGTCCACATTTATTCCCTTTACACTGATACTTGTTTGACATTCTCTGAAGGTGGGCAATTACAAAGTTCTTGTAGAACCAGTCACAGCCTTCTTTCAATACCAGAACCTCTATGCTCTTTCTGATCTCGAATGATTTACCTGAAAATACAAAGTTTGGTTGATATTAGCCAGAGGCCTACCAATACCTTCTTAGGAAAGAGCTAGTCATCTTGCTCTCCATGCATGTTGTTACATTTTTGTGGTGGTTTGTGCTGTACTTTGTCCAACCTAGTGTCTGGGTTGAGATGTTAAATTGAATTGTGCTATTTTTCCTTCTTCTGGGTTGAGATGTTAAATTGAATTGTGCTATTTTTCCTTCTTCTTATACTTTACCAAAATCTTCAGAAAATTTCTGATTTTTATCTCCTTTTTTATTTTGTTTTATGTCCCTTTCAAAATCATTTCACTCATGTGAGATGGAAAATTTAGCAGATGGAGCAAAAAATTGGAGTACCCCACAAAAACCCGCCATCAAGCAGAGCTTGGCTAGTCTTGCATGTTCTATGTTTTGCAGTTTCGACTGAGATTTAATGTCCCAGTCAACAATTTTTAGCCATGTCCGGACAGACTGTCACTTCCTGAGTAGTAACCAGTGCTCCGGAGGAGTTAATGTGTGTCGCTCAAGGACATAATATGGTCCCTGTGTGGGGAACAATCACTTGATTCGGAGCTTGATGCTCTTCCATCAGGCCACTGTACTCCCCCTTGATGTTTTAACACATATAATACAATATATTTGGTATTCATTTAAAAAATTCAGTATAATTTATACCGGTATTAAAGTTAGTTAGTTGCATATTAAGGCAAATGAGAATTTTACCTAATTGGTTATAGAAAAGATATCATTAGTTGCATATTTATGCAAATGAGAATTTTACCTGAGTGGTAATATAAAATATTGAGACAAAAAATAATAAGATGCAGTGAAACTGACCAAGATCTGAGGTGTTTTCCAATTTCTTCAACAATTTGGCCACAATATTGTCCGCAGTATCTCTGTCTACAACCCAGTAACACAACTTCATGGCACACTCACAAATCTGAAACAATGGAAAATTAAGAATAAGCGACAACATTCATTCTCATAATCGCACATGTTCAAAGAAGAAGACGCTAAAAATCCTATATGAAATATGAGCAGCTGCATAAGAAAAGCAACAATCTGCATATGCAAAAACAAAGCCGCAGATCAGCCGTGCAGTAACTGCACGGCTGATCAGCGCCTTTGTTTTCACTCCTTTGATAGTGCAATACCTCTTCTTCTTAAATCCGAAATTTCAAGGTTCTAACCTGTTCCTAAGATTATACAGGCGGGCTTGTGTCGGACCCAATCGAAAATTCAAATTGTTGGTTTTATCACGCACAGGTTCATATCATAAATCATTCTAATTTGCCCACATACTCTGCAGGATACCACTGAGGAGACACTATCCAAACTGTTAACACTATTAAGTGAATAGTTAAGAGCTTATAAGTGCTATATATCACTATAAATTGTACTCATTAATAATGCCCACAGAGTCACTCTCATAGGGCAGCAGCATTAATTTATCGCAGCTATGCAGTTATTCTGGACTGACCTGAGGATACTTTGCACAATCATGCAGCCTGAAAAATTTCTTATGGATCTTAATCAAACAGCTATGGATTCTAATAAATCAGCTATGGATTCTTATAAATCAGCTATGGATTCTTATAAATACTTGTAAGCTATGGCTTTAAATCATCAGCTATGGCTTTAAATTGGCCAGCTAAAACAATCTAATCACTTGACTATGGATTTTAATCAATCAGCTATGGATTTTAATCAATCAAGCTATGGATTTTAATCAATCAATCTGACAGCTATGGATTTTAGTAAATTGGCTATGGATTTAAATCAATCAGCTATGGATTTAAAAAAAATCAGCAATGGCTTTTTAACAATCAGTTATGGTTTTTGATCAATCAGCTATGGCTTTTAATCAATCAGCAATGAATTTTAATCAATCAGCTATGGCTTTTAATCAATCAGCTATGGCTTTTGATCAAACAGCTATGGCTTTTAATCAATCAGCTATGGATTTTGATCAAACAGCTATGACTTCTAATCAATCAGCTAAGGCTTTTAATCAATCAACTATGGATTTTAATCATTCAGCTATGGATTTTAATCAATCAGCTATGGCTTTTGATCAATCAACTATGGATTTTAATCAATCAGCTATGGCTTTTAATCAATCAGCTATGGGTTTTAATCAGTCAACTATAGATTTTAATCTGTCAACTGTATACATGTGTTTTTTATCAATCAGCTATGGATTTTAATAAATCAACAATGGATTTTAATCAATCAGCTATGACTTTTGATCAATCAGCTATGGGTTTTAATCAGTCAATTATAGATTTTAATGAAGCAATCTGATAGATATGGATTTAAATACATCAGCTAATCAATCCTCTATAAAATACAAGACATCCATGTAAAGGTCCATAATACCATCTTAGGCTAGTCAACAATGGATTTTAATCAATCAGCTATGACTTTTGATCAATCAGCTATGGGTTTTAATCAGTCAATTATAGATTTTAATGAAGCAATCTGATAGATATGGATTTAAATACATCAGCTAATCAATCCTCTATAAAATACAAGACATCCATGTAAAGGTCCATAATACCATCTTAGGCTAGTTTTCTCCCTCTGTGTGAGCATACCTGTTTGTTTGTGGCTGTGTCCTGTGATGTCAATGTCTGCATCATAATATGTTCCATCACCATAACCATACCGTGGTCCTCATCTAAAAGATGTAAAAAAAAATTGAAAGCTTACTGAAATATTTAAGAATTTAATTTTCGCGAATATGTGCTAATTTGTTTCCTCACAGATTTTATGTTCTCGCTGATAAAGATTTACTGAAAGCTTTATAAATTGAATTAGTACACACTCACAGATTCCTTTTGTCTTTCGAGATTACTAGGCTATTCTCAAAATAATGATCAAATTTTACCTAAATTTGGATTTTTACCTGACATTGTGATGGCTGTCCCTATGATTTTTTGAAAATAACTTTTTTTTTTTTTATGGTTTCTGCAAAGCTGATCAGAACTTGTTTTCGCTACACAGAAGGTACAATTCCTCTTCTTCCTAAATCTGAAATTTCCAGCCTCTAGCCATCTTTAGTGCTTAAACAGCTCAGTTTGTGTCAGACCTGTTTGAAAATCACATCATTGGGTTTTTATGAGGCCATTCAATTTTTGCAATACCTACCATTTTCCCTGGTGAAAGTTTCTGGCCAGACACTGATTACAGGCACTAGAAATGATGTAGCATTCATATAGCCACACACTACAATATGGTAGAACAACACTCGCACCTCTTCAACATTACCTGGGAACAAAAGAAAACAAGTAGCCCAAGGGCAACGATCGCTCACCTGAGAGTCAACAAGTACAGTCACTGGAAAAAGTTTTTTTTTTTTTTTTTTTTTGAAAATCTGATCAAAATTTAAGATGCTGGAGTGGCCACAACACTAAAAATTGATTTTTCAAACATTCAAGGCTGCAGTCCACGGTCGAATCTGGCTCAAATTCGAACTCACCCAAGATGTTATGGTTATCCTTGTTTCTTCCAAGAATGAAGAAGATCCCATCAAAATTGAAGGCGCTAGAGTGGTCACAATACAAAATATTGATTTTTCAAACATTAAAGGGCAGCTAACTCCAGTCAGAGGTCAGATCTGGCCGAAATTCTAACTCATGCGAGATATTGTAGTTATCCTTGTTACCTGCAAATTCCCCAGGCCTATATTTGTTACCTGCAAATTCCCTGCGGTTTGTGTCAGACCTGGTCGGAAACCCCGAAGACCGGTGTAACAGTTTATCTTGCCCCCCCTGGACAGCTTGCCCCCCGGGGGGCAAAATTTCCCGGGAAATCTTACCCCCCACCCTGATTATCTTCACCCCCGGGGGGGTAAGCTGTCCAGGCCAGTTTATCTTGCCCCCCCACCCACTCGGAAAGAAAGTGTTTTTAGAATATATATGTTTATTTTCCTGCAGCAATGAAGTAATATCATGTCCTTTTACCATTATTTAGTGACATGTCTAATCCGCCCTTTTTTAAAAAAAAAAAAATATTTTATTTACCAAGGTGGGGGTGAAGCTGTCCAGGGTGGTTTATCTTGCCCCCCGCCTAGGTATTGGAGGATCAATTTTTCTAAGCTTATTACACTGTTTCAAAATTAATACCATAAGAAGACCTACCTTTTAGAAATGCAATTTATTTGATTAAAAAGCCCTTTTCCTTATCATTCAGTTTTATACCCTCAGTTGCATAGGCGGGGGTGAAGCTGTCCAGGGCGGTTTATCTCGCCCCCCGCCTATGTATTGGATGATAAAATTTTCTAGGCTTATTAAAACTGTTTCCAATTAATACTTAAGAAGCTTTATCAGTTTTAACTGCAATCCATTTTATTATCAAGACATTTTCCTTGTCTTTCCATTCTATACCCTCAGTTATACAGGTGGGGGTCAAGCTGTCCAGGGTGGTTTATCTTGCCCCCCGCCTAGGTATTGGAGGATCAGTTTTTCAAAGCATGTTACACTTTCAAAATTAATACCACAAGAAGGTCTCCCTTTTAGAAATGCAATTTATTTGATTAAAAAGCTTTTTTCTCGTCATTCAGTTTTATACCCTCAGTTACATAGGCGGGGGTGAAGCTGTCCAGGGTGGTTTATCTTGCCCCCCGCCTATGTATTGGATGATAAAATTTTCTAGGCTTATTACACTGATTAAAAATTAATGCAGTAGGAAGAATTATCAGTTAGAAGTGCATTTAGTTTGAATACATATCTCTTTTCCTCCTCATTCAGTTCCTATCTTCACTTTCTCAGGTGGGGGTGAAGCTGTCCAGGGGGGTTTATCTCGCCCCCCACCTAGGTATTGGAGGATGAAATTTTCTAGGCTTATTACAACTGTCTCAAAGTAATACTTAAGAAGCTTTATCCGTTTTAACTGCAATCCATTTTATTATCAAGACATTTTCCTCGTCTTTCCATTCTGTACCGTCAGTTATACAGGCGGGGGTGAAGCTGTCCAGGGTGGTTTATCTTGCCCCCCGCCTATGTATTGGATGATAAAATTTTCTAGGCTTATTACACTGATTAAAAATTAATGCAGTAGGAAGAATTATCAGTTAGAAGTGCATTTAGTTTGAATACATATCTCTTTTCCTCCTCATTCAGTTCCTATCTTCACTTTCTCAGGTGGGGGTGAAGCTGTCCAGGGCGGTTTATCTCGCCCCCCACCTAGGTATTGGAGGATGAAATTTTCTAGGCTTATTACAACTGTCTCAAAGTAATACTTAAGAAGCTTTATCCGTTTTAACTGCAATCCATTTTATTATCAAGACATTTTCCTCGTCTTTCCATTCTGTACCGTCAGTTATACAGGCGGGGGTGAAGCTGTCCAGGGCGGTTTATCTTGCCCCCTGCCTATGTATTGGATGATAAAATATTCTAAGCTTATTACACTGATTAAAAATTAATGCAGTAGGAAGAATTATCAGTTAGAAGTGCATTTAGTTTATCAGTTTTAACTGCAATCCATTTTATTATCAAGACATTTTCCTTGTCTTTCCATTCTATACCCTCAGTTATGCAGGCGGGGGTGAAGCTGTCCAGGGCAGTTTATCTTGCCCCCCGCCTAGGTATTGGAGGATCAATTTTTCAAAGCATGTTACACTGTTTCAAAATTAATACCACAAGAAGGTCTCCCTTTTAGAAATGCAATTTATTTGATTAAAAAGCCCTTTTCCTCCTCATTCAGTTTTATACCCTCAGTTACATAGGCGGGGGTGAAGCTGTCCAGGGTGGTTTATCTTGCCCCCCGCCTATGTATTGGATGATAAAATTTTCTAGGCTTATTACACTGATTAAAAAATTAATGCAGTAGGAAGAACAAGAATTGGCAATGGCAATAAGCAAGGCTTATTAGATACCCCCCGCTGTGAATGCCCTTACCTGTAAACAAAAAGAAGAAAAAATGTCTAAGTTCTCATAGGTGTCATTTTGTCAAAAAAAAAAAATTCACAAAATTTCTTCATGCAAATGTCCAATGGGTGTACATCATGTAGGCACAATATGAAATTGTTCCATCAAAAACTGTGGTAGGAGTTGATCGGCCCGTGAATGCCCTTACCTGTAAACAAAAAGAAGAAAAAATGTCAAAGTTCTCATAGGTGTCATTTTGTCAAAAATTATTTTTTCGCAATCAAATTTCTTCATGCAAATGTCCAATGGGTGTACATCATGTAGGCACGATATGAAATTGTTTCATCAAAAACTGTGGTAGGAGTTGATCGGCCCGTGAATGCCCTTACCTGTATACAAAAAGAAGAAAAATTGTCTAAGTTCTCATAGGTGTCATTTTGTCAAAAATTATTTTTTCGCAATAAAATTTCTTCATGCAAATGTCCAATGGGTGTACATCATGTAGACACAATATGAAATTGTTTCATCAAAAACTGTGGTAGGAGTTGATCGGCCCGTGAATGCCCTTACCTGTACACAAAAAGAAGAAAAATTGTCTATTTAAAGTTCTCAAGACATTTTCCTCATCTTTCCATTCTATACCCTCAGTTATGCAGGCGTACCAATAAGTTTATTCTTTTCCGACATTGAAAACAAGTTTATAGGGCTTGTCTTGTGAGTATAAAGCCAACACTTTTTTATATTAAGGTTGTTCAAGTGATGGTGAAGAAAACCAGAGGACCAATGGTCCTGTAAACGCTCACCTGAGATCTGCTGCATATACCAATAAACATGTATGAATATTATGGTATTTTATTCCAGTGCAGGGGCAGATGAAGCCCTTGGGCCATTTTCTTTTTTCTGAATCTTCAATATTCTGTCCATTTGCCAATTTCCTGCTTGCTTTTCCCTTCAAATGACATTTTAACAGTTTTCCCAATTCAAATGCATAGGCAACCCATGTTGACCTTGCCATAAACTTGGTCAAGGTCATCACAGGGTCCTGATTTATATATACATTAAAGTACTTTAGCCATCGATGCTTCATGCCAAGTTTCCTTGAAATCAGTCTATTGGTTTCAGAGAAGAAGGTTTTTGATGGGTTTTTACCATATATGGGCATGGTGGCCATCTTTGTCATGTGACCTAGATTATTTATATACACATTGATTCACCCATTCTATAGATGCTTCACAAAAAATTTGGCTTTGATTGGCCAAGCGGTTTCAGAGGAGAAGACGTTTGAATATTATGGAAATATACATGTATATTGCCGCGGGGTGGGGGCACATGAGCCCCTGGGGTCAAATTTTTTTCAGAATCATTAATATTCAGTCCTACTTCCCATTTCCTGCAAGACTTTCACTTTAAATTACATTTTAAAAGTTTTCCCCATTCCAATGCATTGGTGACCTATGTTGACCTTGCCGTAAAATAGGTCAAGGTCATCACAGGGTCATGATTTATATACACATTGTAGTGCTTGAGCCATCAATGCTTCATGCCAAGTTTTGTTGAAATCGGTCCACCGGTTCTGGAGAAGAAGATTTTTGAAGGGTTTTTACCATATATGGGCATGGCGGCCATCTTGGTCATGTGACCTGGATTATTTATATACACATTGGTTCCCCCTTCCCATAGATGCTTCATGTAAAATTTGGCTTTGATTGGCCAAGCGGTTTCAGAGAAGAAGATGTTTGAACATTATGATAATATACATGTATATTGCCCCGGGGTGGGGGCGGATGAGCCCCTGGTGCCCAATTTTTTTTTCAGAATCATTAATATTCAGTCCTACTGCTCATTTTCTGCAAGATTTTTCCTTTAAATGACAATTTAACAATTTTTCCCATTCAAATGCAAAGGCGACCTATGTTGACCTTGCCGTAAAATAGGTCAAGGTCACCGCAAGGTCATGATTTATATACACATTGTAGTGCTTGAGTCATCGATGCTTCATGCCAAGTTTGGTTGAAATCGGTCCAGTGGTTCCGGAGAAGAAGATTTTTGAAGGGTTTTTACCATATATGGGCATGGCGGCCATCTTGGTCATGTGACCTGGATTATTTATATACACATTGGTTCCCCCTTCCCATAGATGCTTCATGTAAAATTTGGCTTTGATTGGCCAAGCGGTTTCAGAGAAGAAGATCTTTGAAAATTGTGGACGACGGACGGACGGACGGACGACGGACGACGGACGGACGGACGGACGACGGAGCATGGGTATACTATAAGCTCACCTTGTGAGCCTGACGGCTCAGGTGAGCTAAAAATATCAACATCAAAAACATGGGTGGGGGTCAGTTCAAACCACCCTGGACAGGTTACCCCCCACCCCTGTACCAATAAGTTTCTTTTTTTCTGACAATGAAAACAAGTTTATAGGGCTTATCTTGTGATTTAAATCCAATATTATTTTATATGAAGATTGTTCAAATGATGGTGAAGAAAAGAAAATCAACATCAAAAACCTAGGTGGGGGGCAAGATAAACCGCCCTGGACAGGTTACCCCCCACCCTTGTACCAATTACATGTAGTTTCTTCTTTTCCGACATTGAAAAAAAGTTTATAGGACTCGTCTTGTGATTTTAAATCCACTTTTATTTTATATCAAGGTGGTTCAAATGATGGTTAAGAAAAAAAAATCGACATCAAAAAACCTGGGTGGGGTGCGAGATAAACCGCCCTGGACAGGTTTAAAAGTGGACCAGGTACCAATTTTTTTCTATTTTTCTGACATTGAAAACAAGATTATAGGACTTGTTTTGTGATTTTAAATCCATTTTTATTTTATATTTAGGTTGTACAAATGATGGTGAAGAAAAAAAATCAACATCAAAAACCTGGGGGGGGGGGGGGGGGGGAGGGGGGGAGATAAACCGTCCTGGACAGGTTACCCCCCACCCTTGTACCAATTAGTTTCTTCTTTTCCGACATTGAAAACAAGTTTATAGGGCTTGTCTTGTGAGTATAAAGCCAATACTTTTTTATATTAAGGTTGTTCAAATGATGGTTAAGAAAAAAAAAATCTACATCAAAAAACCTGGGTGGGAGGCGAGATAAACCGCCCTGGACAGGTTGCCCCCCACCCAGGTACCAATTTTTTTCTATTTTTCTGACATTGAAAACAAGTTTATAGGGCTTGTCTTGTGATTTTAAAGCCACTACTATTTTATATTAAGGTTGTTCAAGTGATGGTGAAGAAAAAATATCAACATCTAAAACCTGGGGGGGGGGGGGGGGGGGGGCAAGATAAACCGCCCTGGACAGCTTACCCCCCACCCATGTACCAATTAGTTTCTTCTTTTTGGACATTGAAAACAAGTTTACAGGGCTTGTCTTGTGAGTATAAAGCCAATACTTTTTTATATGAAGGTTGTTCAAGTGATGGTGAAGAAAAAAATATCAACATCAAAAACCTGGGTGGGGGTCAGTTCAAACCGCCCTGGACAGGTTACCCCCCACCCCTGTACCAATAAGTTTCTTCTTTTCTGACACTGAAAACAAGTTTATAGGGCTTATCTTGTGATTTAAATCCAATATTATTTTATATTAAGGTTGTTCAAATGATGCTGAAGAAAAAAAAATGGTGGACGACGGACGACGGACGGACGGATGGACGGACGACGGAGCATGGGTATACTATAAGCTCACCTTGTGAGCCTGACGGCTCAGGTGAGCTAAAAATCAACATCAAAAACCTAGGTGGGGGGCAAGATAAACCGCCCTGGACAGGTTACCCCCCACCCTTGTACCAATTACATGTAGTTTCTTCTTTTCCGACATTGAAAAAAGTTTATAGGACTCGTCTTGTGATTTTAAATCCACTTTTATTTTAAATCAACGTGGTTCAAATGATGGTGACAAAAAAAAAATCACTATCAAAAACCTGGGTGGGGGTCAGTTCAAACCGCCTGGACAGGTTACCCCCCACCTTTATAACAATAAGTTTCTTCTTTTTGGACATTGAAAACAAGTTTATAGGGTTTGTCATGTGATTTAAATCCAATATTATTTTATATTAAGGTTGTTCAAGTGATAGTGAAGAAAAAAAAATCAACATCAAAAATCTGGTGGGGGGCAAGATAAACCGATGTGGACAGGTTACCCCCCACCCTTGTACCAATTACATGTAGTTTCTTCTTTTCCGACATTCAAAACTAGTTTATAGGACGTACTTGTCTTCTGATTGAAATCCAATATTATTTGAGCCTTTCCGGATAGAAATCGACCTTATGCCCAGTGCTTGCACTAGTGGACGTTTTGGGCGTTTTTACGTCCTGAAATGACTCCCGTACGTCGAAAAATGACACAGCAGACGTCAGCTGACTTCCACAAAAATCCTCCTACGTCCTGCAGCAAGGCACGCGACGTATCGTCTGAGATGAAAGTTTACCTATTTTAGTGTATTGAAAACCATCTTAAAACTGTTTATTCAGGGATTAGTGACAGCGAGACCATGCCTCCAGGGTGTAAAGGTGTCTCATTTAAAGTGTTGAGAAGAGTAATTTGTGTCAAAACAATTAACAGATCAAGGTCAAGCGTGATCAATATTTACTAAAGGTAGATTGGACTAATCCATTGTAATATTGGGTAAAATATTGGGTAAAATTGAACTAGTCCACTGTAGGTTGGAATATCAATATTGAAGGAATTTCATCACAATTATTTAATACACAATTTTAAAACATTTAAACTTTGCATATTTTTTATTTATTTATTTTTTTTTTTTAACTTAGATATTTCCATCTTTACTAATTGGCACAATTTTTTTTTCAAAACTTATTAAGCAAGTTGAGGATAAAAAAAAAAAAAAAAATAAATAAATAAAAATAAAATATGTTCAATAAAATAATATTTAAGGGAGGTAACTCAATACCTCGAACAGACACTAGTAATAATAATAACAAATAATGATAATGAAAATGAAAAATAACATAGATCTACTATTATAAGGATTAAAATAAAAATGAAATAGATTTAATAACAATAATAATGAAAATAAAAAAAAAAAAAAAAAAAAAAAAAAAAAAAACTATATAAAATAATAATGAAAATAAAAAAATGAAATACACAAATTAATAATAATTTTTACATATTCATGAGCTATATTTAAAGTCATTAGCTGTATTGGTACAAAGAATACATACCCTGTCTGAACAAAGAGAGAGACTATTCCCCTAAAGGTGGCCACTAAGTTACATGAACTGGTAACATATGAATACATGCATCAAAGGTGCAAACATTACAAAAACGACACTAAAACATGAAACAAATAGAACCACAACAGAATTTACACCTTGGAAGTCTTCTTAGATGTAGTGACAAATTAATTTAATGTGCGGATGCACACTTGACACGCGGCACTGCGAGTAATCTATGACTTCCAGATTTTGGGCCTGTGACTTCCAAATCTTAAAAGGTGGAAGTCATGACTTCCTGATTCAAAAAGTTAGTGCAAGCACTGTATGCCATAAAAAATCGATTTTCAGTTTTTGATATATCAAGAAAGTAGAATACTTAATGAGCATTTTGCAATTTATCTTTCCTTTCTAACGTAATTATTAAAGATTTTATGGGGGTTTGAAACAAGGAGGTGTCAACGTAAAGACACTCTTTAATGACGTTGCGTTGTAACGTCGCGTTAATTTTTAACGTTTGAACACACAGAAAACATTGCAAAACATTTTTTTTTTTTAAATATTCAAATTCATCGAACCGCGGAGTTTAATTTCAGCAAAATTTCTGCTTTTTATTTACATGTCAATGGAAATCACTAAAATATTACTCCTCTGAAAACGTCGAGTTAAACGAGTCCCTTAAGTCCCCTGGATAAAAAGTCTCATTTCCGAGTCCAGATAACTTCTTACGATCAGCTGATGTTCTCGTCGGTGTTCCGTGAATCCTCTCAACACAGAATTAGTGGACCGAGGACAAGAAGTGAAACGGAGAGCGGATAAGCTATTCGATCTACTGAGAGACCAGCGGAAAGGCTGACATCCGGGTGCCCTCAAAGACGTCGACCGTGGCCATGCCGTCTTTCAACGAAGGACTGGGATGCGTCACTCAGCATCATTCAAACCGACTACAGCATACACATAACTCAGCGTTCTTCACATGCCGTGAATCAAAAGTGGCGAAACTTCCCAATGCCACGCATGGTGAAAAATAGAGACAAAAGAATGCGTACCATTGACCCACACAAGCCATTTACCTAGAGTTTTGTACCGCTCACTCTTATTGCACCTTGCCGATATGTCAACAACCTGGCAAGTTGGACCACGTTATTGATGGTCCTTTTTCTGTATCGCTTATTTTCCATTCCAAAGCAAACTTCGCGGCATATAAACACTTGGTGTGTCAATCTATTGTGTGTACATGTCTTTCATTAGGCCCTATTCGAGATGCCATATGGACCCATAGTTACTCGAAAAACGGAACTCTCCATACAAATCCAAAACAACTTGGACTTATACAACTTGAAGCGCAGACAAAAAAAAAAAATAAAAAATAAAAAAAATAAAATTATCTGAAACTTGGAAATGTCGTGCAACGACGTGCAGCACGTGAATTAATTGTGCCGCCTATGCAATCATGCGATAAATTTGGTACCCAGTATTTTTTAAGTTTGCATGCGTCAAATTTTATTTTCTCTCTGAAAAATAGCAAAAATTATCCAAGTTCGTTTCATCACGAGGATTAGGAATTTCTAATTAACTTTTAATGATGATTTTAATAACGATATTTCATGAAACTGAGAACAAGTTTTCGAGCTGGGTTGCATTTTAGCGTGTTGTTGGCGTTGTTGCATGACAGTCCGTTCGGCAGATTAAGACTCACGCAATAAGAATTATTTGCAGTTTTAGGAGATTTTGAACCCTCAAAAAGAATCATCTGATGTCCCCTGAACCATCTACATGTACTTTCTTCTGAGTTACCACCGGGTAGTGCTTCGGAAGTTAAGCAGCCGATTTAAAACATGATTTTGTCACATACATTCTAAAATATTTCTTAAGTCAAAGCTGTAGTCTTCCTTCCCAACTGGCAAAGTTCTGGTGATATGTCTGAAACATGCTTATGAAAACGGACATTGATTTCCGACATGATATCAACTGTTCTCTATGAGCGTAACATAATGGTTAAACGTTTCTGCCAATGCTTGTACTTTTGCGAGGTTCGATTTTTGCAAAAAATGCGACCCAATAGGCTGTCACCAATAGGCGAGATTTGGGTATCTCGAGATCATGAATTTGCGTAACCATCAGAATAAAGTTGACACTAACTAAACTGCCACCACGGATCAGCCTTCACCGGCTGATCGTGGCGTGTGCCAGAAAGGCAGGTAAATTCGTAACAATAATAGAAATAAAACTGAGATGAGCCACTTGCCTTGGAAACCAAGTTGTGGCTTCGATCATGATCCTGGCTAGCCTTTTGGACCCTATGGGCGGTTTGCCTTTATTACGTCAGGGTGAATATTTGTCACCAACATGACAGGCATATGTCGAAACATTAAATCGAAGACGACGAAAACTGTTAAATCGGTCGTAAAAACACCAAACATTGAAATAATGATCCCTGGCCTATTCATCCCCAATCTCCCCTACGAGTTAGGTTTTTTTTTCAAGGGAAATAATTCATCAAATATAGTCATTAATTCTTTATTTTGACAAAATCGGGATAGATTTACTTAATTCAACCTGTTTATATGCTTTTTGAAAATAAATTCAGTATTATGGTATAGAAATTACACGCACTAAAGGTACACTTTTTATAACTTTTGAAGAAATAACGTTTAAGAGAGAAATGTAAATTCACTAGCATAATTATTTTAATTTTTATCAATGACAGGTATATATACTCACATTTTTTTCGACAAGTATCCCGATTGTCATCCCTAATTAAAACTATTTTGTATTTTCTCTCTCCTCTCCTCTCTCTCTCTCTCTCTCTCTCTCTCTCTCTCTCTCTCTCTCTCTCTCTTCAATATAGGTATCAAACATGGGGTTCTATGCATTAATATCTGCAGGGCCTCCCCCCCCCCCCAAAAAAAAAAAACAGAGACAATGTTTATTTCAATTAATAAAGACAAAAGCAATTAACGCAATTAGGTGTTCATTTAACCGTGGGAGAAGTTAAATACGGCAATGGAAACGCTAAATCCATTGACAATATTGTAGCGGAGTTTCTAAACTTCCAAATAAATGCAACATTACGCAAATCGGCGAATGCATAGCTTAAATAAAGCCAGAAATGTCGGGACGTATTTGTGGCAGACGACGAACAATTAGCGCGCAAAATTGCTCTGACGTAACGTCGCGTTCTCGACGTCATTTTCTCACGTTCAACGTCGTATGTCATAAGGTCGATTTCTATCTGGAAAGGCTCATTTCATATTGATGATCAAGACAAAGAATATCAACATCAAAGTCTGGGTGGGGGGTAAGATAAACCGCCCTGGACAGGTTACCCCCCTGTCCTTTTACCAATTAGTTTCTACTTTTCCGACACTGAAAACAAGTTTATAGGATCTGTTTTGTTATTTTAATTCAATATTCAATATTCTTTTATATGCAGATGCTTTGTATAGAAAATATAGTTATAATTGGGTGGGGGGCAAGATAACCTGCCCTGGACAGGTTACCCCCCAATAAGTTTCCACTTTTGCCATACTGAAAACAACTTTTTAGGACTTGTCTTGTGATCTTAATCCAACATTTTCATTTTTGGATAGTTAAAAAAATGTGTATAAAAATCAATCACAACCAATACTTGAAACTGGGTGGGGGGCAAGATAAACCGGCCTGGACAGCTTGCCCCCCGGGGGTGAAGATATCCAGGGTGGGGGCAAGATTTCCCGGGACAGCTTACCCCCCGGGGGGGTAAGCCAACCACGGTCATCTTACCCCCCGGGGGGTAAGCTGTCCAAGGGGTAAGATAAACTGGGACACCGGTTTTCTCATGTAGGTAGGTATCAAACCCAGGACCTCTTACTCAGAGTACAGGCCCATGGGTAAACTAGAAATTGGCTGCAAGCAAGGCTTTCAGTATACCCCCGCAAAATTATCTGAAGCTGGCCAATAACTTCCTAAGTCAAACATGCAGAAAATTTGTCAAAGATATCTTTTCAGCATTATAATCCTTCATGTACATCCTCAGTATGCCAGTCACATCTATAAGATAATAAAAGAATATATTGAAAGCTTGAGGTTGATTTCACTGTATGCACTATGATCATTGTTTATCATGAGAAATGGTAAAAAAAATGGCTAAGTTAAATAAAAGCTGTAAATTTGTCAAAAATTAATTTTGGACCTCTCACTCAGAGAACAGGCCCATGAGTAAACTAGAAATTGGCTGCAAGCAAGGCTTTCAGAATACCCCCCACACAAAATTATCTGAAACTGGCCAATAACTTCCTAAGTCAAACATGCAGAAAATTTGTCAAAGATATCTTTTCAGCATTATAATCCTTCATGTACATCCTCAGTATGCCAGTCACATCTATAAGATAATAAAGAATATATTGAAAGCTTGAGGTTGATTTCACTGTATGCACTATGATCATTGTTTATCATGAGAAATGGTAAAAAAATTGGCTAAGTTAAATAAAAGCTGTAAATTTGTCAAAAATTAATTTTTCAGCATGAAAATTATTCATGCACATCTAAAATCTAAAATCTAAAATACATCTGGAACAAATCTACAAAGAATTTAAAAGATACCACTGAAAGCCCTAGGAGGAGTTGATTTCACAAAGTAATGAAAGTATGCATTACCAACCATTATTGTAAACAAGCAATGGTAAAAAATGGCTATGTTAAAAATGCTGTAAATTTGTCAAAAATTATTTTTTTAGCATTATAATTCTTCATGCACATCTTGAATATGTGTGGAACATATATGCAAAGTATTGAAAAGAAATACTGAAAACCCTACACAAACAATGCACTACCAACCACAAGCGATGGTCAAAAATGGCTATGTTAAAAATTGCTGTAAATTTGTCAAAAATTATTTTTTCAGCATTAAAATTCTTCATGCATATCTTCAATATCTGTGGAACATGTCTACAAAGTATTGAAAAGAAATACTGAAAGCCCTAGGAGGAGTTGATTTCACAAACTATGCATTACCAACCATTATTGTATATAAGCAATGGTCAAAAAATGGCTATGTTAAAAATGCTGTAAATTTGTCAAAAATTATTTTTTCAGCATTATAATTCTTCATGCACATCTTCAATATGTGTGCAACATGTCTGCAAAGTACTGAAAAGAAATACTGAAAGCCCTAGGAGGAGTTGGTTTCACAAACTATGCACTACCAACCATTATTGAATATGGCAATTATCGAAAATTGGCTAAGTTCAAAATGCTGTAAATTTGTCAAAATTCATTTTTTCAGCATAATACTTCTTCATGCACATCTTCAATATGTGTGGAACATGTCTGCAAAGTATCAAAAGAGACTAGAATTTGTTTTCTAAGTGAAAACTGATGTCTCCCCCCTTTCTACGTGCATGTCCAAAATATGCAAGCAAGAGTTATAGTTCTTGTGCATCACATATCCTGTCATTCTGTTTTATAAGTGTACGTACCAAGTTTCATTGAAATATCTCTTACGGTTTTCAAGTTATAGAGCTGGCACAAAATTGTATGGAAAATAATCAAAGGGAAATAACTCCAAAGATATGAAAGCAAGAGTAATGATTCTTGTGCATGACACATCGTCTCATCATGCTGTATAAGTGTACCATGTTTCATTGAAAAATCTTAAATGGTTTTTGAGTTATAGAGCAGACACAAAGTTGTATGAAAAATAATCAAAGGGAAATAACTCCAAAGATATGCAAGCAAGAGTTATGGTTCTTTAGCATGACACATCATCTCATCGTGCTTTATAAGTGTACAAAGTTTCATTGAAATATTTCTTACGGTTTTCAAGTTATAGAGTGGACATGAAATTGTATGGAAAAATAATCAAAGGGAAATAACTCCAAAGATATGAAAGCAAGAGTTATAATTCTTGTGCATGACACATCGTCTTATCGTGCTTTATAAGTGTACCAAGTTTCACTGAAATTTCTCTTTTCAAGTTATAGGGTGGACACGAAATTGTATGGAAAATAATCAAAGGGAAATTACTCCAAAGATATGCAAGCAAGAGTTATGGTTCTTTAGCACGACACATTATCTCATCGTGCTTTATAAGTGTACCAAGTTTCATTGAAATAACTCTTACGGTTTTCGAGTTATAAAGCTGACACGAAATTGTATGGAAAATAATCAAAGGGAAATAACTCATAAAATACTCAAGCCAGAGTTATGGTTCATGTGCATGACACATCGTCTAATGCTTAATAAGTGTACAAAGTTTTATTGAAAAATCTTAAACGGTTTTCAAGTTATACAACGGACAAAAAATTGTATCGAAAAAAATCAAAGGGAAATAACTCCAAAAATACTCAAGCTAGAGTTATGGTTCTTGTGCATGACACATCGTCTCATCGTGCTTTATAAGTGTACCAAGTTTCATTGAAAAAAAAAACAGTTTTTAAGTTATACAGCGGACATGACATTGTATCGAAAATAATCAAAGGGAACTAACTCCAAAAATAATCAAGCTAGAGTTATGCTTCTTGCGCATGACACATCGTCTCGTCGTGGTTTACAAGTGTACCAAGTTTCATTCAAAAATCTTTAACGGTTTTCAAGTTATAGAGCGGACACGATTTGTGACGGACAGACGGACGGACGGACAGACAGACAGACAGACGGACGGACGGACGCACGGGGAAAAACAATATGTCTCCCGACCCTGTCGGGGGGAGACATAAATATTGAAAGCTGTAGGAGGAGTTGATTTCACAAAGTATGCACTATTAGCACTATGGCAAACATTCTATGTATAGGTTTAAAAAGTCCCATAACTAGAAATTGGCTGCAAGCAAGGCTTTCAGTATACCCCTTCAAAATTATCTAAGGCCAATAACTTCCTTTAAGTCAAACATGCAAAACATTTGTCAAAAATATCTTTTCAGCATTATAATCCTTCATGAAAATCCTCCGTATGTCTGACTCATGTCTGTAAGGTATTAAATAATATACTGAAAGCTCAGGGAGCAAAATTATTGTTGATTTCACTGTACACTGTTGATCATTATTTATCATGAGAAATGGTCAAAAATTGGCTATGCTAAAAAAAAGCTGTAAATTTGTCAAAAATAAATTATTCAGCATAAGAATTATTCATGCACATCTGAAATATATCTGGAACAAGTGTGCAAAGAATTCAAATGAAACAATGAAAGCACTAGGAGGACTTGATTTCATAAAGTATGCTCTACCAGCCGTATTGTATATTAGCGATGGTTGAAAAATGTCTAAGTTGAAAAATGCTGTAAATTTGTCAAAAATTATTTTTTCACCAATAAAATTCTTTATGCACATCTTCAATATGTCTGTAAAATGTCTGCAAAGTATTGAAAAGAATTACTGAAAGCCCCAGGAGGAGTTGGATTTCACAAAGTATGTACTATCAACCATAATTGAATATAAGCAGAAATGGTCAAAATTGGCTAAGTTTAAAAAGCTGTAAATTTGTCAAAACTAAAATTTTCAGCATAAAAATTCTTCATGCACATCTTCAATATATCTGGAACAAATCTGCAAAGAATTAAAAAGAAACAATGAAAGCCCTAGGAGGAGTTGATTTCACAAAGTATGCACTTCCAACCATTATTGTATGTAAGCAATAGTCGAAAAATGGCTAAGTTAAAAAATGCTGTAAATTTGTCAAAAACTATTTTTTCAGCATTATAATTCTTCATGCACATCTTCAATATGTCTGTAACATGTCTGCAAAGTACTGAAAAGAAATACTGAAAGCCCTAGGAGGAGTTGATTTCACAAAGTATGAATGTAAGCAATAGTCGAAAAATGCCAAAGTTAAAAAATGCTGTAAATTTGTCAAAAATTATTTTTTTCAGCATTATAATTCTTCATGCACATCTTCAATATGTCTATAACATGTCTGCAAATTACTGAAAAGAAATACTGAAAGCCCTAGGAGGAGTTGATTTCACAAAGTATGTATGTAAGCAATAGTCGAAAAATGGCAAAGTTAAAAAATGCTGTAAATTTGTCAAAAATTATTTTTTCAGCATTATAATTCTTCATGCACATCTTCAATATGTCTGTAACATGTCTGCAAAGTACTGAAAAGAAACACTGAAAGCCCTAGGAGGAGTTGATTTCACAAAGTATGCACTACCAACCATTATTGAATATAAGCAATTATAGAAAATTTGCTAAGCAATTATAGAAAATTTGCTAAGTTAAAAATGCTGTAAATATGTCAAAAATGATTTTTTCAGCATGACAATTGTTCATGCACATCTGCAATATATTTGAAACATATGAGCAAAATATTAAAAGGAAACATTGAAAGCTGTAAGAGGAGTTGATTTCACAAAGTATGTACTTTCAGTACTATGGCAAACATGTTATAGGAAGACTTAACCAGAGGACCAATGGTCCTGTAAACGCTCACCTGAGATCTGTTGTACGTATATACCAATAAACATGTTTGCATATTATGGAAAAAGGCCCCAGTAAAGGGGCAGATGATTCCCTGGTGTCCATTATTTTTCTTCATAATAATCAATATCCTGTCCATTTGCAAATTGCCTGCAAGTCTTTCCCTTCAACCGACAAAAAACAGTTATCCCCATTCAAAGGCATAGGCAACCTATGTTGACCTTGTCGTAAAATAGGTCAAGGTCATCACAGGGTCATGATTTATATATACATTGTAGTCCTTAAGCCATTGATGTTTCATGCCAAGTTTTGTTGAAATCGGTCCACCGGTTCCAGAGAAGAAGATTTTGGAAGGGTTTTTACCATATATGGGCATGGCGGCCATCTTGGTCGTGTGACCTGGATCATTTATATACACATTGGTTCCCTCATTCTATAAATGCTTCACATAAAATTTGGCTTGGATTGGCCAAGTGGTTTCAGAGAAGAAGATGTTTGAATATTTTGGTAATATACATGTATATTGCCCCGGGGTAGGGGCATATGAGCCCATGGGTCCATTTTTTTCTTCAGAATCATTAATATTCAGTCAAACTACCCATTCCTGCAAGATTTTCACCTCAAATTACTTTTTAAAAGTTTTCCCCATTCAAATGCATAGGCGACCTATGTTGACCTTGCCATAAAAAAGGTCAAGGTCATCACAGGGTCATGATTTATATACACATTGTAGTACTTGAGCCATCAATGCTCCATGCCAAGTTTCTTTGAAATCAGTGTACCGGTTCCGGAGAAGAAGATTTTGGAAGGGTTTTTACCATATATGGGCATGGCGGCCATCTTGGTTATGTGACCTTGATTATTTATATACACATTGGTTACCCCTTCCTTTTGATGCTTCACATAAAATTTGGCTTTAATTGGCCAAGCGGTTTCAGAGGAGATGATGTTTGAATATTATGATAATATACATGTATATTGCCCCGGGGTGGGGGCATATGAGCCCCTGGGGTGCAAATTTTTTCAGAATCATTAATATTCAGTCCTACTGCCCATTTCCTGCAAGACTTTTACTTAAAATGACATTTTAAAAGTTTTCCCCATTCAAATGCATTGACGACCTATGTTGACCTTGCTGTAAAATAGGTCAAGGTCATCACAGGGCCATGATTTATATACACATTGAAGTGCTTGAGCCATCGATGCTTCATGCCAAGTTTCGTTGAAATCGGTCCACCGGTTCTGGATAAGAAGATTTTTGAAGGGTTTTTACCATATATGGGCATGGCGGCCATCTTGGTCATGTGACCTGGATTTCTTATATACACATTGGTTCCCCCTTCCTATAGATGCTTCATATAAAATTTGGCTTTGATTGGCCAAGTGGTTTCAGAGGAGAAGATCTTTGAAATTGTGGACGGACGACGGACGGACGACGGACGGACGACGGACGGACGCCGGATCATGGCCATCCTATAAGCTCACCTTGTGAGCCTAACGGCTCAGGTGAGCTAAAAAGTCCCATAACTCTTGCAATACTGACCCTTTGGCCCCTAAATTCATACCACACATGTATTGTCTGATGGTGCAAGTGTGGTGAAAATTTGAAACAAATCAGGCAAAAGATACTCAAGTTATTCAGCAAAGATGTCCAAATGTTGACGGAATGACGGAATCACGGAATGACGGACAGGCTGAAAACAGTATACCCCCCTAAAACTTCGTTTTGCGGGGGGTATAACTATAACAAAACTGACCCTTTGGCCCTTAAATTCATATCACACATGTGTTGTCTAATGGTACAGGTGTGTTGAAAATTTGAAGAAAATCTGGCTGTCACAAATCGGTCCGGATGCAAAGAACTAGGATCTAGCCAATTGGAGTTGAGAGTCAACAACTCTCCTTCATGTCCAAATTTTAATACAATGCAAAGAAGACACCACAACACGAAAGACGGGGACAAGAACAACATATCATACACAACATTCAATGATATTCAGTATTTTGCTAATTGGGGTATGTTTTATGTTAACAATGCTTTCAAGGTCAAATGAGTCTCTATCTCCGGAATTACTGCTGATATTCAGGTAAAAATATTGTTAATATATTGCATAAAACTAATCAACTTTCACATGAAAGTCAGTATCATCATGCTAAATTCTGCATCACAAATCATAGCATTATTTTGTCCACCAAGTAATAATAGCTATGCCGTTGTATTGTTACATTGTCCACGGAGTAGTAACGACACACATAAATAAGCGGAATAATGTTGCATTGTCCACAAAGTAGAAACATTATTCTAATTCTCCACTGTCAAAATTCGCCACCAAGGATCGTCGTCTAACCACGATAATGTTTCCATGTATATTCAGATAACGTCTATCAAGCATTTACATCCACATTAAACTGCTATGTCAAATGTTATCAACCGGTGTTATCAAACCATTTTTACCAGTGTTACAATATTTGATCACAAATGTTATTAACTGGTGTTACTAAACACATTCACCGGCGTTATCCAACTATCACGACAGTCACGAATCGAACGTTACTGAATTACTGGCGTATATTATCGTGCGCACCATTACATCTTCCACTAAGTAGTAATGATTAGAAATTTAGTTCTAGCACGAGATATTTCAGAATATCAGAGTATCTAAAAGTTATTTCCATGTTTTGTAATTATGTATATGACCATTCATTCATCAACCACAAACTGTCTCGAATCTTAAAACACTCCAGATAAGGCCAATGTCCCATTAACTGCACTCTGAAGCTTGGCCCATGTAAGGTTGAACCATCCCCGACATCAACTTCTTTGATGTAAGACCCCACTTTGGACTAGAGGCTAGACCCAGGACTGGACGTATACATAAACCACCTAAAACGAGAGTGAAAGGGCCTTTGCTGGAAGGGCGGTAATGGTCATTAAGAAATAAATCAATTCACGGCCGAGACATTTGCAAAATACATGAAATTTCAAAGTAAACTTTTCGGACATGACATACAATTAAAATATTGCAAATTCCAAAATTCGCACAATTTCAGGAATAGGGGAAGGGAAGGGAACCCATGGAACTTACAGTATCCCTCAGAATTCTTCTTCACTCAATGAGAATAATTTTATTTACAGTTTATACACAATTTTTGTTTTTCTTTGCTCATGTTCATGTTTTAGATATGGTTTATGGTTTGATATAATATCTATCAAGGTCTTTAATGCTCAACAGGAATCATGATCAGACTGTTTAACATTGATAAGATGGTGACAACACCTGCATCACACACCTGCATGAAGTTGGATAGCCTCTTAGTGGTGTTATGCAATTCAGATTCTAAATCAAACAGTTTCTGTTATGTAACTATAAATAATTGTCTGGCCAATGCAATGCTGAGTCAACATCAAAGATTTCTCTTATGTCACTATGTATAACTGTCTAGATGGTACTAGGTTACTGATAAGCAGTTCTTGGTTCAGTGTTCAAATTGGATCAGTTTAATGAACATGTCTGTTAAGCTATTATTATTCACATGGAATGTTATTAATTTTGGGATAATAACTTGTTTTCTTCTAATATTAACATTTTCCTAATACTTTCATGGATTGAATTCAAAGTGCAATGGATTAACCGTAGGATAATGACATATATGTATTAACACTTATACATGTATATTGGATTATAAAGGATTCTTGAGTAACATTTTTCTATCATTTATCACATTATTGTGATATATTCAGTTATGATTAAGGATACCATATTATGTTGGAACATTAGAATCTTTCATATAAAACAGCGCATTAAATCAACAGAAAGGCAATTCCACCAATCCAGGATTCTTCATTTAGATCACCATGACTAGGCAGAGTTTATACTACATGAATTCCAGGTTCTCGTATATGGTTACATGGGATAATGTGTAACTAATGCTTTTCCTTTTCTGCTTGAATTCATGTAATTTATGGTGCATATGACTTACATTTAGTATAAAAGAAATCCCCATCTTGGACAATTTAGTATAAAAGAAATCCCCTTCTTGGAATGTGTATGGGGCAAAGCATGGTTTTGTGGAGTACCAAAGCTTAAAAGCCTTCCGGTGTTAGAGAAAGATCAGACTCTTAACTTCTCATGGTTGATTAAGCTGTGTATCGCACGCAGGCACCCAAGTCAACAGCTTGCCTTAAACAGATTCGCTAAATTTCCATGCAGTCTTCAATTCCTTATGGTGGAATCAACAAGTGTCCAGATTAAGTGCCATCATGGGCTTTTCTATGCCATTTTTGTGTTAAAGTAAAGCAGAGCATTTTGTTTTTAGTTAAGTGTCTAGTCTGTGCCAGTGTTTATGCAATAAGCAAATCATTCCTATTGTGTCAGCAATTTAAGGCTTTAAATTTGTGTCTTTCTTTATTAAGGGTTCGGAATTATTCTTTTGGTGGAATTAGTTTATTTTAATTCTATTGGTGGAGTTTAAGGGCAGAAAGGTTGAGATATAGTGGCATTATGTGTTTTTGAAGCCATCTTTTGTGTTAGAAAGAAAGCAGAGCATTTTTTTTTTTTTTTTAAATTAGTGTCAATTATGTGTCAGTTTATATGGGAAAGGAAGTCATTCCAAGTGTGTCAGTATATAAATCTGATGTCTTTCGTCCAAGTGTTTTTAATTATTCTTTTGGTGGAATTAGTTTATTGCAATTCTGTTGGTGGAGATAGGAGAGCAAGTGTTAAGCATTAGTGAAAATGCTTGGGTGCTGTGTTTATGCATGAAATATATTATGTATGTATATGTTTCCAGCACCGATCATGCTCCAATGCTATAAACCTGTCATAGTTTGTATTCTAGTTTTATCTAGTTATCTAGCTCTTCAAGCAGCCTCGGTTGCAGTGCTGAGTACTGATCCAAGTCATAAGTTTGTTCAGATTGAAGTTCAAATGCTGGTTAATAAGATTAATATTATGGTCAAATACCATAGCTCTTTTCTATTTTAAACTCTCACACAAGAGAGGCTGAGAAGCATGCTGTGTATGCAATTTTATTACCATCAGTCCGGCAGCAGAAAGTTTAAGATCGCTGTTTTCTTAATCACTTGATAATCTCACTGCTGTGTCTGGTGTGGGTTCAAGCCCCACACTGGCCACATGTAAGACAAGCCAAGTTCTGCTTGCAGGTGTGTTAGGTGTTTTTTCTCGGGGGTTCTCACATTTTTCACCCAGCTACAGATTGGCCCGCCTCTTATGAGCTGAAAGAATCTTGAAGGGACGTAACACCAAATTGGGAAACAAAAATTAAATAGCCTGCTCATGGGCCATCTGATTACTGGTTATTCTCCTGATCCTGTCCAGGATAAGTGATGGGTCAAACCATCCATGTCACAGATTGAAAGTTTTCATTCTTTTCTGATATGGAGTAAGACATAGAGGGTTTCATTCAGTCTAAGATGCTTGTTTGTAAAAATCATGTTGTGATTTAGCACAGTAAAGAATGGTTTAAATTTATGTCATCAGGTTAATCTTTATTGGGGAATTGTCCATATGACAAGTTCAGGATAGATGCAGTGAGTACTCTAGCCATATGATAATCTCAAGCTTAATATGGTCATGTCATGCACCTCGTCTCTACTGCTGGATCGCACAGCATCATGCACTAGTATATGGTTTGCCCAACCTCTTCTCGACTGTTGGATCGACTAGCAGCCGCACAAGCGCTGGATCACCCAGCCTCGTCTCTTACTGCAGGATCACCAAGCATCATGCACTAGCCCTGAATCTATCAGTCTCGTATCCACTGTTGGATCGACTAGCAGCACGCACTAGCGCTGGATCTACCAGCCTCGTCTCCACTGTTGGGTCGACTAGCAGCACGCACTAGCGCTGGATCTACCAGCCTCGTCTCCACTGTTGGATCGACTAGCAGCACGCATAGCGCTGGATCTACCAGCCTCGTCTCCACTGTTGGATCGACTAGCAGCACGCACTAGCGCTGGATCTACCAGCCTCGTCTCAAACTGCTGGAATGCACAGCATAATGCACTAGCCGCTGGATCACCCAGCCTCGTCTCCACTGCTAGATCACCAACAGCATGCACTAGCCGCTGGATCACCCAGCCTCGTCTCCACTGCTAGATCACCAACAGCATGCACTAGCCGCTGGATCGCCCAGCCTCGTCTCCACTGCTAGATCACCAACAGCACGCACTAGCCGCTGGATCGCCCAGCCTCGTCTCCACTGCTAGATCAGCCAACAGCACACACTAGCCGCTGAATCACTCAGCCTCGTCTCAATCTGCTGGATCGCCCAGCATCATGCACAACACTGGATCACCCAGCCTTGTCTCCACTGCTAGATCGGCCAACAGCATGCACTAGCTCTGGACCGCCCAGCCTCTACTCTTTTTCATCTCAATCACTGGATCACTTTGCATCATGCCACTGGATTGCCAGGGTCATACCTGGAGGGAGGATCATGATTCTTTTTAGGAGCACAAACTAAGAGGATCATGGCCTTACTCAGTCTGAAGCCTCATATTTTTGTCATATCGGCTCTGGGAAATCAAAATCATTTAAAGTGTTGGACAATTCCTCAGTTAGATTCTCCAAAGCTCAAATATTCAAAGCCAAGACAGAACCAATTTTGAGATGTCGTAATTTAGTGCTTTTAGCAAAGCATTTAGTAATGATTAGTATATGCTGATTACTATGGTTTGTTTATAAGTTAGAATAATTTTAGGTGTTATATACATGAAAATATGCTATGCTATTGTTTCAATATTATACACAGTGACTATTAGTGATTGCTTAACAGTATAGTTGCATTGATGCAGAGGTATCTTCTAGGCACCAATTTAAGCTGTGTGGATTGTACTCGGGTATTATCTACTAGGCAGTCACTGACCAGTACAGCATGGGGTGCATAACTATGATATCAACTGATCACAATAATCACAGCAAGTATGTGCCCAAGTGTTCATATGCAATAAAATCTTAAGGTGCAGTCTTAATAGAATTTAATTACACCAAACACCTGTTAGAGTGACCAGCTGCAAGTCACTTAGAGTCTGTTAGGATGCATATAATGTTCATTAAGGTTTTGTTTAACATAATAATGGATAAACGATCTGCATGGAGATTCCTGCAGATGCAGCAGGGGCCATATGATTGACAATTTGACAGCTTTGGGACTTATGATGAACAGCTATTATGGACACTGCAAAAGTAGCTTAACCAAACAATTTGCAGTTGTGTCACAGGGTGTCCATTCAGAATAGAGATAGAAGTAAACAGATCTTAGTGGTGGTAATGAAATTGTGGCATTTACATGTGTTTCGAACTAGCCATGTTTAGCTCATGCACCTTTGTTTGCCTTCCAACTAGGCAAACTTAGGGCCAGTTTGAGACCTCAGTTAGGCGAAAGAACTTGCACTAGGTTCCATCCAAATAACTACTTCTGTGGTGCAGTGGATAAGTCACTCTCCCTGTAAACCAGGGGTTGCAGTACTGGTCTTACCAGAGAAAGAAAAATACTTAAATTTAATGTCATGATATTTTTAAATGTAGTAAGTAAGTAAGTATTTTGTTTGACCATGACAACCTACTGCTCTACATTATACATAGACGTATAGCTGTACCAGGATTTTCTACTACTGGTGCTGGGTTGTATCCATGAGCAAGATACACCCATGAACAATGGCTCTGTCTTTACATGACTAAATGTTGACATTTTAGACTGGGATAGTATTAAGCCCTATCAGGATAGCATCATAGTGTGCTTATAAGGATGCAAGAACCTGCATTCATATTTCATCTGATCAAACGTAGTTATGTATGAATTTCATACCATTGATTTATATGTTTGTAATGTTTGCATGTTATAGATTGATTGACCTAGTTATTCTATTTCACTGGCATGGTTATAAAATTATACGCCGAGGAGTCTACACAAGCATGATCAACAACTTATGATGGGATCGAACAGAGGACCCTATGATTATGCTTCAGATCATGTCTTTAAACATGCCTTTATTAGATAGCCATCAACCTTACAGTGAGTAAGGACTTGGGATGTGTTTCACAACTTGTTCTCATGTCTCATCTGAATAGCAATTAGAGTTGGCTCCATCATGACATGCCTAAAATAGTTGATTGGGATAAAGCTCAAACAAACAAACAAATGAGCAATTTTTCAGAGCTTCATTGCCAACTTATATTTACAGGGATTTGATTGTCAATGATATCCTTCTTCATTGTGTTGGTAATACATGTATTTGTACATGGGAAGAATGATTTGTTTCTCATTACTGGCAGTAAGGCCAAGGTTTCCATGAATTTTTCTCCAAAAAATAAAAGGAGTTTTTTATATATGGTTTTAGCCCAGGCTTTTCTGCCTTATAATGAGTCACAACGGAGACCAAGTTTTGCTTTCATTGTTTTCTTTCAATTTTGTACAATTGGTATAAAATTGGAAGGGCATAATGAGTAGCTGGTCTGGAACTTATTAAATTTTGCGTGCTTTATTTACATTAAGTTACTCATCAGTATTGCAATCATGGCTCTAATATTTTGGGGGCCTCACTTGCTACCGCAAATTCGTTTGGCCTTTTTACCCCAAAATATCATGCTTTATCAAGCAAGTATGCAAAAGTCAGGCTAACCTGAGTATGGGATTTACCTACGCAGTAGCAATCTTCAGGTCACATGCAATTCTTTCGGTTCAACAATTCAGTACCATGTCTGATACCGCAATTCGGAGTCCAGCTTATATATAAAAGGCAAGCAAGCATTAACAATCAAAGTCTAGATGACCTATTCACATCTGTTCATACTCAGACAATACCATGACATGCATCGCTATTATGCTTGGAAAGACCACTTTTCATGCACCGTTTCATGCTTGCTACAGCCTAAAAGAGGAATCGATTCACTGATGCTGAACGGCATTCATAGTTTAGTAGTCCGACTGTAGGGTTGATCCCCAGGTTAGCCAAAGCAATTCAAGATAGTAGAAGTGAGCTGCCCCCAAGAAAGAGCCAAAGTTGTTATTTTTATTTTATGTAAATGGTAGAAGTGTGTACATATTGTTTCTTGTGTTAAGTTTTAAGCTTTAGAGATATGATTAGTATTTTGTTTGTGATAACTGAATAAACCATGTCTAAATTTATCAACTTGTTTTTTGTGTATAAAATGAGAATAATTTTATTTACAGTTTATACACAATTTTTGTTTTTCTTTGCTCATGTTCATGTTTTAGATATGGTTTATGGTTTGATATAATATCTATCAAGGTCTTTAATGCTCAACAGGAATCATGATCAGACTGTTTAACATTGATAAGTTGGTGACAACACCTGCATCACACACCTGCATGAAGTTGGATAGCCTCTTAGTGGTGTTATGCAATTCAGATTCTAAATCAAACAGTTTCTGTTATGTAACTATAAATAATTGTCTGGCCAATGCAATGCTGAGTCAACATCAAAGATTTCTCTTATGTCACTATGTATAACTGTCTAGATGGTACTAGGTTACTGATAAGCAGTTCTTGGTTCAGTGTTCAAATTGGATCAGTTTAATGAACATGTCTGTTAAGCTATCCCGCCTGCCATCCCCAACACCACCATTAGCTAGTCTTCTTTCACAATTATAGGATGAGATATCTTTAGTTTGCTTATTATTAATTTACAGATATGAAATTCAAGGAAACTCTGATTCAGTCTTTGGGGTGGTTTTCTCCTATTATCTGCCAGCATGGCCTTTTTACCCCAAAATATCATGCTTTATCAAGCAAGTATGCAAAAGTCAGGCTAACCTGAGTATGGGATTTACCTACGCAGTAGCAATCTTCAGGTCACATGCAATTCTTTCGGTTCAACAATTCAGTACCATGTCTGATACCGCAATTCGGAGTCCAGCTTATATATAAAAGGCAAGCAAGCATTAACAATCAAAGTCTAGATGACCTATTCACATCTGTTCATACTCAGACAATACCATGACATGCATCGCTATTATGCTTGGAAAGACCACTTTTCATGCACCGTTTCATGCTTGCTACAGCCTAAAAGAGGAATCGATTCACTGATGCTGAACGGCATTCATAGTTTAGTAATCAATTTAAAACTAGAAATTGGCTGCAAGCAAGGCTTTCAGTATACCCCCCGCAAAATTATCTGAAGCTGGCCAATAACTTCCTAAGTCAAACATGCAGAAAATTTCTCAAAGATATCTTTTCAGCATTATAATCCTTTATGTACATCCCCAGTATGCCAGTCACATCTATAAGATATTAAAAGAATATATTGAAAGCTTGGGGTTGATTTCACTGTGTGCACTATGATCATTGTTTCTAATGAGAAATGGTAAAAAATTGGCTAAGTTAAATAAAAGCTGTAAATTTGTCAAAAATTAAATTTTCAGCATGAAAATTATTCATGCACATCTAAAATATATCTGGAACAAATCTACAAAGAATTTAAAGGAAACACTGAAAGCCCTAGGAGGAGTTGATTTCACAAAGTATGCACTACCAACCATTATTGTATATAAGCAATGGTCAATAAATGGCTATGTTGAAAAATGGTGTAAATTTGTCAAAAATCACTTTTTCAGTATTTTAATTATTCATGCACATCTTCAATATGTGTGGAACATGTCTGCAAAGTATTGAAAAGAAATACTGAAAGCCCTTGGAGGAGTTGATTTCACAAAGTATGCACTACCAACCACTATTAAATATGCACTACCAACCATTATTGTATAAGCAATGGTCAAAAAATGGCTAAGTTCAAAATGCTGTAAATTTGTCAAAAATTATTTTTTTCAGCATTATAGTTCTTCATGCACATCTTCAATATGTGTGGAACATGTCTGCAAAGTATTGAAAAGAAATAGTGAAAGCCCTAGGAGAAGTTGATTTCACAAACTATGAACTGCCAACCATTATTGTAAATAAGCAATGGTCAAAAAATGGCTATGTTGAAAAATGCTGTAAATTTGTCAAAAATTATTTTTTTCAGCATTATAATTCTTCATGCACATCTTCAATATGTGCGGAACATGTCTGCAAAATATTGAAAAGAAATACTGAAAGCCCTAGGAGGAGTTGATTTCACAAACTATGCACTACCAACCATTATTGAATATGGCAATTATCGAAAATTGGCTAAGTTCAAAATGCTGTAAATTTGTCAAAATTCATTTTTTCAGCATAATACTTCTTCATGCATATCTTCAATATATCTGGCACATATCTGCAAAGTATCAAAAGAGAATATTGAAAGCTGTAGGAGGAGTTGATTTCACAAAGTATGCACTATTAGCCCTATGGCAAACATTCTATGTATAGGTTTAAAAAGTCCCATAACTCTTGCAAAACTGACCCTTTGGCCCCTAAATTCATATCACATATGTGTTGTCTAATGGTGCAGGTGTGTTGAAAATTTGAAGAACATCGGACAAAAACTACTTAAGTTATTCAGCAAAGATGTCAAAATGTTGACGGAATGACGGAATCACGGAATTACGGAATCACGGAGTCACGGAATCACGGACAGGCTGAAAACAGTATACCCCCCTAAAACTTCGTTTTGCGGGGGGTATAAAACTGAAAGCCCTAGGAGGAGTTGATTTCACAAACTATGCACTACCAACCATTATTGAATATGGCAATTATCGAAAATTGGCTAAGTTCAAAATGCTGTAAATTTGTCAAAATTCATTTTTTCAGCATAATACTTCTTCATGCATATCTTCAATATATCTGGCACATATCTGCAAAGTATCAAAAGAGAATATTGAAAGCTGTAGGAGGAGTTGATTTCACAAAGTATGCACTATTAGCCCTATGGCAAACATTCTATGTATAGGTTTAAAAAGTCCCATAACTCTTGCAAAACTGACCCTTTGGCCCCTAAATTCATATCACATATGTGTTGTCTAATGGTGCAGGTGTGTTGAAAATTTGAAGAACATCGGACAAAAACTACTTAAGTTATTCAGCAAAGATGTCAAAATGTTGACGGAATGACGGAATCACGGAATTACGGAATCACGGAGTCACGGAATCACGGACAGGCTGAAAACAGTATACCCCCCTAAAACTTCGTTTTGCGGGGGGTATAATAAAAGAATTATTTCTTCTTTTCAACAATTGTCCAACACAACTTTCTCTGTCCACATTAGTTGACCAACTGGTTTTACACATGTATATTGTCACCTGAGAATACCTGAGATTTTACAGTTAATCAGTCAAGTATAAAATATTTTCACCTGGACAATACCTGAGTGCAAGTATACTGTACTTCTCAAATAATGTACCTAATCAATTCACTGTAAAACTATACTGATCAACAACAAAAAATCCACTTTGTGACACTGGCAAAAACTACTTAAGCTATTCAGCAAAGATGTAAAAATGTTGACGGAATGACAGAATCACGGAATGACGGAATCACGGAATGACGGACAGGCTGAAAACAGTATACCCCCCGGAAAACGTTTTTCATGCTCAACTCAGCTAAGCATAAAATTTAAACTGCTCATTAATACCAAAATTGTCAAAATATATTTAAATTGGAGGTAACAATTTTAGTCTCAGCTGAGATGAGCATGAAAAAAGTTTTATAACTTCGAAGCCTGTACTATGCCACAGCACTTCCCCACCTGCTGATCAGAATCATGCTCTAACTTTTGACTTCAGACTAACAATGGGAATACATGTTCTACATGTAGACTAATATTACTCAGTGTCCATATGACAATTACCGTCTAAAATAACCCAAAGGAATAATTGTCGTAGTAATAGTAGACTTTTTGCCTATGCAAATACAAAGGCACAGATCAGCTAAGCAGTAACTGCACAGCTGATCGTTGCCTTTGTTTTCACTATAAGGATAGAAAGAACTCTTCTTCCTAAATGTACATCCAAAGTTTCAAGCTTCTGGCCATATTCTGTAGGTACACAGGCCAGTTTGTGTCAGACCTGGTTGGAAACACTGAAGTCCAGTTTGCTCACGTCGCAGCTCATATTTTCTAGGACCACATCTTTGCATCAGAATATGGGGTGCAAGCAGCATTATCACGGCTAACAAACCTTTAAATGCTTAACCGCGGTTAAGAAAAGAAATCCAATTCATGTCCTTCCGGTTTCGCATTACATGGACAAATAAGATAAACAAACTTTTGAAGCATGCGTTTCCAAGTAAAATATTTTTTATCCGAATGTAGATATCGAAAATATTTCAATGCTATTTAATTTGTAATAAATCGTTCTATTTATACCCGAAAGGATTTCAAGAATCGTTTCCTTTTAATCGTGATTTTCATTCCCTCCATACATGGTGAGGTTGCACTGTATATGAAGATAATTTGGGTCATTCACAGGGATATTTTAAGATTTTCATCCATTAAGCCCTTATGAACAGAAAGCAAGAAAACGTATGGATGGTTTGTAATATTATGTAAAGTTTGTTAATACTTTCCTTGCCTCTGACCACTGCATTTAATGCATATATGGTGAAAATCTGTGTCATCAATTTGGTTACGCATTTAATCATTCAAATGATAGCAAAATAATACATATAAAACACATGTATTTTAGATTTTGTTTTTTGTTATTAGTTTTACGCTAAAGTATTAATTGCCACATCATCTTTTCCTCTCTAAATATTTTGTAACTCAAACTAGTTTGTGTTATTTGTAGTGAAAATGTTTGATACACAGATCTACAAATAAAACAAATTTTATGCAATGCATGCAATACAATAATTAAAATGTATATCCTGTTCATGATAACGACCTCACAACATTCTGAATACTTTTGTTTGCCTTTTCCTGGTTTTATGTCATTTAAAACGCTGTCAGAGAGTATCATAACTTGAACTGGTAGAGGTTTTCAAACATATCTTGTAATATATCCTTCAAATTCTTAATGATTAAATGCGTAACCATTTTTACTTCCCTTCAAATCTGCAATGTCGGTCACTAAGAAAACAGAATACTGGCACAGACATAAGTTGCAATAAAGTTGATATATATCTGTAAAATTTGTCGTGGAACAATCACTCCAATTTGATATTTGCCAGCAAATTGCCCAATTTTAGTTGTATTTCAGGAGAGGAACTAAATAAGCAGTACTAAATAAGCAGTTTGCTTCCGTTCTGATCCTGTTTGACTGTGTACATTCATGTTTGTATTATATGAGCCGCCTCGTGGGAAAACCAACAATGTGGTTTTTGAATAGGTCCGACACAAACCGACCTGTACAAGCACAGAAAAGAGCTAGAAGCTTGAAATTTTGGATTTAAGTAGAAGAGGAATTGTACTATCCGAGTAGTGAAAACAAAGGCGCTGATCAGCTATTACCGCGAAGCTGATCTGCGTCTTTGTTTTCGCATATGCAGATTGTTGGTTTTCTCATGAGGCGGCTCATATGTTATCAGATGAAATAAATATGTTTAAACTAATTTTAGTTGTATTTTGCCGAATTAGACAGTGTTGGAACACCAGGTTCGAAAGAGGGACTAAATAACTCACAGATAATCAAATTATTTTGCCAGCTTCTCTGATGCTGATCAACACTAGTATATAAGTGACAAAATAGCATTCTTAGATAATCGATATATTTCTGTACTAAAATATAATCATCAATCGATCCGAGAAGTGTCTGTTTTGTTTACATTTTCTTGGACCTAAAATGCGTAACCGGAAGGGCATGAATCGATTTTCTTGTCTTAACCGGCAGTTACGCATTTAAAGGTATGTAAAATTTTTGACATTTTTGATATTTTAATTTATGCTCAAATCATTGGTTGTGGGTACTAATGAGTACCAACAATTTATGTTTTGGAAAAAAAAAAAAATAGGTTTGCCTCTGTAAACCCAAGCTTTATTACATAAAAGTGGTGTTAAAGGGTGTATACTTTTCATTAACATGATTCCCTGATGGTTTCACTGCAAACTAAAACTAGCAGTTTTGCACACCAAGCTGGCAAAGCTACTGATATCAGGATTATAAAAAAACAAGTAGCCCAAGGGCAACGATCGCTCACCTGACAGTTAACAAGTACAGTCAATGGACAAAGTGTTTTTTTTTTTTTTTTTTTTTTTTTTTTTTGTTGAAAATCTGATCAAAATTGAAGATGCTGGAGGGGCCACAACACTAAAAATAGATTTTCAAACATTCAAGGGCAGTTAACTCTGCAGTCCAGGGCAGACCTGTCAACCTCCTGAAAATTCTAAGAGGGAGATTGCGCGAAACAGCGATGTATCGACCAAATTAGCATGCAACTTACGCGCGCGCTTTAAGACCTATAAAATTTCAAGGAGGGAGATTTTTTCTTCAGGAGGGAGATTTTTTTGCAGCTTTTCAAAAAGACAATACTTGATATTGGCAAAAAAAAGGAGTATACCACTAGCATTTACTGATACTTTACCCATAAAACAAGGAAAAATTGAGACGGTGTCATACCTTAGGTATTGAAGATTCGCTTGTGCAATTTTCTATAAACAATATGATGCAAAAAACGCAAAGAAACGATGAAATTCGATCGAAAAATCAGTTTCAACATTATTTCTACCAAGGGCGCGGCCATCTTGGTAGTTTTCCCAACGATCATTTGTTACATGCAATCTGATTGGTTCCGAAATCAGCCTAAAAAGTTAATGGCCAATCACAAAGATTGTTTTATCTTTCACCGATTTCATGCTTAAAATAGATCGGAGAACCTCGAATACACCCGAGACTTGCCGAATAGGCTAAAAATAGAAGTCGGAACGATCGAAAATTCCCGAACTCAACCGGAAATTTGCAATGACCTTGACTTTGTTTGTGTAAACACGGAAAAAATCGGGATATGTTTTCTTTTTTGTTTCGGATGTTAAAATTAACCGGTAGACAGCCCGAAACCCGTTAGTTTGGCGTTTTAAATTGAAATCGGACGGGAGGTCGTAAGTCCATGGCAAAACCGTTAGAATAACGGGATACCCGGGAGAGTTGACAGGTCTGGTCCAGGGTCGAATCAGGCTCAAATTCAAACTCATCCAAGATGTTATGGTTATCCTTGTTTCTTTCAAGAATGAAGAAATGAAGAAGATCCGATCAAAGTTGCAGGCGCTAGAGTGGCCACAATACAAAATATTGATTTTTCAAACACTAAAGGGCAGCTAACTCCGCAGTCAGATGTCAGATCTGGCTGAAATTCAAACTCATCCGAGATATTGTAGTTATTCTTGTTACCTGCAAGAATGAAGAAGATCCACTGAAAAACAAAGATGCTAGAGTGGCCACAACACAAAATATTGATTTTTCAAACACTCAAGGGCAGATAACTCCGCAGTCAGAGGACGAATCTGGTTGAAATTCAAACTCATCCGAGATATTGTAGTTATTCTTGTTACCTGCAAGAATGAAGAAGATCCACTGAAAAACAAAGATGCTAGAGTGGCCACAACACAAAATATTGATTTTTCAAACACTCAAGGGCAGATAACTCCGCAGTCAGAGGACGAATCTGGTTGAAATTCAAACTCATCCGAGATATTGTAGTTATCCTTGTTACCTGCAAGAATGAAGAAGATCCACTGAAAAACAAAGATGCTAGAGTGGCCACAACACAAAATATGGATTTTTCAAATACTCAAGGGCAGATAACTCCACAGGCAGAGGTCGGATCTGGTCAAAATTTGAACTCATCCAAGATGTTCTGGATGTCCTTGTTACTTCCAAGAATAAAGAAGATCTGAATAAAGATGAAGGCGCAAGAGTGGCCACAACACTAAATATTGGTTTTTCACACAGTCAAGGGCAGATAACTCTGCAGTCAAGGGTCGGATCTGGCTGAAATTTGAGCTCATTCGAGATGTTATGGCTATCCTTGTAACTTCCAAGTATGAAGAAGATCTGATCAAAATTTAAAGCGCTAGAGTGGCTATACTTGGATTTTTTTCAATGTGCAGGGCAGGGCTTAGCTAAGCCCAGCCTTGGATGATTTCATTGTTGAGAAAGGGTCCCACAGCTGACTATGTATAATTGAGGTAAAGGTGACTATGCTTGTTGTCTTTGTGCTATACCTGTGTCTCACCTGAATGATTTCAAAATATGTGAAGTGTATGGTAGACACACAAAAACATAAACATTTTGTTTCTTAAATATAACCATACAGTCCATACACTACACTCAAATATTTCTATCAAGTTAGCCAATGCCTCTATCTTTGTCAACAACTCTTTGCTTTACTGATGGTACATGACCGCAGTAGAAGGTCAATAAAGTACCATTCGAAAAAAAATAAAGCGATTCAGAGAACCAGCTGATTTTACTTATTTTTCCTACAAGGTCAGCTCGGTCAAATTAGCAGCAAATTTGCTGCATCAAAAACGGTCAAGTTAGCAGCAATTTTACTGCAGCAAAGTCATGTTACATGTAGCAGCAATTTTGCTGCAGCAAAAGCAGTCAAGTTAACGGCGATTTTGCTTGCAGCGTTGGAATTAAATTTGCTGCAGCAAAATAGAAAATACAGTCAAGTAAGCGGATTTTGCTGCAGCGAAATTGGTCAAGTTAGCAGCTATTTTGCCACAGCGAAAAAACAGTCAAGGAAGCAGCAATTTCGCTTGCAGCGAACAGTTTTGTAGCAGATTGTTTTGGCTTTAATCTAGGTGATAGGGCATAAGAAAATGACAATTAATGACACAATCACATCCATTCAACGTCACCTACAAACAACGTTCAACAAAAAGTTCCATGTAAGTGGAAATGTTTGTCGCCTTTTTTATTATTACATTTTTTTTTCGTCTGGCTGTGATCGCTATGTAGAAAATGATGATGAATGCTGCAACAGAACTTTTTACCAACGTTATGGAAAATGTTGCAGATTTTTTACAGTTTCGTCTGGCTGTGAGCGCTATAGGAAACGAATACTTATGCCGTTCTATCCCACCCGGACAAAAGTTCCCTGCCAGCAGTAAAAGTGTCCTTAGACTGGGAAATAGGTGGTTTATAAAATGTCTGTTTGTGATGACATTCATCGTTTCTTATATATGTATGCGCTCATAGACAGACTTAAACAAAAACGAGAGACCAAATTGTGCTGTAGCTCACCTTAGTGATTTGCTTATCAGTGTAAGCTTCAAGATAGACGATGATACTCTGGAGCCTTGTCTGTATGGACCCCATGGGCACAATTGACAGTATTTAAAAGAGGAGTACTATACACTAATTTGTACTAAATATGAAAGTTATGGGCCTTGCAGTTTAGAAAACTTTTTTTTTCAATCTAATGCAATCATTCCCCCATTTCAATGATGCTTCAGATAAAAATTGATCGCATTTGGCATGGTCTTAGAGATAGTCATATTTGAAAGGGTAAACGGATGAACGCACAAACGGATGCAGGCACGCTCAAGTACCTTGATCCTATAAGCTCATCTTGTGAGGGCATAGGTGAGCTAAAATATCGGCCACAAAAATCCACTTTTTAATGCTAGTGACAGGGAATTTTTGTTCAGAACTTGGGTCACAGGCGGCATAGAAAAATCATGTTTGTGACATTCATCGTTGTTTTCTAATGCGCTCACAGTCATACAAAACAAAAAAAAACGTTGTCGACGATAATTTTCCTCTTTTAATGATGACAGGGAACTTTTGTCTGTAACTCGGGTAATAGGAGGGATAGAAAAGGTTGTGAATATTTAAACAAAATCAATAGGTGACAAAAAGTTTCGCTGCAGCTAACTTGACCGTTTATTCCTTTTTTATTTTTATTTTTTTTTTTTTTTTTTTATTTTCATTTATTTATTTATTTATTTTTTTAGTTTTTTTTTCTGTTGCTGCTGCTGCAGCAACAGATTCGCTGATAACTTGACTGAGCTGTCAGTCAAATTTAACAAATCTGTAGTATGACAGCACAACACTTTACAGATCCATACTGTGACTTCCAGTATGAAGTTAGTGCACTTTTTTGCCGCCTTCATTAGTAAATGTAAGCCTGCATCTTTGATATTTATTTGTATCAGAATTAAAGTTTTAAACAGAGAGTCATACAACAAGAATGTTTACCAGGCATTTACTAAGGGAATTTTCAATATGGTCATACATAAATACAGTCATGTAGTACAGAATATTTTTCTGTGACAGTATGTGTTTACCCATCATTTTCGGTGCATGAGGTTAAATTTTGACACTGATTGGTTCAACAATAACAAGTGGGTCAAAGTATTAGTCCAAGTGAGAACTACCTATTTTTAAATGTAATGGGCAACTTTGTCATTGTCAATCAAAAATTGACAGGCTCCGCCCTGCACATTGAAAAAAATCAGACTATACAACACTAAATATTAAATTTTAAAACACTCAAAGGCAGATAACTCCGCGGTCAGAGGTCGGATCTGGTCAAAAATCAAACTCGTCCGAGATGTTACGAATGTCCTTGTTTTTTCCAAGAATAAAGAAGATCCAAATAAAAATGAAGGTGCTAGAGTGGCCACAACACTAATAAGAGCTGTCGCAGGACAGCGTGCTCGACTGCTTCTGACCTTTGTCAAACATAAGGCCAAACCCGACCAGTAACCCATACATCTTTTTGCCTTGATGCAATAAGGCAAAATCACTGAACCATGGAAGTTAACTATAACTACCTAAGATTTAGAGGTCTCACTCATATTGTGAAAGAAGTGTGTTCATATATCAACTGAGTGCCAAGACACAAGGCAAAATCACTGAACCGTGAAATAAGGTCACACTGACCTATAAGTGTTGCAGGGTCAAAGGTCTAGTGATACTTACTCATAATGTGAAAGAAATATGATCATATACCCATCTAGTGTTGAGATATAAAGCAAAATCACTGAACCATGAAATTAGGTCATAGTAACCTATAAGTATGTTTGGGTTAATGGTCTAGTCATACTCATTCATAATCAGAAAGAAGTATGAAAAAATACCAACTGAGTGTCGAGATATAAGGCAAAATCACTGAACCATGAAATTAAGTCACAGTGACCCAGGAATACTTTACGGTCAAAGGTCTTGTCATACTCATACATATCGTGAAAGCAGTATGTCCATACACCAATTGAGTGCCGAGATATAAAGGAAAATCACTGAACCGTGAAATCAGGTCATAGTGACCTAGGACTACTTTAGGGTCAAAGGTCTTGTCATACGCAAACATAGTGTGAACGAAGTTTGTTCATAAACCACTTGAGTGCTGAGATATAAGGCAAAGTCACTGAACCATGAAATTAGGTCACAGTGACATATAAGTATATTGGGGTCAAAGGTCAGGTCATACTCACTCATAATCTGAAAAAAGTATGAAAATATACTAATTGAGTGTAAAGATATAAGGCAAAATCACTGAACCGTGAAATTAGGTCATAGTGACCTAGGACTACTTCAGGGTCAAAGGTCTTGTCATACGCAAACATACTTTGAAAGAAGTTTGTTCATAAACCATTTGAGTACCGAGATATAAGGCAAAATCACTGAACCGTGAAATTAGGTCACAGTGACCTATAAGTATATTGGGGTCAAAGGTCTGGTCATACTCACTCATAATCTGAAAAAAGTATGAAAATATACTAATTGAGTGTCAAGATATAAGGCAAAATCACTGAACCGTGAAATTAGGTCACAGCGACCTAGGACTACTTCAGGGTGAAAGGTCTTGTCATAAGCAAACATACTTAGAAAGAAGTTTGTTCATAAACCATTTGAGTACCGAGATATAAGGCAAAATCACTGAACCGTGAAATTAGGTCACAGTGACCTATAAGTATATTGGGGTCGAAGGTCTGGTCATACTCACTCATAATCTGAAAAAAGTATGAAAATATACTAATTGAGTGTCAAGATATAAGGCAAAATCACTGAACCGTGAAATTAGGTCAGTGACCTATAAGTATATTGGGGTCAAAGGCCTGGTCGTACTCACTCATAATCTGAAAGAAGTAAGAAAATATACTAATTGAGTGTCAACATATAAGGCAAAATCACTGAACCATGGAAAGTAGGTCAACCGACCCTTACAGTCGTGACACACAAGACAGTGTCAAAAAGTCAAAAGATGAATGACCAACCATCTTCCTAAGTTGTTTCTATTAAGAAATAAAAAGAAAAAAAAATCGGTGTTCTAGATTTTGACCTCTAGCCCCGCCCCCCTGACTCCGACCCGGTCGGATGCCATGGAACCTAAAGTGTACGAAGTATGAATGCTTTATGATAAGTTGATGTCAAGATATGGACTCCTTGTAAAAGTTACACAGCAGTACATCTATTTTTTACAGTGTTCTAGTTTTTAACCTCCAGCCCCACCCCCCAGGCATGGACCCAGAGATCCGATGCCATGAAATGAAACTCAACCCTACAGGGTACCTATGGTCCCAGTATGAAAGCCCTCTGATAAAATTTTTTCAACATATAGACTTCTAGAATACAATATCACAGAAAAGCCATTATTATTAATGGTGTTCTAGATTTTAAGGGCAGATAACTCTGCAGTCAAGGGTTGAATCTGGCTGAAATTCGAACTCAGATATTATGGCTATCCTTGTTACTTCCAAGTATGAAGAAGATCCGATCAATATTGAAGGCCCTAGAGTGGCCACAACACAAAATAATGATTTTTCAAACACTCAAGGGCAGCTAACTCCACAGTCAGAGGTCGGATCTGGCTGAAATTCGAACCCATCCGAGATATTATGGTTGTCCTTGTTACCTGCAAGAATGAAGAAGATCCAATGAAAAATAAAGGCGCTAGAGTGGCCACAACATTTTTCCCATTTTAAGTCTATGGGGTTTTTTCCAGACTCTCAAGGGCAGCTAACTCCGCAATGTGAGGTCGAACCTGGCCGAAATTCGAACTCATCCGAGATGTTATGGTTGTCCTTGTTACCTGCAAGAATGAAGAAGATCCATTCAAAAATGAAGTTGCTAGAGTGGCCACAACATTTTCCCCATTATACCTCAATGGGAGCTATCTGTTGCCATGGAAACCAAAGTTCTGATCCGACCTGGCCCAAAACCTAATGCAACCTTTCCCCCTCCTCAATGATGCTTCAGATAAAATTTGATTGCCATTGGCCTTGTTGTCTTTATTCAAGATTGAAAGTGTGAACGCACGCACGGACGGACGCCGGCTTGACTACCATACTGTAAGCTCAGCTTGTGAAAAATATTGAAAAGACACTCACCTCCCTTGAAACACATAGCTGTAAACAGGCGGCTGAAAATGGAAACAATTATTACTTAACTTTATTTTACATCTTTATTCAATTTTAGGTTTAAAAGGTTTAAATAGGAGGGGTGAAAATAGAAATACCCTAAAATATTAACTTGACACACCTGCAAGCAGAATTGAGACTTGTCTCAAATGTGCTCTATTCCGAGCTCAAAACCACGATGGACACAACAGTGAGATGACATTGATTAAAAGATAAATGAAAGCAGCGACCTTTAAGGCTTTTAAAACCACTCAGTCATGGATGCCGCCATCAAGAATTACTGAATATTATAATAGAATTATTACTTTCAGTACTTTTTGACACATATCCGTCTGCTTCAATTTTATCACCTTAAAATTACTGCACATACAAAAGCACACCAGTTTTGCCAAAATAGGTTTCGAGTGTGTTGTCTGAACAAGAACTCCGCGGAGGTCGATATCGCACCTGCATCGGGCAAAGTCAATAGACCGTGAAATATAGTTCAAGGGCACTGGGTCAAGGTGCGCGCTTGAAGGGCATGTCAAGGATAATTACTATGCAAGGTTTCAGACTCGCAGCTATCTCCGATGTTGAGAAAACCAAACTTCAACATAAAAAATTTAAAGTCAGTTGACCATGAAATATAGGTCAAGGGCACCGGGTTAAGGTGCGTGCTTGAAGAGTATGTCAAGGACAATTACTACGCAAGGTTTCAGACTTGCAGCTATCTCTGATGTTGACCAAACTTCGACGTAAAAATTATCAAAGTCAGTGGACCGTAAAATATAGGTCAAGGGCACCGGGTTAAGGTGCGTACTTGAAGGGTATGTCAGGGACAATTACTATGCAAGGTTTCAGACTCGCAGCTATCATTGATGTCGAGAAAACCAAACTTCGACGTAAATGTTGACGGGCGGACAGACGCACGGACGAACGAACAGACGGACAGAAATTTGGACTCCTATATGGCACCCTGCTATAAGCAGGTGCGATAAAAATGTCTTGTTGTGTTTTATGTAATTTCTTTCCCACCTGGTGTCTATGTTGGGACATTAAATTTAATTGCATCGATTCCTGGTCCCTCTATTCTTACTTTTCACACCGGCTCTTTGTACAGGTTGAGCTCTTATGAAGACACCTAGACTTGTCACCTCATGATATTCTAACAGCGTCAATGTCAGTAATGAAAGGCAAACTTACGTGAGTGACTTTTTCCCGCTAATACTGGTACCGTGCTCATTGCTGAAAATCCTGTCCCACAATTCCTTCATGATTGCAGCCCTGGGCATATCCTGGAGAAGAAATAAATCTTGTATTGAATACCATGTGTATCTGAAGTTTCATTTCAGTACAGCAAAAAAACTCAAATAAAGTACACTGAACTCAACTCATAGAAACAAGATTTCAAAATATCAGATGCAAGTTTGTGGGTTGTATCTTATTATTCATTGTGTGGCCATTTGATGGCACGAAGCAAAGCTTTCTGATGCCAAAAAATTGGTTTGGGTGGATGCCCAGGCCCGAGGTTATAAAACCTTTTTCATGCACAACTCAGCTGAGCTAGAAATTTCAAATCCTCATAAATACTGAAATAACCCAAATATATTGAAATTGAAGGTTTAGAACTCCAAAGCCTGTAATTTATCCTGCTAATAAATGAGCCTTTCCGGATAGAAATCGACCTTATGACATACGACGTTGAACGTGAGAAAATGACGTCGAGAACGCGACGTTACGTCAGAGCAATTTTGCGCGCTAATTGTTCGTCGTCTGCCACAAATACGTCCCGACGTTTCTGGCTTTATTTAAGCTATGCATTCGCCGATTTGCGTAATGTTGCATTTATTTGGAAGTTTAGAAACTCTGCTACAATATTGTCAATGGATTTAGCGTTTCCATTGCCGTATTTGACTTCTCCCACCGTTAAATGAACACCTAATTGCGTTAATTGCTTTTGTCTTTATTAATTGAAATAAACATTGTCTCGGTTTTTTTTGGCGGGAGGCCCTGCAGATATTAATGCATAGAAACCCATGTTTGATACCTATATTGAAGAGAGAGAGGAGAGAGAGAAAATACAAAATAATTTTAATTAGGGATGACAATCGGGATACTTGACGAAAAAAATGTGAGTATATATACCTGTCATTGATAAAAATTAAAATAATTATGCTTGTGAATTTACATTTCTCTCTTAAACGTTATTTCTTCAAAAGTTATAACCAGAGGACCAATGGTCCTGTAAACGCTCACCTGAGTCTGCTGCATATACCAATAAACACGTTTGAATATTATGGTATTTAACCCCAGTGCAGGGGCAGATGAAGCCCTTGGGCCGTTTTCTTTTTTCAGAATAATCAATATTCTGTCCATTTACCAATTTCTTGCTGGCTTTTCCCTTCAAATGACATTTTAACAGTTTTTCCCATTCAAATGCATGGGCAACCCATGTTGACCTTGCCATAAACTTGGTCAAGGTCATCACAGGGTCATGATTTATACACACATTGTAGTACTATAGCCATGGATGCTTCACGCCAAGTTTCATTGAAGTCAATCTATTGGTTTCAGAGAAGAAGATATTTGAAGGGTTTTTACCATATATGGGCATGGCGGCCATCTCGGTCATGTGACCTAGATTATTAATATATACATTGGTTCCCCCATCCTATAGATGCTTCACATAAAATTTGGCTTCAATTGGCCAAGTGGTTTTAGAGGAGAAGATGTTTGAATATTATGGTAATATACATGTATATTGCCCCGGGGTGTGGGCATATGAGCCCTTAGGTCCATTTTTTTTTCAGAATCATTAATATTTAGTCCTACTACCCATTTCCTGCAAGATTTTCACCTCAAATGACTTTTTAAAAGTTTTCCCCATTCCAATGCATTGGCGACCTATGTGGACCTTGTCCTAAAATAGGTCAAGGTCACCACAGGGTCATAATTTATATACACATTGTAGTACTTCAGCCATTGGTGCTTCATGCCAAGTTTCTTTGAAATCAGTCCACCAGATTCGGAGAAGAAGATTTTTGAAGGGTTTTTACCGTATGAGTCAATGTCAAAATTCGTCAAAATTCTTGTCTTCTCAATATTTTATGAAAACCACTTATCAGATCGTGATTTGAATTTTTTCATATGATACTACTGATTATGTTTCATAATAGTAAATAATAAGATAGTGATTGATTGGTGTAAAAATACCTGTTTTCTAGATTTAAAACCTCATTTTTCATCATTTTTGCCTGTCCCTCGAAAAAAATTGAAGATTCAGCACAACTTTTGAAAGCCTTTATTAATTTTTTTGTAGTTTTGACTGTGTGTATCAATAAGACCATTATTAAGGTAAATATAACAGGTTTCAAAATGAGATATTTCATTTAATTTTTCATATTTTTTGGCAATAATAAATCCGTCCCTGGATTTATGTCCTTACCGTAACGCAGTGATAATTTGCCAAAATAATACAGGATCCCTCATGTTGGCAAATCTGGTTATCTGTCATGCTTACTGGACACTTTCTATTTACAAGCATTGCATGTGTTTTAAAATGCTGCTACTGAACTGTACAATGAAAATACTGTTTCAGTGAGTAAGCCCAGTAGAGTATATTTTTTGTGTGTCCACTGACCGTAACAAGATATTAGCACAATGAATACTTTGAAAAAGGTATGATTCTGACATATTGATCCAGTTACATTTCTCAATAGCAAACCACTTTTGATTCCATGTTTTAATGCATAAATTTTATTAAAGATAGAAATAACTTAAAATAAGTCCTTACCGTAACAGTCCTTACCGTAACAATATAAAATGTTATGGTAAGGACTCATTTTGTTACGGTATGGACATCTGCTGTAAAACAGCAAAATAAATCAACCTGTATGTTATTTATGTAGATACATTTGCTATGAGAAACTGTAACTTGTTGTAATTAGAGAAATAGGATTATAAAAACCCAAATTTATAAATGAATTTTTAACACAAATACGTTCATAGGAATTATTCCGTTACGGTAAAGACATTTTGTTGAAATACCATGCCTTTTTGGAAAATCATTTGGAAATCAAAACCAGAAGCAATACAATTGTAAGTCATATAAAATATATTTTTTTATTGAAAAAGATAGCTATCAGGATTATGATTGAGAACAATTATTTCCTACAAAATGTGTTTTGTCCATACCGTAACATGCTGGTCCATACCGTAACGATATCTGAGAATGTTTAACTGTACCAGAAAACTTACAAAACTTATTAGACTTAAATCACCATAGAAGATACCAAAATATTTAATACTTATTATATCATTCAATAACACTTGCCTGTTTTGCTGTCAAAAAGACAAGCAATGATATTTATACTAAAAATGTCCATACCGTAACAATTTTATCAATATAAGATCTTGTCCATACCGTAACAGAGAATGTCCATACCGTAACAACATCAGAAAAGTATTTACTGTGTAACATTTTATTAGTTACTTTTCTGTGTTTACCTTCTTTTGCATTCACACCAAGAGGATTTATCAGTGAAAATAAATAAAGATCTTTCTGAATCACTGTCTTCATTTAACAACAAATTAGTGCGCAAAGTCAAAAATGTCCATACCGTAACATGCATCTTGTCCACTACCGTAACGGTAATAAATTTCTGAAAATAAGTTCTTTATAAAGACTTCATGTGGATTATAACCACACAATCATTATTATCAAGATGAATAACTTGTCTGCAGTATTGTTGTTGTCTAGCAACATGTGTTTTAAAAATGTTATTAAAAGCGGAAAACATCTAAAATCTGTAAAAAGTCGTTTTTGCTTGTATGGTCACTGTTTTTTTTCTACTATCATTACAGCTGTACATTTTTTTCTTCAGTACATGTGTAGAAACAGTCTGTTTATGAGATTGCATACATCAGAAATAAAAAATTGTTGCACATTTAGAAGAAAAACACAATTTAAAATTTGTTACGGTATGGACATTTTTCCTGGTCATGTGACTTTTGACGATCTATTAAAGCAATCTGATTGGTTGTTAAGATTACCTTTAGTTTGTTTTAATTATTTTAGGGTTAGCTTGTTACTATCAATCAAAAAAATTTTAACTTTCTTTTAGTTGCTTTTTATTTTTTTCACACATTCAAAATTTGACGAATTTTGACATTGACTCGTATATGGGCATGGCAGCCATCTTGGTCATGTGAACTAGATAATTTATATATACATTAATTCCCCCATTCCATAGATGCTTCACATAAAATTTGGCTTTGATTCGCCAAGCGGTTTCAGAGGAGAAGATGTTTGAATACCAGAGGACCAATGGTCCTGTAAACGCTCACCTGAGATCTGGGATATGCGACCTCAGCTGACCTTGCCATGAAATAGGTCAAGGTCATCCCAGGGTCATGATTTATATAAACTTTGTAGAGCTCCTCTCCCTGATGCTTCATGCCCAGTTTCAAAAGCATAGGCCTTCTGGTTCTTGAGTAGAAGATTTTTAAAAGTTTTTGCTATTTATAGCCATGGCAGCCATCTTGGTCATGTGACCTTGACCATTTATATACACTTTCATTCCCACTTCCTAACAATGCTCCGCATAAAGTTTGGCTTCGATTGGCCAAGCAGTTTCAGAGAAGAAGATCTTTGAATATCACTGTAATATACATGTATATTGCCCCGGGGTGGGGGCAGACAGACCCCTGGGGTCCAAATTTTTTCAGAATCATCAATCTTAAGTCCATTTGCCCATTTCCTGCAAGTTTTTCCCTACAAATGACATTTTAACACTTTTCCCCATTCAAATGCATGAGCAACCTATGTTGACCTTGCCATAAAATAGGTCAAGGTCATCACAGGGTCATGATTTATAGAAACTTTGTAGAGCTTCAGCCATTGATGCTTCACACCAAGTTTCAAAATCATTGGCCTTCTGGTTCTGGAGAAGAAGATTTTTAAAGGTTTTTTCTATTTATAGCCATGGCAGCCATCTTGGTCATGTGACCTTGACCATTTATATAAACTTTCTTTCCCCTTTCCCAAGGATGCTCCATATGAAGTTTGGCTGTGATTGGCCAAGCGGTTTCAGGGGAGAAGATGTTTCATTATTATGGAAATATACATGTATATAGCCCCGGGGCAGGGGCAGAAAATCCCCTAGGGGCTAAAATTTTCCATTATCATTAATCTTCTGTCCATTTGCCTATTCCCAGTAAGTTTTACCCATTAAATAGCATTTTACCATTTTTTCCCATTCAAATGCATTGGCGACCTAAGTTGACCTTGCCGTAAAATAGGTCAAGGTCATCCCAGGGTCATGATTTACATAAACTATGACGGGCTTGCATCCCCGATGCTACATACCAAGTTTCGTGGAAATCGGCCCACTGGTTCTGGAGAAGAAGATTTTTAAAGGTTTTTGCTATTTATAGCCATGGCGGCCATCTTGGTCATGTGACCTGGACCATTTATATAAACTTTCGTTCCCCCTTCCTAAGGATGCTCCACATGAAGTTTGGCTTTGATTGGCCAAGCGGTTTCAGAGGAGAAGATCTTTGAAATTGTGGACGACGGACGGACGGAAGGACGGACGGACGACGGACGGACGCCGGAGCATGGGTATACTATAAGCTCACCTGTGAGCCTTCTGCTCAGGTGAGCTAAAAAGTGTACCTTTAGTGCATGTAATTTCTATACCATAATACTGAATTTATTTTCAAAAAACATATAAACGAGTGGAATTAAGTAAATCTATCCCGATTTTGTCAAAATAAAGAATTAATGACTATATTTGATGAATTATTTCCCTTGAAAAAAAAACAAAACAAAGAGATTGGGGATGAATAGGCCAGGGATCAATATTTCAATGTTTGGTGTTTTAACGACCGATTTAACAGTTTTCGTCGTCTTCGATTTAATGTTTCGTCCAAATGGCTAGCCAGGATCATGATCGAAGCCACAACTTGGTTTCCAAGGCAAGTGGCTCATCTCAGTTTTATTTCTATTATCGTTACGAATTTACCTGCCTTTCTGGCACACGCCACGATCAGCCGGTGAAGGCTGATCCGTGGTGGCAGTTTAGTTAGTGTCAACTTTATTCTGATGGTTACACAAATTCATGATCTCGAGATACCCAAAATCTCACCATATTAAGGTTATTGGTGACAGCCTATTGGGTCGCATTTTTTGCGAAAATCGAACCTCGCAAAAGTACAAGCATTGGCAGAAACGTTTAACCATTATGTTACGCTCATAGAGAACAGTTGATATCATGTCAGAAATCACTGTCCGTTTTCGTAAGCATGTTTCAGACATATCACCAGAACTTTGCCAGTTGGGAAGGAAGACTACAGCTATGACTTAAGAAAAATTATAGAATGTATGTGACAAAATCATGTTTTAAATCGGCTGCTTAACTTCCGAAGCACTACCCGGTGGTAACTCAGAAGAAAGTACATGTAGATGGTTCAGGGGACATCCAATGATTCTTTTGGAGGATTCAAAATCTCCTAAAACTGCAAATAATTCTTATTGCGTGCGTCTTAATCTGCCGAACAGACTGTCATGCTACAACGCCAACAACACGCTAAAATGCAACCCAGCTCGAAAACTTGTTCTCAGTTTCATCAAATATCATTATTAAAAGTTAATTAGAAATTCCTAATCCTCGTGATGAAACGAACTTGGAACATTTTTGCTATTTTTCGGAGAGAAAATAAAATTTGACGCATGCAAACTTAAAATATACTGGGTAACAAATTTATCGCATGATTGCATAGGCGGCACAATTAATTCACGTGCTGCACGTCGTTGCACGACATTTCCAAGTTTCAGATAATTTTAATATAATAGATCTATATATATATATTTTTTTTTGTAGATATTCTCAAATAAATATTCCAGAGGGAATAGATGATAAACACTAGGTTAATTTTTCACTCTATTTCAAATTTTCGGCACTAGGCCTTCATCAGGAAAGTAACTTTAAATTTCTGCAACTAGGTGGCATCCATTTTGAAGCATTATATCAGTAGTCAAAGGGGACGTTACGTCATTTCCTGTTAAGGCAACGTCAAGTTGGCGTAACACCAAATGACGTAACGTCATTTCCCGCTAAAGCCACTCAGACTATCAAGTTCACAAGAACAACTCACAAACCTGAATGAACAAATAAATAAATAAATAAACAAAATAAAAAAAAAATATATATATATATATATATATCCATGATGTCAAAATAAATGAAAAAAAAATATATATAAATAAATAAATAATTAAAATAAATAAATAAATAAATAATTAGAAAAAAAATAATAAAAAATAAAAAAATAAAAATAAAGGAGTAGACAAAGGAATAAATAAATTAATAAGTAAACAAACAAGCAGATAAATAAAACATAGCAATATGATAATTGAGCCTGTGCATGAGAAAACCAACAAATTGCATAAGCGAAAATAAAGCTGCAGATCAGCTGTGCAGTAACTGCACAGCTGATCAGCACATATGTTTACGCAACACGGGTACTACTATCCCTCATCTTCTTAAATCCGAAATACGAAGCTACTAGCCTGCTTCTGTGACTGTACAGGCCGGTTTGTATCAGACCAGGTCGGAAACCCAAAATGTTGGCTCTCTTATGCACTGGCTTGATTAGGTATGTCAATTCACTTGGTATAGCTGAAATTAGTCTGCTTAGAACAACTTTCCTCTTGGTAAAGTCACTGTAATTAGTTGTTTAATTTAACATTGCATCCTTGGGGAATTTTAGTTTTTAGTTTTATGATCCACTGTTCTTCCGCTAACTGTCTATATATGCGACTCTCTCTGAACATCCTTTGCATGATGGCGACTTTCACATCTTCCTCCTCATGACCTTCAAAATGTCTCATTATTGGCTTCTCATTCTGTTGGCGAACGTCCCGTAGATGTACATCAATTCGTTCTTTCAGTGTCCTCTCAGTCTCTCCAACATACACAGTCTTGTCACACTTGTTACAGATGAGTGCATCATGGATATATATATATAATTTTTTTTTTTTTTATTTTGTTTATTTATTTATTTATTTGTTCATTCAGGTTTGTGAGTTGTTCTTGTGAACTTGATAGTCTGAGTGGCTTTAGCGGGAAATGACGTTACGTCATTTGGTGTTACGCCAACTTGACGTTGCCTTAACAGGAAATGACGTAACGTCACCTTTGACTACTGATATAATGCTAATCGGTTGTACAATGCTCTAGTACTACCAGTAATGGACTATGGAGTTGCAGTTGCAGTAACAGCTACCTCAGAATGCATCACAGAGATGGGAAAAGTTCAAAGAGCAGCTATGTTGAAGGCCTCTGGCTGTATGAATAGTACCAGTACGGATGCGTTGGAGGTTCTTACGAATACAGTTCCAATAGACCTACACTTGAAGATGAGGCAGGCTCAGGAAGTAGTCAGAATTAGCGCCAAACATGACGAGGACCCTCTAAAGAAAGAGTTTCAGGAATGGGCAGCGAGTAGCCAGTCGTTCGGGAGGAAACCAACAGTGTTTCAGATGTTGATGTGCCGCTTCAAGGAAATGAAAGGAAAGGTAGAATTTGATAACATTGAGAAAGAATTTGAGTATACAAAGGAGTTTATGTGCTTGATGAAAACTGGTGGAAAAGTTAAGACAGAGGAGTTCAATGTTGGGAAAGAAACACAGGAAGAAAATGTTAAAGATCTGTTAACAAAATTACAGCCTGAGGATGTGGTGGTCTTCACAGATGGATCAGCCCTTGGGAACCCTGGACCAACAGGTGCTGGTGGAGTGGTGTACCTGGATGGTTATGAGGCATCGCCAGTACTTTTGAAAAAAGGTGTCAGCCCATACAGTAACAATTTCACTGGAGAATTAGTTGGGATAGAAATAAGCCTGGAATTCATTGCTGGAGTTAACAATATAGAAAACAGGGATATCCACATTTTCACGGACTGTCAAGGAGCCATTGTTTCGGCATTTGGTAATCAGATTCCAGCTAATAAGATAGAAATAATAACATCAATCAAACAACATATAAATCAGATAAGTGAGAAGGGAAACAAGATACACGTACACTGGGTACCAGGACACAAAGACATACTTGGTAATGAGCTTGCAGACCAACAGGCAAAGGCAGGCACCAAGGAGATGGTAGGTAATACAGAACAAGTTGGGATGGCTATGGATAAGAGGGAAGCTAATGCAGAGATAAAACGACAGATTGCTGAGAAATGGAAACTGAAGTTTAGCTTATCAGAGAATATGGAAAGGATTCAGGAAATATTTGTGGAAGTTGGGAAAAGGACTGCTATGGAGAGAAAGACAGAGCAAGCTTCTCTGGTTTGAACCAGATTTTATGTGGACATAGTAGACTAAATAGCCATCAAGCCAAAATAAATCCAAATCAGACAAACGAGTGCTCCAAGTGTAAAGTTCCAGAGACGGTGGAGCACTACCTTTTTGACTGCGACATGTATAAAGAGGAGAGAGAGGAACTGGAGGAGGCAGTGGAAGGGGTTCTGGCAAGGGAAGGCGTGAACACAGGCATCATTGATATTAAAGTACTGTCTGGAAATATTGAAGGAATAAGTAAGGAGGCAAGGTCGGAACTGGTAGGTGCACTATTAAAATTCATCAAGTGCACCAAACGCTTTAAGTAAATTAAGCTACGCATGCGCACTGAGAGCATATAGAGAATAAGAGCTGTCGCAGGACAGCGTGCTCGACTGCTTCTAACCTTTGTCAAACATAAGGCCAAACCCGACCAGTAACCCAAAGCATTATGTTCATACATCTTTTTGCCTTGATGCAATAAGGCAAAATCACTGAACCATGAAAGTTAACTATAACTACCTAAGATTTAAAAGTCTCACTCATATTGTGAAAGAAGTGTGTTCATATACCAACTGAGTGCCGACACAAGGCAAAATCACTGAACCGTGAAAAAAGGTCACACTGACCTATAAGTATTGCAGGGTCAAAGGTCTAGTGATACTTACTCATAATGTAAAAGAAAAATGATCATATACCCATTCAGTGTTGAGATATAAAGCAAAATCACTGAACCATGAAATTAGGTCATAGTGACCTATAAGTATGTTTGGGTTAAAGGTGTGGTCATACTCATTCATAATCAGAAAGAAGTATGAAAAAATACCATCTGAGTGTCGAGATATAAGGCAAAATCACTGAACCATGAAATTAGGTCACAGTGACCCAGGAATACTTTACGGTCAAAGGTCTGGTCATACTCATACATATTGTGAAAGAAGTATGTTCATATACCAATTGAGTGCCGAGATATAAAGGAAAATCACTGAACCGTGAAATTAGGTCATATTGACCTAGGACTACTTTAGGGTCAAAGGTCTTGTCATACACAAACATAGTGTGAAAGAAGTTTGTTCATAAACCACTTGAGTGCCGAGATATAAGGCAAAGTCAATGAACCGTGAAATTAGGTCACAGTGACCTACAAGTATATTGGGGTCAAAGGTCTGGTCATACTCACTCATAATCTGAAAAAAGTATGGAAATATACTAATTGAGTGTCAAGATATAAGGCAAAATCACTGAACCGTGAAATTAGGTCACAGTAACCTAGGACTACTTCAGGGTCAAAGGTCTTGTCATACGCAAACATACTTTGAAAGAAGTTTGTTCATAAACCATTTGAGTACCGAGATATGAGGCAAAAATCACTGAACCGTGAAATTAGGTCACAGTGACCTATAAGTATATTGGGGTCAAAGGTCTGGTCATACTCACTCATAATCTGAAAAAAGTATGAAAGCATACTAATCGAGTGTCAAGATATAAGGCAAAATCACTCAACCATGAAATTAGGTCACAGTGACCTAGGACTACTTCAGGGTCAAAGGTCTTGTCATACGCAAACATACTTTGAAAGAAGTTTGTTCATAAACCATTTGAGTACCGAGATATAAGGCAAAATCACTGAACCGTGAAATTAGGTCACAGTGACCTATAAGTATATTGGGGTCAAAGGTCTGGTCATACTCACTCATAATCTGAAAAAAGTATGAAAATATACTAATTGAGTGTCAAGATATAAGGCAAAATCACTGAACCGTGAAATTAGGTCACAGTGACCTATAAGTATATTGGGGTCAAAGGCCTGGTCGTACTAACTCATAATCTGAAAGAAGTAAGAAAATATACTAATTGAGTGTCAAGATATAAGGCAAAATCACTGAACCATGGAAAGTAGGTCAACCGACCCTTACCGTCATGACACACAAGTCAGTGTCACAAAGTCAAAAGATGAATGACCAACCATCCTCCTAAGTTGTTTCTATTAAGAAATAAAAAGAAAAAAAAAATCGAGAGTTCTAGATTTTGACCTCTAGCCCCGCCCCCCTGACTCCAACCCAGAGGTTCGATGTCATGGAACCTAAAGTGTATGAAGTATGAATGCTTTATGATAAGTTGTTGTCAAGATATACCTCCTTGTAAAAGTTACACAGCAGTACATCTATTTTTTAGTGTTCTAGTTTTTAACCTCCAGCCCCAGCCCCAGGCATGGACCCAGGGGCCCGATGCCATGGAATGAAACTCAACCCTACAGGGTACCTATGGTCCGAGTATGAGAGCCCTCTCATAAAAAGTTTTCAAGATATAGACTTCTAGAATACTAAATCACAGAAAAGCCATTATTATTAATGGTGTTCTAGATTTTAACCTCTAGCCCCACCCCCTGGCATGGACCCAGGGATTTGATGCCATGGAATGAAAGCCGACTCTACAGGGTGTCAATGGCCCGAGTATCAATGCTTTCTGGTGAGTGGTTGTCAAGATATGGACTTCTAGAAAACTTTAACACAAGAATTGCCATTTTTGAAGGTGTTCTAGATTTTAACCTCCAGCCCCACCCCCTGGCCTGGACCCAGGGGCCCGATTCCATGGAATGAAAGCTAACCCTACAGGGTATCTATGGTCCAAGTATGAATGCTTTCTGATGAGTGGTTGTCAAGATATGGACTTCTAGAAAACTTTAACGCAAGTGTGACGCGCACGGGAACGGGAACGGGAACGCACACGGGAACGGGAACGTGGACGACCGGGGTGACTGCAATAGCTCTATGCACTTCGTGCAGTCGAGCTACAAAGTATGAAAATATACTAATCGAGTGTCAAGATATAAGGCAAAATCACTGAACCGTGAAATTAGGTCACAGTGACCTAGGACTACTTCAGGGTCAAAGGTCTTGTCATACGCAAACATACTTTGAAAGAAGTTTGTTCATAAACCATTTGAGTACCGAGATATAAGGCAAAATCACTGAACCGTGAAATTAGGTCACAGTGACCTATAAGTATATTGGGGTCAAAGGTCTGGTCATACTCACTCATAATCTGAAAAAAGTATGAAAATATACTAATTGAGTGTCAAGATATAAGGCAAAATCACTGAACCGTGAAATTAGGTCACAGTGACCTATAAGTATATTGGGGTCAAAGGCCTGGTCGTACTAACTCATAATCTGAAAGAAGTAAGAAAATATACTAATTGAGTGTCAAGATATAAGGCAAAATCACTGAACCATGGAAAGTAGGTCAACCGACCCTTACCGTCATGACACACAAGTCAGTGTCACAAAGTCAAAAGATGAATGACCAACCATCCTCCTAAGTTGTTTCTATTAAGAAATAAAAAGAAAAAAAAAATCGAAGAGTTCTAGATTTTGACCTCTAGCCCCGCCCCCTGACTCCGACCCAGAGGTCCGATGTCATGGAACCTAAAGTGTATGAAGTATGAATGCTTTATGATAAGTTGTTGTCAAGATATGCCTCCTTGTAAAAGTTACACAGCAGTACATCTATTTTTTAGTGTTCTAGTTTTTAACCTCCAGCCCCACCCCACAGGCATGGACCCAGGGGCTCGATGCCATGGAATGAAACTCAACCCTAAAGGGTACCTATGGTCCGAGTATGAAAGCCCTCTGATAAAAAGTTTTCAAGATATAGACTTCTAGAATACTATATCACAGAAAAGCCATTATTATTAATGGTGTTCTAGATTTTAACCTCTAGCCCCACCCCCTGGCATGGACCCAGGGATCTGATGCCATGGAATGAAAGTCGACCCTACAGGGTGTCAATGGCCCGAGTATCAATGCTTTCTGATGAGTGGTTGTCAAGATATGGACTTCTAGAAAACTTTAACATAAGAATTGCCATTTTTGAAGGTGTTCTAGATTTTAACCTCCAGCCCCACCCCCTGGCCTGGACCCAGGGGCCCGATGCCATGGAATGAAAGCTAACCCTACAGGGTATCTATGGTCCAAGTATGAATGCTTTCTGATGAGTGGTTGTCAAGATATGGACTTCTAGAAAACTTTAACGCAAGTGTGACGCGCACGCGCACGGGAACGCGCACGGGAACGCGCACGGGAACGGGAACGGGAACGGGAACGTGGACGACCGGGGTGACTGCAATAGCTCTATGCACTTCGTGCAGTCGAGCTAAAAAGTACACTGAGAATTGCACAGAAGAGACAATAGTACCTTGAGGCCATTGGCAGCAGATAGTGCCACAACAGATATACAACAACAACAACTTCAAAATGGATGCCACCTAGTTGCAGAAATTTAAAGTTACTTTCCTGATGAAGGCCTAGTGCCGAAAATCTGAAATAGAGTGAAAAATTAACCTAGTGTATATTTTTTTTTTTTGTCTTGTCTGCGCTTCAAGACTGGGTAAGCGGTTGTATAAGTCCAAGTTGTTTTGGATTTGTATGGAGAGTTCCGTTTTTTTGAGTAACTATGGGTCCATATGACATCTCGAATAATGAAAGACATGTACACACAATAGACAGACACACCAAGTGTTTATATGCCGTGAAGTTTGCTTTGGAATGGAAAAAAAGGACCATCAATAATGTGATCCAACTTGCCAGGCTGTTGACATATCGGCAAGGTGCAATAAGAGTGAGCGGTACAAAACTCTAGGTAAATGTGTGGGTCAATGGGACGCATTCTTTTGTCTCTATTTTTCACCATACGTGGCATTGGGAAGTTTCGCCACTTTTAATTCACGGCATGTGAAGAACGCTGAGTTATGTGTATGCTGTAGTCGGTTTGAATGATGCTGAGTGACGCATCCCAGTCCTTCGTTGAAAGACGGCATGGCCACGGTCGACGTCTTCGAGGGCACCCGGATGCCATCCTTTCCGCTGGTCTCTCAGTAGATCGAATAGCTTATCAGCTCTCCGTTTCACTTCTTGTCCTCGGTCCACTAATTCTGTGTTGAGAGGATTCACGGAACACCGACGGGAACATCAGCTGATCGTAAGAAGTTATCTGGACTCGGAAATGAGACTTTTTATCCAGGGGACTTAAGGGACTCGTTTAACTCGACGTTTTCAGAGGAGTAACATTTTAGTGATTTCCATTGACATGTAAATAAAAAGCAGAAATTTTGCTGAAATTAAACTCCGCGGTTCGATGAATTTGAATATTTTTAAAAAAAAAAAAAATGTTTTGCAATGTTTTCTGTGTGTTCAAACGTTAAAAATTAACGCGACGTTACAACGCAACGTCATTAAACAGTGTCTTTACGTTGACACCTCCTTGTTTCAAACCCCCATAAAATCTTTAATAATTACGTTAGAAAGGTAAGATAAATTGCAAAATGCTCATTAAGTATTCTACTTTCTTAATATATCAAAAACTGAAAATCGATTTTTTATGGCATAAGGTCGATTTCTATCCAGAAAGGCTCAAATGTTAAAATGCCAACAATTGTTGGCATTTTAACATTTATGAGCAGGATAAATTTTAGTCTCGGCTGAGCTGAGCATGAAAAAAGTTTTATAGCCTCGGGACCAGGTCAATTTTTCAGCAATGTTGTGATGAAGTCCTTGATGTTAACCAGTACTTTAGGGAGCTTTAACTCACAAAGCGTCATGCTCAAGAACACACTATGGAGCTAAGTATCAAACTGAGAATTTCTTGCTCCAGAGTCCTGGTCCCGAGGTTATAAAACTTTTTTCATGCTCAGCTCAGCTGAGACTAAAATTTATCCTGCTCATAAATGTTAAAATGCCAACAGTTGTTGGCATTTTTGTTAAAATGCCAACAGTTGTTGGCATTTTAACATTTATCAGCAGGATAAATTACTAGTTTTTAAGTTTTGAACATGAATTTTCCACTAATTTTGATTATATCAACATTTGTGAGCATTTGAAATTTCATGCTCAGCTGAGCTGAGCTTGAAAAAAGTATTATAACCTCGGGGCCTGGTCCCAAGGCTATAAAACTTTTTTCTTGCTCAACTCAGCTAAGACTAAAATTTACCCTGCTCATAAATGTTAAAATGCCAACATTTGTTGGCATTTTAACATTTATAAGCAGGATAAATTACAGGGTTTGGCATTCTTAACCTTCTATTTCAATAAATTTGGGTTATTTTGGTATTTACGACCAGTTTAAATTTTATGCTCAGCTGAGTTGAGCATGAAAAAATTTTATGATCTGAGGACCTGTACTCTACCATTAGGGTAACTACGTCTCCACTTGTGCTATAAAGTGACTAGCATGACAGCATTGTCTACCCTATCAACATACTCATTATAAATGGGTCAAAATAAGTTAAGCATCCCAGCAAAAGTTTTCCAAATAACTATTCTAACTATGAGATTGACTTTCCGTTTGCTTCAATGCAAATAGACATGCTATCTATTAAGCTAACTCACATGCATTCTATTAAGCTATCTCACAGAATTAAATGTGCAATTCGTAATAATAATTACTAGTTTAGCATCCAGTGATAAGTGCCAGCACAGATCAACAGCCTGCTTCTCTATGTTACACAGATATGGCCAGTCGTCGATGACATTCAGATAGTCGCCTGTTGTACAACTCTCGTACACCCCATCTAGCGTGTCATTTCTCATCCTAGATAAGCACTATAAATATACAAATAATTAATGATGATTAATTGATTAGAGGCGACATGTTACACAGATACTGCCTTCAGATAGTTGCCTATCATACAACTTTTGGGTATGACATCTAGAGGGTTGTTTCAAATCCTAGATAGGCCTTACAAGGAAACAAATAAAAGTTAATGATAAAATTATAAATGAGGGGCGACATGAGGTTATTCTGCTATGATATAATGTCCCAGTCAACAACTTTTCAGTCACATTGTGACTAAGCCACAACTTCCAGAAAATTAACCAGTATTCAACGGAGCATAAGTGTCTTGCTCAAGGACCCTACATTGCCAGATTTTGACTATCTCAATACTATTACTATCAGAGGTCAGTTATTAGAATGCAATCTCAGGTCTTAATCATTGTCAAAAATCACTACTGTGAATTTCTAAGGGTGATAAAACAGTCTTCGCAAACTTCTGGCAGACTGCAAGTTTTCGCTAGTCAAAACCCAATTCTGTAGGACAGTTCTATATGCTACCATTGTAAATTTGGAAATTTTTGTCGGTATTTTTGTCTGACAGAATAAAATATTTTGTCAGTCAGAATGAAATTTTGCTGGATTTGACCGACAGATTGGCACTTTTTGTGAAAACTGTATAAAAGCTAGATCGTATCTCATACATGTATATGAGTATATGTAATATCACTTTTCACTATAGCCCTACATAATACCTACATCAAAGCATATATTCAGGACTCTTTCTGACAGCCTTATTTCTTCTGTATCAATAGGTTCAGCTTCAAACTTAGCGATGACAGATTCAGGTGGGTCGTCTGATTTCAGGAAATTCTGCATTAGCTTGCTTACAACTGAAAAATAAAGATACAGACAACTCAGGCTTACATGACAGATGTAAGCTCTCAAAAAAAAAAAGCTTAGTCTATGGTAGGCATATACAAAAGTGTTATCAAAATTAGGCAATGCTTATGCAAAGCATCAGATATGTTTAGCCCTACATGCAAATATCAAAACTTTGTTGAATTTTATGGACAAAACTTGATAAAATTGACAAATTTAACAGTAGGAACGTGTATATTGTTTTGTTTGTTTGTAATGAGGCTTAACATCCCATTCAACAATTATTCAGTCATGTCAGGATGGAACCAATGCTTCCTGGGTTTAACCAGTACTGTGGGGAGTTAATGTGTCTTGCTCAAGGAAACAACACAGTGATTCCTGTGGGGATCAAACCCAGGACCTCTCCATTCAGTCCAATGCTGAACCACTACACCACCTTGCTCCCACAGATATGCTGTACCACTACACCACCTTGCTCCCACAGATATATCTTGCTGTACCACTACACCACCTTGCTCCCACAGATATGCTGTACCACTACACCACCTTGCTCCTACAGATATGCTGTACCACTACACCACCTTGCTCCTACAGATATATCTTGCTGTACCACTACACCACCTTGCTCCTACAGATATGCTGTACCACTACACCACCTTGCTCCCACAGATATGCTGTACCACTACACCACCTTGCTCCCACAGATATGCTGTACCACTACACCACCTTGCTCCTACAGATATATCTTGCTGTACCACTACACCACCTTGCTCCTACAGATATATCTTGCTGTACCACTACACCACCTTGCTCCTACAGATATGCTGTACCACTACACCACCTTGCTCCCACAGATATGCTGTACCACTACACCACCTTGCTCCCACAGATATGCTGTACCACTACACCACCTTGCTCCTACAGATATGCTGTACCACTACACCGCCTTGCTCCCACAGATATGCTGTACCACTACACCACCTTGCTCCCACAGATATGCTGTACCACTACACCACCTTGCTCCCACAGATATGCTGTACCACTACACCACCTTGCTCCTACAGATATGCTGTACCACTACACCACCTTGCTCCCACAGATATGCTGTACCACTACACCACCTTGCTCCCACAGATATGCTGTACCACTACACCACCTTGCTCCCACAGATATGCTGTACCACTACACCACCTTGCTCCCACAGATATATCTTGCTGTACCACTACACCACCTTGCTCCTACAGATATGCTGTACCACTACACCACCTTGCTCCCACAGATATGCTGTACCACTACACCACCTTGCTCCCACAGATATGCTGTACCACTACACCACCTTGCTCCCACAGATATGCTGTACCACTACACCACCTTGCTCCCACAGATATATCTTGCACATTCAACCATTACAATGTAATCATACTATGGTGGGTAAACCCCAAATTCTTAAAGGCAGGGTACCAAAAAGGCCAGTAAAAAATGTATGATGTAAGTTCTAATAGCTGCTGTGTGTTTTATACCCATTTGCAAGATCCAAATCATTGGCTTGCCATCATTCATAGGATTGTCCAATGTGGTGACTTTACGAAATGAGCCTGTGCATGAGAAAATCAACAATTTGGGGTTCCGACCAGGTCCGACACAAACCGGGCTGTACAGTCTTACAGAAGATGGTTAGAGGCTGGAAATTTTGGATTTAGAAAGTAGAGGAATTGTACTATCCGTGTAGCAAAAACAAAGGCGATGATCAGCTTAGCAGTTACTGCGAAGCTGATCTGCGTCTTTGTTTTCGTATATGCAAATTGTTGGTTTTCTTATGCAGTGACTCAAATATATTAGAATGTCAACATAATGCAGACGTATAAACAAGGGCAATTAATATGGTAAATCTGTATGAGCGGCATCATGAGAAAACCTACAATTTGGATAGGCGAAAACAAAGGCGCAGATCAGCTTTGCAGTAACTGCAAAGCTGATCAGTGCCTTTGTTTCCCCTAGATTATAGTACAATTCCTCTACCAAAATAACCACTCTCTTGCCATTGTCTGTGCTTGTACAGCACTGTTTGTGTCAGACCTGTTCAAAAACCACATTGTTGGTTTTCCCATGACACTGCTCATATGTTCATAATCACAAGTACCTGTTTTCTCCTTTGATTCATTTTTCTGTCTTCTTTTAAATACATTTTCTTTACACTGAAAATGGAAAACAAATAAAACTCCTCATATAAACATGTTATTCACTTATGCAAAAACAAAGATGTGAATCAGCTGTACAGACAGCTGTCAGCTGATCAGTGCCTTTTGCTACATGGCCAGCAGAATCATAATCACTCTTTGTTAAATATGAAATTTTCTTCTGTAACTGTACAGGCTGGTTTGTGTTCTAACCTGGTTGGGAATCTCTAAGACATTTCTCTTCTCGCGGCCCAAATTATTGAGATATTGCATCAATCTGTGAGAAAGGCCTAGGTGCACGAACCGTCGAAATCGGCCTTGTCTCAGAAATGCATATTTTCTTTATATGTGTTAAGGGGGTCAATTTGATGGAGAAAAATGCTTGTTTTATTGAAATTGCACTTAAATTGTTAGAGCTACGGGGTTACAAAGAGACACACCCCTATCCATTTTTGCGACGTAAGATAACGTAATGTATAGTGTAAATGTTAACGTCATAGACGTTACGAAGTTTCATTTGTGATTCGGCACAATAACCGATACTAAAGTGTCTGCGAGGAATCAAGACTTTGGCGAAATGCTTACAGTTGGCGTGAGATGATCGCCAGCACCCTGATCGATAAGCCCTACCCGCCTTTAAAAGTGCCCCGGGACACGGAAGTTCCCCAACAGAAGAAGCATTTATTTTTCAGTGTTTCCTGATTACCGTTGAACTTCCGACGCTCTCATACATGTTCACACCCACATCATACTATAATTTGAGCAACGTTTGTCTGTTTGTTTGTTCCCCTACTCCTCCCAGGTCCTTGGGCCGATCTTCACCAAACTTGGAGGGAAGGTGGAGGGCGGCCCCGGATATTAGCTTGAAGGGTTCATTTTTGAAAGGTCAAGGTCATCGAGGTCAAAGATCAAATTTCTGTATCTCGGCAGTCCTTGGTCCGATTTGCATGAAACCTGGTGAGTGTATACAGGTTGATCCCTGATTAAGATTTATGGGTCCAATTTGGTCAAAGGTCATCGAGGTCAAAGGTCAAATTTATGTTTGTTTTTTTTTTTCTGTTTGTTCCTCCCAGGTCCTTGGGCCGATCTTCACCAAACTTGGTGGGAAGGTTGAGGGCGGCCCCGGATATTAGCTCGAGGGGTTCATTTTTTAACAGTCGAGGTCAAAGGTCAAATTTATGTTTTTTATCTGTTTGTTCCTCCCAGGTCCTTGCGCCGATCTTCACCAAACTTGGAGGGAAGGTGGAGGGCGGCCCTGGATGTTAGCTTGAGGGGTTCATTTTTTGAAAGGTGAAGGTCATCAAGGTCAAAGGTCAAATTTATGTTTTTTTCTGTTTGTTCCCCTACTTCTCCCAGGTCCTTGGGCCGATCTTCACCAAACTTGGTGGGAAGGTGGAGGGCGGCCCCGGATATTAGCTCGAGGGGTTCATTTTTTAAAGGTCAAGGTCATCGAGGTCAACGGTCAAATTTCTGTATCTCGGCAGTCCAGACGGGTAAAATTTCCTAGTCCGTACAATATGAGAATAGTTTAAACGTTCTTATAATTCTGTTGTCAAGTTTCTAAATTATGACAGACTCGGTTGCGCGGACATGTACAGGGACATGGCAACCATTCCGTAATCAAAATAATTGCGGTTAGCAAAATAATTCCTATAATCTACGCAGTCTCATCTAAGTCATCGCTGTGTAGGGTTCAGATAGCGTCTCGCCGGAATGGCGTAAAAAATAATCATTTTGAAAGCAAGTATTGTAGGCCACCCATCAGTCGTCGCACGCAGGTACAGTATACAATTGCATAAAATGGGGTGCCCTATGTCATATGTTTTTGTTCGTTTTTAATTAATCAAGTTAATTAATTAATTAATTTATTTATTTATGTATTTATTTATTTAGAATATGATAACAAATCAAAGGTCACCTTCTTTCTCAATCATTAGATGCGGTCCTCGAAAAGCGTTTATATGTTTTCATACAATATACAGTATATATGAGTACGCACAATCTATTTTTCCGAGCAAAAGTAAGAAAAATATATAATACGCCTGTAAACCCCAGTTTTATTTTATATAAGTTTAGGCCTACATGTAGGAGTATTCCCTCTTTTTGTAAAAACGTTTCTTGACTTTTGATTGTCTTGTTGAATTTTTCCCCTTGTAGTAAAATTCGTGGTCACATTCATTTTCATGATGTCGATATATTGTCAAAGGGCTAAATTAATTTATTAAGGCCCCTAATTATCATTAAAACTTAAAGACAATGTGTTTATAACTGGACAGACGAACCCTGAAGCAATGACTGTCTAAGTTGTGTTTAATATTCACCATATTGACTTTAAAACTTGAAATATTAAAAGCGTTATAATGGTGTTCTTAAAAGTAGTCCTAATAAAATCGTTGTAAAAGCGTTGAAAAAGCGTTGTGCTTTGTTCTTTTTCCTACGGAGTAACGTATCAGGTAAAGAAGAAGATACAACAAGTTTTTGCTCTGCCAAACAAGACTAACACCAGTTCTAACGTATCGTGCTTTTCTCATTATTCTCGTGCTCAGCGTGAATCATGATTTTTGCCTGCACGATTGATTCCTGCAACCGGCGCTCCTTTCTCGCATCATGACAAGACAGCTTCATTGCAGCAAGGCGAATAGAAACATAACCAGAGGACCAGTGGTCCTGTAAACGCTCACCTGAGACCTGAGATATATACCAATAAACTTGTTTGACTAGAATGGTATTATGTATATATCCCCAGGGCAGAGTCAGAGCAGCCTATGGAGTCAATTTCTTTTTTAAATCATAAAGATTTAGTCCATTTGCCAATTAACTGCAAGTTTTGCCCTTCAAATGACATTGTAACAATTTTCCCCATTCAAATGCGTGAACAACCTAAGTTGACCATGCCGTAAAAAGATCAAGGTCATCCCAAGGTCATGATTTATACAAACTTTGTAGAGCTTCATTGCCTGATGCTTAATGCCAAGTTTCAAAATCATAGGCCTTCTGGTTCTGGAGAAGAAGATTTTTAAAGATTTTTGCTATTTATAGCCATGGCGGCCATCTTAGTCATGTGACCTTGACCATATATACAAACTTTCATTCACTCTTCCTCAGAATGCTCCACATAAAGTTTGGCTTTGATTGGCCAAGCGGTTTCAGAGAAGAAGATGTTTGAATATCATGGTAATACACAAGTATATAGCCCCGGGACAGGGGCAGACAACCCTCTGGGTCCAAAATATTTTCATAAACATGAATATTTTGTCCATTTGCTCATTCCTAGCAAGTTTTTTGCCATTAAATGACATTTTCCTGTTTTTTTTCCATTCAAATGCATGGGCGGCCTAAGTTGACCTTGCTGTAAAAAAGGTCTAGGTCATCCCAAGGTCATGATTTATACAAACTTTGTAAAGCTTCATTGCCTGATGCTTCATGCCAAGTATCAAAATCATAGGCCTTCTGGTTTTGGAGAAGAAGAGTTTTAAAGGTTTTTGCTATTTATAGCCATGGCGGCCATCTTGGTCAAATGACCTTGACCATTTACATAAACTTTCATTCACTCTTCCTCAGAATGCTCCACATAAAGTTTGGCTTTGATTGGCCAAGCGATTTCAGAGAAGAAGATGTTTGAATATTATGGTCATGCACATGTATATAGCCCCGGAACAGGGGCAGACAACCCTCTGGGCCCAAAATATTTTCATAAACATGAATATTCTGTCCATTTGCTCATTCCTAGCAAGTTTTTGCCATTAAATGACATTTTCCAATTTTTTCCCATTCAAATGCATGGGCGGCCTACGTTGACCTTGCCGTAAAAAAGGTCAAGGTCATTGCATGGTCATGATTTATACAAACTTTGTAGAGCTTCATTGCCTGATGCTTCATGCCAAGTTTCAAAATCATAGGCCTTCTGGTTCTGGAGAAGAAGATTTTTAAAGGTTTTGGCTATTTATAGCCATGGCGGCCATCTTGGTCATGTGACCTGGACCATTTATACAAACTTTCGTTCCCCCTTCCTAAGGATGCTCCACACGAAGTTTGGCTTTGATTGGCCAAGTGGTTTCAGAGGAGAAGATCTTTGAAATTGTGAACGACGGACGACGGACGACGGACGACGACGGACGACGACGGACGCCGGAGCATGGGTATACTATAAGCTCACCTGTGAGCCTTCGGCTCAGGTGAGCTAAAAATCCTAAATGGAGATTTGCAAAGGAGAGAACCGCTATCATGGAGAATTATCCGTGCCACTAGCAGAGCTTTAATGGTGTGGGCATCTATGCTGACTGGTATAGATACGATCACTTCAGAGATTCCAATCGCACCTCTTTTTTCAGGAAGTACATGTATACATGTATAAATGACAACAATCATGCTTTAAGACGACCACATCGCAATCTCTTGGTCTGGCGTAAATTCTCAACGCTGACTGAAAAAAACTTTAAAATGCCTACATTGTCTGGAAGATCTGTTACTTTAATCCGGTTTCGTCTCTGTATGAACTTAGATGTTGGTGGGACATTCAACCCAAAATCGACCAAACAACCACTGTAGTTCTAAGCCCTTTCGAAGCACTCAAGTTAATCCGATGTATTATAATATAAACCGTAAGGTTCCTGTGACTAGACATAGTCCTTACTGTTTACTTTGTCATTCAAGATTTGCTGCTCAACTCCGGCTGCTGTCGGGTATTGGAGCATATACATAGATATACTCGGTGGTGATTTAAAAAATGGCATATGCCTGTCATGTTCCGGCTAATGTCATTATAGGGATCAAACATGATTTTCAGAGCTGACGTGTATACCCAATCTAGGACGTAAGCGCGGACATTTTGGGTCAGGTCCTCAGTCCTAGATTGAAATGAAAGTAGAATGTCATTCTTAAAAAAAAAAAAAAGGACCTAGATCTTGACCTCAGGTCCTACCCCCACCCCATGCATGGACCAGTGGGCCTAGCCCTTATGTGGTACCTATGTTGTGTTGTAAGCATGAACGCTTTCTAATACATGGTTGTCAAGATATAGACACACAGAATATTAATCTTGGTAACTACTGTATTTTATGTGTCCTAGATTTTGACCTCGAGCCCCACCCCTAGAGTTTGGTGCCATGGAATTTAGTTCAATCCTAAAGGGTATATATGATCCAAACAGGAATACATTCCTATAAGTATTTGTTAAGATATGAACTTAGAGATGAAAAAACACTATGTAAATAGCACATTTTCAAGGTGACCTACATTTTGACCTCTAGCCCCACCCCGGGGCATGGACCCAAGTTCCGAACTGACAGAAACAAAGCAAACCCTATAGGGTACCTATGGTTAAAATATGAATGGTTTCTGATCATTGGTTCACGAGATATACACCACCAGTGAAACTTAAACCAAAACTTTGACCCAAAGTAAAGGTGACCTAGATTTTGACCTCTAGCCCCACCCCCGGGCATGGACCCAGGGTCCAAACTCACAGAAACAAAGCAAACCCTATAGGGTACCTATGGTTAAAATATGAATGGTTTCTGATCATTAGTTCATGAGATATACACCACCAGAGAAACTTTAACAAAAACTCTGACATAAATTCCACGAACGTTCCGGAATAACGAACGAACTAACGAACGAACCAACCAACCAACGAACATACGAACGGACGAACGGAAAAGCGAAAACTATATACCCGTCGGCATAAATGCCGGGGGTATAACAAACCGTCTCTAGTGATAGCTGACGACCTTTAGCACAAGAAAAAGCAAAATCAAAATAGGGGATTTCTTTCAATTTCCTTTGAGGTGCTAACGTTATTTGATGACATCAAGCATAAGTGTTCAAAATACCTCTAGCCATTTGATTACAGTGTCGAAAGTAATTGTAATTTTTACGTAAGTCTTTGCTTATTCATTTTGCACAAAATCTTTTGAATTTGTTTCATTTTACTCGTAAAAAATAAAGTTTTCTTAATAAACATAAAAGTGACGTAACTACCGCTGTTATAGTGCTACTGAAAGCAAACCAACAACATTTGCTTGGCTTTTGGTGTTTCTTTCCAGAAATCATGTTGTATCTGATGAATATTTGCATTCCCCATACTATTGTTTCTTATAATTCTAGGTAACCCTTGAATTCATTGTGTATGACGTTAACAAATGGCGTTGACGCTTCGGTTTTGGTAACTAAGTTAAGCAGACTGGATTTACTTTTTAGTTCAAAAATATTTTTGCCAATTTATCATGTATTCTAATAGTGGAGCGGCTTAGTGGGTGATTTTGAGGAAATACTTCAGTTGATGATACAAGTATGAAATTTTCACCATATGTTCTTTACATGACACACATTAAATTCTGATCCCTGGCCACTTGAAATTCCGCCATTTTCAAGATGGCCGCCCAAAAACAAAATGGCCGACAGTTCTGAAAGGAGTATATGTAGTAAATTGCTCATATCTTAGGTTCTTTTCAGTATAGAACAATAATATTGATACCAAAATGAAGCTAAAAGATTGTTCTTTGAAATAAAGTTCTAATATGCAAATTACCTCATTTGCATATTTATGAATATTAATGAGATCTTACTTTTTTGGCTAAAAATTGTGGGAAAAAACACATCTTATTTTCTGAACGATGTAAAATGTTAAATGAAATGGATAACTGTGGCTTTGATATTGCTAGACCATAAATTATCATAAATTGATAAAAGCTAATTAGCATGTTCATGAATATTCATTTTAGAATATTCCAAGGCTTTGTATGTCCTTACCTAACAGCTTGGTTTAGAAAGTTCATACAGTATATTGCTCATATCTTTGGTCCTGTTCGTAATAGAACAACAATATTCATACCAAAATGAAGCTAAATGATTGTTATTTCAAATAGAGTTCAAATATGCAAATTACCTCATTTGCATATATATGAATATAAATGAGGTTTTTGTTTTGCTAAAAACTTGAAAACAAAATCACATCTTATTCGCTGAACAATGTAAAATGTTCATGATGTAGATTGTCTATAAATATTACCCTCATTGTAAAATAAATGTCAGTAATATAAGATCTATGCCATTGTGCTTTCCTTCAAAAAGTGGGAGCTAAGTCTTGAAAAATTTAATTTCTACATTGCAAACAACACCATTTCTTTTTGTCACTATGACCTGTGCATAATTGCGCAAGAATAAATTTATCTACAAGAAACCCAAATATTTCCGTTTTGTTTTCATCACATCTGATGAAACTGTTCCATGATTTTGGAGGTCTGCAGTTACCAATTACCTTTCGGTATACACCAGTTACTATTTTCTGCCTGGTCTCATCGTTGAGACTATCTTGGTGATAAATAATAATAATAAAAAAACACCCTGGAATGTTTTCTGGCATATGACTCAATATGAGGTACGATCACCTCCTTTGCCTAACCTTCAAAAGTTTTTTATGCTCCGGGTTAGACTACTGTTACCATGTGTATTTGGAGAAAGCAATTAGCTAAGAACTTGCAAGTATGTTGTCGCCCATTCTGGTATGCTTGAAATGAGCCGTACTGGCAATTATAAATTATGATTTTTTAATTAACTGATTGATGTGTTTATCAAATACAAGAGAAGCACTTGGGCACTAACAAGCTGCTCTACATGGCCGTCGTTGATCTGAAGAAAGCAATTGATCGAGTCCTGAAGGGTGTAATCTGGTGGGCAATGCGAAACTAAGACGAATGACTAGTGCGTCTGGTCCAGTCTATGTATAAGATCATGAGAAGCAGGGTTAAAGTGGGTAGTGGATACAGTGAGGAGTTTGGTGTCAAAGTAGGTGTTCATCAGGGCTCTGTCCTTAGCCTGCTACTCTTCATCATTGTGCTATAGGCTTTATCCAGGGAGTTCCGCACAGGCTGCCATTGGGTTCTGCTGTATGCAGATGACTTATGATATGACACTGTTGAGTCCATGGAAGAACTACCTGTTAAGTTGAAGACTTGGAAAGCAGAGATGGAGAGGAAAGTTCTTTGAGTGAACATGGGGAAGACAAAGATCATGGTCTCTGGCCTCAATCTGAACCTTCTGAAAAAAATCTGGAAAGAATCCCTGTTGCGTCTGTCAGACAGGCGTAGGAAGAAATGCTGTTTTTGTGGTGGATGCTTGTCCTGGATCTACAAGATGCAGTGGAATCAAAGGCTCCTTGCGCCGTGATCCAGATTTCAGCTGTGCTGGCTGCCTATGAAAGGCGCGTCCCATAGATGGAAGGCTAGTGAAGGAGGTGCTAGTTGATGACGAAACAGTTGAGGCTGTACCAGAGTTCTGTTATCTGGGAGACATGCTTTCTGCTGGCGGAGGTTGTGAACTGGCTGCAGTCACACACTGCAAATCGGCTTAAGGCAAGTTCCGCCAACTACTCCCTCTCCACACCAATCGCATAAATCATGGGATGAAGTGTTGTTGGACAACGAATAGAAGGTTAGAATGGATACTGCCGATCCGTATAATCGCTCAGAGTGGAAAGGTCGTCTAAGTATAAAAATAAAACTGAGATCTTTTAAGAGCAGTGAGTATATTTGTGAGAAAGGTAATGGGTCATACCGCGGTTTCGGCTATTCAAGCCTCTTCAGTGACCCTTTAGAATTGGCAACATGGAGCCATGGACAATTGCTGTAATTTTGCAACTTTTAACAGGGTAGTCAATGAAAAGACTTGTTTAATCAAAATGGGACCAAATAAAGTAAACGTTGTTTAAAAAATGAATCTTAACCGATTATAATTTTCTGATTTCTCAAAATACCCTCTCTGATCTCAAAGGACCAAAAGGAAAATATAATGTGCACTATGAATGATGTACGGGGAGACTTTTTAGGGCCGCCACACGGCACAACACCAGCTGCAGTAATAACAAATAAAAATACAACTGAGATCCTTTAAGAGCAGTGAGTATATTTGTGAGAAAGGTGATGGGCCGAACCGCGGTTTAGGCTATTCAAGCCTCATCAGTGACCCTTTAGATTTGGCAACATGGAGCCAAAGAGAATTGCTGTAATTTTGCAACTTTTAACAGAATGCGATTTGTCAAACAAGTCCAACCCTCAGATGAGGACAAAGGACTATAAAAAGGATATGATGATGATATGATCAGTGGACAGACTTAGTAGATGCTAGCAAATAATTGATGGGAAATAATTTAATTGTGGGAAGCTCACTACAAACATAAATTGTCAATTTTTAGTTTAAATGTATGCATAGGTATGCACTATAGGGATCAAACAGTTTTTATATGATTAATACATTTTGATATTCAGTTAGCCAGTGAACACGTGCAAGCTTAGAAAGAAAGTACAATGACATATATCTTGTATTAATGACATTTATTTTACAGTGAAAGTGATATTTGTAGACAATTTACAGAATGAACTTTCATAACTAAACTGATACAGTCTTGAAGTATTTAAAAATGAATATTCATGAATATGCTAATTGGCTGTTGTTAATTTATGATTCTTTATGGTGTAGAAATATCAAAGCCACAGTTATCAATCTCATTTAACATTTTACATCATTCAGAGAACGGGATGTGATTTTTTTCAAGTTTTTGGCAACAAAATAAGACCTTTTAATATTCATAAATATGCAAATGAAGTAATTTGCAAATTTGAACTCCATTGAAAAGAACAATCATTACGCTTCATTTTGGTATTAATACTGATGTTCTATGATGAACAGAACCTAAGCTATAAGCAATTAACTGTATGAACTTTTACAAATAAACTGATAGATAAGGGCGTACAAAGTCTTAAAATGGTTTAAAATGAATATTCATGAACATGCTAATTAGCTTTTGTTAATTTATGATAATTTATGGTCTAGCAATATCAAAGCCATAGTTATCCATTTCATTTAACATTTTACATTGTTCAGAATATAAGATGTGTTTTTTTTCTCAATTTTTAGCCAAAAGAGTAAGATCTCATTAATATTCATAAATATGCAAATGAGATAATTTGCATATTAGAACTTTATTTCAAAGAACAATCTTTTAGCTTCATTTTGGTATCAATATTATTGTTCTATGATGAAAAGTACCTAAGATATGAGCAATTTACTACATATACTCCTTTCAGAACTGTCGGCCATTTTGTTTTTGGGCGGCCATCTTGAAAATGGCGGAATTTCATGTGGCCAGGGATCAGAATTTAATGTGTGTCATGTAAAGAACATATGGTGAAAATTTCATACTTGTATCATCAACTGAAGTATTTTCTCATTAAGCAGCTCCACTATAAGAGTAAGGAGCAATAAAATAAGTGAGGCGTTTTCAAAGTCCTTGAGTATATGTCTATTACATGGGTGTTTTTTGTTATGGGGTACTTACAGGTTTTTTCTCCTCTTCTTTATCTTTCACTATTTCTGTACTTTTTCTCTTTCTATTCACCGGTAACAGGACAGGAGCCTCAATTATTGGGATAGGTCTGCAATATTGAGATTAGTGAGAAAACAATATCAGTTCTGTAAATACGTATAAAACAGTTTAATATGATATAGCTCGGCAAATGGGTCACTGTATGGGCGGCAACTTTAATATTCATATCTGGGTGTGGTCGGCTAGTCCATCTGTTCTAGTAGGGAGATAATAGAAAAGTCGAATTCAGTCAGCCTAGAGTGCTGTCACATATTTTACCGTTAAAGATCAGCTACCTATTTTGTCCAATCCAGTAAACTAGACAAACTCGGATTTTCATTCTAACGGACAACATGTGAGTTGAGTCAACTGAATACCTATAGCTTTTACCTAGGTCAAAAGTAGACCATACCCAATAATGTATTCATAAGGTAACGCCCATACAGTGACCCATTTGCTGAGCTATACACTAGGATCTCTTAATAACACTGTTCATTGTGATAAAAATATAAAAAAAAGTTTCAACTGAAAATTCTTAATTTACAGCTTTTGAAAAAAAATCTGTATACTACATGTTTTCGTAATGCTGATGGAGCCCTGGACGACACCAAAAATGTTTATACTGAAGCCATATTTATAAAACAAGCAGCTTTTCCACCTCATCATCTACAGTTTGCTTTATTCTATTAATGTCCTGGTCAACAATTTTTCAATCATGTGGGGACAGAACCACCACTTTTTGGGTATTTACCAGTGCTATGGGAGTTAATGTTTCTTGGACAAAACCTAGCACCAGTGAATTTCTGAACCAGGCCACTATTTTGACATACCATGCCATCATGCTCCCATAATTTTGATTTTGGAAATGATGGTAATATCAAAACTTACTTTTTTAAAGGCAGCCTTGGTATCTTATTCTGATGAGCTTGTCGTTTCTTTGTCTTAGACGCCACCAGATTATCATAGCCACCTGCCATCTCTGGAATGGTGTTTCTAGGCTTTGTCTCTGTAGCCGTCTTCTCAGAATCACCAGGAGTCTTTTGAATAGCACTCAGTTTAGAATGAATTCTATCTACAGTATCTGGTGTATCTTTATCCAGATTTGTAGCTTTTTCTTTAGCACCAATCTTAGAAATGTTTTCAGTACTGTTTTTATGACTAGTCTGAATTAATTTCAAAGGTTTACTCTTAACACTATGTTGCGCATTTGTATTTGGTACAACATTTTCCTTATGACTAGGACTGGTATCATCTTTAGATAGTTTGTTCTCCATACCATCAATTTCTGTGTCTAGTTCTTGCGTAACAGTTTCATTCAATTCTGAGGCATGTACTGGTTTAGGCTTTATACTAACACTTGTAGGCACTTGGTTTATGAACTGGCAAGGCTTTTGAGCAGAATCATTGTCCTGAGTGTCCATTTGAGTAGCACTTTCGACTGACTTAAGACGTTTTGGGGTAACAATAGGACTAAGCATTGCAGGTAATGGTGTAAAGTGTAACATATCCATTTTAGAATAAGGTTTACTCTCTGGAGTATTAAATACTGTTATATCTGGTATTGTTTTATTGGTAGCTTCAGGTGACTTTAGCAAATCATCCTCTGTTAGTGTCTTATCAGGATCACCATCTTCAGATAAAGGAGATAAAGGTTCATACATAGGGGTAGGGGTAGGGGGGAGGGGAGAAATGAGCTCCACCATTTCAAAAAGTGACATAGGCAGAGGGGAGGGCACTGGGGTATCATTCTCTGAAAAATTGTCTGCTGGAGTCACTGAACCTGATCTTGATGTAACAGATTTGTTTCCTGATGTACCGGGTTCCAACCAAGAAACATTAGACGCTGCATCACTGTTACTGTCTTTAGTCACTGATACACTTTGACTGGCAGATTTAAACAGATCAAATGGTGAGGCAACAGGACTAGCAATATCTTCTGATAATTGTTCTGTTTTATCTGCTTTACTATCTTTATTATCAACATCTGGCGTTAAATCCTTGGTTACTGCAGTGTCTTCAGTTAATTTTTTATCTTTAAGCATATCTTTCTGAGTACTCATGTCCGTCTGTCTATTCATTGATCTTTCATTTACAGAATCATTTAATATATCATTAACATCAAGTATCACTGAAGCTTCAATGTCATTAGAATTATTCTCTGTAACAATATCATTCTCTTCTATTATAGTTTCTTTTAATCTAAATGGTGAAGTGTGTTCCTTTTGCTTGCAACTACTCTTATGACTTTGCAGGAGAAAACCGGTACTCAATTGTCGTGATGGTGTTGCTTTGTTGGCAGAATTTTCTGAATTAGCAATGTCAGGACTAGAAATTGAAACCTCACCTTTACTATCAATATTGATTTCATAAGAAGAATTCTCTGCAATATTTTCTGACACTGATTTTATTGAGTCTCCTTTAAAATCCAATGGCAAATCTTCAATGGCCTTTTCTTTTCGTAAACTAGTATTTCCAATTTCACATTTTGCAGGCTCTTCTTCAAAGACACTGCTATTCTCAATCAACTCATCTTTCTGTTCATTGACTTTTTCAGAGTTTTCATCATTATTGTAGAGTAAAACTGAACTTTTGCTATCATTAGATGTATCATTTGTTAAACTGTCTTTTTCTGTAATATCACTATTCTTTGTTTCATCCTTACTAGGCACCAATATGCTGGGAGCACTTCGTCTTTTACTAGTTTTATCAGTATTAGTTTCCGGTAAACTCTGTAGTCTTGAGCTTCTTCTAGTTCTCCTAGCTATAGGAGTATCAGGTAATTTGGCTGAAGGTTTATCAATTTTGTTGGGTGGACTATTTTGTTTAGGTATAGGTGTATGAGTTTGTTTTGCTATAGGGGTATCACTCTTGTTTTTGGTTGTAGGTGTATCTGCTTGTTTAGTTAAAGATATTTTTTGTTCTGCTATAGTTGTACTACTTTGTTCAGCTAAACTAGCATCATTTTGTGTATCTATTGGTGTATCATTTTGCTTAGCTGCAGATTTATCAATTTGTTTTTCTTTCTTTGGACCTACATGCTTTTCACCATCAATGTTTATAATTTCCAAGGCTACTTTACAGTCTTTTATTGTATCTAACTCAGTCTTGTTTGGTTTCTCATATCCACCCTTAGACACATCAAATTTAGCCCTTTCTTCTTCCAGTGTTTCACATGAGCCTTTCTGAAACTTTATAAACTTATTTGGCATACTCTTAGACCTTGTGATTCTTCTACTTGCCCTAACAGAGCTTTGACTTGTATCATCAGGCTCAGAACAAATCTTTTTCTCTGGTATTTCAGATGCCGAGTCTTTCCTTAATGCCATTTGCCTTTTCAAAACAGGCTTAGGGCTTCCTGCATTGTCATTAATATTTTTCAATTTCTTCTCATTACTGTCATCCAGTTTAGTTGCAGTACTATCACCATCAGTTTTAGTTACATTAATGTTTAAATCTTTCATGGAATGTACACAAGTACTCTCCTGACCAGGAATAAAGAAACCAGTTTTCTCCTTGCTGACAGTTGAGGGTGAATCCAGTTCATGAATAGCAGGAGTAAACTCTCCTGTATCACTCCTGTTTAAGTTGCCATTTTGATCACCAGTATTTTCTGAGCATTTGTTGTTTTGAGCATTATCAAGGCTGTCTTTGCTATCTGAATCTTCCACTACATCCGAGTCTGCCTTTTTAAGACATGGACTGCCTTTTGATTTAGATTTTGCAAGTTTTTGAGCTGATCTATGTCTAGTATTAATTGGTGATATTATTTGTGTAGCGTCTCTTAATCTTTCTTTCAAACTCTTCGGTGATTTAAACATTTCAATATCTGAAGTGTCACCTTGACTATCTGTATCATGACTCTCCTCTATCTGAGGTTTCAAATGAGATTTTGTTTTTCTAACAGGAGTCCTTATCAAGGTTGTATCATCACAGTATACAGTTTGTTTAATAGATTCACCTACATGCTCATCTCCTTTGACTTCACCAATAGTATCACCTAAAATCTCATTAACAATGTTATCTAGTATATCTTTATAAACTGAATCACTACCGCCGGCAGCTTCAGCAAGTTCTGCACTAAGACTATCATTATCATCATTGTTATTATCAAATTTCACCGGAGATCCATTAGAATCTTCGTCTGATCTATCTCCCTCTTCTGACATATCCATGCCTATTGCACCATTACACTTTACAGCCTCAGCAACATTTGGTTCCACACTTTCAGTTATCGTCTCAAGAAAACTTTCACCTTTGTCTGCCAAACTATTAAACTCTGAACCATCTGCCTTATCAGTAGCTATACCTCTGCCAGTATTGTATGTCTTAGCTTGCTGGCTTGTTACATTGCTCGTTTTTGTATTTACTACATCTATAATTTCATCTTCTGAGAGAATATCCATGAGTTGATTTTCCAGTTCTTCAGCCAGATCTGATAGATACTCATCATCATCTTCATCATCATCATCATCACCCTGTGTACAAGAAAACATTACATAAACAACCACATGTGAACAGATATTTCCTATTTAAGTTCTAAAAACTGAAAATTTTTGAATGGAAATTTTGTTATTTTTCTTATTTTTACTCAAAACATATTTTTGTTATTTTTACTCATAACATAGATTGTGTGTACCATTACAAACAACTCGGTATAGCGGTTCTAATGAGTACCCACAATCTATATTTGGAGTAAAAGGAGATTTATGTGGGTTTCTATTATACAGACATGTTATCCTGATGATATGAATCTATCAAGAGTTTATGTTATAGATAATCAACTGATTTTTGCTTGAAGTGCAGTGTTTTCTAAATAATATCAAACTTTCAGTGACCATGAGCTGAGGCGAGTGACAGTTGGATGAAAGGTCACTGAAGGTGTGGTATAATTTACAATACACTGCACATCAAGCAATAATCAGTTGATTACACTTTAAGCAATAATCAGTAGATTACACTTCAAGCAATAATCAGTAGATTACACTTCAAGCAACAATCAGTTGATTACACTTCAAGCAATAATCAGTAGATTACACTTCAAGCAATAATCAGTAGATTACACTTCAAGCAATAATCAGTTGATTACACTTCAAGCAATAATCAGTTGATTACACTTCAAGCAATAATCAGTAGATTATCTGATTTATGCCTATAGGATAAGGATACGTTAGACAGTTTTGTCCATGAGAATATCAAAGTTTTGCATTACGAGGCTCTGCCATGTGATGTCCATTTTGACCAGAGAGACATTATTGTAAGAAAGGAGGCAATTCCAACCTTCCCAATAGGCCCAATATGTGTTAACATAGCAATAATTTATGTTTGATTGTGATTACATGTATTGGATATAACAATTACTTTTATATTCCATTGTTTGAAAGAATGCCTGTATTTGCCCAGAATCTATGCATCTATAACAGCACAGACTCTTGACATTACTAGGCACCATTTTGAAAATGCTGCTCTGGGGACAAACATGAAATGCATCATGACGTCACAATATTATGTTGGCCTAATTGCATGTTACATGCAACATATCTATTTTTTTCAACATTGTCTACCTAAAATGGTCCATGATTGGATAAATATTCAAGTCGTGCAATATTCATTTGAGATGTGGCATGAGAAAACCAATCATTTGCATTGGTGAAAGCAAAGGAGCAGATCAGCTTTGTTTTCAATACATAGATAGTACAATCCCTCTACTTTCTAAATCCAGAATTTCCAGGCTCTAGCCAACTTCTGGATCTGGTCGGAAACCATATTGTTGATGCGGCTCAATTATCTACATCCAAAACAAACATACCAGAGAGCCTTGTTTCTGAGCAAAGCATGCCGGGGACGGGGGTAGGGGAGACAGGCACTTCACCATAGGACTAAAGGCCCAGGGGACTTGGAACACGCTATGATCATCATCGTCATCGTCGGACGATGATGGTTCTTCTATCGACTTTCTGATGTCCTTGTGGAGTAATGAGGAATCTGAAATTACATGAATTTAAAATTAGTATTTGTATTATGTTGTGCTAAAAATAAACAAATAACAAAAAAAAAAAATAAATAATAATAAAACTAGAAATTGACTGCAAGCAAGGCTTTCAGTATACCCCCCGCAAAATTATCTAAGGCCAATAACTTAAAGGCCTTTAAGTGAAACATACAGAAAATTTGTCAAAAATATCTTTTCAGCATTATAATCCTTCATGAAAATCCTCTGTATGTCTGACTCATGTCTGTAAGGTAATTAATAATATACTGAAAGCCCAGGGAGTAAAATTATTGTTGATTTCACTGTACACTGTTGATCATTATTTATCATGAGAAATGGTCAAAAATTGGCTATGCTAAAAAAAAAAAAGCTGTAAATTTGTCAAAAATAAATTATTCAGCAAAAGAATTCTTCATGCACATCTGAAATATATCTGGAACAAGTGTGCAAAGAATTCAAATAAAACAATGAAAGCACTAGGAGGACTTGATTTCATAAAGTATGCACTACCAGCCGTATTGTATGGCTGAAAAATGTCTAAGTTGAAAAATGCTGTAAATTTGTCAAAAATTATTTTTTCACCAATAAAATTCTTTATGCACATCTTCAATATGTCTGTAACATGTCTGCAAAGTATTGAAAAGAATTACTGAAAGCCCTAGGAGGAGTTGGATTTCACAAAGTATGTACTATCAACCATAATTGAATATAAGCAGAAATGGTCAAAATTGGCTAAGTTTAAAAAGCTGTAAATTTGTCAAAACTAAACTTTTCAGCATAAAAATTCTTCATGCACATCTTCAATATATCTGGAACAAATCTGCAAAGAATGAAAAAGAAACAATGAAAGCCCTAGGAGGAGTTGATTTCACAAAGTATGCACTACCAACCATTATTGTATGTAAGCAATAGTCGAAAAATGGCAAAGTTAAAAAATGCTGTAAATTTGTCAAAAATTATTTTTTTCAGCATTATAATTCTTCATGCACATCTTCAATATGTCTGTAACATGTCTGCAAAGTACTGAAAAGAAATACGGAAAGCCCTAGGAGGAGTTGATTTCACAAAGTATGTATGTAAGCAATAGTCGAAAAATGGCAAAGTTAAAAAATGCTGTAAATTTGTCAAAAATTATTTTTTCAGCATTATAATTCTTCATGCACATCTTCAATATGTCTGTAACATGTCTGCAAAGTACCGAAAAGAAATACTGAAAGCCCTAGGAGGAGTTGATTTCATAAAGTATGTATGTAAGCAATAGTCGAAAAATGGCAAAGTTAAAAAATGCTTTAAATTTGTCAAAAATTATTTTTTCAGCATTATAATTCTTCATGCACATCTTCAATATGTCTGTAACATGTCTGCAAAGTACTGAAAAGAAACACTGAAAGCCCTAGGAGGAGTTGATTTCACAAAGTATGCACTACCAACCATTATTGAATATAAGCAATTATAGAAAATTTGCTAAGTTAAAAATGCTTTAAATTTGTCAAAAATGATTTTTTTCAGCATGACAATTGTTCATGCACATCTGCAATATATCTGAAACATTTCAGCAAAATATTAAAAGGAAACATTGAAAGCTGTAAGAGGAGTTGATTTCACAAAGTATGTACTTTCAGTACTATGGCAAACATGTTATAGGAAGACTTAAAAAGTCCCATAACTCTTGCAATACTGACCCTTTGGTCCCTAAATTCATACCACACATGTATTGTCTTATGGTGCAAGTGTGGTGAAAATTTGAAACAAATCAGGCAAAAGCTACGCAAGTTATTCAGCAAAGATGTCCAAATGTTGACGGAATGACGGAATGACGGACAGGCTGAAAACAGTATACCCCCCTAAAACTTCGTTTTGCGGGGGGTATAATGAATTCAAAATAAGAAAAAAGTCAAAAAAATTTCTGATAAAATTTTTTACAGCGGAAACATATTACCCTAGAACCCAAAATCCTGTATCTCGCATATTTAGCGTTGGAGGTGACATCTCCTGCTATAGTTGGTTTGAATGTATTTTTGGCTAGTCCTAACCTTCCCTAAGAAGGATTGGGTGGGCTGCTCTGGAAATTTTTTTGGCACGATAGTCTAATCAGGCGATGTTGTATGGTACTGCTATGAAATAAGCTTTAAATCTAATAAACAGACAACTACATACCTTTCCATTATCCAGTCATTTTCCCTGTCTGTATGACTTGCTTTTGTATTTTAAACAATTTTAGAAACTATTGATTTGATTATGAAACACCTGTATTGCTAAAACATATTTCTGTATTAATATTTTTACCACTTAACATGTAAAATTACCCCACCCACCTTAATAATATGCATGTATGCGATTTTAATGTTAATCTTCTTATGGTTAGTTTGTTTTAACAATCTATCCTCTTTAACATGCTTAAACAATAGCCTGAAAAGCAATAAAAACTGTTTACTAAACTGTATGGACCTATACTTAAGGTTATACCTAAATGTGGTAATGCATCAATGGTATCAAACAGCGTAAAATCAACTACATGCGCATTTGTACTAGTGAATATTTTCACGAAGTCTTGGTTTGAAAATATTTCTAAATTAGACATTCTTCCTTTTCAATGACTGATTCAAGTTAATGGCAAAAGAAATGTGAACTAAGAACTGATAACTTGCCTCTATGCACAGGAGCGGTGGCCGACAAGACCATAACTAACTAGAAATTGGCTGCAAGCAAGGCTTTCAGTATACCCCCCGCAAAATTATCTAAGGCCAATAACTTCCTTTAAGTCAAACATGCAAAACATTTGTCAAAAATATCTTTTCAGCATTATAATCCTTCATGAAAATCCTCTGTATGTCTGACTCATGTCTGTAAGGTATTAAATAATATACTGAAAGCTCAGGGAGTACAATTATTGTTGATTTCACTGTACACTGTTGATCATTATTTATCATGAGAAATGGTCAAAAATTGGCTATGCTAAAAAAAAGCTGTAAATTTGTCAAAAATAAATTATTCAGCATAAGAATTATTCATGCACATCTGAAATATATCTGGAACAAGTGTGCAAAGAATTCAAATGAAACTATGAAAGCACTAGGAGGACTTGATTTCATAAAGTATGCTCTACCAGCCGTATTGTATATTAGCGATGGTTGAAAAATGTCTAAGTTGAAAAATGCTGTAAATTTGTCAAAAATTATTTTTTCACCAATAAAATTCTTTCTGCACATCTTCAATATGTCTGTAACATGTCTGCAAAGTATTGAAAAGAATTACTGAAAGCCCCAGGAGGAGTTGGATTTCACAAAGTATGTACTATCAACCATAATTGAATATAAGCAGAAATGGTCAAAATTGGCTAAGTTTAAAAAGCTGTAAATTTGTCAAAAGTAAAATTTTCAGCATAACAATTCTTCATGCACATCTTCAACATATCTGGAACAAATCTGCAAAGAATTAAAAAGAAACAATGAAAGCCCTAGGAGGAGTTGATTTCACAAAGTATGCACTTCCAACCATTATTGTATGTAAGCAATAGTCGAAAAATGGCTAAGTTAAAAAATGTTGTAAATTTGTCAAAAACTATTTTTTCAGCATTATAATTCTTCATGCACATATTCAATATGTCTGTAACATGTCTGCAAAGCACTGAAAAGAAATACTGAAAGCCCTAGGAGGAGTTGATTTCACAAAGTATGTATGTAAGCAATTGTCGAAAAATGGCAAAGTTAAAAAATGCTGTAAATTTGTCAAAAATTATTTTTTCATCATTATAATTCTTCATGCACATCTTCAATATGTCTGTAACATGTCTGCAAAGTACTGAAAAGAAATACTGAAAGCCCTAGGAGGAGTTGATTTCACAAAGTATGTATGTAAGCAATAGTCGAAAAATGGCAAAGTTAAAAAATGCTGTAAATTTGTCAAAAATTATTTTTTCAGCATTATAATTCTTCATGCACATCTTCAATATGTCTGTAACATGTCTGCAAAGTACTGAAAAGAAACAATGAAAGCCCTAGGAGGAGTTGATTTCACAAAGTATGCACTACCAACCACTATTGAATATAAGCAATTATAGAAAATTTGCTAAGTTAAAAATGCTGTAAATTTGTCAAAAATGATTTTTTCAGCATGACAATTGTTCATGCACATCTGCAATATATCTGAAACATATCAGCAAAATATTAAAAGGAAACATTGAAAGCTGTAAGAGGAGTTGATTTCACAAAGTATGTACTTTCAGTACTATGGCAAACATGTTATAGGAAGACTTAAAAAGTCCCATAACTCTTGCAATACTGACCCTTTGGCCCCTAAATTCATACCACACATGTATTGTCTGATGGCGCAAGTGTGGTGAAAATTTGAAACAAATCAGGCAAAAGCTACTCAAGTTATTCAGCAAAGATGTCCAAATGTTGACGGAATGACGGAATGACGGAATCACGGAGTCACGGAATCACGGAATCACGGACAGGCTGAAAACAGTATACCCCCCTAAAACTTCGTTTTGCGGGGGGTATAATTACCTAGGGTGTAATGCATTAAAACAATCCAGACTATAATTAAAAGTGAAGTTTGTGGCATTTTCTGAATGATGCATATTAAATCAATTTAGGTATATTTGGTAATGGTCAAGCTCAGTACAAACAAAAGATGCCAGTTGTATGGACGCTTAAGCATTATTTTGGAATATTTCTGATACTTACCTTACTATACACTGAAATCAAATATTGTCTCTTAGAACACATAAACCTGTATTTCTCATATTTTGAGTTTGAGGTGACACCTGCTATAGTTGGTTTGAATGTTTTTAAGTAGTCCTCTCCTTTCCGATGAAGGATCAAGTGGGCTACTCTTGAATTTTATATGGCATACTGCTCAAATTCATTGATGTATGGAGGTAGTGCTATGACAAAAAACTATATATCCTATGAAAAGTCTGCTAAAATGTAGTATATAAATTCGTTCTTGTTTCTTATTTATTAGTTACTTTCCAATGCATTGTATATTGTTTGTAGCAAAAGTATAAAGTGCAGTCTCATTTTACATTAAAAACCTCATGATCTTTTGAAAGTATGGCATTATTTCACACAGAAATACCCCACCAACTTTAAAACTCTGCATATTATTGATACTCTGTCTAAAAATTTCCGAAGTATTACTCCCATTTAAATGAAACTACGTATAAATTATATTATGTTATTATATATCACATGCAACTGTGCAGTGCCTTAGCAATACATGTAATTGGATGCCATTTGAAGCCTTACAAGTCAATTAGCAGCCAATTTACAGGTAATTTTGTGAGTCAATGTCTTATTTGTCTGTATTTTGCTCTTATTTCTTAATAAGAGCTGTCGCAGGACAGCGTAGCTCGCCTGACTTGTGCTTTGCCACTAAACTTATAAAAATCTATGACCAATGACCTTGACCTCAAGGTCGCTCAGGTGGGTTGTGATGGTACAGCATAAAATTTCAGACCAATATCCACAAACATGCAAAGTTTCAACTTGATCCATCAACATAGAGATATATAGACTTCAAAAATCTTTAACCCAAAACTTAAACCAAAAATTTCTAAGGCCATGACTTTGACCTCAAGTTCACCCAGGATGGGTCATAATGGTACAGTATAAAACTTCAGACCAATATCTACCAACATGCAAAGTATCAACTTGATCAATGTACATGTTCAAGAGATATAGACTTCTAAAAACTTTAACCGAAAACTTTAACAAAAAAATTCTAAGTCTGTGACCTTGACCTCAAGGTCACCAAGGGTGGGTCATGATGGTACTGCATAAAACTTCAGACCAATATCTACCAACATGCAAAGTATCAACTTGATCCATCAACATGTTCAAGAGATATAGACTTCTAAAAACTTTAATGAAAAAGTCACTAGAGCGCGAAATATAGGTCAAGGTCACAAGATCAATGTGGGTGCAAAGTCGGGACATCGAGGAGAAGCCATATGCAAGGTTTGATGGTTGTAGGCTTTATAGTTGATGAGATATTAAGGGTTGGCTTAAAAAATGACAAAGTCACTGGAGCATGAAATATAGGTCAAGGTCAGTAGGTCAATGTGGGTGCCGAGTCGGGACATGGAGAAGAAGCCATATGCAAGGTTTGATGGTTGTAGGCTTTATAGTTGATGAGATATTAAGGGTTGGCTTCAAAAATGACAAAGTCACTAGAGCACGAAATATAGGTCAAGGTCACTAGGTGAATGTGGGTGCCGAGTCGGGACATCGAGGAGAAGTCATATGCAAGGTTTGATGGTTGTAGGCTTTATAGTTGATGAGATATTAAGAGTTGGCTTAAACAAGAACTCCGCGGAGGTCGATATCGCACCTGCATCGGGCAAAGTCAATGGAACGTGAAATGTAGGTCAAGGGCACCGGGTCAAGGTGCGTGCTTGAAGAGTATGTAAATGACAATTACTATGCAAGGTTTCACACTGGCAGCTATCAATTATGCAGAGAAAACCAAACTTTGACATAAAAATTAACAAAGTCAATGGACCGTGAAATATAGGTCATGGGCACTGGGTCAAGGTGCATGCTTGAAGGGTATGTCAAGGACAATTACTATGCAAGGTTTCACACTCATGGCTATCACTAATGCAGAGAAAACCAAACTTCGACGTAAAAATTAACAAAGTCAATGGACCGTGAAATATAGGTCAAGGCTACTGGGTCAAGGTGCGTGCTTGAAGGGTATGTCAAGGACAATTACTATGCAAGGTTGCACACACATGGCTATCACTGATGCAGAGAAAACCAAACTTCGACGTAAAAATAAACAAAGTCAATGGACCATGAAATATAGGTCAAGGGCACTGGGTCTAGGTGCATGCTTAAAGGGTATGTCAAGGACAATTACTATGCAAGGTTTCACAGTCACAGCTATCTCTGATGCAAAGAAAACAAAAACTTCGACGTAAATGTCAAACTTCGACGTAATTGTTGACGGACGGACGGACGAACGAACGAACGAACGGACGGACGAACGAACGGACGGACAGAAATTTGGACTCCTATATCGCACCCTGCTATAAGCAGGTGCGATAAAAATGATGAAGTCACTAGAGCACGAAATATAGGTCAAGGTCACTAGATCAATGTGGGTGCAAAGTCGAGACATCGAGGCGAAGTCATATGCAAGGTTTGATGGTTGTAGGCTGTATAGTTGATGAGATATTAATGGTTGGCTTAAAAAATGACAAAGTCACTGGAGCATGGAATATAGGTCAAGGTCAGTAGGTCAATGTGGGTGCCGAGTCGGGACATCAAGGAGAAGCCATATGCAAGGTTTGATGGTTGTAGGCTTTATAGTTGATGAGATGTTAAGGGTTGGCTTAAAAAATGATGAAGTCACTGGAGCATGAAATATAGGTCAAGGTCAGTAGGTCAATGTGGGTGCCGAGTCGGGACATCGAGGAGAAGTCATATGTAAGGTTTGACAGTTCTAGGCTTTACAGTTGATGAGAAACTAACACACCATCTGAGCATTGTACAAAGGTGTTCTAGATATTGACCTCTAGCCCCGCCCCCAGGCATGACCCCACGGGTCCCTTCACACTAAATCACAGAGGATCCTCATATGCAGCAATGTTCCAAATATGAATGATTTCTGGTCAGTGACTATCAAGATACAGTCAGAATTCTTTATAACGATGAACGCTATAACGGAATATTCGACTTCCGACAAAAATTTCGTGGGGACGGATTTTTCCCTATTAAAATTACTACGTTATAACGGAAAACACGCTTACCGACACCGACAGTAATTATTGGGAACAAATATGACTTTTGTACACATTTTTCTGCCTTTACAACGTCACAGACAATTTTCCGAAAATGTGTTTATTGAATTTTGCGACATACCGCAAACCGGCAAAGTGATTGACAGGTAATCAAGGGAGACTAATCTTACAGTATCGGATTAATTAGTCGGAACGCCAATACAGTATCGATTGATGTTTTAACAATACCGCATTAATTGTTTGAAAGGTGTTCATCGCTTTAAGGTTATCAATTATCAAAATTAAGAATTAATTGATATAATTTGCGTTCTTTGATTGAGTGACAAGATGAGATCTTTGAGTACAGGTGTCAAAATGGGATAGAAAAATGGAGCGATCGCCGTTAAATTTATCAATCTTTTGAAAGTGTAAAAACCTTTATAATGTCTCAGCCTCCAGCAAAACGACGAAGAACACAGTTTTCCGTCGCCGAGAAAAAAGAGATCGTCGCCTACCGACCATCCGACAGCAATCCAAGATGAGATTGCAATCCGTTTCGCCAGAGACTGGGGGAAGCATGTCTGCAGATCAACCGTGAGCGACATTCTCTCTGACAAAGAGAAATGGTCTAGCGTGCTGAAAAATGGTGACTCATCTCTACGACAGCGTTCCGGCAAGCACGAGAAACTTGAGCAAGCGCTGTACAGGTGGTTTACCGACGTTCGATCGTCAATGACGACATATTGCTTGACAAAGCATGTGCATGGGCACCGGCTTTCTTGTTCTAAATTGTTATGTGGATGTTGTTAAATGAAATGTATTACATGCAATAAAGTATTAATTTAAATATGTTTTGTTTTATTTTTGTCATCCTTTTTAAGCCATACATCTTAACCACGATGTGAAATAAATATGTTTTTGCAACTAACATGTACACCTAGGATAATTATGGGAGCATATTTAAAGCAGTTCTTGTTTGTCCGTCAGAAGACCCAATTTCCTTATAACAGCAAATTCACTTTAACGTCACAAAGCACTGGCGACAAACACCGTCGTTGTAAAGAGGGTTGACTGTATAACAATTTTAAAAACTTTAACCGAAAGTGTGACGCGGACGTACACTTAAACGTAAACGTAAACGGATACGACCGAGGTGACAACAATAGCTCTGTGCACTTAGTGCAGGCGAGCTAAAAATATTGAAATATAAAGTCGCACGATTTATATATCTGAATATGGACCAATAGAGCATTGTCTTAGCAGTCTTATGATGCCATCTACATCTCTATAGGGCCATAAAAAGCCAAGATGCAGTAACTTTTGTAAGTATACCCCTTCAATTTTTCCTCATTTTTTCTCTAATTACAGTTCAACCTCATTACAACGCGCCTCATCATAATGCGGTTTAAAAGACAGTTGTCTTGGATATCATTTTGCACCATTTTCAGCTCTTTATGGCCATTTGAGGCCATGATACTTGATAGAAGAACTTTTGTATGTACACCCCATTATTGTTTCCACATTTTTTCCCAATAAGTTTAAGGCATGCATAAAATTATAAAAAAATTTAATCGTATGGTTAATATATCTGAATACCAACTAATGAGCCTTGGTCAAAGCAATCATTCAACACCATTTTCAGCTATTTGGGGCCACCAGAGGCCGAGATACAAGAACTTATGTTAGTATACCCCTTCATTTTTTTTCTCAATTTTTGTTTAAGTATTGTTTTCAATAATATTTTTGAAACTTGAAACCATATGAATAATTTATATTATTACACTCAAATAGATAATTGTCAAAACAATCATTTGATGCCATTTTCAGCTCTTTATAATCATTGGTTGACTAGAAACAAGAACTTATGTAAGTATACCCCTTTATTTTTACCGCATCTATGCCTTCACAAAAATTATTAGTACTCAGAGTCACTTTGATTTATATATATGAAAACAAACTTATAGAACAAAGTTAAAGCGATCTTTTGACACCACTTTCAGCTGTTCCGGCCCATCAGAGGCCAAGATATAAGATTTTTTGTAGGTATACCCCATTTTATTTCCTTCACTTTTTCTTTAATTATCTATGTTTTCAATAATATTTTTAAACTTGAAATCATTTTACTAATTCATCCGATTTCATACCAAAAGATAATTGTCATAGCAATTATTTAACACCATTTTCAGCTTTTTATGGTCATCTGATGCCATGATACAAGGACTTTTGTATGTATACTCTGCCATCGTTTCCACATTTTTCTTCTATATTTTTTACGTATTCATAAAAATCATTAATACATTTAATCATATGGTTTATATACCTGAATACCAACCAACGTCCCTTGGTCAAAGCAATCATTTAACACAATTTTCAGCCATTTTGTGCCACCAGAGGCCAAGATGCAAGAACTTAAGTATACCCCTTTATTTTTTCCTCAATTTTTCTTTAATTATTTATGATTTCAATAATATTTTTGAAACTTGAAATCATATGATTAACTTATCTGATAACAAACCAATAAATAGTTGTCTACACAATTGTTTGATGCCATTTTCTGCTCTTTATAATCATTGTTTGACTAGAAACAGGAACTTTTGTAAGAATACCCCTTTATTTTTCTGACATTTTTCATTCATCTTCTATGCCTTCATAAAAATTATCACCACTTAGAGTCATGTGATTTATTATCGCACCTGCTTATAGCCGAATATAATGGCTGTTCACTTAGCCCTCTGCATTTACTTGTTTTGTCCAAGCTAGCACTGTTACCACCTAATACCTTCAATAGCTGCTCACTCTGCTTTCCGTTATTCATGTTAAACGTTGGTATCTATGTTTAGTATTTTCTTAATATGATTTCTTATTTCTTGTTTATCACTGAACCACTACAGAAGCTGAGGGTGAGGTTAGGTACCTGTAAAACCGGTTTAAGCCCGCCAGTAACTTTGTGTTACTGATCGTTCCAAGTCGATACTTCTGTAGTGGTTCTTTTTGTTTTATGTCTTGGTGTTTAAAATTTTTTGTGCTGTTGGCGCCTTATGTATGTTTTCATATTTTTAGTTAAGGTAACTGAGTGGCCACCTATTGGGAAAATAGCTGCTCATTCGGCTTACGATATGTTTCATGGTATAAGTACCTGATTGTTAGTTTGGTTTTTTCCCACCTCGGTTTTTGGAGTGGGAATCTTTTTCTGATTGCGCCTTTTCCTGATCTTTGCCTACTTGTACCTTGCGATATAGGAGTCCAAATTTCTGTCCGTCCGTCTGTCCGTCCGTCCGTCCGTCCGTCCGTTCGTTCGTCCGTCCGTCAACATTTACGTCGAAGTTTAGTTTTCTCGACATCAGTGATAGGTGCGAGTCTGTAACCTTCCATAGTAATTGTTCTTGACATACCCTTCAAGCCGCCACCTTGACCCAGTACCCTTGACCTATATTTCACAGTCCACTGACTTTGAAAATTTTTACGTCGAAGTTTGGTTTTCTCGACATCAGTGATAGCCGTGAGGGTGAAACTTTGCAAAGTAATTGTCCTTGACATACCCTTCAAGCACGCACCTTGACCCGCTGACCTTGACCTATATTTCACTGTCCACTGACTTTGAAAATTTTTATGTCGAAGTTTGGTTTTCTCGACATCAGTGATAGCTGCGAGGGTGAAACCTTGCATAGTAATTGTCCTTGACATACCCTCAAAGCACGCACCTTGACCCGCTGACCTTGACCTATATTTCACGGTCCACCGACTTTGAAAACTTTTACGTCAAAGTTTGGCCTTCACGACATCAGTGATAGCTGCGAGGGTGAAACCTTGCATATTAATTGTCCTTGACATACCCTTCAAGCACGCACCTTGACCCGCTGACCTTGACCTATATTTCACGGTCCACTGACTTTGAAAATTTTTACGTCAAAGTTTGGTTTTCTTGACATCAGTAATAGCTGCGAGTAAGAAACCTTGCATAGTAATTGTCCTTGACACACCCTTCAAGCACGCACCTTGACCCGCTGACCTTGACCTATATTTCATGGTCCATTGACTTTGTTAATTTTTACGTCAAAGTTTGGTTTTCTCTGCATCAGTGATAGCTGTGAGTGTGAAACCTTGCATAGTATAAAATGTTCTCCACATACCCTTTCGGAACACACCTTTACCTGGTGCTTTTGACCTTTATTTCACGTTTTTAGTTATTTTGCCCGATGCAGGTGCGATATCGACCTCCGCGGAGTTCTTGTATAATATTATATGAATACAAGCTTAAAGAACAACGTCAAAGCAATCATTTGTTACCATTTTCAGCTATTCAGGCTCATAAGAGACCAAGATACAAGCTTTTTTGTGCGTATATCCCTTTTCTTTTTCCACATTTCCCCCATAGCTTCTATGCCTTCATAAAAATATTACAACTTTAAGTCAGTTCAATTCAATTCAAGCTTTATTTCACTCAATCCATCATATAAATGGCAATATGAGGTAATGTAAAACACTTTGACAATGGAGGCTCTAAAGAGTCACATGATTTATGTATATGAATACAAGTTTATATATCAAAATCAAAGCAATCATTTGACACCATTTTCAGCTATTCATAAGTATACCCCTTTTATTTTTCCTCATTTTTTTCTTTAATTATCTATGATTTCAATATTAGATTTAAACTTTTAAATCATAATGATTAATTAATCCGATTCCATACCAAAAGGTAATTATCTCAGCAATTATTTTACACTATTTTCAGCTCTAAATGAGCATTGAATGCCTAGAAACAAGAACTTTTCTGTGTATACACCTTTTATTTGTTCGTATTGTTCCTCTATTTTCAATGCATTCATCAAAAATATTAATATTTTAAGCCATAAGATTAATTTATCTGAAAACCAGCCTATAGAACCAAGTCTAAGTAATCATAAAACACCATTTCATCTATTTAGAGCTGTCAGAGACAGAGATACCAGAACTTTTGTAGGTATATCTCTTTATTTTTTCCATTATTTTGCGTGTTTGTTTGTTTGTTTGTTTGTTTGTTTCATAACTTTTTCTTGACACTTTAAGCCTCATGATTATATATCTGACAGTGACCGACTTTACATTGTTTCAACATTTTTTTCGATACCATTTTCAGCCTTTACCGTGAGAAGCTGAAGTACAATAACTTTGAACAGACCGAAAACGGTCAGCTGTATATACAAATTCCCAGATAGGCACAAAGACAGAGTGTAATCTCGATCAATGATAATGTTTTAAATACCAGAGGACCAATGGTCCTGTAAACGCTCACCTGAGATCAGCTGCATATACCAATAAACATGTTTGAATATTATGGTATTTAACTCCAGTGCAGGGGCAGATAAGCCCTTGGGCCATTTCCTTTTTTCAGAATCTTCAATATTCTGTCCATTTGCCAATTTCCTGTTGGCTTTTTCCTTCAAATGACATTTTAACAGTTTTCCCAATTCAGATGCACAGGCAACCCATGTTGACCTTGCCATAAACTTGGTCAAGGTCATCACAGGGTCATGATTTATATATACATTTGAGTACTTTAGCCATCGATGCCTCACGCCAAGTTTCCTTGAAATCAGTCTATTGGTTTCAGAGAAGATGATTTTTGATGGGTTTTTACCATATATGGGCATGGCGGCCATCTTGGTCATGTGACCTAGATTATTTATATACACATTGATTCCCCCATTCTATAGATGCTTCACTTAAAATTTGGCTTTGTTTGGCCAAGCGGTTTCAGAGGAGAAGACGTTTGAATATTATGGAAATATACATGTATATTGCCCCGGGGTGGGGTCACATGAGCCCCTGGGGTCCAATTTTTTTCAGAATCATTAATATCCAGTCCTACTGCCCATTTCCTGCAAGACTTTCACTTTAAATGACATTTTAAAAGTTTTCCCCATTCAAATCGGTGGTGACCTACGTTGACCTTCCCGTAAAATAGGTCAAGGTCATCACAGGGTCATGATTTATATATACATTGTAGTGCTTGAGCCATCGATGCTTCGTGCCAAGTTTCGTTGAAATCGGTCAACCGGTTCTGGAGAAGAAGATTTTTGAACGGTTTTTACCATATATGGGCATGGCGGCCATCTTGGTCATGTGACCTGGATTTTTTATATACATATTTGTTACCCCTTCCTATTGATGCTTCACATAAAATTTCGCTTTGATTGGCCAAGCGGTTTCAGAGGAGAAGATGTTTGAATATTATGGAGATATACATGTATATTGCCCCGGGGTGGGGGCGGATGAGCCCCTGGTGCCCAATTTTTTTCAGAATCATTAATATTCAGTCCTACTGCTCATTTTCTGCAAGATTTTTCCTTTAAATGACAATTTAACAATTTTTGCCATTCAAATGCATTCGCGACCTATGTTGACCTTGCCGTAAAATAGGTCAAGGTCATCATAGGGTCATGATTTATATACACATTGTAGTGCTTGAGCCATTAATGCTTCATGCCAAGTTTGGTTGAAATCGGTCCAGTGGTTCCGGAGAAGAAGATTTTTGAAGGGTTTTTACCATATATGGGCATGGCGGCCATCTTGGTCATGTGACCTGGATTATTTATATACACATTGGTTCCCCCTTCCCATAGATGCTTCATGTAAAATTTTGCTTTGATTGGCCAAGCGGTTTCAGAGGAGAAGATCTTTGAAAAGTGTGGACGACGGACGGACGGACGACGGACGACGGACGACGGACGGACGACGGAGCATGGGTATACTATAAGCTCACCTTGTGAGCCTGACGGCTCAGGTGAGCTAAAAAGTATCTAAAACGCAAAGCTATAGATCAATTTCGAACACGCATATTGCTTGAAAGTGGGTGGGGTAACTTGGCATGACAAAACCCTACATTATAAAGGATTTATAGCACTTTATGATCTTTAAATACATTTTGAATTGTGTGAAGTTATTCATATTCAAAGTATTTGCATAAATGTGCATTGTTTTACTTATCAAAAAAGCACAATGACCCCATAAATGATGTAAAAATCTGCTTTGTATGGAATGCGTATATTCCCATGGTACCTCAGAACATGGTGTGAGTAAACCTATCTGCCAAAAAAATATCCAGAGCAGCCAACCTAAACCATTTATGGGAAGGTTAAAACTATTCAAAAATGCATTCAAACCAACTATAGCAGAAGATGTCACCTCCTTCAAAAATTACCCTGGCTGGATTCTAGGGTATATCTCTGTATATTGCATAGGCAAGTTCACAGGGGCCTGTATCATCATTTTTTTAACGTTTTACATTTTCTGATAAAATTTTTATTTTTTGCAGTGGAAACATATCTCTGTATATTGCATAGGCAAGTTCACAGGGGCCTGTATCATCATTTTTTTAAGGTTTTACATACCTATCCCCTTAAAACCTTAAACCAGAGGACCAATGGTCCTGCAAACGCTCACCTGAGATCTGAGATATATACCAATGAAAAAAAGAGTCAATAAGCAATGCTTATTAAATACCCCCCGCAGGGTGACTGTTTACCACAAAAATTATTTTGGCAATATAATCTCTTCATGCAAATGTCCAATGGGTGTACATCATGTAGGTATGATATCAAATTGTTCCATCAAAAACTGAAGTAGGAGTTGATCGGCTCGTGAAAGCCCTTACCTGTAAAAAAACTAAGAAAAATTTCTCATAGCTGTCATTTTGTCAAAAATTATTTTTCGCAATAAAATTTCTTCATGCACATGTCCAGTGAGTGTACATCATGTAGGCACCATATCAAATTGTTCCATCAAAAACTGTGGTAGGAGTTGATCGGCCTGTGAAAGCCCTTACCTGTAAAAAACTAAGAAAATTTGACTAAGTTCTCATAGCTGTCATTTTGTCAAAAATTATTTTTTCGCAATAAAATTTCTTCATGCAAATGTCCACGGGGTGTACATCATGTAGGAATGATATCAAATTGTTCCATCAAAAACTGTGGTAGGAGTTGATCGGCCCGTGAAAGCCGTTACCTGTAAAAAAAAAACTCTCATAGCTGTCATTTTGTCCAAAATTATTTTTTCGCAATAACATTTCTTCATGCAAATGTCCAATGGGTCTACATCATTAAGGCATAATATCAAAAAGTTCCAACAAAAACTGTGGTAGGAGTTGATCGGCCCGTAAATGCACTATCTCCACTGTATACAAAAGCCATCAAGAACTATAAAGGGAAGTAACTCAAAAGGGACTGGCCCCTAGCCCTTGATTTTTGTATGTACATGTTTGCTCCATAGATATGCAGATGCTTGCAAAGTTTCATTAAATTCCATCAATGGGTCTTCAAGATATTAAAGAAACAAAACGTTACGGATGGACGGACGCACGGACGGACGGACACACGCACGGACGGACAACGTGAAAACAGTATACCCCCCACTTAAAACTTCGTTTTGGCGGGGGGTATAATAAACTTGTTTGAATATAAAGGTAATATAATGTATATAGCCCCTGGACAAATTTCATTGCCCCTCCCTAACGATGCTCCACATAAAGTTTGGCTTTGATTGGCTAAGCAGTTTCAGAGAAGATGATGTTTAAATATCTTGGTCATGAAAATGTATATACAGGGGCAGACAACCCCCTGGGGACAAAATTTTTTCATAAACACAAATATTCTGTCCATTTGCCTATTTCCTGCAAATTTGCCCTTCGAATCACATTTTAACATTTTTTCCCCATTCAAATGCATGACCTTGCCATAAAATAGGTCAAGGTCATCCCAGGGTCATGATTTATACAAACTTTGTAGAGCTCCTCTTCCTGGTGCTTCATGCCAAGTTTCAAGATCATAGGCCCTTTGGTTCTGGAGAAGATTTTTAAAGATTTTTGCTATTTATAGCCATGGCCGCCATCTTGGTCATATGACCTGGATGATTTATATATGAACCTCAACGTGACAAAATGTACCTTCGGACATTCTGACATTACATTCTGAAAGCAGCCAAAAGTGGAAAAATGATGTAATACATGAACACATTTTAGAAATAACACTGTATTTGTAATCTTTGAACACTGGGCTACCAAATGAATGAGTTTTAAAACTTATTATTTTTTAATATTGGGAGTTATCTGCTCTTGTTTTAGCCCATAATACACATAATTTTCTTATATCTATCGTTAAACGGTAACCATAGCAACCGCATCATCATAAAAACACACAAAATAATTACGATAGATTGCCTGTAAGGATGGTATACTTCCATCTTAACAATAGATTCTGGCCAGTTTTTAAACAGTTTTAAGCAAATGCATCGAGTTTTGTAAGTTCTACTAATATGCAGAAATGCATTACACAATTTTGACGTCATTTTTCAGGACAATGACGTTTGTAGGGTTCATATAGTAAATTGGTCATAACTCACAAAATAACTGATATAATCTGGTCAAATAAAGACTAAAACACTCTAGAAACATCATACATTGAAAGTAACTTTGTTTTCCTTATACTAAAAAAATTGTCCAAAGGTACATTTTCTCACGTTGTGGCCCATATACTTTCATTCCCCCTTCCTAATGATGCTCCACATGAAGTTTGGCTTTGATTGGCCAAGTGGTTTCAGAGGAGAAGATGTTTGAAAAGTGTAGACAACAACAACTACAACAACAACGACAATGACAACGAAGGAGCAAGGGTAGTATACTATAAGCTCACCTGTGAGCCTTCGGCTCAGGTGAGCTAAAAATGACGATACAGGCCCCTGTGGGCAAGTTTTCGTAATCATTACCTCTTCCTGCGTCGTAACTGGTGTCAGAATCTGATGTAGCGTGGGCTCTACCAGGACTTCTGTGATGAGGCAGACTTTTCTTGGCAGCTGTTAACAGTTCTGAAACAAACAGTTGTTTTATCATTACAAAAACTTGCCCATGCAATATACAGAGATTTTTTAAGTTTTAAAAATTGAAAATTTTCAGAACAAAAACTTTGATATTTTTCTTATTTTTGCTCAAAACATTGATTGTGGGTACACATTATAACCTTTGAGGCAGTTCTAACGAGTACCCACAATCTATGTTTTGAACAAAAACAAGAAAAATAGGTATACCCCTGCAAACCCCAGTTTTTCTATGTAAAAGTGGGGGTTTAAGGGGGTATACATTTCACGGACATGTTTTCCTGATGTTTAGTTCTTTATGTGCCTGTTAGTTCTATTTGCTGCCTAACACCCCAATCACGTCAATGATTATGCTGTGACTCCGTTGTATGAGATTTCTACCCAACATAAGGATGCTATGACATGCTAAATGTGCTTTACAATGTAACACCACACAAGTAAACAACTAAGGCTTATATACTAAGCCAAACTTATCACAAAACATAAATTGGTTGGATTTTTCTTATAACCTCCTTGGCCATGCGTTACTGACAGGTCTTACTAACGGGCAAATCTTGAGCTTGACCACCATTATATTGCTTTTGAATGCTTTTAGCTGGACAACAGGAGCCCAGACCAGAGTCATAAACAAGGCTCTAGCATTTGAGCCGTCTCGTGGGAAAACCAACAATGTGGTTTCCGACCAGGTCCGACACAAACCGACCTGTACAGTCACAGAAAAGAGCTAGAAGCTTGAAATTTTGGATTTAAGTACAGGAGGAATTGTACTATCCGAGTAGCGAAAACAAAGGCGCTGATTAGCTTCGCGGTTACCGCAAAGCTGATCTGCGCCTTTGTTTTCGCATATGCAGATTGTTGGTATTCCCATGAGGTGGCTCATTTTATAATGCTGTGTGTTTTAAAAAGGTAAACTAAAATGCAGACTAGCTGTATCAGTAATATATACTCACTGTGCTGTCTAAGCATATTACAGTAGTGGTTCATCTTCTCCTGTACGACAATAGAAAAGGAAATCATGCTCAATTAACCCATACCAGATGACTGGATTCTCCCATCATTAGATGAGTCCACTTTCATTTTTAGGGGTGTTAGGAGTGATTTTTATTTTTTATCTCATTTTTCGATGAAATTTCCATGTGCAAACAGAAAAGCCCACGATGGGATTCATTCTGCTGTTTGCCTATGTCACATAAAAAGGACGCCAGGCTAATATGAGTTAAGAAGGGAAATTCAAATTCAAATTCAGAAAGTGCTGAAAGCAACACAAGATAATCATTCTTTAATTTCATTTTGACAGTTTTTTGTGTGGTTTAACAGCCCATTCAACAAATTTTGAGTCATGTCAGTTTATTTGATTTGAGGTTTTACATCCCAACAACAGCTTAAGTCATAACGACAGGAGCTTGGTTTGTAGTTGGGATTTTTTATTTAATTGTGTCAATTCTTTCTTCTTCTTCTTCATGCGTGCATTATCTCCTTATTTTGGAAGAATCTCTCTATTTTTGACCATATCTACCTATTTGGAATTTCAAAATTTCCTTATATATCTTTTACTTTATCTTATACGTCTCCCTATTTGGAATTTCAGATCTCCCCATTTCAAATCAAGTAATTCCTTCTTTGTTTAATCATTCTCCCTTTTTTGAAAGGCAAATCTCCCTACTTTGCTTCTCAGTTGGATCACATGTATGCTTCTAGGATGATGCATACATACCAGAGTTTCTTGTAGCTTGGTTTCTAGTGTCTGCTCTTTCTTCACTTGTTTCATACTTTCTTTTTTCAGACTGGATATTTCCCTCTTTAGGCTGGCAACCTCCACTGTTAAATTATATGAGCCTTCGCATGAGAAATAGTCTTCTAGCTACCCATACCCCCCCCCCCTCCCCCCCAGGGGGAATTTTCTACACTATGATTTTCTAAAAGTACATTGAAAAAGCTATCAAACCCTGTTTTCTGCCATCTGGAAGTGGAAGCGTTTGCGATTTATGCTATGTTTCATTATATTACCCTAAATATTCAATTTTTGCGTTTTAATAATGGGGGTACACATAGAAAACTGAAGATATCTCAGTTGTTTCTTATTCTAGACCATTGAACTTGGTCTCATTTTAATGCTTATACACAGCCCTTTTATCCAATAATAAGTAATGGAAAATATCTAATTTGCTTATTCATAAATTTTCATTAAAACATTAAAATGAAAAACGAAACATTTAAAAATTAATTATCCCCATAAAAACTAATTTCAGGCCTAAACTATCATTGTGGCTCATTGTTATTGTACCAATAATACTATTTGACAAACTTGTTGACGCCATGGACCTTAATGAAAATTTTCTCATTTGTGTTTTCATGAATATTAATGAAAATGATCATGAATATTAATGAAAATGACGAAAATCAAAATTTACTCTATTGCCATTTAAGGGTTTGAGTGGGTTTTAGGATGTATCTTGTAACCTTAGACCAAATGCTCATGGGTGCCAATTTGGTCAGAGGATCACTTTAATGTCCATTTGAGTGATCACCCCCACCCCTAATAAGCAGAGGAATTATTGTGGTACACCACATGTATCTTGGCTACTGATAGACATAGAGAGCTGAAATAGTTATCAAATGATTGCTTTGGCAATGTTTTATAATCATGTAATAAGATATATAAACAACTGGCTATCTTAATGCTCAAATATTAAAAAGAAGTTCAGATATTAGAAAAGAAACAGATAAAGGAAGGGTAAACCAAACAAAATTGCTAATATCTCAGTGACCAAAAACTCTAAGAGAGCTGAAATGTGTATCAAATGATTGTTGTGATAATGTTCTATAATCATGTGATAAGATACAGAAAGAATCTGACTTTCTTGATGTTCAAATATTGATAAGAACTTTCAATAGAAGAGAAAAATCACAGAACAATGGAGGGGGTATACCTACAGATATGTTTATATCTCGGCCCTACAGATATGTTTATATCTCGGCAACCAAAAGCCATAGAGAGCTGAAACTTATAACAAATGATTGCTATGATAACATTCTAAAACCCTGAAATAAGATACATTTACAATCAGACTTTTCTGCTGTTTGACTATTGATGAAATCAATAAATATAGTAGAAAAAGGGTATACCTATGGAAATGCTTATATCTCAGCAACCAAAAGCCATAGAGAGCAGAAATTGGTGTCAAATGATTGCGTTGACAATATTCTATAACCTTGTAATAAGATATATAAACAAGCTGACTTTTTTGTTGCTCAAATATTTAAGAAAACTTAAGATATAAGAGAAAAATCACTGTCAAAATAAGGGGTATACCAATAAAATTGCTAATATCTCAGTGACCAATCGCTCTAGAGAATTGAAATTGGTATCAAATGATTGGTATGATAATGTTCTATAATTGTGTGATTAGACATATAAATAATCTAACTTTCTTGTTATTCGAATATTGATGAGAACTTTAAATATTAAATAAAAATCAAAGAAAAATGGAGGGGGTATACCAATATAAACGTTTATATCTCAGCAACCAAATGTCCTAGAGTGCTGAAATGGGTATCAAATGATTTCATTGACAATATTCTATAACCATGAATAAGATAATTAAACAAGCTTACTTTCTTGTTGCTCAAATATTTAAGAAAACATAAGATATAGCAGAAAATCACCGCCAAAGGAAGGAGGTATGCCAATAAAATTGCTAATATCTCTGTGACCAATAGCTTTAGAGAGCTGAAATTGGTATCAAATAATTGGTATGATATTGTTCTATAGTCATATGATAAGACATATAAATTATCATACATTTTTGTTGTTCAAATATTGATGAGAACTTTTAATATTAGATAAAACTCAAAGAAAAACGGAGGGGGTATACCAATGTAAACATTTATATCTCGGCAACCCAATGTTCTAGAGAGCTGAAATTGGTATCAAATGATTGCTATGACAATATTCTACAATCATGTAATAAAATATATAAACAAGCTTAAGCTACAGTCACACTGTCACGTTTCGAGGCCTACGTTTTACTACGTTTCTGAAATGTAGCAATACGGCAATATACGTAGTAAAACGTATTGCAACGTAGTGGAACGTATTACATACGGCTATATATGGCTATATACCTGGCCCATGCCACGTTTGAACTAAAAAAACAATTCGAACGTGGCACTCTGATTTACGTAGCTTATACCTAGTAAAACGTAGTAAAACGTACCAAAGCGTAGTCGAATCGTAGTAAAACGTAGTACATACGTAACAAATACGTACTAAAACGTAAATTACAACCCGATGGAACTCTACGTATCAATACGCAGGGACTACGTTTCAATACGTTTTACTACGACTTGCTACGTGTTACCCTACGTTTTGATAGGTTTCAGTAGGTTTCAGCAGGTATTACTAGGTATCATTTCGTATTGACACGCTCTACAACGATTTAACTAAGCATTACTACGATTGGTTACGCAAACGGGCCGTAATAGAGGTTAATGCTGATTTCCCAAACATTTTATATGGTATGGAATCATGGCGTTTATATGAATATATTTCATACGTCTTAAGAAGGACACAAAAGCATACGATTAAATTTCCAAAGAATACGATCATCGAACGCTCAAGTTCATGGCCAGTAGGCATGGGATTAAGAATTGGGTGCAATTTCGAAACAAATAGTAATATGCACTAAATGTGTACAGTTTGGTTGTGATGTGTTTTTTTTTTAAACATTCTGCAATAAATCGAGTCACAAAATATAGAGAAAAAAGGTTACCTCTTCTGTGTCATCTTGCAGTGCACTTAATTTGCCACCCCTGGAGCTTTTCTTGGATCCTCTCTTGGTGGTCATCATGCAACTAATTAATTTTGGTGCGATAATTCCAATCAATACATCACGGGTACAAGTGAACTATCCGGACGCTACGTAGTAATAACCTGATAAAACCTACTGAATCGTAGGAAAACGTATCGGCACGTAGTAAATACGTAGCTATACGTACCAATCCCTAGTGAAACTGTGGCCCTAAGCCGTTGGATAACCGGACAATACGTAGCGATACGGAGTAAAACGTCGCAAAACGTAGCTATAAACGTACTGAAACCTAACAACCTGCAAAACCGGACAAATTTAGGCCAAAACGTGGGACTTGGAAACGTAGTAAAACGTAGGCCTCGAAACGTGACAGTGTGACTGTAGCTTTACTTTCTTGTTGCTAAAATATTTAAGAAAACATAAGTTATGGCAGAAAAATCACTGCCAAAGGAAAGAGGTATACCAGTAAAATGGCTAATATCTTGGTGACCAAGAGCTATAGAGAGCTGAAATTGGTATCAAATCATTGCTAGGATTATGTTCTGTAACCATGTGGAAAGACACATAAACATTCTGACTTTCTTGTTTTTCGAATATTGATAAAACTTTAAATTTAAGGGAAAAATCACAGAAAAATGGAGGGGGTATACCAATGAAAAGGTTAATAACTCAGCAACCAAAAGCTCTAGAGAGCTGAAACTGGTATCAAATGATTGCTATGATAATGTTTTATAATCATATAATATGAATAATGAATAATTAGACTTTCTTATTGTTCGAATATTGACAAGAACTTTAAACATTAGATAAAAACACAGACAAATAGAAGTGTCATACCAACGAAAACGTTTATATCTCAACAACAGAAAAACTTAGAGAGCTGAAATTGGTATCAAATGATAGATATGACAAAAATTTATAATTATACTAGAGGACCATTGGTCCTGTAGCTCACCTGAGAGATTATCACATTGTAAGCTCATGAGATTTAAATTAATTGAGAATCGACCAATGAAAGTCTATGCATGGACACTATTGACCCCCGGGGCATGGCCAAATTTGACCCAGGGGCATGACTGGCACAATTTATAATGGGGACTACCAAACATTGCTACATACAAAATATAGAAGCTCTGGGCCTTTTGGTTTCAGAGAAGAAGATTTTTGTTAGTTTTTCCCATTGTAGGTCTATGGAGACTATCGACCCCCGGGGCGTGGCCAAATTTGACCCAAGGGGCATGGCTGGCACAATTTATGTAGAGGACCATTAGCCATTGCCACATACCAAAAATCAAAGCTGTGGGCCTAGTGGTTTCAGAGAAGAAGATTTTTTTTAGTTTTTCCAATAGCAAGTCTATTGAGACTATCAACCTACGGGGCCTGGCCAAATTTGACCCCAGGGGCATGAATGGCACAATTTATGTAGAGGACTATTAGCCATTGCTACATACCAAATATCAAAGCTGTGGGCCTAGTGGTTTCAGAGAAGAAGATTTTTTAATTTTTTTCCCATAGTAAGTCTATGGAGACTATCAACCCCCGGGGCGTGGCCAAATTTGACCCCAGGGGCATGAATGGCACAATTTATGTAGAGGACCATTAGCCATTGCCACATACAAAATATCAAAGCTGTGGGCCTAGTGGTTTCAGAGAAGAAGATTTTTTTTAGTTTTTCCTATTGTAGGTCTATGGAGACTATCGACCCCCGGGGCTTAGCCAAATTTGACCCCGGGAACATGATTGGCACAATTTATGTAGAGGACCATTAGCCATTGCTACATACCAAATATCAAAGCTGTGGGCCTTTCAGAGAAGAAGATTTTTTTTAGTTTTTCCTATTGTAGGTGTATGGAGACTATCGACCCCCGGGGCTTAGCCAAATTTGACCCCGGGAACATGATTGGCACAATTTATGTAGAGGACCATTAGCCATTGCCACATACAAAATATCAAAGCTGTGGGCCTAGTGGTTTCAGAGAAGAAGATTTTTGATTTTTTTTCCCATAGTAAGTCTATGGAGACTATCAACCTCCGGGGCGTGGCCAAATTTGACCCCAGGGGCATGAATGGCACAATTTATGTAGAGGACCATTAGCCATTGCTACATACCAAATATCAAAGCTGTGGGCCTAGTGGTTTCAGAGAAGAAGATTTTTTAATTTTTTTCCCATAGTAAGTCTATGGAGACTATCAACCCCCAGGGCATGGCCAAATTTGACCCCAGGGGCATGAATGGCACAATTTATGTAGAGGACCATTAGCCATTGCTACATACCAAATATCAAAGCTGTGGGCCTAGTGGTTTCAGAGAAGAAGATTTTTTTTAGTTTTTCCTATTGTAGGTCTATGGAGACTATCGACCCCCGGGGCGTGGCCAAATTTGACCCCAGGGGCATGGCTGGCACAATTTATGTAGATGACCATTAGCCATTGCCACATACAAAATATCAAAGCTGTGGGCCCTGTGGTTTCAGAGAAGAAGAATTTTGAATTTTTTTCCCATAGTAAGTCTATGGAGACTATCGACCCCCAGGGCATGGCCAAATTTGACCCCAGGGGCATGAATGGCATAATTTATGTAGAGGACCATTAGCCATTGCTACATACCAAATATCAAAGCTGTGGGCCTAGTGGTTTCAGAGAAGAAGATTTTTTTTAGTTTTTCCTATTGTAGGTGTATGGAGACTATCGACCCCCGGGGCTTAGCCAAATTTGACCCCGGGAACATGATTGGCACAATTTATGTAGAGGACCATTAGCCATTGCCACATACAAAATATCAAAGCTGTGGGCCTAGTGGTTTCAGAGAAGAAGATTTTTGATTTTTTTTCCCATAGTAAGTCTATGGAGACTATCAACCTTCGGGGCGTGGCCAAATTTGACCCCAGGGGCATGAATGGCACAATTTATGTAGAGGACCATTAGCCATTGCTACATACCAAATATCAAAGCTGTGGGCCTAGTGGTTTCAGAGAAGAAGATTTTTTTAGTTTTTCCCATTGTAAGTCTATGGGACCTATCTGTTGCCCTGGAAACCATAATTTTGATACAATCTGCTCCAAAACCTAATGCCATCAATCCCCCAAGCCAATTATGGTTCACATTAAATTTGATCAAGATCGGCCTACTAGCTTCAGAAATATTCTTCTTTGAAATTGTGGACGGACGACGGACGACGGACGACGACGACGGACGACGGATGCCTGCCTATCCTATAAGCTCACCTGTGAGCCTTCGGCTCAGGTGAGCTAATAATAAGATATAGGAAAAAGTTGACTATCTTATAGCCAAAATTTAAGAAAACTTTAGATATAAGAGAAAAACATAGACAAATGAAGGGAATATACCAATAGAATTGACAGTATCTCAGCAACCAAAAGCTCTAGAGAATTGAAATTGGTATCAATTGATTGATAGGATCATATTCTATACACAAAAAAATGAAAATAACAGTTATAATCAGATACAAGTCATTCTGTAGGTATACCAGTTCATTTTTTTTCATTATTTCATTATTTCTTTGCGATTTCTAGTTTTCATTAATATTCATGAAAAAAAAAATAGATGAGCCTTATATCCTTAAATACATGTATTATATGTATAAGGGTGATAGAACATGGCCATAGCATTCATTTGATTTCACATTAGTGTTCCATGTTTATCAACAGCCCGGGTACAAATGATACTATATGTATACACTCTATTTTTCCAGGATTTTTTACTTTTTAATTAATATTCATGAATATAAAAATGAGATAATTTTCACATGACAACAATAAATTTATGAAATATGTCTAAATGGTGCAATATAAATGTGTCACAACTATAGTTTAGGCCTGAAATGAGTTAATTTATGGGGTTTTAATGATTTTTTAGCGTTTTCATGTTTTCATTAATATTCATGAATATGCAAAGTAGATATTTTGCATTACTTATCATAGAATGAAAGGGCTATGTCTAAGCTTTAAAAAAAGACCAAGTTCAATGGTCTAGGATTAGTAACAGCAGAGGCATGATCGATTTTCTACGCCTACCCCCATTATTTCTATACAAAAGATGGTATCAGGTCATATAATAAAACATAGCATAAAACGCAAACGCTTCCACTTCCAGAGGGCAGAAAACAGGATTTGATAGCTTTTTCACTATACTTTCAGAAAATCATGGTGTAGAAAATTCCCCCTGGGGGGGGAGGGTTTGCCCTACTGGCCATTAGCCTAAAAAGCAACATTTTGAGTTTTGGACCAGGTCTGACACAAATCAGCCAGTACAGTCACAGAAGCAGACTACAGGATTGAAATTGGGGATTTAAGAAGAGGGGTTGTTCTACCCAAGTAGTGAAAACAAAGGCGCTGATCAGCTGTGCAGTTACTGCACAGCTGATTTGTGTCTTTGTTTTTGCCCATGCATACTGTTGGTTTTCTTATGCGATGGCTCACATACATAATACTTTTCTTATTCTTTGTTCATTCATTTATAAATTATTCAACAATGTCAGTCCACATGTTTACAAGGACATGAATAAACCTTTCTGTTCCAAAAACAAAGATTGTGGGTTCCAGATAGAACCACCTCCCAAGACAGATCTTACATGCACACACAATCCAAATGCAAAATAAGAAGAAAAATTGAATTTCTCAATGAACACCACATTTAATCGTTTGTGGTTTAATGTCACAGTCAACAATTTTTCAGTCATTTTCAGATGGGTATTAATCAAGAATATAGGGAGTTCATGAGTCATGCTTAGGGACACACAGGATCAGCCCCCCCCCCCTCCCCCGACCTCTTCTCCTGGCCTGATGCACTAACCACTAGGATGACAGCAGGATATTGCATATGATAGTATACAAATGACACTCCCATTAGTAGCATCATTTGATTTACCCACCTAAGGACAAGAGGATCTGGAATCTGAAGAACAAATTAATCAAAACATGTCTGTGAAATGTATACCCCCTTACATCCCACTTTTATATAGCAAAACTGGGGTTGGCAGGGGTACACCTATTTTTCTTATTTTTGAACAAAAACATAGATTGTACTCTTTGTATTTAGATTGTATTTCTAACATGTACCCACAATCAATGTTTAGAGCAGAATAATTGAAAAATATCAAAGTTTTTCCAATGAAATTTTCAATTTTTGCTTTTGAAAAAAATCTCTATATATTGCAAGGTCAAGTTTTTGTAATGGTGTCGTAATTTAGGTTACCTTTCAGCTGTTTGACAGACTCTCCATCTTTTTCCTTCTGTCTGAAATATAGACAGGGCTTATACAGTAATATGATAACAAATGTCTGGGAATTTCAAGCACTTTTTGACTATTTCGTGGAATTTCAACCACTTTTCGACTTTTTTCAGGAATTTCAAGCACTTTTCCACCCTTTCCAGGAATTTCAAGAGCTTTTCGACTATTTTCAGGAATTTCAAGAACTTTTAGACTGTTTTCAGGAATTTCAAGAACTTTTCGACTATTTTCAGGAATTTCAAGCAATTGTCAAATATTATTTTCGCACTTTTCCAAGACTATATATGTGACAAAGAAAACACCATGCCAATAGCTCAGTTTTAGTATACAGCAATGTGAGTAGCATGGATTTGATATAAAATGCATAGCATTTGGCAATGTAATTATCATGGTGGTTGACAATGTAACTACACTGTATCATGAGGAATAAAAATAACATCGCATTTGGCAATGTGAATATCATAAGGAATAAGAATATGAATAAGAATCTTACTTGTAAGCATGTACTTTTTCTTTGAGATCTTTTTTCTCAGCCTCCAGTTTGTCGACCTGATCTTGTAGGTATTTGTTTTCCCCCTGAATCTGCCTTTGCAGTCCCTGACATGAAATATAGATAATATAGACAAAATACTTTTTTAACCCATATTTGACGAGTGGATTTTCCCATCACTATCATTTGCGTGAGTCTACTTTCATTTTTAGGGACATCAGGAGTGTTTTTTTAATTTATTCAATTTTTCGATAAAATTCTCTAAGCAAACAGAATACCCCCAGATGGGATGCTGTGTTTTGCGGCATCTCATCTGGGGCTATTCGGTTTGCCTATGTCCCATAAAAGGGACGCCAGGCTTAAATGAGTTGATTCAGTTTTACATCCTTTTCAAGATTATTCCAGCTCATATGAGTAGTTGGGGCAAAAATGGGAAAACTCCAAGAAAAGCACATGGCACACCCACATGCAGAACTTGGCTTGTCTCACATGTGCACCATGTGGGGCTTTAACCCACACCAATAAAAATAGTTAAACACAGTAATGAAATTTTAGCACTCAAAAGAGCTACATGTAATATGCAAGGTTATTAGCTCCTCCCCCACTAGAGCTACATGTAATATGCAAGGTTATTAGCTCCTCCCCCACTAGAGCTACATGTAATATGCAAGGTTATTAGCTCCTCCCCCACTCCCCACCTTCCTTACCACTCAAAAGAGCTACATGTAATATGCAAGGTTATTAGCTCCTCCCCCACTAGAGCTACATGTAATATGCAAGGTTATTAGCTCCTCCCCCACTAGAGCTACATGTAATATGCAAGGTTATTAGCTCCTCCCCCACTCCCCACCTTCCTTACCACTCAAAAGAGCTACATGTAATATGCAAGGTTATTAGCTCCTCCCCCACCCCCCCACCTTCCTTACCACTCAAAAGAGCTACATGTAATATGCAAGGTTATTAGCTCCTCCCCCAACCCCACCTTCCTTACCACTCAAAAGAGCTACATGTAATATGCAAGGTTATTAGCTCCTCCCCCACTCCCCACCTTCCTTACCACTCAAAAGAGCTACATGTAATATGCAAGGTTATTAGCTCCTCCCCCACTCCCCACCTTCATTAACTCCAAACACTTTAGCAAAATACAAATGAGCCGTCTCGTGGGAAAACCAACAATGTGGTTTCCGAACAGGTCCGACACAAGCCGGCCTGTACAGTCACAGAAGCAGGCTAGAACCTTGAAATTTTGGAGTTAAGTAGAGGAGGAATTGTACTATCCGAGTAGCGAAAACAAAGGCGCTGATCAGCTTCGCGGTTACCGCGAAGCTGATCTGCGCCTTTGTTTTCGCATATGCAGATTGTTGGTTTTCCCATGGGGCGGCTCAAATATTGCTGTGCATCATTTTTAAAAGGTTTAATCAAAAATGAAGAAAATGTTTTGATTCTGTATTATAAATTTGATATTTTATACTTGCCTTGGTAAAATTTAATGGCTGTCAGCCCTTCACCCATTCACACCACACACCAATATATGAGCTACCTCATGAGAAAACCAACAATGTGGTATTTGACCAGGTCTGACACAAATCGAGCTGTATTCACAGGAAAGGGCCAGAGACAGGAAATCTTGGATTTAGAAAGTAGATGATTTGTACAACAAAAGCACTGATCAGCTTTGCAGTGACTGCGAAACTGATCTGCGCCTTTGGTTTTGCATATACAGAATGCTGGTTTTCTCATGACGCAGCTCATATAGCAAAACCGGTGTGTGTGGAGATACATGTCTATCAAATTCTTTTTTTTTTTTTGGTCTTAACCCGGGGTTTACATTATGGAACAAGTGCACATGTGCTCATCACCTACATTTTGAACAAAATGAAAAAGCATTACCTGAAAATTGGAAATTAATAAAAAAAATCATGATATATACAAATTCATAAATGTTTCAGTTAATGCCTTAAGTACCAGTCACCATTTTTTCAGTCATGTTGGGATGGAGCTAACAAATCCTAAGTAATTAACTTATATAATAGGATGCTTAACATGTCTCAACAGGAAACATGTCCATGAAATGCCCCCTTCAACCCCACTTTTATATAGAAAAACTGGGGTTTGCAGGGGTATACCTATTTTTTCTTATTTTTAATCCAAAACATAGATTGTGGGTACTCGTTAAAACTGCCTCAGTGAGGCCATTCCAACATGCACCCACAATCTATATTTTGAAGTAACATATTAAAACTAGAGGACCATTGGTCCTGTAGCTCACCTGAGAGATTATCACATTGTAAGCTCATGAGATTAAAATTAATTGAGAATCGACCAATGAAAGTCTATGCATGGACACTATTGACCACCAGGGCATGGCCAAATTTGACCCAGGGGCATGACTGGCACAATTTATAATGGGGACTACCAAACATTGCTACATACAAAATATAGAAGCTCTGGGCCTTTTGGTTTCAGAGAAGAAGTTTTTTTTAGTTTTTCCCATTGTAAGTCTATGGAGACTATCTACCCCCGGGGCGTGGCCAAATTTTACCCCAGGGGCATGGCTGGCACAATTTATGTAGAGGACCATTAGCCATTGCCACATACAAAATATCAAAGCTGTGTGCCCTGTGGTTTCAGAGAAGAAGATTTTTGAATTTTTTTCCCATAGCAAGTTCATTGAGACTATCAACCTCCAGGACCTGGCCAAAGGACAAGGTTCACGAATGGCCAAAATCGGCCCTGTATCAGAAATTAATGAAATGTGGATACAAGATAGACGTAGGTCTCCTGAGATCGAAAATGTATTTTTGAAACATGTGACGTAATTATAAAGCATTTCTGACGTCATTAACATACCCTACCCCACGCGACGCGGGTAGTGAATTTATAACGTTATTGACGTTATACGCTTGTCGTAGCAGCGTTATGTATGCAACATATTCTGTTCGCACTCACTGACCACCAGTTGGAAATGGATATCATTGCTACCGTGACACTGTTAGTCAATGATTTACACAGGTGCAACCCCCTAACTTCATTCATCAGCGATGAACGTAGGACAAGAAATGAACGTATGGCATTGTTAATATCTCCAGTAGCCCGATATCTACAGTGCGATAATCTAAAGTGGCAGTCATTAGATATGAACCATGATTATTACAGTTTTCCAAAATATGAGATTGATGAGAAATAAATAATCTAGAGACCCATATCGGTCACTCCGAAAAGTTAACAGGAACGTCATGGGAGAAACGCAGAGTTTGTTGCACTTGCACAAATACCGGGTCGTGACATCAGTCTGCCAATTAAGAAAAAGAACATTATTTTGCTCTCTCGGTCCATTATCATGCTTAAAACAAGACATGCATGCATATGCTTTTGGACGCGCCAATACGCCAACTATGTGACGAGATATTACAGATGCAAGTTTCCGTCACGCATGGCGAAAGGGCAATGAATAAAATGTGTAAATTCTTAATTTTTTTCTTGTAAATGTAATTTATTGCATTAATAGACCAGTTTCACACAATATGAACAGGCGTTTATTAATTAAGACGAAAGCCGTAAAGTAAATGGGCAATTCGCGAGTGCGCGCTGTTAATACACGATTCGCGGCGCATCGTGAGAATACCGGATTTTTGCCTATGCGAAAACAAAGGCACAGATCAGCTTCGCAGTGACCGCGAAGCTGATCAGCGCCTTTGTTTTTGCTACATGGATAAAATTTCTCTTCTTCTTAAATCCGAAATTTCAAGCTTGTAGCCTGTTTTAGTAACTGTTCAGATTGGATTGTATAGGACCTGGTCAGAAACCCCAAAGACCGGTTTTCTCGCGTCGCGGGTCATTTTATTTATGCTTATTCTATTTTACGAGTTACCGGGCGGCATTGGCATGCAAAACACGTGCTAAAAATGAATAACTTAAATAAAGTTTTGACACGCATAAACATGTGACGAGGCTTTAATGCACCTGTGATTTATATCCACACCCCCAGGGGCCGGGCCATAGCGGGGTACATTGTATTTAACTTTTCAGTTTTTACAGCTCTGCTAAAAACCCGGCAATGCGGGGTCAGATTTGTGATAAAGTCCCTGCTAAAAGTTGCGGCTCCCCAGAGCCGACTGACAACAATATATGGATCAAACATGGTTTTCCATTCATTAACATTCGCTAGGTCCCGAGGGGTGTTGAAAACCGAGGGCGTAGCCCGATGTTTTCAACACTCGCCAAAGGACCTTGCAAATGTTAGTGAATGGCAAAATCATTTTTGATCGCTATTATTGCATAAATTCTGCATAAACGAAAGAAATAATGGTGCACTATATTTAACAGCCTCGTCACATTTTCATACGCGTAAAAGCTTTCATTTTTATGCTCATTACGGGCCGTCCTTAGTTTCTCATTATTAGCACGTGCTTTGCGTGGCGCCCGGCAACGAGCATAAGTAAAAGCCGTGTATTAACAGCACGTGCGCACGTGAATTTCAATATTAATAAATGGCTTTTTCTTCATTAATAAATGGTTGTTGATATCGTGTGACACGGGTATTTTTGCAATACTGCGGAATAACATATTTTTGCGGGATATTAAAAGCCCGGCACATCCCCGGTACTGCCGTGACTCATCACTATTCCGGCACTTTAGCCCCTCTGTGTCCCCGCTCCAGGCCCTAGAGGGACGGGGATACAAATGATTGGTGCATCATACTAATATCGATCAAACATTAACAGTCGCAAGTTGCATGAATTACCACGATCCCGTTTTCTTAAGGCGACATGCTAGTGCATTAAGCGCATGCACATGTCGGCGTCAGTATCTGCTTAATGGGGAATACATGTCACGATAATTATCGGTTTCCACACACCCGTGTCGGTATTTGATATTCAAATTTTTTTCAAGAACGAAATAATGATTCTAAACAAGTATGACCGAAACGAGAAAGTATGATTTTTATATTAAACATAAAAAGTGCATTCGAGAAGATTTTTGTTTTTCATTTTAAAGACCTTTTTAAATGTATTTTTATCTTTGATAGGCGAAACTCCTTTAATATAAAAAGATCTTATCTGATTTGATTGATAAAGAAAACGTCCCCATTATAATATTCAAAACAATAAGGGAAAATGATTATTATTTGCCACATTATTTTCAAGGGAGGCAACTCCAATACAGGTAGCGCACAGTGTCTATATCATGTTTTGTTAGGTCTCGGTCAACAGCTATGATCATGTCGGGACGTTGTCTCATTTTTATGGGACTTGCAGCCCACCCAAAATTACGGATGTCATGACAACCAAAAAAGGCTTTAAATATAACCAGCTAACCAAGCCAATTCTTCACGCCCGAATGCCGGGGCGGGTGACCGGGGTCCCATATTGCCACCCGACTACCCTTTATTTGTTGCGTAAAACGTTGTTAAGTACTAGATCTACATTTCGTAGACTAAGTATTATCGCGATTAAAGAAGAAGAAACTGCAAATTATCTTTTTCCTTTCAAATGGTTTGTATTGTTGTTTGATGCCCAGGACATGCATACGGACAATCAACGACGAGTTAAATGGTTTACACGCGGTCATGAGCCCGGGTTGGAAACCTCAGACCTCTTGCGACACCGCGCAGTCAAATGGGGTAACATAAAAAATGTCACGAAGAGCTCTTTTTTATATCAATAGATCAAGAAGCTACATGTTTCTGTACATGTGATTATTTGCAGTTCTGTGTACGCTTTCTAGTTCAAATGCCGTCACGAGCCACTTGAATGGCAATCTACATGTACGCCTGTTTAAGGTCGTGACAAACCCGTTTGAATCAACCAACATTTTAAGCAATCTACGTTTAACAGAGCCATGGAAAGGGTAAAACATTGGATCATTTACATTTCAGTTCAAAGGATCGCCAGAACGATAGCAACATTTTCTTTTTTTCTTTCTTTCTTTCTTTCTTTCTTTCTTTCTTTCTTTCTTTCTTTGTTCTGTTTTTGTGGTTTAGCGTTCCAACAGCTTAGGTCATTTCGAGATGTTGCCCACATTTTATAGGACATTTACCCATGGCATCCAAAAAGTGTTCAAATATAACCGCCCAATTAGGCCCATATGGTTTGTATGTATGGGTGGTTTTGACTTGAACCACTTTTCCTGGGTAGGCTCAGACCTGAGCGTTTAACCAGTAATGTGTAATCAGATGGTCAGTCAAAAGCGTAGAAGCTTTGTCTGGAGGCACAAGCAGTCCATCTATTTCTTTACGTGACAGTGGACGGGGCCCATATCTTCACCCGACTTTGTTTATCTATTGTATGTACTGGAATCATATCTGGACGACCCATACTCTCTCTCTGGCACTTGAAGCCTTAGTTTGTGACACATCAGCACTATTCAAGAAATAATGATGGTCTTTCTCATTAGTGAGAGACGAACTATCAGGTAATAACAGTCTCAGATAGCTACAATATGTTTCCGTGTAAACTGTCAACTCTGGAGAAGCAGATTCTCCTTGGTTTCCTGTGATATATGGTTGGTATCGGGTTGGTTTGTATACCCAGTACACTAATGAGTTGAGTACAAGCGACCGTTTTAGCTTGGAAGGAATGTATACAAGACCATCGCGTCGGAACTTTTAAGCCTTGGGAATGAAGGCTATTGTTGTCCATTTTGCCGAATTATCAAAGTGGAAGGCCGCCGTGTGTAGACTTACACACAGACAGAGAACGAAACCTCCGTGACATAGTGTTTTAAGCTAATCGCCAAGTGCACAGCTGACATCGTGAGTTCGATTCCGAAGTTTTCTTACCGGGATGAGACTTTAAACCGGGGTCCCGTCTCTATATGACCATGGCCATTGAGTGGAATGTAAAACACTACATACCAATACAACCAATCAATAGACAGAGACGTAGAAGTACAAATATACAGACGATACTGCATAAGCCTGTATCATCTAGTGCTTTTAAAATTGCAAGGAATGGATAAACCGTTATGATTTCGGTTGCTAGGCTTACTCGGGCGATATTTTGGTGAAAATGCGCAGATGCCCTGGCTCAACACAGGCTTTGTTTTAACGCATTTGTGATGCAGTTAATAAATTATTCCCTGCTATGTTGTGGCTCAAATAAGGTTAAGACGATCACGCCTTGTCAAGTTTTGTCATGGATAAAAAAAAACTAGATCTTGCCATATGCGAAAAAGAAAAGGGAAACTACTCAGATGGCAAAATCATTACCGATCTTTTTTGTGAAAGTTTAAACATCTCAGCAATTTTACGTTAAATAATACAACTTTCAACATTGTTTTTACTCTTTCAATACTAAAATACACATAAAATTGAGGCGGAGCTGAGTGTAGCACGTTATTCGTGTTAAAAAGCGACCTAGAAGTACAGACTTCTTGCCTACTCTTTACAATGCAACGACATTTCCGTCAGTGACATGAATTAAGAACGTGACCTGCAGCGATAAAGATTATGATGAAGACCATCCTGCCGTAGCATGAGTTTTTTTTTTCTTTAACTAAGCACATCTCTGTTGACAATGCGCATTCAACGGAAGAAGCCAGCATACACAATAAACTCCGTAATGTAAGATTTCTAAAATACCACATGTAACATAATTTCGTGAGTGTTAAGACGGAACTGCGTGTGTTTGGGAATACATGTGTGTGTGTGCATCAATCAGTCACAAATAATATAGGGCTTCAAAATGTTTCCAACAGGAGCACCCGTAAAATTGGTTTCATAATTTTAGCTACGTATTTGAAGTCAGGTCATAATCAAATTCAGCATGTCTTGTCCAGTATGTAAGTTTGTTTGCTGGTTTCTGTTTGTTTTTCTCTCAGCGAGCACTTGCACACAACAAATCTTATTAAAGCACAATCAATTATCGGTTCCGCAAGGTGCGCTTAATTGAATGACGTCATACTACGTGCCCCGATTCGATGACGTCGTCGTTCAATGGCGCGCTCATCCTTGGACGTTTTGGAAGACAAAAAGAGAAGAAAAGTTTATTTTTAACAATGGTCACAGGCAATAACAACAACGAGACCTGAACAAACCTAAAACATATTGCAATACTGTTGTACTCTCAAAGTTTCATCGTTGTTAAAGGCTGTGGCCACAGTCAAATCTGAGAGTGAAAATGCAAAATCGGGCCAAAAACACGAAAAACCGGCGACCTACCCATGTTTAACACACTGTAGTGCCAACCCGGGCCAATATAATCGGAAAAAAAAGTTCAGACCCTGAGAGATGAAATGTTGCTTGTGCTATTGAATACGTTTTCCACTCAATACAACGAGTTTGACTTTTCCGCAATTTACAGGGCCGATTCAGCTGGTTCGTGAATTTTGTCCTTTGACCCCAGGGGCATGAATGGCATAATTTATGTAGAGGACCATTAGACATTGCTACATACCAAATATCAAAGCTGTGGGCCTAGTGGTTTCAGAGAAGAAGATTTTTTTAGTTTTTCCTATTGTAGGTCTATGGAGACTATCGACCCCCTGGGCGTGGCCAAATTTGACCCCAGGGACATGATTGGCACAATTTATGTAGAGGACCATTAGCCATTGCAACATACAAAATATCAAAGCTGTGGGCCCTGTGGTTTCAGAGAAGAAGATTTTTTAATTTATTTCCCATAGTAAGTCTATGGAGACTATCGACCCCCCCCCCCCCCCCCCCCCCCCCGGGCGTGGCCAAATTTGACCCCAGGGGCATGAATGGCACAATTTATGTAGAGGACCATTAGCCATTGCTACATACCGAATATCAAAGCTGTTGGCCTAGTGGTTTCAGAGAAGAAGATTTTTTTAGTTTTTTTCCTATTGTAGGTCTATGGAGACTATCGACCCCCGGGGCATGGCCAAATTTGACCCCAGGGGCATGATTGGCACAATTTATGTAGAGGACCATTAGCCATTGCCACGTACAAAATATCAAAGCTGTGGGCCCTGTGGTTTCAGAGAAGAAGATTTTTTAGTTTTTTTCCCATAGTAAGTCTATGGAGACTATCAACCCCCGGGGCATGGCCAAATTTGACCCCAGGGGCATGAATGGCATAATTTATGTAGAGTCCTGACCATTAGAAATTGCTACATACCAAATATCAAAGCTGTGAGCCTAGTGGTTTCAGAGAAGAAGATTTTTTTAGTTTTTCCAATTGTAAGTCTATGGAGACTATCCACCCCCGGGGCGTGGCCAAATTTGACCCCAGGGGCATGGCTGGCACAATTTATGTAGAGGACCATTAGCCATTGCCACATACCAAATATCAAAGCTGTGGGCCCTGTGGTTTCAGAGAAGAAGATTTTTTAATTTTTTTCCCATAATAAGTCTATGGAGACTATCGACCCCCCGGGCCGTGGCCAAATTTGACCCCAGGGGCACGAATGGCACAATTTATGTAGAGGACCATTAGCCATTGCTACATACCAAATATCAAAGCTGTGGGCCTAGTGGTTTCAGAGAAGAAGATTTTTTTAGTTTTTCCCATTGTAAGTCTATGGGACCTATCTGTTCCCATAGAAACCACAATTTTGATACAATCTGCTCCAAAACCTAATGCCATCAATCCCCCAACCCAATTATGGTTCACATTAAATTTGATCAAGATCGGCCTACTAGCTTCAGAAATATTCTTCTTTGAAATTGTGGACGGACGACGGAGGACGGACGGACGGACGACGATGGACGACGGATGCCTGCCTATCCTATTTATAAGCTCACCTGTGAGCCTTCGGCTCAGGTGAGCTAAAAATAAAAAGTTTTCCAGTGAAAATTTTCATTTTTACAACCAAAAAATCTCAATATTTCGTAATGTTTTTATCCACAGCTGGTACTTGTCTCAATAACTCGCAGTAAAGACAAAAAATTCCTTAAAGAAACCGCAAGTGAAATCAGTAACTGTCAGACTAACCTGCGCACAAACCATCTTATTTACAGCATCTTCGACCTCAGCATTCTTTGTTCTCAGCTCTACTTCTAGACTGTATTTGCTCTGAAATGACAGATTACTGATTATGAAAACATACCCATGCAATATACAGAAATTTTTAAAGTTGTAAAGTGAGTTTTTTTCTTTGGAAAATTTTTGATATTTTTCTTATTTTTGATCTAAAACATAGATTGTGGGTACTCATTAGAACCGCCTTATCTGTGTTTTGAGCAAAAATAAAATAGGTATACCCCTGCATGCCCCAGTTTTACTATATGAAAGTGGGGTATAAGGGAATATTTATTTCATGGACATGTTTTCCTGAAGCTGTAAGTTCAGAAATGTTCGCGATAACTTATTTTTTCACTCATATTCACAAAGTTGCTGCCTCGCAACTTCAAAGTTCTCACAAAAAAAGAGTTACTATAAGCGTTAATGTCTGCACGGGAACTCTCACGAATTCAAGAACTCGTCAATAGTTCGGAAATAGATAGTATGGGAAATAAAATCATGCAAAAATTTCTGAATTTACAGTATACAGAGTAAAATCAATGTATGAGCCCTCCCGTGATCTTCAAATTTTATATTTAAAAAGAAGAGATATTATTCTATCTATTGGGCAAAAACAAAGGCACTGATCAGCTATGCAGTTATTCAATTTTAATGTTACACACTATTATATGGGCAGCTCGCTTTTTATCAGTTACTTAATGATGGGCATGAGCCTGTGTTTACTTTATAATGCTGAGTGCCAAGCAAAGTTTGAGATTTTCATAGACTGCCTGACTTTCTCTAGATATTTGTTGCAAGTTTTCATAGGCATGTTAACACCCTATCTACCAACCAAATTTCTTACTGCCCAGATTGATGCAACATCATATGAGCCGCCTCGTGGGAAAACCAACAATGTGGTACCCGAACAGGTCCGACACAAACCGGTCTGTACAAGCACAGAAAAGAGCTAGAAGCTTGAAATTTCGGTTTTAAGTAGAAGAGGAATTGTACTGTCCGAGTAGCGAAAACAAAGATGCTGATCAGCTTTGCCGTTACCGCGAAGCTGATCTGCGTCTTTGTTTTCGCCTATGCAGATTGTTGGTTTTCCCATGTGGCGGCTCATATATAAGCTGGGACGCCAAAAAATCGATTTTCCCGGTTTCCGACCAGGTCTGACACATACCGACCTGTGCAGCTACAGGAGATTGTTAGAAGCTTGAAATTTCGGATAAAGGAAGAAGAGAAATTCTGCAATTGTGATGTTTTCATCATGATGATTCTTATTGCATCAATCTTAAATATTTTGAACCAAGGATAGTAAGCGTGTTTTCCGAAAATGATACTTTTAAAAAGGAAGGTAATTTGTCCTATTAGTAGTACAGAGCTGTGTAACACGAAAAGACATTGATTTGTCAATAACCGTTTTTTACTGTACAGTTTATCTCATTCAGTCACAATGTTCTATAATAAATCTACACTATAAATGATCTTCATCTGATTGATTTCCTCTAAGCTTATGATAATGATGAAAATCAAGATAAAACATTGATAAATTCATTGATATATATTTTCCTTTTCTCTGGACATGGCCATTTGCGTTAAAAGTAGCAAACCAGAGGACCAATGGTCCTGTAAACGCTCACCTGAGATCTGCTGCATATACCAAAAAACATGTTTGAATATTATGGTATTTAATCCCAGTGCAGGGGCAGAGGAAGCCCTTGGGCCATTTTCTTTTTCAGAATAATCAATATTTGTCAATTTGCCAATTTCCTGCTGGCTTTTTTCTTCAAATGACATTTTAACAGTTATTCCCATTCCAATGCATTGGCAACCCATGTTGACCTTGCCATAAACTGGGTCAAGGTCATCACAGGGTCATGATTTATATATACATTGTAGTACTTGAGCCATCGATGCTTCAAGCCAAGTTTCGTAGAAATCGGTCCACTGGTTCCGGAGAAGGAGATTTTTGAATTATTTTTACCATATATGGGCCTGGCGGCCACCCTGGTCATGTGACCTGGATTATTTATATACATATTGGTTACCCCATCCTATAGATGCTTCACATAAAATTTGGCTTTGATTCGCCAAGTGGTTTCAGAGGAGAAGTGTTTGAATATTATGGAGATATACATGTATATTGCCCCGGGGTGGGGGCAAATGAGCCCCTGTGGTCCATTTTTTGTCAGAATCATTAATAGTCAGTCCTATTGCCCATTTCCTGCAAGACTTTCACTTTAAATGACATTTTAAAAGTTTTCCCCATTCAAATGCATTGGGGACCATGTTGACCTTGCCGTAAAATAGGTCAAGGTCATCACAGGGTCATGATTTATATATACATTGTAGCGCTTTAGCCATCGATGCTTCATGCCAAGTTTCATTAAAATTGGTCCACCGGTTCCGGAGAAGAAGATTTTTGAAGGGTTTTTACCATATATGGGCATGGCGGCCATCTTGGTCATGTGACCTGGATTATTTATATATACATTGGTTCCCCCTTCCCATAGATGCTTCATGTAAAATTTGGCTTTGATTGGCCAAGCGGTTTCAGAGAAGAAGATGTTTGAATATTATGATAATATACATGTATATTGCCCCGGGGTGGGGGCATATGAGCCCCTGGTGCCCAATTTTTTTCAGAATCATTAATATTCAGTCCTACTGCTCATTTTCTGCAAGATTTTTCCTTTAAATGACAATTTAACAATTTTTCCCATTCAAATGCAAAGGCGACCTATGTTGACCTTGCCGTAAAATAGGTCAAGGTCACCGCAAGGTCATGATTTATATACACATTGTAGTACTTGAGTCATCGATGCTTCATGCCAAGTTTGGTTGAAATCGGTCCAGTGGTTCCGGAGAAGAAGATTTTTGAAGGGTTTTTACCATATATGGGCATGGCGGCCATCTTGGTCATGTGACCTGGATTATTTATATACACATTGGTTCCCCCTTCCCATAGATGCTTCATGTAAAATTTGGCTTTGATTGGCCAAGCTGTTTCAGAGAAGAAGATCTTTGAAAATGGTGGACGACGGACGACGGACGGACGGACGGACGACGGACGGACGACGGACGGACGGACGGACGACGGAGCATGGGTATACTATAAGCTCACCTTGTGAGCCTTACGGCTCAGGTGAGCTAACAAGGGAACAAAGAACAGATTGATAGAATTTGTTTGATGTATATTCTGACCTTTGCATTCAAGTACATTTATCACCTAACCTTAATATATTTCATTGACAGGTCATGTTTTCTCACATTTGCATAGCAGCTTTCTTGCGCCTTTCTGCGAAAACAAAGGCGCTGATCAGCTTCGCAGTTACTGTAGATCTGTGCCTTTGTTTTCACATAAGCATAAATCAGGTTTTCCAGCCTCCCAGCTTCTATGTCATGTGACAAAACAAAAAGTGGTGATTGGAAGCTGCATTGATTTGGCAACAACCTACAGCAAGGTAATCAGCTCTGAAGGTTGTTGTCCAATCGAGCCTGCTTCCAATTACCACACTACATTACTGCATGCGACGTGTGATGTTGCATCAATCGAAACAACCAGAGGACCAATGGTCCTGTAAATGCTCACCTGAGGTCTGGGATATGCGACATTAGCTGACCTTGCCATAAAATAGGTCAAGGTCATCTGGGGGTCATGATTATACAAACTTTGTAGAGCTCCATTCACTGATGCTTCTGGCAAAGTTTCAAAATCATAGGTCTTCCGATTCTTGAGAAAAAGATTTATAAATGTTTTTGCTATTTAAAGCCATGACGGCCATCTTGGTCATGTGACCTTGACCATTTATATATACTGTCATTCCCACTTCCTAACAATGCTCCTCATAAAGTTTGGCTTTGACTGGCCAAGCAGAGAAGAAGATCTTTGAATATTACTGTAATAGACCGGGGTGGAAGCAGACAAAAGACCCCTGGGATCCAAATTTTTTCAGAATCATCAATTTTAAGTCCATTTGCCCATTTGCTGCAAGTTTTTCCCTACAAATGACATTTTAACACTTTTCCCCATTCAAATGCATGAGCGACCTATGTTGACCTTGCCGTAAAATAGGTCAAGGTCATCCCAGGGTCATGATTTATATAAACTTTGTAGAGCTCCAGTAACTGATGATTCACACCAAGTTTCAAAATCAGTGGCCTTCTGGTTCTGGAGAAGAAGATTTTTAAAGGTTTTTTTCTATTTATAGCCAAGGCGGCGATCTTGGTCATGTGACCTGGACCATTTATATAAACTTTTTTTCCCTCTCCCCAAGGACGCTCCACATGAAGTTTGGCTTCGATTGGCCAAGCGGTTTCAGAGGAGAAGATGTTTCAATATTTTGGAAATTTACATGTATATAGCCCCGGGGGGCAGGGGCAGACAACCCCCTGGGAGCAAAATTTTTCCATAATTATAAATCTTCTGTCCATCTGCCTATTCAGTTTTACCTATTAAATAGGATTTTACCATTTTTTCCCATTCAAATGAATTGGCGACCTAAGTTGACCTTGCCGTAAAATAGGTCAAGGTCATCCTAGGGTCATGATTTATATAAACTTTGTAGAGCTCCTGTCCCTGATGCTGCACACAAAGTTTCAAGATCATAGGCCTTCTGGTTCTGGAGAAGAAGATTTTTAAAGGTTTTTGCTATTTATAGCCATGGCGGCCATCTTGGTCATGTGACCTGGACCATTTATATAAACATTCGTTCCCCCTTCCTAAGGATGCTCCACATGAAGTTTGGCTTTGATTGGCCCAGCGGTTTCAGAGGAGAAGATCTTTGAAATTGTGGATGACGGACGGACGACGACGGACGGACGCCAGAGCATGGGTATACTATAAGCTCACCTGTGAGCCTTCGGCTCAGGTGAGCTAAAAACATATTTTTTGCATCACAGGGATTGTAAAAATTCTATTAAATGCCTCGGTATTTATTCAAAACAGTACATTTACAATAGAAGGGAAAGGGAGTTTATTGGAGGCTACACTGAAAGGCAACATTCAAGAATTCATATATGAACCTCAACGCGACAAAATGTACCTTCTGACATACTAGTGTCAATAGTAGAAAAATGCACAATTGCGGAAAAATCATGTCATACATGTTTTAGAAGTAACACTGTACTTCTTATATTTGAACACTGGGCAACCAAATAAATGGGTTTTAAAACATATTTATATTCAAAATTTGGAGTTATCTAACCTTGTTTTAGCCCAAATAATACTTAATTTTCATATATCTATCATCAAATGGTAACCATAGCAACCACATAGTCACAAAATAAACTAGAGGACCATTGGTCCTGAAGCTCACCTGAGAGATTATCACATTGTAAGCTCACGAGATTTAAATTAGAGAATCGACCAATGAAAGTCTATGCATGGACACTATTGACCCCCGGGGCATGGCCAAATTTCACCCAGGGGCATGACTGGCACAATTTATAATGGGGACTACCAAACATTGCTACATACAAAATATAGAAGCTCTGGGCCTTTTGGTTTCAGAGAAGAAATTTTTTTAGTTTTTCCCATTGTAAGTCTATGGAGACTATCAACCCCCGGGGTGTGGCCAAATTTGACCCCAGGGGCATGGCTGGCACAATTTATGTAGAGGACCATTAGCCATTGCCACATACAAAATATCAAAGCTGTGTGCCCTGTGGTTTCAGAGAAGAAGATTTTTGAATTTTTTCCCATAGCAAGTCTATTGAGACTATCAACCTCTGGGGCCTGGCCAAATTTGACCCCAGGGGCATGAATGGCACAATTTATGTAGAGGACCATTAGCCATTGCTACATACCAAATATCAAAGCTGTGGGCCTAGTGGTTTCAGAGAAGAAGATTTTTTTAGTTTTTCCTATTGTAGGTCTATGGAGACTATCGACCCCCGGGGCGTGGCTAAATTTGACCCCGGGGACATGATTGGCACAATTTATGTAGAGGACCATTAGCCATTGCCACATACAAAATATCAAAGCTGTGGGCCCTGTGGTTTCAGAGAAGAAGATTTTTGAATTTTTTTCCCATAGTAAGTCTATGGAGACTATCAACCCCCGGGGCGTGGCCAAATTTGACCCCAGGGGCATGAATGGCACAATTTATGTAGAAGACCATTAGCCATTGCTACAAACCAAATATCAAAGCTGTTGGCCTAGTGGTTTCAGAGAAGAAGATTTTTTTAGTTTTTTTCCTATTGTAGGTCTATGGAGATTATCGACCCCCGGGGCTTGGCCAAATTTGACCCCAGGGGCATGATTGGCACAATTTATGTAGAGGACCATTAGCCATTGCCACATACAAAATATCAAAGCAGTGGGCCCTGTGGTTTCAGAGAAGAAGATTTTTTAATTTTTTTCCCACAGTAAGTCTATGGAGACTATCAACCCCCGGGGCCTGGCCAAATTTGACCCCAGGGGCATGAATGGCACAATTTATGTAGAGGACCATTAGCCATTGCTACATACTAAATATCAAAGCTGTGGGCCTAGTGGTTTCAGAGAAGAAGATTTTTTTAGTTTTTCCCATTGTAAGTCTATGGAGACTATCGACCCCCGGGGCGTGGCCAAATTTGACCCCAGGGACATGGCTGGCACAATTTATGTAGAGGACCATTAGCCATTGCCACATACTAAATATCAAAGCTGCGGGCCCTGTGTTTTCAGAGAAGAAGATTTTTTAATTTTTTTCCCATAGTAAGTCTATGGGGACTATCGACCCCCGGGGCGTGGCCAAATTTGACCCCAGGGGCATGAATGGCATAATTTATGTAGACGACCATTAGCCATTGCTACATACCAAATATCAAAGCTGTCGGCCTAGTGGTTTCAGAGAAGAAGATTTTTTTAGTTTTTCCCAATAAGTCTATGGGACCTATCTGTTGCCATGGAAACCACAATTTTGATACAATCTGCTCCAAAACCTAATGCCATCAATCCCCCAACCCAATTATGCTTCACATTAAATTTGATCAAGATCAGCCTTCTAGCTTCAGAAATATTCTTCTTTGAAATTGTGGACGGACGACGGATGCCTGCCTATCCTATAAGCTCACCTGTGAGCCTTCGGCTCAAGTGAGCTAACAATATGAGCATGTGCATGAGAAAACCAACAATTTGGGTTCCGACCAGGTCCGACACAAACCGGGCTGTACAGCCACAGAAGATGGCTAGAAACTGGAAGTTTTGGATTTAGAAAGAAGAGGAATTGTACTATCCGTGAAGCGAAAACAAAGGTGCTGATCAGCTTTGCAGTTACTGCGAAGCTGATCTTCACATTTGTTTTCGCCTATGCAGATTGTTGGTTTTCCTATGTGGCGGCTCATATGATTTCGACAGATTGACTGTAAGGATGATATGGTCTCATCTAAACAATACGTTTTGACCAATGCCTTATCATTTCAGAGCGAATTCATCTAGTTTTGTGGGCGCTACTAACTTGCAAAAATGAATAACGCAACTTTGACGTCAGTTTTCAGGACAATGATGTCTGCAGGGTTCATACAGAAAATTTGTCATAACTCACAAAATAATTTGAATAATCCGGGCAAATAAGGACTACTCAACTCTAGAAACATTGTACATTCAAAGTAAAATTGTTTTCTAACACTCAAAAATTTGTCCGAAGATACATTTTCTCATGTTGTGGCCCATATAGGAACTGAAATTGTTGGTGGATCTTGATCTGCCCCAGACCAGGCTTTCGTTCCAAGTAGGTGTTTGGGCATCCCATGTATTACCATTTATTTTGATAAGAGAAAAAATAGAATTGTGTGGAAGATCTATGTAATAAAGCAGCAAAATTAGAAATTTACCCCTTAAAAATAGAAAGGGCTGGGGTCTTTAAGGGGCGTTTTTGGCCTCATCTTCAAAACTGTCCATTTTACCCTTTTATGGTAGTACTGAATGTGTCATACGCAGAAAATGTGTTTTTAATGGTTACCATAGTTAGGGAGGTCAGCGGTTTGACATTTTCCGATAATGCCTTCTGGCACAATGTAAAATGACAATTTTTCAAAGCATTAATTTTTTATATAAATGAAATCAAAATCAAAATAAAGTGACACCAAATGAAAGTAAAATGTTTAAACTTACAAATAAGTTTGAAATAATTTCATTTTATTGATTTTTTGGTCAGTGGAACATGACCCGTTTTTTGGAGACAAACATGGCCGCCATTAAATTTCACTTTGCTTGGCTCACAGGTGACTTAGTTGATCATTTGTTATTTTACATCTGATTGGTTTTCTTTAAATATCTTGATGGATATTTTAGATAAAAGACCAATCTTTAACCTGATATGCAAATTTTTCATCCTGGCATTTTATTACCATGGATGCCATTGGATTGAAAATTGCCTATTTTTAGACATGGGAATTCCTTATTTTGGAGTAAAAGAAGTGGACAGAAGTCATCCAAATAGTCAATGAATATTCAAACAATGACATCATGCTAAAATTTCTTTTTTAAACCTAAGCGCACATGTCCCGCAAGAAGGTCAAAGACACCCACTGTATCCATTCAAATACATTGTGGCGCATCAAAAATGCTGGGTACCAGCTATGTAAACTGATCGATAAACTGGCAGAAAAAGTCAGCTGAAAGTAAATTTTAAAATTAAATAACTCAGTCATTTTTCAACGGATTTGCAAAATTCGAACTGCTCATTGTTTCTAATCATCTTCTGCATCTACTGGTGAGCTTATTTTAATGATTTTTTTAAATTATGGTAAATCACTGACCTCCCTACCATAGTAACAGCCGCTTTAAGAAGATCACTATTTTTAAGAGAATAAACACCTTTTTTTCAGGATTCGATACCAATGGAAAGATCCAATTACTAAAACCAGAGGACCATTGGTCCTGAGAACGCTCACCTGAAGCATTATCTTTGAGTATTAAGTCATCATGAAATGACCTTGACCTTGAGTACTCACACACCTTTATTGACTTCATAAGTTGTCTGCATCTGCAAAGTTTCAGGTCTCAGGCTGCAATAGTTTCCAAACCCAGTGATTTCTGAGAAAACCATAATTTTAATTTTGATATTTTAATGACCTTGGGTCAAGGTCAAGAAATGACCCTGGCCTTCATTAATTACTTACCTTCATTGACTCCATTAGTTGTCTGCACCTAGCAAAAATGAATAACGCAACAGTTTCCAAAATATCCATTGTTTTCTCCTTTTCCCATGTAAAAGCCTATGTTTCCAAAATTGACCTTGCCGTAAAATAGGTCAAGGTCATCCTAGGGTCATCATTTCAACAAACTGTAATTTGGGCTGTAGTCCCAAATGCTACATACCAAGTTTCATGAAAATCGGCCTGCCAGTTCTGGAGAAGAAGATTTTTGAGTGGTTTTTACCATTTATGGGCCTGGCGGCCATCTTGGTCATGTGACCTGGATTTCGCGATCAAGCTTTTGTTACCTCTACCCATGGATGCTCCACATAAAATTTCACTTTGATTGGCCATGCGGTTTCAGAGAAGAAGATCTTTGAAAAGTGTGTATGGATGACAGACTGGTCAAGGTCAAGAGATGACCTTGACCTAAATAAATCACGTACTTTCATTAGCTGTTTTTCATCTACCACTTTTCAGGTCTCGGGCTGCAACAGTTTCCAAAATATCCATAGTTTTCACTTTTTCCGATGTAAAAGCCTATGTTTCTAAAATTGACCTTGCCGTAAACCAGGTCAAGGTCATGCTAGGGTCATCATTTTATCAAACTACCATGTAGTCCTAAATGGTACATACCAAGTTTCGTGAAAATCGGCCTGCCAGTTCTGGAGAAGAAGATTTTTGAGTGGTTTTTACCATCTATGGGCCTGGCGGCCATCTTGGTCATGTGACCTGGATTTCGCGATCAAACTTTTGTAACCCCTACCCATGGATGCTGCACATAAAATTTAACTTTGATTGGCCAAGCAGTTTCAGAGGAGAAGATCTTTGAAAAGTGTGTACAATAGAGTGGACAATAGAATGGCCAAGGTCAAGAGATGACCTTGACCTAAATTAATCACATACCTTCATCTACTACATTAGTGCTTTTCAGGTCTCTGGCTGCACTACTTTTCAAAAAAATCCATAGTTTTTACTTTTTCCTTTGTTTCCAAAATTGGCCTTGCCGTAAAATAGGTCAAGGTCAACCCAGGGTCATCATTTTAACAAACTATGATGGGCTGGAGTCCCCGATGCTACATACCAAGTTTCATGGAAATCGGCCCACCGGTTCTGGAGAAGAAGATTTTTGAAGGGTTTTTACCATATATGGGCGCGGCGGCCATCTTGGTCATGTGATCAAGTTCCCGTGAACAAACTTTCATTCCTCCTACCCATGGAGGCTCCACATAAAATTTCAGTTTGATTGGCCAAGCGGTTTCAGAGAAGAAGATCTTTGAAATTGTGAACGCCCACGACGGACGGACGGGTATACTATAAGCTCACCTGTGAGCCTTCGGCTCAGGTGAGCTAAAAATATTACCAAACATACACTGTATGTATATATTAAACTAGTCACACTTACAAAGTAACTCAGTTCCATAAATGGCATCCTAGCAACACTCGACATGCCTTAGCAACGAGAAAAATCAATCACTTACATGTCAAAAAACTGACATTGAACTATATTATTTCTACTGTTTATCCCAAAACAATCATGCTACCTGAAATAATAACTAGAGGACCATTGGTCCTGTAGCTCACCTGAGAGATTATCACATTGTAAGCTCATGAGATTTAAATTAATTGAGAATCGACCAATGAAAGTCTATGCATGGACACTATTGACCCCCGGGGCATGGCCAAATTTGACCCAGGGGAATGACTAGCACAATTTATAATGGGGACTACCAAACATTGCTACATACAAAATATAGAAGCTCTAGGCCTTTTGGTTTCAGAGAAGAAGTTTTTTTTAGTTTTTCCCATTGTAAGTCTATGGAGACTATCTACCCCCCCCCAGGGCGTGGCCAAATTTGACCCCAGGGGCATGGCTGGCACAATTTATGTAGAGGACCATTAGCCATTGCCACATACAAAATATCAAAGCTGTTGGCCCTGTGGTTTCAGAGAAGAAGATTTTTGAATTTTTTTCCCAAAGCAAGTCTATTGAGACTATCAACTCCGGGGGCGTGGCCAAATTTGACCCCAGGGGCATGAATGGCATAATTTATGTAGAGGACCATTAGCCATTGCTACATACCAAATATCAAAGCTGTGGGCCTAGTGGTTTCAGAGAAGAAGATTTTTTTAGTTTTTCCTATTGTAGGTCTATGGAGACTATCGACCCCCGGGGCGTTGCCAAATTTGACCCTGGGGACATGATTGGCACAATTTATGTAGAGGACCATTAGCCATTGCCACATACAAAATATCAAAGCTGTGGGCCCTGTGGTTTCAGAGAAGAAGATTTTTGAATTTTTTCTCATAGTAAGTCTATGGAGACTATCAACCCCCGGGGCGTGTCCAAATTTGACCCCAGGGGCATGAATGGCATAATTTATGTAGAGGACCATTAGCCATTGCTACATACCAAATATCAAAGCTGTTGGCCTAGTGGTTTCAGAGAAGGAGATTTTTTTAGTTTTTTTCCTATTGTAGGTCTATGGAGACTATCGACCCCCGGGGCGTGGCCAAATTTGACCCCAGGGGCATGATTGGCATAATTTATGTAGAGGACCATTAGCCATTGCCACGTACAAAATATCAAAGCTGTGGGCCCTGTGGTTTCAGAGAAGAAGATTTTTTAATTTTTTTCCCATAGTAAGTCTATGGAGACTATCAACCCCCGGGGCGTGGCCAAATTTGACCCTAGGGGCATGAATGGCACAATTTATGTAGAGGACCATTAGCCATTGCTACATACCAAATATCAAAGCTGTGGGCCTAGTGGTTTCAGAGAAGAAGATTTTTTTAGTTTTTCCAATTGTAAGTCTATGGAGACTATCGACCCCCGGGGCGTGGCCAAATTTGACCCCAGGGGCATGGCTGGCACAATTTATGTAGAGGACCATTAGCCATTGCCACATACCAAATATCAAAGCTGTGGGCCCTGTGGTTTCAGAGAAGAAGATTTTTGAATTTTTTTCCCATAGTAAGTCTATGGAGACTATCGACCCCCGGGGCGTGGCCAAATTTGACCCCAGGGGCATGAATGGCACAATTTATGTAGACGACCATTAGCCATTGCTACATACGAAATAGCAAAGCTGTGGGCCTAGTGGTTTCAGAGAAGAAGATTTCTTTAGTTTTTCCCATTGTAAGTCTATGGGACCTATCTGTTGCGATGGAAACCACAATTTTGATACAATCTGCTCCAAAACCTAATGCCATCAATCCCCCAACCCAATAATGATTCACATTAAATTTGATCAAAATCGGCCTACTAGCTTCAGAAATATTCTTCTTTGAAATTGTGGACAGACGACGACGGACGACGGACGACGACGGACGACGGATGCCTGCCTATCCTATAAGCTCACCTGTGAGCCTTCGGCTCAGGTGAGCTAAAAAGTAAACGAAATATGTAATTCTGATTTGTTGTGTAACTGGTTACCATGGCAACACATTGTTTGCGAAAAATACAGTTTTTGAAAAAATTTACTTCTCTTTTCGGATTCATAAAAATACCAATAAGCTGGCCACAGGCCATAAAATGATATAAACATATGTCGTGTGCATTTAGAATAGAAATCATGATCGCAAACACACTCGGTTTCATACATAACACCACAGCAACGTGTGATATGCCTTAGCAAAAAGAGAATTTATACGTACACGTACAAATACTGTAAAATCAACAAGTCAATCAAAAATGCTTGTTGTGCCTTTGTTGTGCCTTGTGAAACAATTCAAAACAATGTTTAATACACTCATTCTAATTTGTTGCATGGTCGGTTACCATGGTAACAAATACTTCATAAAAATGCAATTTTAGTGGAAAAAACATCTCTTTTCAGGTTCAAATACCAATAAGAGGATCATATTGCCGTAAAATGAGATAAATATATACAGCATGCATGAAGAAACGAAATCATACTCAGAAAATCAGTCAGTTCCGTAAAAACATCATAGCAATGCGCCATATGCCTTAGTAAAAGAGAATTTATTCATATACATGTAAGAAATAAGCAATAAATAATTTTAATTTTACAGTATCTATCTATTGATCTTTTTTTTTTCTTTTGCTTTGTGAGTTATTAATGCGTCTAATGGTTTAAGTCATTTTTGACTTTGGCGTGGCTATGCTGTTTACCATCTCAACACAAATATTACAAATAGAGACATATATTACATCACACTAATGCACCAGTCATTTGTATCCACGGAATAGCTGGGCATTTTACTTTTCAGTTTTTGAAGCCCTGCTAAAAGCCTGGCACTGCAGGGTCAGATTTTCTAAAAGCCTCAGCGGCCCGGAGGCTGACAATAACGTGGAACAACAGCTGGGAGTTGTCCTAATGAAACAATGTAGTGGTGGTTGAATTCTGCATGTAAATGTACAGGCACATTTGCAAATTAAATAAGGACTATAAAAGTAATTCAATGTTACAAATACTGCTTATATCTTACTTGATTTATTGTTACCATGTTTTGGCAGAAAATAAAATCAAACGCCCGGTGCACTACCGGGGCTTATCAGAGGTTAAATCCCGGCTTTTTTGCCCCGCTGTGTAGCCACCATACCCTGCATAGGCCTGCAACAATTTAAACAAAATAAAGGAAAGATGGTCGATCCCTTCGTTCTTCGCTGATTTTTCTGCCTGCGTGTATGTTCATTTTTGCGCAAATGGCTACTCCACTTCAATACATAACATTTTCACATTAGACAGAAATACATGAACTTTTGTTTGCCTTCACCGATCTAAATTTTCAAGCGGCCCCTTTACACATTTACACAAATGTAAAATCGGCAGGTCAGCTCGTTACTGTCTGCTTCGTTTGCAAGTGGTTCCGAAGCAAACATTTGCATTTCAACGAGGAGTTCACGCACCCCAAAAAATTAAGAAATACAACAAGCCTTTATGATATCAGTACATGATGATACTTTTTTTCTCACCTGGGTATTTGGAGTGGGAATTTCTTTCTTATTGCACCAATTCCCGTTCATTGCCGACTTTTCTCGAAGGGTTATATTGTATGTATACTGGAACCGCATTATCATAAAAGTGCCGTTTAGGGGTATAGAGCAAGTCAAGTGTTTAACGCTGAGGCAAAGTTTTTTCCCTATTTGTTTATATGAATTGATGCTTTAATACTTCCCAGTCAACAGCTATGGTCATGTCTGGATGCTGCCTCCAACTTTGTAAGATTTTTACCCATCTATTTCAGTCTTAAGACCCCAATTGGCGGCGGCCAGTATTCCCAACTGACCAACCTTTCCGACGCAAAGTAAAAAATAATTCAATGAATAACTAAACTGAAAGAAAGAACAGGCCCCCTAGCAGATTCCAAGAAAAATAAAGGTTTTTTATAAAGGCTATTTTTGCCAAAATAAAGGCTCTTTAAGACAGATTTTTGAGAAAATAAAGAGCACAGTGTGGTCTGCTTACAACACAGTGAAATAGTTTTCAGAGATCAGCAACACCTATTTTCCACTCCAACTCTTTGTGAAATAACCCAGAAGAGTCCCCCCTTGTAGAAGTATGAGTGAAGCATAAAGCTTAATTAAGCCAGGAGTCTGGGAGCCGGCTAGGCCCCCAGAAGCCAAATACTAAGCTTCAAGTTCCCTTACAATTTCAGCATTTCCTGATAGCAATATGTAAAACTAGAGGACCATTGGTCCTGTAGCTCACCTGAGAGATTATCACATTGTAAGCTCATGAGATTTAAATTAATTGAGAATCGACCAATGAAAGTCTATGCATGGACACTATTGACCCCCGGGGCATGGCCAAATTTGACCCAGGGGCACAACTGGCACAATCTATAATGGGGACTACCAAACATTGCTGCATACAAAATATAGAAGCTCTGGGCCTTTTGGTTTCAGAGAAGAAGTTTTTTTTAGTTTTTCCCATTGTAAGTCTATGGAGACTATCTACCCCCGGGGCGTGGCCAAATTTGACCCCCCGGGGCATGGCTGGCACAATTTATGTAGAGGACCATTAGCCATTGCCACATACAAAATATCAAAGTTGTGTGCCCTGTGGTTTCAGAGAAGAAGATTTTTGAATTTTTTTCCCATAGCAAGTTTATTGAGACTATCAACCTCCGGGACCTGGCCAAATTTGACCCCAGGGGCATGAATGGCACAATTTATGTAGAGGACCATTAGCCATTGCTACATACCAAATATCAAAGCTGTGGGCCTAGTGGTTTCAGAGAAGAAGATTTTTTTAGTTTTTCCTATTGTAGGTCTATGGAGACTATCGACCCCCTGGGCGTGGCCAACTTTGACCCCGGGGACATGATTGGCACAATTTATGTAGAGGACCATTAGCCATTGCCACATACAAAATATCAAAGCTGTGGGCCCTGTGGTTTCAGAGAAGAAGATTTTTGAATTTTTTTCCCATAGTAAGTCTATGGAGACTATCAACCCCCGGGGCGTGGCCAAATTTGACCCCAGGGGCATGAATGGCACAATTTATGTAGAGGACCATTAGCCATTGCTACATACCAAATATCAAAGCTGTTGGCCTAGTGGTTTCAGAGAAGAAGATTTTTTTAGTTTTTTTCCTATTGTAGGTCTATGGAGACTATCGACCCCCGGAGCATGGCCAAATTTGACCCCAGGGGCATGATTGGCACAATTTATGTAGAGGACCATTAGCCATTGCCACGTACAAAATATCAAAGCTGTGGGCCCTGTGGTTTCAGAGAAGAAGATTTTTTAATTTTTTTCCCATAGTAAGTCTATGGAGACTATCAACCCCCGGGGCGTAGCCAAATTTGACCCCAGGGGCATGAATGGCACAATGTATGTAGAGGACCATTAGCCATTGCTACATACCAAATATCAAAGCTGTGGGCCTAGTGGTTTCAGAGAAAAAGATTTTTTTAGCTTTTCCAATTGTAAGTCTATGGAAACTATCCACCCCCGGGGCATGGCCAAATTTGACCCCAGGGGCATGGCTGGCACAATTTATGTTGCAGACCATTAGCCATTGCCACATACCAAATATCAAAGCTGTGGGCCCTGTGGTTTCAGAGAAGAAGATTTTTATTTTTTTTCCCATAGTAAGTCTATGGAGACTATCGACCCCCCGGGGTGTGGCCAAATTTGACCCCAGGGGCATGAATGGCAATCTGCAATCTGCTCCAAAACCTAATGCCATCAATCCCCCAACCCAATTATGGTTCACATTAAATTTGATCAAGATCGGCCTACTAGCTTCAGAAATATTCTTCTTTGAAATTGTGGACGGACGGACGGACGGACGGACGGACGACGGACGGACGACGACGGACGACGGATGCCTGCCTATCCTATAAGCTCACCTGTGAGCCTTCGGCTCAGGTGAGCTAATAAAGGCTATTTAGTTAAAATTATCACAGAATAAAGGTTTGAGAGAAAAATTATAGGCTTTTTGGTGGATTTTGGAACAAAATAAAGGTTTTAAAGGATTTCCATTAAAATAAGGTTTTTAAAGGTTTTAAAGGTTCCCCTAGGGGCCCTGAAAGAAAGAAAGAAAGAAAGAAAGAAAGAAAGAAAGAAAGAAAGAAAGAAAGAAAGAAAGAAAGAAAGAAAGAAAGAAAGAAAGAAAGAAGGGCGGTTGGTGCGAATATTGGCCATTAAGAAATAGATGCCAGGCAAAGACTGGCCGTTTTGGTTACCAGCTCAGATCTGAGTCTGCCCGGGAAAAGTGGTTTCAAGTCAACCACCCATACATATAAACCTTAGTGGTTTACTTGGGTGGTTATATTAAAAGCACATTTTGGATTTCATGGCATCCTAATTGTGAGTAAAAGTCCCATGAAATCGAGGCAGCGTCAAGACATGATCATGACTGTTGTCTGGGATGTTAAGTATCAATTGAAATAAACAGACAAAGGAAAGAAAAACAAATGTGAACGCACATTGTTCATGGTTTTTTTTTGTTGTTGGAATCCGTTCATATTTGATACTGGAATGTGCATGTACATGTATGATATAGCTTCTAATCTGTCTCATGGCAGCCAGCATTCAGAAGCCCTATCTAGACAAACTTTACAAACCTGTACGTTGATTTTGCCATAGGATTTGTTATATAACGCACTACTGTGAAAAATGAAGATATACATGTACATTGGGTTCAAGTCTTAAACGGTAATTTTGATATGGAACGTTTTATTGTTCGGGATTCGGACACTATGACCAACTTGACGCTGTACAACAAACTAAACCAAATAGTGTGGGGAGAAATTCAGTTGTTGTCACCTTACTCTGTCCACGTTTTTCTTTAATGAATGAGACTGACTTGGAGATCTGCCAAGAATGTTGAATACGAGACCATAACATACTTCAGCTTTCCCAAACATTTGCCGGCGGAGCAGTTTACCAACAGTGATTAGTTTGTGGGCGATCTAATGGTTGCTTCCCTTGAAAATCTAAGTCTTTAATATATTAATGATTTTTTTTTCTTTTTTTTTTTTATTTCCTCCTTTTTTTTTTTTTTTTTTTTTGGAAATATTTTAATTATTGATCTACATTAATTAATTAGACAAAATGCATAAATAATTCAATTAATAAGACAAAATGCATAAATAATTTAATCAGATGAAAGTATTTAAATTCTGTACCCATCTTAACAAAAGAAAATCTGTTATAACAAATACAGATGTACAATGTTAGAAGCGTTGAGTTAAAGCGCTAGTCATTCTGTCGTTATAATTTTTAGCTCACCTGAGCCGAAGGCTCACAGGTGAGCTTATAGGATAGGCAGGCATCCGTCGTCCGTCGTCGTCGTCCGTCGTCCGTCCACAATTTCAAAGAAGAATATTTCTGAAGCTAGTAGGCCGATCTTGATCAAATTTAATGTGAACCATAATTGGGTTGGGGGATTGATGGCATTAGGTTTTGGAGCAGATTGTATCAAAATTGTGGTTTCCATGGCAACAGATAGGTCCCATAGACTTACAATGGGAAAAACTAAAAAAATCTTCTTCTCTAAAACCACTAGGCCCACAGCTTTGATATTTGGTATGTAGCAATGGCTAATGGTCCTCTACATAAATTGTGCCATTCATGCCCCTGGGGTCAAATTTGGCCACGCCCCGGGGGTCGATAGTCTCCATAGACTTACTATGGGAAAAAAATTCAAAAATCTTCTTCTCTGAAACCACAGAGCCCACAGCTTTGATATTTGGTATGTGGCAATGGCTAATGGTCCTCTACATAAATTGTGCCAGCCATGCCCCTGGGGTCAAATTTGGCCACGCCCCGGGGGTCGATAGTCTCCATAGACTTACAATTGGATAAACTAAATAAATCTTCTTTTCTGAAACCACTAGGCCCACAGCTTTGATATTTGGTATGTGGCAATGGCTAATGGTCCTCTACATAAATTGTGCCATTCATGCCCCTGGGGTCAAATTTGGCCACGCCCCAGGGGTTGATAGTCTCCATAGACTTACTATGGGAAAAAAAATAAAAAAATCTTCTTCTCTGAAACCACAGGGCCCACAGCTTTGATATTTTGTAGGTGGCAATGGCTAATGGTCCTCTACATAAATTGTGCCAATCATGCCCCTGGGGTCAAATTTGGCCACGCCCCGGGGGTCGATAGTCTCCATAGACCTACAATAGGAAAAAAACTAAAAAAATCTTCTTCTCTGAAACCACTAGGCCAACAGCTTTGATATTTGGTATGTAGCAATGGCTAATGGTCATCTACATAAATTGTGCCATTCATGCCCCTGGGGTCAAATTTGGCCACGCCCCGGGGGTTGATAGTCTCCATAGACTTACTATGGGAAAAAAAAATAAAAAATCTTCTTCTCTGAAACCACAGGGCCCACAGCTTTGATATTTTGTATGTGGCAATGGCTAATGGTCCTCTACATAAATTTGTCCCCGGGGTCAAATTTGGCCACGCCCCGGGGGTCGATAGTCTCCATAGACCTACAATAGGAAAAACTAAAAAAATCTTCTTACTATGGGAAAAAAAATAAAAAATCTTCTTCTCTGAAACCACTAGGCCCACAGCTTTGATATTTGGTATGTAGCAATGGCTAATGGTCCTCTACATAAATTGTGCCATTCATGCCCCTGGGGTCAAATTTGGCCACGTCCCGGGGGTTGATAGTCTCCATAGACTTACTATGGGAAAAAAAATAAAAAATCTTCTTCTCTGAAACCACTAGGCCCACAGCTTTGATATTTGGTATGTAGCAATGGCTAATGGTCCTCTACATAAATTGTGCCATTCATGCCCCTGGGGTCAAATTTGGCCAGGCCCCGGAGGTTGATAGTCTCAATAGACTTGCTATGGGAAAAAAATTCAAAAATCTTCTTCTCTGAAACCACAGGGCACACAGCTTTGATATTTTGTATGTGGCAATGGCTAATGGTCCTCTACATAAATTGTGCCAGCCATGCCCCTGGTGTGAAATTTGGCCATGCCCCTGGGGTAGATAGTCTCCATAGACTTACAATGGGAAAAACTAACAAAAATCTTCTTCTCTGAAACCAAAAGGCCCAGAGCTTCTATATTTTGTATGTAGCAATGTTTGGTAGTCCCCATTATAAATTGTGCCAGTCATGCCCCCTGGGTCAAATTTGGCCATGCCCCGGGGGTCAATAGTGTCCATGCATAGACTTTCATTGGTCGATTCTCAATTAATTTAAATCTCATGAGCTTACAATGTGATAATCTCTCAGGTGAGCTACAGGACCAATGGTCCTCTAGTTCTTTATAGTGCTGTAATTTCATACTCCCCTTGTGTCTGAGCCGCCTCGTGGGAAAACCAACAATGTGGTTTCCGACCAGGTCCGACACAAACCGGCCTGTACAAGCATAGAAAAGAGCTAGAAGCTTGAAATTTCGGATTTAAGTAGAAGAGGAATTGTACTATCCGAGTAGCGAAAACAAAGGCGCTGATCAGCTTCGCGGTTACCGCGAAGCTGATCTGCGTCTTTGTTTTCGCCTATGCAGATTGTTGGTTTTCCCATGAGGCGGCTCATATTTCATTGTATAAGCTCTGTGTCGTCTGTTCTTATGTTTCATTCTAGACTAAACTAGGCGCTACCAGCATATCAAAACCAAGGGAAAGCTTTGTTTGTTTGAAGTGATGCTTTACATCCCAGTCAACAACAATGGTCATGTCGGGACGTTATCTCCATTTTATGGGACGTTTTCGCAATATTTGGATACCATGACACGCAAAAAATGCTTCATAAATTTAATAACCCAAGTAAGCCATAAGGCTTATATGTATGGATGGGTTTGGCTACACCACTTTTCCTGGGCAGACTCAGACATAAGTGGTTAACCAGTAATCAGATGGTCCGTCAGGAGATTCAAGTAGAAGCTTTGCCTGGAAACACAATCAGTCTACCTTTTTCTCTTAGGCTCCAATGGGTGGGACCCATATTCCCACCCGACCACCCAACGGAAAGATCAAATGGAGTGTATCACCAATTTTGTTTTTTCACTTTGTTTTTATTCAGTTTGGTGACCCTTTCATGTTTCAATCGTATGAGATGAGGCGGCTATTACTCAGAACCCTCTGAAACACTAGAGGACCATTGGTCCTGTAGCTCACCTGAGAGATTATCACATTGTAAGCTCATGAGATTTAAATTAATTGAGAATCGACCAATGAAAATCTATGCATGGACACTATTGACCCCCGGGGCATGGCCAAATTTGACCCAGGGGCATGACTGGCACAATTTATAATGGGGACTACCAAACATTGCTACATACAAAATATAGAAGCTCTGGGCCTTTTGGTTTCAGAGAAGAAGATTTTTGTTAGTTTTTCCCATTGTAAGTCTATGGTGACTATCTACCCCGGGGCGTGGCCAAATTTGACCCCAGGGGCATGGCTGGCACAATTTATGTAGAGGACCATTAGCCATTGCCACATACAAAATATCAAAGCTGTGAGCCCTGTGGTTTCAGAGAAGAAGATTTTTGATTTTTTTTCCCATAGCAAGTCTATTGAGACTATCAACCTCCGGGGCCTGGCCAAATTTGACCCCAGGAGCATGAATGGCACAATTTATGTAGAGGACCATTAGCCATTGCTACATACCAAATATCAAAGCTGTGGGCCTAGTGGTTTCAGAGAAGAAGATTTTTTATTTTTTTTCCCATAGTAAGTCTATGGAGACTATCGACCCCCCCGGGGCATGGCCAAATTTGACCCCAGGGGCATGAATGGCACAATTTATGTAGAGGACCATTAGCCATTGCTACATATCAAATATCAAAGCTGTGGGCCTAGTGGTTTCAGAGAAGAAGATTTTTTTAGTTTTTCCTATTGTAGGCCTATGGAGACTATCGACCCCTGGGGCGTGGCCAAATTTGACCCCGGGGACATGATTGGCACAATTTATGTAGAGGACCATTAGCCATTGCCACATACAAAATATCAAAGCTGTGGGCCCTGTGGTTTCAGAGAAGAAGATTTTTTAATTTTTTTCCCATAGTAAGTCTATGGAGACTATCAACCCCCGGGGCGTGGCCAAATTTGACCCCAGGGGCATGAATGGCACAATTTATGTAGAGGACCATTAGCCATTGCTACATACCAAATATCAAAGCTGTTGGCCTAGTGGTTTCAGAGAAGAAGATTTTTTAGTTTTTTCCCTATTGTAGGTCTATGGAGACTATCGACCCCCGGGGCGTTGCCAAATTTGACCCCAGGGGCATGATTGGCACAATTTATGTAGAGGACCATTAGCCATTGCCACCTACAAAATATCAAAGCTGTGGGCCCTGTGGTTTCAGAGAAGAAGATTTTTTAATTTTTTTCCCATAGTAAGTCTATGGAGACTATCAACCCCCGGGGCGTGGCCAAATTTGACCCCAGGGGCATGAATGGCACAATTTATGTAGAGGACCATTAGCCATTGCTACATACCAAATATCAAAGCTGTGGGCCTAGTGGTTTCAGAGAAGAAGATTTTTTTAGTTTTTCCCATTGTAAGTCTATGGGACCTATCTGTTGCCATGGAAACCACAATTTTGATACAATCTGCTCCAAAACCTAATGCCATCAATCCCCCAACCCAATTATGGTTCACATTAAATTTGATCAAGATCGGCCTACTAGCTTCAGAAATATTCTTCTTTGAAATTGTGGACGGACGACGGACGGACGGACGGACAACGGACGACGACGGACGACGGATGCCTGCCTATCCTATAAGTTCACCTGTGAGCCTTCGGCTCAGGTGAGCTAAAAATACCAGCACACCCGCAAGTAGAGCCTTTGCTTGTGATCGTTTGGTAAATGACACAGGGATGCAGAACAGTCTCATTAATTATTAGTTTGAGAAATAGTCTTGATTCAAGCAAGTGCAACGTGACGTCAGTCTCGGCGTGCGTTTTTTTCTCTGTGACATCATTTTTTGAAACGCAGTATGAAACTCTCAAATAAAAAGAACATGTACATGTAACTAGCCCTCTTATAGGAATTTAAATTATTGATATATATATACGTTTCCCTTTCTATAACCGACTAAGACAATCATGGTTGGTCAAACAACTCTGCCCGCTGAGACATGGGTTAGGCTATGTTAGCCTACGATAATATAGGCATAGATTTGATCTTAATTAGATTAAAAATTAGTAACTAAAAAGTTAGTATAAATAGAAAATAACTCATACAAAGTTGCACAATTGTTTTCTTACGTTTCCGCAGCGTTGTCAAGGACGCTCTATGTCTTTTTGCATGAAAGCCACTGTCCTATTTTACTAATTTCAGATACCGCACCACCCTTCCACCAAAACAAAACTTTGGTGATAAGAAGTTCAGACGTTATTCTTTTAATATGCAAAATCTCATTTTGGTCGAGGGGTGGTGCGGTACTTAATTTTAGACATGAGCATTTAAAAATAGCTGAAAATTGAGGAAAATGGCGCAACCATCTTGCTTAGTGACGTCGCCATCTTGCTTAGTGACGTCGCCATAGCGTGGTCACGTGCTTTTTCTGACGTTCTGACGTCATTTCTAGGAACACGGTACGTTGTACTATATATGCGAGTATTACTCACAAAAATATGATTCAAAATTTTTTTCACGAATTTTGAGGCCAAAATACCGTCTTATAGACCCTAGCCCTTTTCCCAACATATACAGTGGCCGTTTATCAAAGGTTCCTGGAAATCCAAAACTCATGGCCGTTTATCAAAGGTTCCTGGAAATCCAAAAACTCATGGATAAAATGTCCTGTTTTGGCATCCAAATAGGAGAATGGATGTTTATTAGAGTGTTGGCTTTTAATAGAATTTTTACGGTATAAAGGGTTTTAACATTTGAGCTGCCTCAGGCAGTAACCGCAAAGCTGATCAGAGCCTTTGTTTTCGCTACACAGATAAAACACTTCCTCTTCTTCTAAAACCCAAAATTTCAAGCTTCTAGCCTGCTTCTGTGACTGTACAGCCTGATTTGTGTCAGACCTGTTCGGAAACCACATTGTTGATTTTCTTATGAGACGGCTCATTTATAATGTTATTCTCTACCTTTCTGAGTGGCTCTGTTTCCAGGAGAGAAGATTTCAGCTGTAGTTCCAGTGTCTCTGATTGTCTGAAAACGAGACAAGACAAGGTTTATTTGGAGTCGGCAAGGTACATAACAATGAACATAAGTTCTATGGAAAAATAATGAATAAAGATATATTAGCCAGAGCATGACAAAAACAGCTTTTTGTATATGTGAAAAACAAAGCAGCAGATCAGCTGTGCAGTAACTGCACAGCTGATCAGTGCCTTTGTTTTTCACCCAAACGGATATATCAATTTCCATTCTCCTAAAGCCTGAAACTTTAAACTTCTTGCCTTCTTCTGTGATCGCCTGTGTTGGAAATGGTGGGAAACATTGAAAACCTGGGGACAGTTGTTCAAAATTAATGATGTCATTCATTAACAATTCCTTAAAATTTCAAATGGCAATATTACAAAAACATCTTATTTCTTGTTGAAAAATGTGTGAATCCTTTGCAATACAAAGAATTCTCACATTTTATCAGCAAAAAAAAAAACAGTGTATTTGCTTATGTGGTTGGCATTTACTGAACGAGTTGAGGTCTTAACGATGATGTTAAGCTAACAGTGTTTTGAACAACTGGCCCCTGTTATTTTGTGATCTGGCTCAAATATCATCAAAAACTAACTGATCATCATGTTACACATGTCTATGCTAAGGTGATTATATGCTCTTGTTGTTGTTGTTATTGTGTTCATGTTCAATGCCGCAACAGCAGCAAAAGTCATATTGGGATAAGGTATTGCATTTTTTTTATTTTTTTTTTTTTACATTTTTGACTCTCACATCTAAAATGCTTGTGATAGAGATGATTGTAATTAAACCAGCACATTACGAAAACTTGCCCATGCAATATACAGAAATTTTTTAGCTTTAAAAATTGAAAATTTTTAGCTGAAAATTTTTGATATTTTTCTTATTTTTGCTCAAAACATAGATTATGGGTACATGTTAGAACCGCCTCGGTGAGGCGGTTCTAACGAGTACCCACAATCTATTATTTGGAGCAAAAATAAGAAAAATAGGTATACCCATGCATACCCCAGTTTTGCTTTATAAAAGTGGGGTTTGAGGGGGTATGCATTTCACGGACACGTTTTCCTGATGCAGACCCTGGTTTTCAAGGCAAGTGGCATAACCACTACTCCAAAGCAGCTTTCAAGGCTTATATTGTAGATTGTAGAAGCTTACTGGTACATAACCAGAAATATTGTGACCATTTCTCATGCAATGAAAAACTCATAATTATTTGGAGACTGCCCCCCTAGATTTTCACAATTTCTTGAGAAAACTCAAATTAATTTTGAAACCACCAATTACCTCAGAGCCTTCCTGTTTCTGAAATATTATATCTGAAACCTACCAAGCATTTTGTATTTAAAAGAAAACATTATTTTTTTAAACCATCCCAACACCTTAGTCAAAAAATGATTTTCTGATGTGGAATCAAAAAAAATAATTTTGAAACTACCCCTTACCTCTGAGCCTTCTCAAGCCTCCTGGTAGTTTCCTCCAGTCGCTTGCTCTGATTGTCATAATCATCACACTTTGTTTTGTATTTCTTGATCAATAAACTGAAAATAAACCAAAATATCTCATGACCAAGATGACTGCCACAAAAAGAATATCACTTGACCAAAATGGCTGTCACACTTTTTATTGTGGTTCTTAACTTTTGAAATCAAATGAAATAGTATATTACCTATTATGACAACAAACACTCTTGATCATTATAAGCTGAAAATAACAATTTCACATGACCATGATCGCTGCCAGATTTGGTCTTGTGTTTCTTGATCAAGAACCAGTAAAATGGAAAGTTTGCAGGGGTATACAGTATTGTCTAGTATATACCTAATTTTCTTAATCTACATCCAAAATATACATTGTGCGAGCTCGTTAGAACCACCTTTTAAAGTTGGCCTTACTCAGTTTGTTGTTTGCAAACTTACTCTGTAGATATGATTTTCTGTTTCAGCTTGCCAAAGTTCTGGAGTTGGTCATCCTGTAATCTTTTCACCTCCTGTGAAGAAGCAGAAACCAAATTCAGAGTCATTTGATAATATTGTGTCAAAATTTTAAGGCAAGTACTAGTATCAAAAATATGAGCTGCCTCATGGGAAAACCAACAATCTGCATATGCGAAAACAAAGACGCAGATCAGCTTCGCAGTAACCGCGAAGCTGATCGCTTCGCAGTAACCGCGAAGCTGATCAGCGCCTTTGTTTTCGCTACTCGATAGTACAATTCCTCTTCTACTTAAATACGAAATTTCAAGCTTCTAGCTCTTTTCTGTGCTTGTACAGGCTGGTTTGTGTTGGACCTGTTCGGACACCACATTGTTGGTTTTCCCATGAGGCGGGTCATATATCTAATTTTTAGTTGGACAAATGTGATAATTTTTACATCCACATAATAAGCTCTTTATAATACATCAGGAAAACATATCCGTGCAATGAATACCCCCTTAAACCCCACTTTTATATAGTAAAACTGGGCTATGCAGGGGTTTACCTATTTTTCTTATTTTTGCTCCAAAACATAGATTGTGGGTACTCGTTAGAACCGCCTCGGCGAGGCGGTGTGTACCCACAATCTATGTTTTGAGTAAAAATAAGAAAAATATAAAAAAATTTCCTCCGAAAATTATCGATTTTTGACCTGAAAAAAATTACTGTATATCATATGGACATGTTTTCGTAATGGAATATTGGATACATCAGAGACCATTCTAAAATGATATTTGAGTCTACTTCTTATAACACAGGTTGACAAGTTAAAAAATCAGGAAAACAGATCCGTGAAATAAATACCCCCTTAAACCCGATTTTATATTGTTAAACTGGGGTTTACAGGGGTATACTTATTTTTCTAAATTTTGATCCATAACATACATTGAGGGTACTCATTAGAACCGCCTTGATCAGGCAGTTCTAACATCCACACGCTATCTATGTTTCGAATGAAAATATTAGAAATATTAAAAAAATCTGTGAAAAGTTTAAATATTTGCAGCTTTAAAAATATTTGTAAATTACATGGACATGTTTTCGTAATGATGAAGACTGTCTTGATCCAGCTGGACATCAACAACATGTGATTCTAGTAAAGACACGGTTCACAGGAGCTAGTTCAAATGTCTATTTTCAAAATTATATTAAATTATTAAAAATGGTCGACCAAATTCTTGATTCACAAAAACAGATTATTTTCACTAAAAGATTTACTGTACCTACCATCTTGAAAATCACATTAACCTACAAAAACTTGTAACAAAATGATTTGAGCCGCATCGTGAAAAAACCGGAATTTCGCCTATGCGAAAACAAAGGCGCAGATCAGCTTCGCAGTAACTGCGAAGCTGATCAGCGCCTTTGTTTTCGCCACCCGGATAGTACAATTTCTCTTCTTTCTAATTCCGAAATTTCACGCTTCTAACCATTTTCTGAGACTGCACAGACCGGTTTATGTCGGACCTGGTCGGAAACCCAGACGACCGGTTTTCTCGCGTCACGGCTCATTTTAACTCTTATAAGTCTGGCATCTTTTTTATGGGACATAGGCAAACAGTTTACCCAGCATTCCATCTGGGGCTATTCTGTTCGCTTAAAGGAATTTCATCAAACAAGAGGACCAATGGTCCTGTAAACGCTCACCTGAGATCTGCTGCATAAACCCATAAATATGTTTGAATATTATGGTAATTAACCCCAGTGCAGGGGCAGATGAAGCCCTTGGGCCATTTTCTTTTTTCAGAATAATCAATATTCTGTCCATTTGCCAATTTGCCAATTTCCTGCTGGCTTTTCCCTTCAAATTACATTTTAACAGTTTTCCCCATTCTAATGCATAGGCAACCGATGTTGACCTTGCCATAAACTTGATCAAGGTCATCACAGGGTCATGATTTATATACTCATTGTAGTACTTTAGCCACCGATGTTTCATGCTAAGTTTCATTGAAATCAGTCTTTTACTATTGGTTTCAGAGAAGAAGATTATTGAAGGGTTTTTACCTCATATGGACATGGTGGCAATCTTGGTCATGTGACCTAGCATATTAATATACACGTTGGTTCCCCGCTCCTATGGATGCTTTAATTGGCCAAGCAGTTTCAGTGGAGAAGATGTTTGAATATTATGGTAATATCCATGTATATTGGCCCAGGGTGGTGCCATATAAGCCTTTGGGTCCAACTTTTTTCAGAATCATGAATATTTAGTCCTACTACCCATTTCCTGCAAGATTTTCACCTCAAATGACTTTTGAAAAGTTTTCCCACTTCAAATGCATAGGCCACCTATGACATGTTGACCTTGCCACAAAATAGGTCAAGGTCACCACAGGGTCATGATTTATATACTCATTGTAGTACTTTAGCCACCAATGCTTCAAGCCAAATTTCTTTGAAATTGGTCCACCAGTTCCCGAGAAGAAGATTTTTGAAGGGTTTTTACCGTATATGAGCATGGTGGCCATCTTGGTCATGTGACCTAGATTATTTATATACACATTGATTCCCCTATTCTATAGATGCTTCACATATATTTTGGCTTTGATTGGCCAAGCGGTTTCAGAGGAGAAGAAGTTTGAATATTAAGGAGAATCAGATATACATGTATATTTCCCCCAGGAGGTGGCACATGAGCCCCTGGGGTCCAATTGTTTTCAGAATCATTAATATTCAGTCCTACTGCCCATTTCCTGCAAGACTTTCACTTTAAATGACATTTAAGAAGTTTTCCCCATTCAAATGCATTGGCGACCTATGTTGACCTAGCCATAAAATAGGTCAAGGTCATCACAGGGTCATGATTTATATATACATTGTAGTGCTTGAGCCATCAATGCTTCATGCCAAGTTTCATTGAAATCGGTCCACCGGTTCAGGAGAAGAAGATTTTTGAAGGGTTTTTACCATATATGGGCATGGCAGCCATCTTGGTCATGTGACCTCGATTTCTTATATACACATTGGTTCCCCCTTCCTATAAATGCTTTATATAAAATTTGGCTTTGATTGGCCAAGCCATTTCAGAGAAGAAGATCTTTGAAAATGGCGGACGCCGACGACACCGACGGACGTCGACGACACCGACGGACGGACGCCGGATGCCTACCTATCCTATAACCTCACCTGTGAGCCTTCGGCTTAGGTGAGCTAAAAATGGTATAAAAATTCAAAATCACCCCTGATACCTCTAATAATGACAGTGGACTCACCCAAATAATAACAATGGGAAAGTCCATTCATCATAAACAGGTTCAAGTAAATGGGTCTGGTCTACCAAAGTCACAATTCATGAAAGTAGCTTATTTTCATCACAAGGTTTTCTGTAATTTGAGCCCCATCATAAGATTTATTTATTGATTTTCTTTTTCCTTTCTTTCATATGCAAATACAAAGGCTCATATCAGCTGTACAGTAACTGTATGCAGTAACTGCACAGCTGATGAGCATTTTTGTTTTCTTTATATCCAAAATTTCTAGCCTCTTGACTACAGAGGCCTGTTTGTGTCTACCCTGGTCAGATGGTCAGAAGTCCTGAATCCCAGGTCCCGAGGTTATAAATTTTTCCATACACATCTCAGCTGAGAGCCTGAGATAAATGTTAAAATGTCAACAATTGTCAGCATTTTAACATTTTAACATTTATGAGCAGGATAAATTACTAACTAGTACATGTATTTAAGTTTTGAACCTGAATGTTCCACCAATTTTGACTATTTCAACATTTATGAGCTGAGCTTGAAAAAAAGTTTTATGACCTCGGGACCCAGATTTCTCACATGGTAGCTCCCTATTCTGATACCTGTCTAAGTGTTTCACAGCTCTCGCACCAGCTCCCCGCCAGAGAGGAAAGGTCAGGGTGGGGCAGGGACAGGTCAGCATGGGGCAGCGAGTCCACCTCATCCAACAGATGGTCCATACTTCTGTTCTCCTTTATGATCACATCTACTTGATGGCAGTCAGATACCTAAAATAAGATTGAAAGAAAGTTTATTTGTTTGTTTAGTTCATATATCAGATCAAATACGCAGTCAACAGCTATAATCATTTCATCTTCTTAGAAAATTTTATTAGTTAACATGAACTTGGTCACACAAAAGAGCTTTTAATGGAGACTGATTGAAGAGATGATTCAAATCACTTGATCGGCACCCACAACGACAACACAACAGACCTATATCCACCACAGTTTTCAGGTGGCTTTTGCCATCATGAAAACATGTCCGTGAAATGAATACCCCCTTAAACCCCACTTTTATATAGTAAAACTGGGGTATGCAGGGGTATACCTATTTTTCTTATTTTTGCTCCAAAACATAGATTGTGGGTACTCGTTAGAACCGCCTCGCCGAGGCGGTTCTAACGTGTACCCACAATCTATGTTTTGAGCAAAAATAAGAAAAATATCCAAAAATTTCTACTGAAAATTTTCATTTTTTACAACTTTAAAAACCTCTGTATATTGCATGGGCAAGTTTTCGTAATGCTTTGAACAGAAGCATTGATCAGTATGGAACATATCCCTTATATGTCCTGGCCAGCAGGTTATTATTCTTTATGCTCAATTCAGCTGAGCATGAAATTTAAATTGCTAATAAATACTGAAATTGTCCAAAAACATTGAAAGTTTAGATTTGAATCACCAAAGCCTTTAATTTAATCTGCTATTAATTGTTGGCAATTTAAGATATATATGAGCAGGGTACTGAAAACACTGCCAGGCTGTTACATTGACAGCCAGTCAGAATAAGCACAGTTTACTGGTGAAATGCCAAACTGACAAGAGCACATACAACAGTCAAGCCTCAAGGTTGCATCAAAAAACTTGCAGATCTATCTATCTACTTGCAGATCTATTTCTGGTTTGACCTTCTCCCACCCACTTTTTTCATATAGTGACTGAAGGCCTTTTGTTTAATCATTTGAATTGGAACTCATGGCTTCAGGTTTTGTCGGTCCAACTGTGGGGCGGTTGACTTGTCGGGGTGGAAAAGAGCTGGTACGTTGTTTCCATACACCGAAGTCTTGTCCGCTGCTCCTCAGGTTGGCTTTGTTGTGGTTCTCCGGCTCTGTGTTTGGAAGTGGGCAACATCAGGAGATATTTTAGATTCAAACCAGGACTGTAGTATAGGATTTGGGAAATCAGTTGGTGGAATTGCTCAGAGCTTGGCTTTCACAAGGAAAATTGGTAACCGAAGAGGCTCCGAAGGATTACGCAGTTTCAATCCTTCAAAGGGAACAAACTTGTTGATTCTTATTATTTTGGCTGGAGATATCGAAATGAACCCAGGCCCCAGGTTCCAGTGCCGCACGTGCAAGAAGTATTGCAAGGCGGCCGAGAAAGCAGTTAAATGTGAAGATTGCGAGAAACGCTTCCATGTGTCTTGCGTAAATCTTGGTCCCGTTGAGTTACAAAAGATTGAGTCGTGTAATGATTCTTGGTATTGTTCAAACTGCAAAGCTGAGTGCAGCCTATGCAGTGGTGCTGTTTTGAATTCCCATAAAGCTGTCCAGTGTGACAAATGTGAAATGTGGGTGCACAATAACTGTTCTTTTATGTCAGACTCGGAGTATGAAACGATGCAAAACTCAAACTGTACATAGATTTGCCCAAAATGTGACTTTTTCAATTTCTCAGACTCGTTTTTCAATGAACAGTTTAACTTGGAAAGTGAAAATAGGTTTGACCTAATTGCAAAAGGTCATGAAACCAAGTCCACTGAAACCTTGACTAGCAAAAACAGTTTTATTAGTGGTCTGAAATTTTCCAGTATCAACATAAACAGTATATGAGGCAAAAAACTTGAGTTGTTGGCCTTCATTGATTTTCATCAATCTCAGATTTTGGCGATTCAGGAGACAAAAATTAACAATTCCATATTAACGTCTGAATTATTTCCGGAATCTTTTCCATACAGCGTGTACAGAAAGGATAGAACCTTAAATGGTGGTGGTGTTATGCTTCTTGTACACAAGGACATCCCACACATGCCCCTCACAGAATTGGACAATGACTCAGAGTCAGTTTGGGTCAAACTTTTTGTAAATAAGAAAACTCACTTTGTGGCTAGCTGGTATCGACCACCTGTCGATGGTCATTTACCAGTATCGGACAATGGAAATGACTTATTGAATTCCCTGGAAAAGTTTGACAATTTATTTAGAGAACAGCTTGACAAAATCAAAAATATTAATAAAGGCAACAAATCCCCCTTAATTCACGTTTTAGGTGATTTTAACTTTTAGAGATATTGTATGGCCGGACAGACTCAGCAAATCTGGGTCATCATTGAGTCAGACGGAGGGTCAGATTTTGATAGATATCATGAATGACCAATTGGAACAATTAGTCAATTTCCCCACCAGAGAAAGAAATACTTTGGACTTAATTTTGACCTCTCTTCCGGGTCAGTTTGCAGACATTCATTCCCCGGATAAGCTCAGTGATCATGACATTGTTTCTGGCACACTGAAAATTGCTATCCCCCCTATAAAGAAACCTAGGAGAAAAGTGTATCATTAAAGGTGATTATGAAAGATTATGAAAGGTGATTATGAATCTATGAGAGCAGAAACACTTAAATTTGCAAAGGAAAGATACTTCAACGGTTACTCAGATACTCGGTCGGTCCAGGAAAATTTCAAACTCATTACATCGTTTATTCAGGAATCGGCAGATAAACATATCCCTTCAAAAACTAGTCGCTCAGTTTCCTCTGTCCCTTGGATAACACCTGAAATAAGAAGGAAGATTCGCAGAAAAAATGCAACTCATGCAAAAGCTAAAAAGACTGGTAGTGCAAAATTTAGATCTAAATTTGAATCTTTACGGAAAGAGATCAAAGCTGATATCAGGAAGCAGCATGATCTTTACGTGAACAACTTGGTAGGAGATGTTAAGGCTAATCCTAGAGATTTTTACAGGTACATAAACAGTCAGAAAAAAGATACCCAAGGTATTCCCCCGTTGAAAAAGAGAAATGGAAGTGGAATTGCACAATCCGAATTTGAGAAGGCGGAAGAATTTAATGGTCAGTTCTCGGATGTTTTCACTAAAAGTGAATACAAACAGGTCCCTCTTATGGATAGATCTGCCCCATTCATGCATGATATTGTGGTCACAAAGGAAGGGGTGACCAAACTTCTCAAAGGTCTAAACCCGTCTAAAGCCTTAGGGCCTGATGAGCTTCATCCCAGAGTCCTAAAGGAACTCGCTATGGAATTAGGGCCGGTATTCGCCCATCTCTTCCAGCAGTCAATTGATACAGGTGAAATTCCTAAAGAATGGTCTCTTGCTATTATTTGCCCCCTGTTTAAGAAGGGCGACAGGTCACTTGCCCACAATTACCGACCTGTTTCTTTGACATGCATTCCTTGTAAGGTTCTTGAACATATTGTATGCTCAAATATTATGGCCCATCTTGATGAACATGAACTCTTGTCGGACAGGCAACACGCATAAATTTAGGAAATGGCATAGCTGTGAAACTCAGTTGACTACAGTGATAAATGACTGGGCCAAAATCTTAGACAAAAAAGGCCAGGTCGACACTTTTATACTCGATTTTGAAAAGGCTTTCGATACTCCTCCCCATGAACTCCTTAAAAGCAAATTATTTAGCTATGGAATAGGTGGAACAACACTGAATTGGATAAATGCTTTCCTTTGTTTCAGACAACAAAGGGTAGTGGTTAATGGTCTTAAATCGGATTGGGCTCCAGTTGTGTCGGGTGTCCCTCAGGGCACTGTTCTCGGCCCCTTGCTGTTTTCCTTACGTGTATAAATGACATCTCAGCAGACATCGAGTCTGAAATAAGACTCTTTGCTGATGATTGTGTTTGCTATCGTGAAATCAAGAATGAAGAGGATACATTGAAACTTCAGAGAGACATTGATCGTTTAGGCAGTTGGGCTAGGAAATGGGGAATGAGATTTCAACCCGTCAAATGCAACATGATGCAGCTGACAAATAAACGGTCTAGTAAGATACAGGCTAACTACACCCTTGAGGGCACTGTACTGGAAAATGTTGAAAGCATAAAATACCTGGGTGTAACTATCACAAATGATTTGAAATGGAATACTCATATTTCCAATGTTTGTACAAAGGCTAACAGAACTCTCGGATTCTTGAGGAGAAAGAATCTGTGACATTCTTGGGGGTTTTATGCCTCGTTTTCAAAATACCATAACAATGTCTCAAAGGCTCTGGTGGTGGTATTTCATGATTAGGGCAAAAGCCCAATGTATTCTGAACCTATAACTATTAAAAGTTTTGACTATTTCCTCCAAATAGTGTAAAAAAGGCGATTTTAGCGGGGGTGGGGGTCAAAATTTCATATGTGAGAAAAATTTAATTTTTCGCTTTTCCTTGCTTGTAGTCCTTTAATTCCACTGTTGTATCATATTTTGTGCATGCAACACTGTGTAAAGTGCGATAAACATGCATAATGCCATTGAAATAAAATTGAAATATTACGACGTCAACATTTTGGGTACAAACCTTTAGCAGTTACCTGTATAATATTATGAGGGTCTTGATGGGGGGTCCTGGTATTCACTAATCACTAAAAATTTAGCCATTTATTCACTGTCATTAAAATTTTGGCTTATTCATTAAATTAGCCCGATTATTCATTAAAATATGATAATTACCAGTCACGCCTTCTTCACCCAGATAATATACATTAGCAAATAGGTGTTCCCCACCTAAGGCATCCCTCATCTCAAGCCACAAGGACTAGTTCTATGATATTAAATTGTAGACTGCTAAGTGCAACCTAGACATTAACATCTTGAGAGAAGAATAATTATATATACTCTGCTAGACCACAAAGCCTCATAGAAACTTTTTGAAATAGTATACCAGTTTTGTTTTATTTCAGCAAATCCCCTTTTAAATCACTTGGCAGTATAATCCCCTCCACCTTAAATACTGAATACGCCCTAAGTTTTACCCTGAATCTTTCTCTTCAATTATGAATACCAAAGGTTATCTAAGAAAAATTGTAAATTCAGTGGTCAAAGTTATAATAAAATGCTGTTGTTTTTATTTAGTAAACTAGTCAGCATATGAGTACATAATGGATTTGTGCTTGTGCCTGATTGTACAATTTATTTTATTATCTTAAATACCGAGCCAGCGAAGCGAGCGAGGAAAAAGTATGTAGCGCCATATAAATTGCCAGATAGATTTGTATTGACGTTCTTAGTGCTGCTTTGTTTCTGATTGCAGAAGACACTATAATTATGTTTTGTCATATGAAAAGCAAGATGATGACCATCCACAGAAACGATTATCATCACAGGATTGAAACATACATAATAAGGGCAAAGTGGGGTAATAGAATAAAAAGAAAATACATATACATAGGCAAACAAAACAGTGAAATAGTATCTGGCTTAGTAAACATCCAGAATGATTTATTTTTCTCTGACTTCAAATGACACTTTTCTTTTTCAATTGGTCCATGAGGTGAGCCCCTACCCAGCAGGCACATGACGTCACAATGACGTCAGATCGACGTCGATGTGACGTCATGATGTCGCATCGACGTTGATATGACGTCATTGTGACGTCATGTGCCCGCTGGGTACATGCTTGGCTTCCAGACATATGTCTTTCCAAACATTCAAGGATTTCTGAAATATGAGTACAACATTTGAACAAAATCAGGTCTGGGGGCGTCCAGACCCCAGAAAAAAAAATGGTATTCTGGAATGTCCGGGAGGCCATCTAAGACAATTCTATAGCCAAATTTTAGCATATTCATTATTCTTTAAAATGTTATTATTCACTATTCATTATATTACTCTGCCATTCATTAAAAATTTACATTTATTCATTATTCTTTAGGACCTCATTATTCACTAATCATTAAATTTTTTCCTCCTTATTCACTCTCATTAAAAATTTTAGGCCATTATTCATTAATCATTATACCCCATCCAGACCCTCATATTATTGTCTAAGTACTACCAAACATTATACAAGGCACTGTTAACTCATATGAAAACCTGCTATCTGTTATATGCAAACCTTATACCCAGATCAGGGATGACCAGCCAGCTACTCAGAATTGTGTCATTAATGAACAAAACTTCAATCCATCTTCTATGTCTTGCACAGCTTTATTAGAGTTCGATCTTAACCAAAAACATTTTCTCCAGACACGGCCCATTGTGACAAAACTTGGTCACACTGAGCAACCTTGCATGAATATTTATTTACCTGTATAAACCTGTTACAACACGGCCTTCAATGTATTTATTTTTCTGATTCGCTTTAATGTCCCTTTCAAGATTATTTCAGCTCGTATGAGATTGACCAAACAGTAGGTGGACGAAAACATGAGAACCCAGAGAAAAAACTCCAGGCACACCAGCAAACAGAACTTGGCTTGTCTTACATGTGTCTCGTTTCAAAATAATGGTTGTGTTGAAGTGATTATAATCATAAAAGTTATTTTTTATTTGATTAGATTATGGCCGAGCATCCTTTAATTGGAACATTTTTTCAATCATTTTGGGATTGAGCCACGTATTACTTCTTGTACCAAGTACTCAAGGGGGGGGGGGGGGGGGGGTATAGTGTGTCTCAGGCACAGCACGGCTCCCCACGATTGTATCGAACCCAGGGCCTCTATTTAGATTCAATTTCATTAAAGAACTGAAAGGTTCTGGTTTTGATGCCGAACGTGATATAATAAGCAAATGTACTTTTTTGAGAATGAATGGAAAATTGAGTAAATACCCTTAAAGTTGGTGATTTGAAACTTAACGTCGCTGTATTGTACCAATGGCAAAGATATTTTACGTTCCCATGGTACTGGCTAATACCTAGACAGTGGTGGCATCGTTTTGACCTGACTGAAAAGTTGTTGATTTGGAAGTTAATACATTTAAAAAAAATAGGAAAACAGTCCAACAATGTTACTGTTTGTGGTGCAAGAGGTTATTGGCCGTGTAAACAAGTGGACAATATTAAGTATAGAATGATTACAAAAGTTTGTTCCACAGAATGTACAGTACCCTCATTTTCTGGGGAATGGAACATAAAAGTGGTTATAAATCAAACAGATTGGGGGTAATTTTCGAAACAAATGTATATATCCATTTTTTGTACTTTATATATGGCATACAACCTAACTGCTTTTTGTTTTCTTTTTAATTTTAAGTTAAAAACACTTTCACATACTTGGGCTCTACTACTGAGATAACATTTTGGGCTGTAGGGTACTGTTCCCCCCCGAGTCCCAGAACGCCATTCACATATATTATGTATAATATGACAATACATTCATATGCAAAGGGATTTCTTGGGACTCAGGGGGGAACGATGTTAAATAAATAATTTTCTATTTTTCTATATGTTTAATACAAAATATACCCATTTTAACCCAAAAATAAAGCAGTACTTCTTTAGAAACAAGAACCTCAATCCAATATCATAAACTATGGACTACCAGCAAACATGCATACAAAAACAGAAACATTTGACCAACATTTATTTTTATCAAAATCTGAGGCAGCTATACATTATGGCTCCCATTACCACCGTCAGAGGTCCTTTGTATTCTTGTCTCCCAGATGTGAAAGAAGCAGCTTATAAAGGACTGGTGCGGCCGGTCTTGGAATATGGAAGCTCAGTTTGGGACCCTCACACTCATGGCCTCCAGGAAGAACAGGAAAAGGTCCAAAATCGTGTGGCAAGGTTTATGACGGGAAATTATGTTTTTGAAACTGGGAGCATGACTGGCATTTTAGGTCAACTGAAATGGGAATCTCTTAAGAAAAGGAGGAAGGATAGTACACTTATATTGCTATACAAAGGTCTAAAGGGTAAAGCCAGAATACCCACAGATGACCTTATCCCAAAGAATAGGCGTTGTAGAAATCAACACTCTTTGGCTTTTCAGATACCTTCAGCTAGCAAATAAGCGTACAAAAGTAGTTTCTTTCCACTGACTATCAGGGACTGGAATGACCTCCCTGATTCACTTTTCTCCTCTGCTGAAATGTCTGATGACTGTGTGTCCAAGTTCGCTTCACTCTTGAGTCAAGGGACTAATTTCTCCCCCATCCGAACCCCCTGGTGAAATAATGTCATTTGGCGTGTCACCAGTAAACTATTCAGATTCAGATCCATCTATAGATACTGCGACACCCTCATTACTGAGTATTATGCGCAGGGCTGCCTGAGGTGGAGGAAAGCCAGGTCACATCATGGATTCCTGGAATGTGCCTGTGAAACCACCACCTTATGGTGACAGCCAGACCACATACATTCTGTCAGGTTGTTGATTAATTTCTTTTGTATTTCTATTCAGAAATATATTCGTCCAAGCCGGAACGCGAACCCGCAACCTAGGTATGTAGAGCTCTCAGAAATTCCTGTACGAAACCACTGGGCTGTTCTGATCATCAACCTTGTGGTAGTATGTAATTGAAAAATTGATATTTTTTTTTAAATGTTTACTGGGTCGATCAATTTCTGACCATTACTTCAGGAATTTGTACTGAAGGCCACAACGAAAGAGGCCCCGGCTGAGGATTGAACCCGGGACTGCTGGTTCTGGAGTCAAACACACTATCCCTGCGCCAATCCTATTTGTTTGGTCTGATGTTTTTCCTGCAAAGTGTGACATGATAATGGCCATTATACACAGATACAAACAATACGTCACAACCCACGTGGTCTATATTATCCAGGTAAGTCAGGTGACTTTCACGTGACTTCTTTCCACTTCCGGGTGGCAAAAAAGCGACCCCAGTTCAACGAATGTGTAATGAATTGTAATGTTTTGATGTATTACAAATGTAAAATAATGTCAAAATATTACTTGTTCATAACAAATTACATTTCCAAATATTTTAGCGCATTAATGTGTGTTTCTAGTTTAGTATTATAAGTATTTAGCGTTTACTTCCCGTGCGGGATTAAACAGGTTTGCATCTCAGTCAATCAAAAGTTTGTTTTTTTTATACGGTAGAAATCAGATATCAACATTGAATAATTTCCGTGTTTGAGCCGTGTTTGAAGCAAGTTTAAGTTTTATGAAAAACGAGTTTTATGAAAAAAAAAACAAAAAAAAACTTAAGCTGTTAGAAATTGGGTGCTCTCTCTCTCTCTCTCTCTCAAGAGCACATGTTTAATTATGTCTTGCATGCGGTGAAATAATAAAAACACTAACACGTTTTTCAGTCCGTGGAATAAATATAATTTATCCACAAGTTATACTAACTTTTTGAAGTGTATCCATTTTTATTTACGACACTGGAATCATAATTATCTTTTTCTAGATCTAATCCATGCGATATCAATACCTGTTATGACATTTCGACCGACTGAACACAAACGCCGGCTGCCCCGGGGACTCATTAATCCCTTTCATTCATATAGTACCCCAAGAATGTGTCATTTCTTTGAAGAGGGTGTAATAAATAATAATTAAAGAAGCCGACTATCATGATTATGGGCATCAATTTGAGGTGTCATAAAACTGTCTTCAGTAGCTGAAACCGCGTTTCTTTCAAATTGATTATGATCATCAATATGTGTATAGCCTTTGAATAGTTATTATTTAAACTGGACTTAGTTATATTTCAATTTGATTTTTCAAATATAATTAATTAATTAATATATTCTTAAGAATGGAAAAGATGGAGAAAAAGGAGCAAAAATTCTTTAAAAAAAGCGCTAAGATAAACGCACTTTTATTGATGTAAGGCTCGGTACAAACAAGGTCGGAAAAAGGAACAAGAACTAATTATTTATTTAATTGTTTATTACCTATTTTTATTTATTTATTTTTTTTATTTATTTATTTTTCCATTATGAATGAATTTTTTAGTCTGATTGCAGACGTGGCCGCATAATGACGCAAATTGTTATTTAATTATAAGTCATATCTAAGTAATACATATTTTCGTTCGCGCGCGGATCCAACATCGTTTGCCCAAGGTGTGAGAAATTAAATTCTTTATAAAAGAGCCATAGGCAAAAAAATATTTGTAATTTTGTATTTAAATGTCATCGTTGTTCCCTGATTGGGATGGCGGCACACATTTTACTTTAATTTAAACTCAGTAATGTATGTAAACAACATTGAACCGGAAATGTTTTTGCCACCCGGAAGTGAAAGTTTTAACCACAATGCAACGCGCACTACGTCATCGAGGTCAAGGTCAAATAATGTAAACAATAATATTGTACCTGTCTATGGTAGCAATCCACAGTTTTTAGAGCATTTTTCAGTTAATTTAGCTAGATCCGCCAAAATTGATAACAGCTTTGTCCAATCTGTTGAACAATCCGATTTCTCCCATAAAATCATTAAATCATATGCCTAACAACAAAATAACATCATTTAAATCGCCCAGCAATGACTATCACCCTACCTGTGTTGGGGATATTTTCCCCTACCCCCTCTTTCAGACCAGTGAATTTTCGTAAAATATGCCTAAAGTCTGGGCCCCAATGCATGTTCTGTGCAAAAGGACGCCCCATAAATCGCATGCACATACTTAGAGAATCTACCCAGGATCATAATGAGCAGTGCACAAATATGTGCCATCCAGCTACTTTTTTCGCTATTTGTGAACAAAGATAACCCCTGCAAAGTCGACAGTGAAGAGCGTCACCGGCTATGACTGGCGAGCGATCCGGGATCCTTATATGAGCCTCGACGCGAGAAAACCGGTCTTCGGGGTTTCCGACCAGGTCCGACACAAACCGGCCTGTACAGTCATAGAAAAGAGCTAGAAGCTTGAAATTTCGGATTTAAGTAGAAGAGGAATTGTACTATCCAAGTAGCGAAAACAAAGGCGCTGATCAGCTTCGCGGTTACCGCGAAGCTGATCTGCGCCTTTGTTTTCGCCTAGGCAAAAATCCGGTTTTCTCACGATGCGGCTCATATAATCCCAGTTTTTACCAGTCTAAAAATAGAAAATAAGTATTTTTCACATGTTTGAGGCATAATTGATCCGATTTGGGGAAAGATGTCGGCAAATTATTGAAAGAGGATAATTTACAGCCCAATTTCATGCCCTACCCCTTAATATTGAAATTTTTGGCCCACCTCAAAAGTACGAAACTGTGAATGGAACCTATAGGTTAGGCAGTGGCTGATACCACTGGCCCCTGATCCGTTTGTTAGGGTCCAAGAACACAACACAGGTGGGTGACATATTTTCGTAATGACGGATAAATATAACAGGGGCCAGTGGCTGATACGATGACATTGATGGCTTTGCATTTCGTTTTGAAAGGGAATCAGGATCAACAAATCTGACACAAAAATAAAGATATAACGTTACTGTACAGAGATAGCATGGAAATCACCTTTTAAAACTCATGACAACCGTTAAATTCAAAGATCGAGATTCTGTGTCAAATAGATCGTCAAAACAACTTCCCAGATAGCCTGGTTCCGGTATCACGATTTGCCGGAATCGGCTGAGGCTATCCGCACGACGGTCGTGCCGATAAGCGGCGTTCTCCTTTTTTTTTTTTTTTTTTTTTTTTTTTTTTTTTTTCTTGTTACTCCCATCAATCAATTTCTGATCATTCTTGGGAGGTGTACATTGTACACTCCGGTGTGTTTGCAGGATGAGCCTACATGCATGAGGATAGAACCTGTATAGGGATCTTTAAATAACATCTTTAACCTGCACAGGGGATGACTGTCCCTGCACAGGGGGCCTCCAGTTAACGTCCCGATCCGAAGGACGGCGCACTGTATCATGTCATTCCTGCAAGTGACACGAAGGGAAGCAAGTTTGGACCAACAAATTTTCCTCGCCGCCGGCGGGGATCGAACCCGGGACCTCTAGCACAAGAAGCCAGTGCGCTAACCACTCGGCTACCTCGCTTCCTGTATGGCATACTATATGCACACAATGAAAATCGCGGTGTTTAGGACAAACACGTTGTCATTCGCTGCTCAATAGATCTGCAGTACTAAATTACAATTCAAAGCTGTGTTCATGTGCTGTTTTAGCAACCGGTAGAAAATTTTCATCCGCTTGTATAGCGGCCATATGCAGCGAGATCATGTTCATATTCGCCTGGTTTTGACATTAAATTTTGACGACAATGATCCTTATTAGCAGAGGTCATTTAATGTAGATGGTCTGTTTGTGCCTCAGGCAAAGCTTGTTCGCTACTGACTGGTCATCTGACTACTGGTAAACCGCTGCGGGTTGAGCCTGCCCAAGAAAAATGGTTTCAAGTCAAACTGGCCATACCGTGGCCTATAAGCCTTATTGGCTTAGCTGGGTGGTTATATCTTTAGCATACAATTTTTCGGATGTCATGACATCCTAACTTTGGGTGAAAGGCCCATAAAGTGGATGCAATCTCCAGACATGACCTTAGCTGTTGACTGGGACGTAATTAAAATATCAATTCAAACAAACAAAATGTGTAACGATTAAGCGTTTTGCGTTCATATGCACACAATATACACGGGTGTAAAAATACACCCGGCTGCAATTCAATTTCCTACACCTGGAAAGTAGGAGAAAATTTGCACCAGGGAGTAGTTTTGCACCCTGGTGTATTTTCTTAAAACACAGTTTTCATGGCATACCATACACCCGGGGTTCAAATTTACACCCAGTGTGCAAAAATACACCCGAGTTCAAATGTTGCACATGAACATGGCTTTAGAAATAGACTCCACGTCACGCAGGATAAACGGCAATCCCAAGCACGGCCTAGCGGTAGACCAACTAACTCCAAATCGAAAGGGCCTGTGTTCGATCCCCACTTGGGCTGCCGTGTTGTGTCATTGAGCAAGACACATTGGCCCAAAACTGTCTTATACCCATGGAACATTGCCGCTTTGCCGACATGACTGAAAATTTGTTGACTCCCTCGTTAACCCTTGACACAAACAAGCAAGCAAACAAGCAAAAATAAAAACAAACAAACAAACAAACAAACAAACAAACAAACAAACAAACTTAACACTTAATGGGCACCCAAATCGTTAATCATTAAATTTCACATGTTGGAAAAACAGATTATTTAAATTGTTCGTTCAGGGTAGCGCGGTCGCCTATCGGTCGATGATCGGACTCAGAACGAAAAGGTCTTTGGTGAGAACCCAAATGGATAGCAGGTATGAGGCCTTTCACAAAACACGTTGAATCTTTAACACTGTTAAAAACTTGAGCTCTTGCCCTACATGACAGTGACTGAAACATCGTTGACTGGGGCGTTAATCCACAAAAAACCGAATCATCTTCAGATCCGCTATGGCTACAACAAGTGTATAGCAAAACTGGGGTATGCAGTATACCTATTTTCCTTATTTTGGCTCCAAACATAGATTGTGGGTACTCGTCAGAACTGCCTGGCCCTGTTCAAGGCCACAACAGACGACGCCCCGTACGGTAATCGAACTAGGGACTCCTCAGCCCAAAGTCCGATGCGCTACCGACTGCGCCAGCTGCTAAGCTTAAACCTCCATGCTCACAAAAGATTCTTCTTCTTCTTCTGCTTCCAAAGTTATTTTTTTTTCTTCATCTTCTTCTTCCTTTTCTTCTTCTTGCTTTTCTTCTTTTTCCGAAGTTCTTTTTCTTCATCTTGTCCTTCTTATTAAAGATAAAAAAAAAATATATTTGAGAATGTTCTATTTGCACAAACTGTCGTGGAATAAATAAAGACTTCACGCCGACCTCCTCCTCTTTTTGAACCGCCGCATGGGAAAACCAAAAATCTGCATAGTGGAAAACAAAGACGCAAATCACTGCGAAGCTGGTCAGCGCCTTTATTTCACGGATAGTAGAAAACTCCAACATTTCAAGCTTCTGTCCTGCTTCTGTGACTGTACAGACTGGTTTATGTCGGACGTGGTTGGAAACCCAAATTGTTGGTTTTCTCACGCACATCCTCATTTTATAGCAAAGTCATTAAGTCGTTAACATAGAACAACACCGCTTAAAAGACCCATACCGAATAGTCGCATTTGACGATTCTCTTGTCGTTAATATATCAACACGTTTCTTAATAGGCTAGAAAGTCAAATTTTCTAATGTTTTACATTTTGAACACCTTTTTATCGAAAACAAAAATGCGCTTTACGCGGTGTCGGAAAAGGGCCGAAAAATCAAAGGGGAAAAACTCTAGCGAGACCAAACCGGAAGTGACGTTTAGTCGTACAAAATATCAGCCATTTAAATGAAAGACACACAAAGTAGATGCTTACACAAAACATTTATCACAAATTTTACACCATGCAACGCCGACATTTTACTTTTTCTTGTTCTTTGATAATTATCAACTTATCGGAAACATTTTATAGACAAAACATAAAAGGAAAATAAATTATGGTACATTACTTGCATGTGAAAATAGCATTTCGCATAAAGTCCCGCATTTGAACCAGTTTTTATCACTGACAACTTCTCGTAGTTCATAATCTTTCTTTTGTTACGGCCGCTAAAACAACAAATTTGAATACCCGACACTTTTATTACTTTGTATGTCTGTGATCTATGATGTTTTTTATGTGACACACGCCGACACACGCCGCTAGATTGCGGCATATATCACTCGGCGGCACGTGGCAGATACTCAAAGACATTCCAATCTCATTGAGTAAACGAGTCTACCGACACTGACTTTTGTTCTAGATATCTTAATGCTTGAATTAAGAAATTAGACTACTATTATTTTGATCTTTCATTCTACATTTAATAAAATGTACATGCATTTATTATGATATGATTTTTAAGTAAGCGACGTCATTAGAAGAATTGCATAAACCAAGGTGGAATTCCTATGATTTATCTGACGAATGTATAAGTTGTATTTAAAATGTACACGCATTTATTATGATATGATTTTAAGTAAGCGACGTCATGAGAGGAACTGCATAAACCAAGGTGGAATTCCTATGATTTTATCTGACGAATGTATAAGTTCTATTTAAAATGGTAGTAACCCCATACAGTCACGACGCATATGCGCATGAGACGTTCAAGCGCAAACACCACGTAATTCCTTCATCCCGCCCTTCCTGACCTTTATTTATATTTTTAAAAAGGTAGAGACGATGACCGGCTAGCTGTTAAGTGCCGGTCCCACTGAATTGTAAGGAATCGTACGATTGTCTAATTATAACTTTATTGATAAGACTGCGTATGCAAAATATGTATTTTCTTTTCCAACGTGATTCTGCCTTCTTAATTTGCACATCGGTGTCAAAGAAATGATTCCCAAATTAATATTAAGACAATCGTAGAGCAATCTTAAGCGCAGTAGGACCGGGACTTTACGCGGCTGCATAAAAATATTAACAGAGAGAGAGAGAGAGAGAGAGAGAGAGAGAGAGAGAGAGAGAGAGAGATGTGGTTCGGAAAACACATATATGACTGACATGAACAAGTATATCGTAATGTTTTCTTATGAAAACATGATGAGCGCTCATATTTGCGGTTTTGCTTCTTGATCAAAACATTGTTGTCGATACGTGTAATTGTTAACTGAACTTCTGTATATAATGATGATTGTTTTAACAACTACATGTACCTTTATTATTGTGCGTAACCCCCAAAATAAAGGACGGATTAAATCAAGTCCCTCGGGGCTTGTGTTTTATTGGTTAACCGTGTTGATTGCACATGATTTGTATTTGTTGATTAACATTAATATTTGCAAATGTACTTGAACATCTTTTTATTCGCCGAAATGGAATTTGTACACTAGAGAGAGAGAGAGAGAGAGAGAGAGAGAGAGAGAGAGAGAGAGAGAGAGAGAGTTTATTTTCGATTTGCAAAACTTAGTCGTCACATTGGCAAATGCATGTCATGAGATAATCTCTAATTTGCGAGTAACGGCGCTCACGCTGAATACTTTCGTTCAGACGTTGATCTCTCTCGCACACGCGCATGCCGCCAATAAGAATATTATTTCGTGTATTCTTACGCAACATAATCAGCATAACACGGACAATGGTATCAAAACAAGTTTGTGATCGCGCAAGTAATGAAAAAATATGATAAAAAAACCGGATGTTTTATCCTTCATGTCACATGTGAAACAATGAAAATTAAATTATTATTTTCCCGAGATTTTAATTTTATAAGAACAGGTAAAAACGGCATGTATTCCTTATTACTTTGATACTCGGATCTGAAATAACTGCCAATGGATTCAAACTTTGGTAAAGTGTGTGAATGTAGAAAAGTGTGTTATTTTTTGTCTAGATTTTTAAAACAGCATAGAAAATCATTTCGTAATAAAACAAAACTGCATAATTTATGGTCAAAATGAACATAATCGTGACACGAATGGCCTTGTTATTACGTTATCCAATGGTCTGACTTTTTCGGACTTGTACGAGATGACGTCACAGATACTAAGTCACGCCCACACAGGTAAGACAGCGGAAAAACCCGGAAACAACCGATAATTTGGTTCCGTACTCACGGGGACCCAACTGTTAATCGTGATTATTGATGCGACGTGGAATGTTAATGCATGCTATTATGAAGTTTCGTATGCGTCGGCGAGTTCGTTACGAATGCGACGTTCCACATCCCCTGTCCTTGGACGGTAAGTACCACATGTTTTGCTCTCGTGAAAATAAACAAAGCCGAGGTTACAAAATCGGCGTCCACTATGATCTTCAAAAATCTTCTATGTTCCCACTTGAAGTCAATTGGAATACTTACGGTACTTGTGTTTTTCAGCTAATGGTTTATAAAGTTGACAGGTAGATACAAGATTGCCACGAAAACTCATTACATTCTTAAAGTCCTTTTGTTTTTCTAATTCTTGACCGTAAAGTAAGACGTATAACACAGTCTTGTGGTGTCTTTATTGAAATATGTATCCAAATGGCTTTGTAAATGCACACTTATTTACTGAGCGTGAAAAACAGTAAGATAAGCATCTCTTGTATGCATCGTAGATTTTGTTAAAATTTAATATGCGACATAGAAATGCATCGTGGAAGAGACCGATGAATCAGTAAAATAAAATAGCAAATGTTACGACGCGATATGGAGACAGTGATGCATTTTCTTCAATTAATATTTTATAGATACATGTTAAAGGGGTCAACCATGTTTTTATACTGTATTAACACTGCAGCGGCTGGAGAAAGTTGTTTTAGCCTGAGGCCGAGGGTTCAAAGGGCTCCCGAAAGACTCTTCTAATTGCAATAAAATAACCATAGTTGATCGCTGTTCTTATACAACACACCATTCACATGGAAAACTGACTGACAACCGCACCTAAAAACGCACAAATCCCTTTAATTCTTTTGTTTTCTCCTCCCCCCCCCCCCCTCCCAGCTTATCAAAAATGCATGGAGCCACCGATATTAAGTGATCAAATATTATTTGGTTAAGCCTTTGTGGTCATTTAATGTTAGAAAACATATTACCTATGCCACTGATACGCCCGAAAATGATTTGCTGTTTCGAGGCAAGAAGTCACTCGAATGTTGACAAAGCTATATCAGAAAACCGCTCTGTGACCTCATTCAAAATAAAAGTGGCACATGCTTTGAAGCTCGCTCAACGAAGTACATGTAGTACAAGGAAAAATACGTCATGCAATATTGCGCTTGATAAAAGCGCAAGTTATGCTTTTGCATTGACGTAAATAACTTTTGAAAGGGCACAACAAAATGCTAATTCTTCCATGACTCATTCTAGTAGTACGTACCTTCATCTTCGATGCATACAAAATATGCTTATCTTACTGTTTTTCACGCTCAGTAGATAAATGTGCATTTACAAAGTCATTTTGATGCATATTTCAATAAAGACACCCATAGGACTGTGTTATACTTCTTAGTTTACGACCAAGAATTAGAAAAACAAAAGGACTTTAAGAATGTAATGTGTATTCGTGGCAATCTTGTATCTACCTGTCAACTGTATAAACCATTAGCTGAAAAACACAAGTGCCGTAAGTATTCCAATTGACTTCAAATGGGAATATAGAAGAATTTTGAAGATCATAGTGGACGCCGATTTTGTAAACTCGGCTTTGTTTATTTTCACGAGAGCAAAACATGTGGTACTTACCGTCCAAGGACAGAGGATGTGGAACGTCGCATTCGTAACGAACTCGCCGACGCATACGAAACTTCATAATGGCATGCATTAACATTCCACGTCGCATCAATAATCACGATTAACAGTTGGGTCCCCGTGGTACTGCAATATTTAAAAAACTCATTAATTTGTATACCCGCAAATGAAATTTTGTTTTTTGGACATGGATCGATATATTAATATGATTTATTTTGATTTTTAATCGAAATAGTACGTGGAATTTCGTCTTTAAGTCGTTACTCTTTTTGTGGACTTCCTATTTATTTTGAACAGCGGAAAATTGAGCAATAGAATAATTGATAAACAATTCTGACGCCAACACCATATTGATTCTGTAGATCTTATAAATTGAGCCGCGACGCGAGAAAACCGGTCTTCGGGGTTTCCGACCAGGTCGGAGACAAACCGGCCTGTACAGCTTCAGAAAAAAAGCTAGAAGCTTGAAATTTCGGTTTTAAGACGAAGAGAAATTGTACTATCCGTTTGGCGAAAACAAAGGCGCTGATCAGCTTCACTGCGAAGCTGATCTGCGCCTTTGTTTTCGCATATACAGCTCCGTTTCATAAGTTCAGTACATACCGATTTGTTTCATAAGTAATGGCATAGTAGAATCCGTACTTGAAGCGTGGCCATATGTTACTGGGTGTTTGAAGATTTCGACGGATTTCGTTATGTCAAACTTAATACATACAACTTATGATTTTAGATTTTATTCGATTGATTTATCGATTATCACACATTAAAATGACAAGCAAAATATCATAACTTCAGGGATACAAACATCACATTTAACGTTGATTTCATACACTTCAAGAAATTTTTAACCCAAATCAGATTATATCGTTAAATTGGCATTTCACTCGGCATTTTTACTACGCCTAACACAATATTTGGTCTACCCTGTATATATTTAAGTTTATTGAAGCTTGAAGTATTGCACCCAAATAGCCGTGGTACACCAAATTATACCATCAGTCAGCATTTGACACATAATTACACACACAACCGTTTGTTTTTGCAAACAACACTGCTCAAACAGTTGAATATAAATATTTGATCTAAAGAAAGCCGCTCGAAAAGGTACTGGGACACAAAATGGCGAAACGATAGTCAAAACAAGGTAAGTCTGTCTAGTAGGATGCAAGATTTCAAGCTTCAATAACCACGACTGTACAAAGGGTAGATCAAATATTATGTAAGGTGTAGTCCTCTGTGCGCTCTGTCATTGTATTGGAATAATAATTTTTTAGTTCAAACTTTCATGTAATGTGAAAAAACAATGTTAACATTAATATTTGTGTCACAGAAGTTATAATATTTCGTTAATCATATTTTATGTGTCATTATCTATTTATAAATCAATCAAAATCTAAATAGTTACAACCAGTTAATAATTCTATGTATTAGGATCGACTTAGCGAAATCCGTTCAAATCTGCAAACACCCAATAAAATTTGGCCTAGCTTCAAGTACGGGTACTGCTATGCCATTACTTATGAAACAAGAAAAATTATAACATGAAGTGTCATGTTATTATTGGGCGGCTTAAAAGATGTATTATCATATAGAGCATGGTTTATATGATATTTCATATAGTGCAGGAGACTTTTGAATGTTGTATAATGTGACCGTCTTAAATTTGGTATCTACTGTAATAGCTTAGACAACTTGAGATGATAAGTTATTCGGGCATGTTGTATGGGTATGCAAACAGAATTTGGGATATCAGTTATAGTAACAAATTCTGTTTAATGTACACATTTTGTTTGGAACTGAATGACAAGCATACGAAAATGCAGGATCACTGAAATGTAATGAGGACTAAATCTTCATGAAAGAGCTGTGTTGTTAGTGTGGATTGATATAGTGTTAGTTTGATTAGGAACAACAGGCTTTTGACCGAGTTATTTTAACTCGTTCTAATATGTGTAATTATTTCATAATTTTGGTAGTTTTAGTGTATTTACCTATAAATCATATAGGGGAGATAGAAATAAAACTGGAATATAGATATTTACAGTTTTTATTATGTTCAGCAACATGTTGGTTTTTTTCTATTTTAGCACATATCATTATGAAAAAAATGCCCATGCAATATATAGAATTTTGGGTTGTGAAAATGTATAATATCATTGTATTTTTTTTTATACATTTTTCTTATTTTTGGCTCAAAACAAAGATTGAGAGGGTACAAGTTAGAACCGCCTTGGTAAAGTGGTTGTAAAGAGTAGCTACATTCCATGTTTTTGGAGCAAATACTTATAGCTATACATACTTGTAATTATAATTGACAAATAAAATTCAATAGTGTTATATAGTAATACAATATGCAAGTCATTATTACACTTATAAATTTACAGTGGTGAGATTGAAACATACAGGGTGATCCAGAATATCTGATACCATTACAACCTTTAATAATTTTGTTTCAGCAGCACATAAAGTATCAAAATCTATATCAAAATAATCTACAAAGATTCAAATTTTGTTTGGTATACAACATTAGATATATACACCACTAACATGTAAAATAGAACTGTTCAAACAATTTCATGAAATTTACATATAAGCCTTTTATGACGTCCATATTGGATTACAATGGCGTCAAGCTTGTTTTGATAGCTCGCCTTTTCTTGTGAGGACACTTAAATGAAAATGCATATTCACCTCAATCAAACACTTTTTGAAAGCTGAAATGCCCTAATTAATAAACGTTACGAAAATTAACGCCACACATTCATGCATTAGTAGTAGCAAACATTCACACGCGGATTATTGAGACGTCGTTATAACTTTGATTTGACGTAAAATAATGAATTATGCAAAAACTATCAAATTGTTTGATCTCTATTATTCAAAATAGCATTACTTAAACAGACAGACGACTTTCTCCATTTTGACTTATCTAGACCTCTACACTTCTCTGCAAGAGTGTTTTGATAAACTGGTCATATATCATGGAATCAGCAGTGATTTGTATATATGTAACTACATGATAGTTAAAGAGTGATGTTAAAAGCAGCAGACTGGCTGTAATACTACCTGTCTTATAAGTAGATTTAAACTGAAGCTAATTAACTGCAAGAGCTGTTGAGATAAAACGAAAATGAGAACCCCAAAATTGGGGGAGATTGGTGGAGAAAGTCGCCAGTGTGTAAAGTGTATATTATTATATACCAAACAAAATTTGAATTATCACAGCCCATTGTGATTAAAGGTTTATTATGATATGAACTTGAGGAACAAAATTATGTAGGCTTAAAATGGTATCAGATATTCTGGATCACCCTGTATGTATACTAATCAAAACTTCTAACCGGCCACCAGGGTTCATTATGACAATTTTTGCAACATAAACAATCCTCACATAGATATATGTACCAGGCATTACTAGTACTGTACTGGTGAGGAATATTTGAGTCAACCAAAGCTGGGCTGAACAATGACCTTATTTCAAAATAAGGACCTTGGACAGTCTACAGCCGATTATAGAAACCATATATCTAATGTAAATCGGACATGGTCTTGCCCAAACGAAACACAAGACAATGTTTAGGTTCCATTATGATTAGAGATTAAAATTTGATAATTCATCATTTTAATAATTACTCATCTTTTCTCAATATATACAATACATAATTCTTTTTACTTTTTTTTATACTGAAAATGTATATTGACCTATGTGAAACTTATAGAAACAAATAACATCAATAGCATTGAAACTGATTACTAGTTATTAGTTGATAAAGTCCATCGAAAAAGTATGTATGAAAATAAATACATATATTGAAGGAAATTATTTCAAAGTTCTTTTCTTCGTAAAGGGACGTCTGTCTGTTTTTCGAAACTTTTGTAAACATAATTACCCTATTTATGTTTACATGAGAATTCTGTATGCTTTAAATCCCCCCCCCCCTTTTTTTTCGATAGTTGGCATAGCTTACTAAATACATTTATAACAGACACATTTGTACTTTCAATACTGTTCACAATAAGTTGCATTGGTCAAGCTATAGTCATTCGCTTTGTTGAAAGGCTTAAATTTATCTTTATAAATTTGCTGCAAAGTAAATTTAATGGTAAAGTTTTATAGGTTTGATCTGTATCAATATTGTATTAGCAAATGTTGAAATGAAAGTTTCGACTAGAACCACAAATGCAATCGATACACGTGTATCTTGTCATTGGTCAAATATAAGCCTCTTTACCAGCAAAACCGTGGTTGAGGTATACAGGGTTATACAATTTTTCTTACTGTTGCTCCAAAACATAGATTGTGGGTACTCGTTAGAAACGCCTCGCCGAGGCGGTTCTAACGTGTTCTCACAATCAATAAAAATATCGTGATTTTTTTTTCAGTAAAAAAGTTCATTTTTGCAACCAAAACAATCTCCATACATTGCATGGGCAAATCTTCGTAATGTACACATAAACCTTTGCTTTCTATCTAGAAAGCAAACAGTAGACTGATTCTCTCGATCACAAAGACAGTTTTTTTAATCGCGAACTAATTGAGATCACTTGAGCAATAAAACGAAAAGTCTCGATCTTCAGAATGAAATGAGCCGCGTCATGAGAAAACCGGATTTCTGCGTATGCGAAAACAAAGGCGCAGATCAGCTTTGCAATAACTGCAAATCTGATCAGCGCCTTTGTTTTCACTTAACGTATAGAACAATTCCTCCTCTACATATACCTAAAATTTCAAGCCTCTAGCCTGCTTCTGTGACTGTGCAGGTTTTCTCGCGTCGCGGCTCAGATTAATGGGCATAATGCCTAGATCAGAGTATGGTAAGCCATCACGCAAACACCGCTTTTACATATCCTTCAACTGGTTCTTGGCACATAGGACATCTGGATAGAGCAGGGGCACACTGAGGGCACGCCACCATATGACCACAGTTCACGAATATCACTGCTGCTCAGTCCTCTAAACAGATTTTACAGGCGAAATTGTCTTTTAAACGTTGGTTTTCTGCTAGTAAATCGTCTAAGTTTTCTGTGAAATAAACAATTTTCATACATTATTTAATCAGTTTTGAACAAGATTTACTTTGAAGTATTTTAAATGAACTTTTATTTATTCCTCTGACAGTCTGATGAACTAAAGAATTGTGTCATACAAAGATACCACCCAGCGCCTAAAACATAAAATATTAATTGCGCTTAGATCTATTTGATTATGCTATAACTTTACAAAAGAACAAACACATACGTATGGTATTGCATTTTAAACAGGTTTTGTAAGAATGATCAAGAATGAATACCAGAGGACCAATGGTCCTGTAAACGCTCACCTGAGATCTGCTGCATATACCAATAAACATGTTTGAATATTATGGTATTTAACTCCAGTGCAGGGGCAGATGAAGCCCTTGGACCATTTTCTTTTTTCAGAATCTTCAATATTCTGTCCATTTGCCAATTTCCTGCTGGCTTTTCCCTTCAAATGACATTTTAACAGTCTTCCCAATTCAAATGCATAGGCAACCCATGTTGACCTTGCCATAAACTTGGTCAAGGTCATCACAGGGTCATGATTTATATATACATTGGAGTACTTAAGCCATCAATACTTCACGCCAAGTTTCCTTGAAATCAGTCTATTGGTTTCAGAGAAGAAGATTTTTGATGGGTTTTTACCATATATGGGCATGGCGGCCATCTTTGTCATGTGACCTAGATTATTGATATACACATTGATTCCCCCATTCTATAGATGCATCACATAAAATTTGGCTTTGATTGGCCAAGCGGTTTCAGAGGAAAAGACGTTTGAATATTATGGAAATATACATGTATATTGCCGCAGGGTGGGGGGCACGAGCCCCTGGGGTCCAATTTTTTTCAGAATCATTAATATTCAGTCCTACTTCCCATTTCCTGCAAGACTTTCACTTTAAATTACATTTTCCCCATTCAAATGCATTGGCGACCTATGTTGACCTTGCTGTAAAATAGGTCATGGTCATCACAGGGTCATGATTTATATAGACATTGTAGTGCTTGAGGCATCGATGCTTCATGCCAAGTTTTGTTGAAATCGGTCCACTGGTTCTGGAGAAGAAAATTTTTGAAGGGTTTTCACCATATATGGGCATGGCGGCCATCTTGGTCATGTGACCTGGATTATTTATGTACACATTGATTACCCTTTCCTACTGATGCTTCACATAAAATTTGGCTTTGATTGGCCAAGCGGTTTCAAAGGAGATGATGTTTGAATATTATGGTAATGTACATGTATTTTGGAGTACTTAAGCCATCAATGCTTCACGCCAAGTTTCCTTGAAATCAGTCTATTGGTTTCAGAGAAGAAGATTTTTGATGGGTTTTTACCATATATGGGCATGGCGGCCATCTTTGTCATGTGACCTAGATTATTGATATACACATTGATTCCCCCATTCTATAGATGCTTCACATAAAATTTGGCTTTGATTGGCCAAGCGGTTTCAGAGGAAAAGACGTTTGAATATTATGGAATTATATTGCCGCGGGGTGGGGGCATATGAGCCCCTGGGGTCCAATTTTTGCAGAATCATTAATATTTAGTCCTACTGCCCATTTCCTGCAAGACTTTCACTTTAAATGACATTTTAAAAGTTTTCCCTATTCAAATGCATTGGCGACCCATGTTGACCTTGCCGTAAAATAGGTCAAGGTCATCACAGGGTCATAATTTATGTACACATCATAGTGCTTGAGGCATCGATGCTTCATGCCAAGTTTCGTTGAAATCTGTCCACTGGTTCTGGAGAAGAAGATTTTTGAAGGGTTTTTACCATATATGGGCATGGCGGCCATCTTGGTCATGTGACCTGGATTATTTATGTACAAATTGGTTCCCCCTTCCTATAGATGCTTCATATAAAATTTGGCTTTGATTGGCCAAGCGGTTTCAGAGGAGAAGATCTTTGAAATTGTGGACGGACAACGGACGGATGCCGGATCATGGCCATCCTATAAGCTCACCTTGTGAGCCTAACGGCTCAGGTGAGCTAAAAATATCCAGAGGATCAGAACACGTAATATGTGAACCGTAACCTTGGTCAAGTAGGCTTGTAAAAGGAGCTTCCAAAGAAAACCAAAATATTATTTTGCTTTCACTTACCATTATTTTCCGTACTACAACTACTGTATACAAAGTCACTTCTAGACACAGAATTAGTTTGAACACAGTCAGCGACATTGTTAGACACAGCACTACTGGAAATATCACAGTCCTCTAGTTCCTCACATAGTTCAGCAATCTCAACCCCCTTGAAAAATAGGAATGCCCTGAAATGAATTGTTGAAAAACATAAGACTTAATTAAGGTACTTTTCTAAACTTCAACTTTCAAAGACCAAGATTTGTGTGAAAAAGCTTCACTGAAGCTTGTGTCAAGTCTAATCTTTTATTATTAAAAACCAAGTTGGGATTTTTTTATTATTAAATTGTATCTATTTCTGTGCCTATTATTCTTACTTTGTAAAGACAATAATGGACTTAATTTCAAGCGCTTTTACTGGTTTACTCAATTTTGAATGTCATCACGAAAACATATCCGTGTAATGTATACCCCCTTGAACCCCACATTTATATAGTAAAACTGGGGTAAGCTGGGGTATACCTATTTTTCTTATTTTTGCTCCAAAACATAGATTGTGGGTACTCGTTAGAACCCACAATCTATGTTTTGAGCAAAAATAAGAAAAATATAAAATAAGAGCTGTCGCAGGACAGCGTAGCTCGCCTGACTTGTGCTTTGCCACTACATCTGTTAAAATCTATGACCCATGACCTTGACCTCAAGGTCACTCAGGTGGGTCATGATGGTACTGCGTAAAACTTCAGACCAATATCTAGCAACATGCAAAGTATCAACTCAATCCATCAATATGGTCAAGAGATATAGACTTACAAAAACATTAACCAAAAACTTAAACACAAAATTTCTAAGTCCGTGACCTTGACCTCAAGGTCACCCAGGGTGGGTCATAATGGTACTGCGTAAAACTTCAGACCAATATCTAGCAACATGCAAAGTATGAACTCAATCCATCAATACGGTCAAGAGATATAGACTTACAAAAACATTAACCAAAAACTTAAACACAAAATTTCTAAGTCCGTGACCTTGACCTCAAGGTCACCCAGGGTGGGTCATGATGGTACTGCATAAAACTTCAGACCGATATCTAGCAACATGCAAAGTATCAACTCAATCCATCAATATGGTCAAGAGATATAGACTTACAAAAACATTAACCAAAAACTTTTAAAACACAAAATTTCTAAGTCTGTGACCTTGACTGCAAGGTCACCCAGGGTGGGTCATGATGGTACTGCATAAAACTTCAGACCAATATCTAGCAACATGCAAAGTATCAACTTGATCCATCAACATGGTCAAGAGATATAGACTTTTAAAAAACTTTAACCGAAAGTGTGACGCGGACGCGGACGCGGACGCACACGTAAACGTGCACGACCGAGGTGACTACAATAGCTCTATGCACTTCGTGCAGGCGAGCTAAAAAATTCCTCTGAAAATGATGATTTTTGACCTGAAAAAATTACTGTATATCATATGATATGGGCATGTTTTCGTAATGTTTGATGACATTCCTGGCTGAGATCGAGTATTCCAAAGTTAGTCTACTTACGTTTGTCTTCCATATATTTCTTGATAGCTCATTGTACCAGACCTCTCTTGTATCCCATCTCAATACAACTGAGAGCAGCTGGGGTTTCCATCACATCCTCGACTGCTTCTGACTGAAAAATAGAGAATTCAAAAGTTATATACATGTTTTAAACACTAAAGCGCAATTAAAACGCACTATGATCCTTTTAGCCATGGCTGCTGCAATGAAACGGTCAATACGAGAATCTAACTTAGTCATGTTTGACGTATGTCAAATCAGGGCACAGCTGACCTAAACATTACATTATAACATGGAGGTATAATCAGTCATTATAGCCCCATGATTATAACAAAACTCTTAACAACAGACGATAAATAAAAAAAAATCATTTCTGAAATTTGGAACTGGCGTCATTTAGTGAGTATATGGTTGTATTCAAGTAAATAGAAAAACTTATATACCTCCTCAGCAACCTTTGGACAGTCCTGCTCAATACCATTCCCTTTCACCTTGTCTATAAATGGTTGCCCCTTCACCAGGATGATATGTGGACAGTGTGGGTACCATTTAGCATGCTCAAACCATGGGTCATCCCCTGTTTCCCAGTTCCATAACCCTCCACCACAGTGGTAACATCTCACGGCATCTCCTATACCTGGAAATGATATGTCATGTAATTTTATATAATTTATTTATTTATTAAATCTATCATTATGGCGCATTAACGTTAAATTAATATAGGATAACATTTTATGTGACTTTAAAAAGGACATTTAGGAAAACAGAAAAACTATTTTCTCACCTTGATCACCAATTTTCCAGTCTGAATGCGGAATAATGTTTCTATTTTATCCACAGGCGCACTATTTTTAGTGTACAAAATTCCGCTTCTGATTCTAAATCAAGCGATGATAAATATAAAACTGGATTTCTGTATACTATAAATAGAAAAAGAACTGGATTTCCGATTTTTTCCACCGCAGTTTCTAAATATACTGAACAAAAAAAGAAACGCAACAATTATATTTCACTAAATTTTGAGCAACCTATGATACAATCAGAAATCATTGCATTTTCTACTTCTGCATTAGATATCAGGCTTCCAAATGCAAGAAGCCGATTTTCATTTTGATGCGTATTTACGGAGTTATTCGATGCCGACCATGGGCTTGCTGAAAGTGGAAAACCACACAGTGCGCATGCGCAAACATTAAAATAATGGTAGGATTTAAATCCGCTCTAAGCCCGCATTCAAAATCACAATGTACCACTCAGCAGATAGCTCACACGTTAAAGAAATAAAATGAATAAAATGGAAATTATCCCCCTTTCAATTAAACATATAGGGATTTTGATGGTTTTAATTACGAGCTTGTGTGTCCTTGAACTTTATTTCTTTTTCTTGAATTTTAATTAGGGAGCAGCTGACATTGTTTCTTGGTGATTTGGAGTTTCAAAAGTGTGTGCATGCGCAGAGCAGATCTGTCACAATTTGCATTATTTAAGACGACACAAATTTCGCATTCAATTTTTATCGAAATGAAAATCAGTTTTTTGCATGATATACCCTAATATCCCATGAATGGGAATCAAAGAGCAACAGACCTGAAATTATCAACGCTTTACCCTTAAACTCAAAAATCCTCGGTGGCCTATTGTTGCGTTTCTTTTTTTTTTCAGTATATAAATTCCGAACGCGTCTTCGTCAATTTCCGGCTATTTCCGCTGTTGAGGTATTTGGTTTAAAGTTGCCTAAATATTCGAAATACAGATTATTTCCTGCTATTTATTAGACAGTGTTGCTTCTAATGTCTGTATACATCTATTTTAAGTATACTGTTTCAATAGTTTTCTCTAAATTTACACTGATAAAGCCTTTATTCCTGTTTAAGACCTCACACTGAATGAACGAGATGATTACAGAATCGAATTGTGTGATCTAAAAATATCTTGGTGACTATATAATTATATGGTATATAATTGTGTATAGGTCAAAATTATGTACAATCAAATAATATATGAATGGGTCAATTTTTTCGAAGGCATGATATATGAATGGGTCCCTTTTTTCGATTACCAGGTATATGAATGGGGTATGTTTTAGAGTATCGAGCGGCACGTCCGTACCAAAATTACCTCTGAATGGGTCAATTTTTTCGAAGGCATGATATATGAATGGGTCCCTTTTTTCGATTACCAGGTATATGAATGGGTATGTTTTAAAGTATCGAGCGGCACGTCCGTACCAAAATTACCTCTGAGTTAACCCCCACCCCCCCCCCCCCCCGAGGTTGCTTGGCCCATAGGGGTTCAACTTCAGTGATGTTGTTTGGTTCTTCAGGGATCTCCGACTGCCGGGTAGCTTGTTGTATCTGTGAGTCCTCGTGGTGTTTATTATGATGCATTGACTAGTTAGAGATTCACCACGAGGACCGAACAACCAACCAAATGTTGTGAACAGCTGCAGTAGCTGAGGGTGAAGTTAGGGTCCTGTAAAACCGGATTAAACCCCCCACCTCCCCGCCCCACCACCCACACACATAATTTTATATTTATTACCCGTCAGTTGTACCTTTTCCCATGACCCGGTATTTTAATAATAATAATAATAATAATAGTAATAATTACAATAATAATAATAAATGAATATTTAACGAAATTTCATACTAATACTATTAAATGCGTGAAAGATTCGATAACCATGACTGAATGACTTATTAATCAACTCGTTACTTAAGTCCATAAAAGATCAGTTTTGGTCCAAGTTATAACTTTTTCTTTTTGCTTTGGTCTCACACGTTTAGATACAGAATGACATCATCATTGGTATTTCTGACATGGAGGTTTATGTGTTGTTTTCGTTCGTAGTGTGTGCGCTTATTAGAACGATATTTTGTTACCTAAACTTTTAAGTTATTTTGAATAATTATGCGCACTGTGCGCTAATTAGAACGAATACGGTAATTGTTGGGCATAATTATTTTACTTGTAAACCGATTTTTTAAATTTTTGCAGCACTTTTTACGACTTTTGGGTTGCAAAAAGATGACATAGTCATATTTTTCTTGTAGTGTTTCACAAAAGTGAGATTTTGAAAAATGCAGTTTCTGAAAGATGGTGTTCAGATAGTAACTGTATCCAAAACCCAAAATTCAGCAGCTTGCAGTTGCACAGCTAAAGCTACATCTCGATACCTTTTCCAACTTCTCTTCTGGGCCGGAGTTAACGCATTCTTGACGCAGTGGTATCCTGCTGAGTCACTAAGCTGGGTATTGAACGGTGCTGGTTTTCACAGTCAAGTTTGGCGGGAAATGGGTAATGGACACAGACAATTTTCCATTAGGAGACCTCCTTAAATTCCAACGACATTAACTTTTGTCCGCTTCCAAGAATCCTATGACCTTTAGAAACACTTTTGGGTGAAATTTTGGTGGCGTCCATTTCAAAATTTTAAAAGAATTCAAGAGTGACTAAAAAATCGCAGACCTCCATGGCGCGCTTGTAAAGAAGACGAACGAGGCGCAAAATTATATAGTAGCGTAAAGGGACTAGTGATCGATAAAAAAAAAGCCATGTTTGATAAATTTGCGGATCAGACATGCAGTGGAGAATGCATGTGTACATACCATATGCAAGCTTGAACCTTCGCCATGTTTTCCAATATGTCAATTTATGACGTCATCACGTCACATTCTCAGTGACGTCATTTTAACACACCCACCATCATACAGCGTGAATCAGGGTCAGGTGGACCAGTGATCGATCACCTTCTTTTTCTCTCCGAAACCGCGGCTAACTTTGAAGGTATGTACATTTTTAGAAAGAATGATTATTGTTTACCTCTAGCCACGAAACACAGTTTGGAAATTTTCAGCGAGTTAAAAGAAATAAAGCAGCGGTGGTCAAAAAGCATAAACGCCCATAGAAACAATGGAAAACTGTTGAAAAAAATAGCTCGAAAATCACAGAAATTGTCCATTAATCGCAGCGTTGTCCTATACAATTTGGAATGTGGATCAGATTTGCTTAGTATGCAGTAAAGTTAATAAAAATTAGCCAGCCGGAACGAATGCAAGTTGTTTTATCTTGAAGAATTCATTGAACAATCGCCGCTTTTAAGCAGTAATACTAAGACCCCCTCTTCGTAATATAACGACAAAAACATCAACAATACTCACCAAAATATTAGCAAAATTAATACATTAATTAACAGGAAATCCAGGCGTCTGTTGTTGTTGTTGTTGACTCAGAATCAAAATGGCTAATGAGGTCACAGGCGCTTGAAGTTACATTAGTGACCCAAAAAGCATCAGATTTACGGTAGTGCCTAAGGTCAATATATATTCTATATTGACTTACACTATGATTATAATTATATATAGGACTTCAAGCGCCTGTGATGAGGTCAAAAAAAGTAGGCCTAAGCACAGATACTTGGGGTTACTGTTTAGACTTTTTCAAAAGCTCATACTTGTACTCTTTTTTTCAAAACTTACAATTATATTTTTTGTTATCTTTTTGAGCTTTTCTGCAATAGTCGTGACCTTGCAAAATTAGAAAAAAATGTCTAGAATCTATAGAAAGCAATCGAAATACTGATATGCCATCCTGAATGTAGAGAAAAAACACTTTTTCTTTACATTAGTGATTGCTTATCAGTATTTCTAATGCTTTTTATGTATTCTAGACATATTTTTCTAGTTGTATAAGGTCAGGACTAATGCAGAAAAGCTAAATGAAGAAGAAAAAAATACAAGAATAATTTAAAAAAAAAAAAAGTACAAGTATTAGCTTTTTGCAAAATCTAAACAGTAACCCCGAGTATCTGTGGGCCTAAGCGTGGGTTAGATAATTACGTCATAATAAACAAGGTTAACCAAATTGTAATAAACAATTTACTCGTAAAAACAATTGTACGACTTAGATCGTTCTTGATATGTCTATACAAAATAAGAACTTTCTTCTCAAATATAAATTAAATATGGAACTATATAGCCGCATCACTACCTGTTTATGTAATACAAATTCATACCCAAACACAAACAGACTGGTTACCGCAGTGCATTCTATTTTTAGGCGCACGAGCCGGAAACCAAGGAAAGGGGCATACAATGGGGAAAGAGGCGCTTAATGAGGATTTAAGCCTATGTTGCCTCCGAATGTAAAACCAATAAATAAAGCGAAGTCCCTTTTGGAAACCTCATTTAAATACATCATCTGGTATAGGTAAATTTTTTGACCCTGCCGCATGAACTCAAGTGATGGAAGTTTTAAAAACAATAACACCTATTTTTGTTTTACACATTTTTCAAGTGAAATGTGAAGCACGTAGTCGTATATTGTTTACCGTGACAAAATCGCATTATTGAGAACATAGGTATATATCAGTCCCATTAACATATCGGCACGGTCGAAGTAATTTAATTTTACCTATACATCGAAGCAAACCCAGCACTATCTAGGTCAAAATAACGATGAAAAACTTTACATCTACTAGAATAACATTGTTGACAAAACAAACAAACTTGACGTCATTTACAAACTTACGCTTTCAAGTCACTCGCTATTCCGAATTCTAAATCTTTTCTAGGTCAACTCACTTGGTTTCTCGATTGCACATAATCACAACATACCGTAGCGCGCATGCGCACCGGAAGCTGAATGTGAAAACAATTAGGGCTATAAGAAATAACATACGAGATGTAATTGTTTTTATTACGCAATAACAATGACGTAATTTTTTCTTGACAAAGCATACTGTACGCAATTCCGCCCAAAAAAATCGGTATGTATTAAACTTATGAAAAGGAGCTGTATATTAGGCAAAACTCCGGTTTTCTCATGGCGCGGCTCAGTTGTAAAATTATATAATGTTTGTTCTGAAAACTTTTACATTGTAATATATTTTCACAATCCTCATAATAATTTTCTGCTGCTGACATGACAAAACCGGTTTTCGGGGTTTCCGATCAAGTTCGACACAAATTGGCTTCTACAGTCATAGAAGAAGGCTAGAAGCTTGAAATTTCGGATATAAGTAGATGAGGCATTGTGCTATCCGAGTAGCGAAACAAAGCTGCTGATTAGGTTACTGCACAGCTGATCTGCGCCTTTGTTTTCGCCTTGGCAAAAATCCGGTTTTCACATGACGCGGCCAAATTTTTGATGCACAGAAGACTTTTTAGATTGCAAACAGACCACCGAAACCGATCCTTATGCTCGGTATATTCGTTTTCCATAAAACCTTGTAGCTATTTGCCCATCTTCGACTCTTGTCCATTAACAGCGATAAGATGTGCACAAAATAATGACCAGTCTGTCACTGTGAGAGTCAGCACGACGACAGAGCGGTTAGGATAGCTAGCCGTCTCGGCAAATAGTTAACTGTTTGCCGCTGATGTAAGGCATCGAGCAGACAATACGATTTTTCCGTGACATTGACCAGTGGAAATGTATGGTGTGTCATTTTAAATTGAAAACGTTGACCAAACATGGCGTGGTACATGCATATGCAATGACAAAATCTGCTTCCGGACATTGCTATCAACAAAAGCCAAAACACTCAAATCAGAGATTGGTCGCCCCATAATAAAAACAACAATCTGTATATGCGAAAACAAGTACTATCAATCTTCTTAAATTCGAAATGGCAAAGCTTCTAGACTGCTTCTGTGAATGCAGGCCCGGTTTGTGTCAGACCTGGTCGAAACCCTAAATTGTTGGGTTTCTCATGCACAGGTCAGATCGGATCTAACTATTTCAAAGAATTTGAGCCTATGCGTGAGAAAACCAACAATTTGGGTTCCGACCAGGTCCGACACAAACCGTGCTGTACAGTTACAGAAACATGTTAGAAGCTTGAAATTTTGGATATAAGTAGAAGAGGAACTGTAGTTATCCGAGTAGCGAAAACGAAGGCGCTGATCAGCTGTGCAGTTACTGCACAGCTGATCTGCGCCTTTGTTTTCGCCTTAAGCATTTTGTTGGTTTTCTCATGCAGTGGCTAATTCAAGTCTTTCAGCTGGTCAATATAGCACAACTAGCTGATCTAAGTCCTCATTGTCGTATAAACAATTTTACCTTTTATGGAAATGTTTTATTTTATTTGTTTTGAACAAGATGAGTTAAACAATTAACATGCATCAGGGCATTGAGGTCGACCGCAAACAAGGGGCGTATTTATTGTTTAAAACTAAAGGTAATTACAAGACGCCGATCAGTTGATCTTCGTTTATATAAACAAAAACATAATTATAAAGCTTCTAGCCATCTGAGAAGTAGCCTCCACCCCCGATTATGTTACTCAGATCAGCGTTTCTTTCTTCGCTGCTTAAGTATGATCATATGAAATTTTGATATCCAGAGTTCCAAGGCTCTAGTAACGTTACATTAGGCCCAGAAGGGTGCCAGTGAACCAACTTTCTCGAAAATGGAACGCAAATGTGCTGCAAGCCTAGAAGAATAAAGAATACAAATATCAATGAGCCTAGAAGAATAAAGAATACAAATATCAATGACACATGCGGCTGGCCTTCGGATGGGCTTTAACTGCGTAACTACATACAGTTTGATGTATTGTTCAACGACGGTCGCGTTACTAAAGTGTCTCAGTATATACAGAAAAAAGTTTTCGTTCGCATTATTTCGCAATAATTGTTTTAACATATGTAACGACTTGTTATTTTACCTGAGTTCATGTAATCTTCCTATACTTTGTTTATCTCATTAACTTAGCAGATGCTAATGACGCTACCGGTGTAATTAGGGCAAGAAGCCAGATCACGGAGAGCAATGTAGGAGGTTTTTGTGGATATTGTTTTAGTAGGTTTTGAAATTAACCCATATTTGACGAATGGATTTTACCATCATCGTCAATTGGGTGAGTCCACTTTCATTTATAGGGGTGTTAGGAGTAATTTTTTTTTTTAAATGTTTATATCATTTTTCGATGAAATTCCTCCAAGCAAACAGAATAGCCCCAGATGGGACGCCGCGGTCTGCGGCGTCACATCTGGGGTTGTTCTGTTTGCCTATGTTCCATAAAAGGGACGCCAGGTTTAATGAGTTACGGTTTTGAAATTAAAGTTTCATTTGGTTTGATTTTGCTATTAATGACCTAGTGCATGGTATGCATGTTATTTCTAATCTTCCTGAGCTGCTAATAACATCAGGGAATCTTTTCCTGGAATATGTGTGGAGCCCGTTAAACTGCTAACTGCAGTTCCAGAGGTTTTACATTTTTTACAGAAAAGATCCCCTAATATTATCATTTATCAACACGTCATGTATAGCGCCTGCATCATGCACTCATAGCAACCATAAAGAACAAAATATCTTATTCAAAAATACTCTGAAGATAAATTGTCCTCCAAAACCGTCCTACGTTGCGTCTCTGTCGGATTAGTTAATCAGGATTAGCTAGTGTTTCCATAACATGTGGTAACAGAGATGTATCTAGGGTAATCAACACACCTTGCATTCAGAAAGATTCCCAGGATGTTCTGGAAATTTATGCCACGTGGTCTGTTTTAAGGAACCTTAGAAATAGTTCAAACCAAGATTTGACGCCACCAAATGCGGTGTCTGATCTAAATTTTCTTTATTTGCATAACAGATAAGAAACTTATTTGTTAAGATGAAAGGCTTGGACAACCAAACATCCATAATAACGAAAATGAGCTGGTCCAAAGTTCGAGGAAAGAAGATTCCATTAGGTTTTAATGGGTGAATTAAAGATGGTGAGCCGACAGGTGGCCAAGTTCGAATAGATAATTCTGACGTCTTTAAACTCTCAGGAGAGATAATAAACTGAAGATTCCACTGTCGGATCTAGAATTAAAGATACGATAAGAGATTGTACTGTTATTGTGTCTGAGAGGCAAAAATGGATTATGTTTATTTTGTGCTAAATTGTTTGTTATTCGCCATAAGTTACAGGTTTGTATGTTTTATCATTGTTACATTTGAGAATATCAACCACAATCTTCATTAATCAGTTTGTTATACAAAAAATGCACAACATGCTAAACTATTAATGCTTTGCAGACCAGAGATTTTGATGGACGGTGACGCAAAGTTATTCGTTACGAAAAGTGTAAAATTATAAAATGGCACCCCCCATTCACACACACACAAAATCGACGTTTTCGATGTACATGTACAATGCCAGTATCAGAAAGTTTGAATTTCAGAAAACTGGTAATTGAAAATCGGTAGTCATTATAAATTATGGACAATTCTGACCTCAAGTGGCTAATTCGGACCTTATTTCAAAAAGTTATTGGCAGTTCGGACCTCGATTTTGCGGGGTCAGAATCGACCAGTGGTCGAGGTCCGAATTAGCGGCGGTCCCGGAACTGTCCACAGCTGAGGTCCGAATCAGGCCCGACTTTTAGCCAAAAGGTCCGAATTGACCTTTATTACAGAGACAGTGCCTTAATCATAAAGTAGGAGCCTCTTACCCTGTTCTTTAGCTGTACACATTTTTGTGTTGGATAGGGTCGAAAACGTTTGAGATAGGTTTTCTCAAGACACGGCGTATTGATGTCCTAACAAGTTGCAGTTATAAGTCCGACTCGTATTTTCTTTTCCAAGTCAGTCGTTTTCCCACTTAGTCGCATTCCCCACTTAGTCGCATTTCCCATTTAAGCGCCTGACGGACGGTTTCCTAGATAGTCGCAACTTTTTTCCTACTTAAGCGCTTGTCCCACTTAGTCGCCTAACGTCGTTTTACGGGTATACCCATATGTCCCGGGTTATAGATGAAAGTTTTTAATATAGGTTGGTAAATGTGTTGTATATCAGATTTTTTTAGCATAAAAAGGCCTTTTCAGTGATATATGATATGCGCATACATCATACTTAATAAATAGATTAATCAATAAAAATGATTATAAAAATATATGCTTGGCAGTGAGATATTGATGTTTTGAGAGGCATGGCAGTAAAAGAGTATGTTAATATCTATAATACTGCTACATTTAGCAGAAAAAGGGCGTGGCCAAGTAAACGATGCTATATGATATAAATGCATGGTATTTACATATATTTAAACTCAGATTGTATGTATATCTGTATATTTAGATGCTTTTATATTTACTGTTTGCTCGACATGTATTTTACCAAGCTTAAATTGCATACCCCTAGCTGTTAATAAATGTTTTTATACTTGCTATTTTGTATGACCAAAAAGCATGTTAGAATGTACGAGGTGTGATCAGCATTCCATAAGACAAAATCCTTGTTCAGTCTGTCAAAGTCACCTGTAGCTCGTTTCACGAAGCTCTCTTATGACATATCTTATCTTATGATCGAGACTACTCTGAGAGTGACTTGTGATCTATCTTAACGGTAAGACTTGTCTTATGATTGAAAATGTGACTTGCTCATAAGATTTATCTCAATTCGAGGTCAAACACAACAAACAGTTAGTTTCAAGTAAGTTAAATAATAGAATTGATTTAATATTGGTGATAGCTCAGTGGATTTATGCAAGTAATTTAATTAGTATTTTTGCCATAATATGAACCGGGCTATCCGAGATCGAATCCGTTTTTCTCTCTTTTTTCTTTTTTTTCTTTCTATTTCAATAAAAATACATGCACTTAGATCTACCAACTGTTTCATTGTAATGCTATAGGCTATTTCGTCTGCAAATCGAAACCAAATCTCTTTAACTCGAGTGTTTGCCTTATACACTGTATGATAAACCTGATGCATCTGGCGGCCTATCTGTTTATCATTTGGGGAATTTGCCATATTGAACTTAGGTCTAGTTATACTAGCAATTATGTATACAGTTCATGATGTTTGCAGTTAAAATAAAAAATTGACCCATTGGGGCCCTGAGAAATAATACATGGGCTGCTTGTACCGCTCCAAGCAAAGTTTATACGCTACTGACGTGCTATCTGATTAGGCTACTGGTTACCTTACGAAAACACGCCCATGCAATATACAAGGATTTTTTTAAGTTGTAAAAATTGAAAGATTTCAGTAGAAAATCTGTGATTTTTTTTCTTATTTTTGCTCAAAACATAGATTGTGGGTACACGTTAGAACCGCCTCGCCGAGGCGGTTCTAACGAGTACCCACAATCTATGTTTTGGAGCAAAAATAAGAAAAAAAGGTTTACCCCTGCAAACCCCAGTTTTGCTATAAAAAAAGTGGGGTTCAAGGGGGTAAAAATTACACGGACACGTTTTCCTGATGAACCGTTCATGTCTGAGCCTGCCTAGAAACCAGGGTTAGGTAACACCATCCATACACATAAGCCTTACTTTGGTATTTTATACTGAGCCAAACACAACGCATCACGATTATGGCATGTTTTCGCTTTTCAATGAAATGTAATACAGTCTACCATATATATGCTGTTCAGCAATCGCCTATGATTTAATAGGGTACAATTTGGCTTTCAGTGTATGGACCATTGAGCTCGAATGAGATTGGCCAAAGCGATTATTTTGGTGGCATGCGACTCCTGAGAGATTCTGGAAGTCAGTCTTCCTTTTGGATCGTGAAAAATGATTAATTTCTCGAGACGCATAATACAGAATGTTACAACCAGATGTTGTTGGATGTGTCAACCGCACGGCAATCTAATCCAGTGGAAATAAAGTTTATTTGTATTACATAGCAAATAAATCGTTGTTGCGTTATAAGTTTGACTGAGTATATTTGAAGCACGTTTTGGATGCCATGGCATCCTATGAACGCCTCATGAATAGGAGGCAACGTTTCGGCTTGAACATAGCTGTTGAATGGGGCGTTAAGCATTAACTCAAACAAACAAAAATAAAAATTTGGCCTTTATCAGTACTGAACCAATTTAAAATAAATATGACTCGGTGGCTCAGTGGTAAGCTATGTTGTCTTCTGTCCAGGCGATCCGAGTTCGAATTCGGTCTTGGTAATATTTTGTCATGTTTTCCCTTTACATAAAAACGTCCGCCATTTTGAGTTTACTATAAAATAAGTTCAATCATAAGTTGTGTCCTTTGTTAGGACTAAAGTTAGGACATCTTAAGGATGAGACATATCTTATACTGAAATTAGTCCTAAGTTCAAACTTAGGATAAAATTTGTCTTAAAACGCTTTGTGAAACGAGCCCCTGGAGAGTAAAAAACATTTGGTCACGCTTGATTGCTTTACGACAGTATTTAAAGAGGACAACTTGCATCAAACTTGCAAATGTAGAAAGTTGAACCCAAGGAAATACACGAAGTCTTTATGAAAACACTTGGGAATGAGTCTCTCTCTTATAGCATGGTGAAAAAATGGGCTGCAGAATTTAAGCGGGGAGGGGGGGGGGGAGGGGGAGAGAGCGAAGTCGGCATAATTTTTGGGGCAGTGCAAACAATTCTAACGGATATCTTGGATATGTCCAAGGTCTCGGCAAGTGTTGACTGATGACCAAAAATGATCTCGGCTCGATATTTCTAGGTACCTCCTGTCTCGCTATGAAGATGACCCCGGTGATTTTATCGACCGAGTTGTAACCCAAGATGAGACATGGGTTCATCACTTTGACCCAGAGTTGAAAATGCAAAGCATTCAATGGAAGCGCCCTGGCTCACCCCCTCCCAAAAAGTTTAAGAGTTTAAAAGTGATGGCCTCAGTCTTTTGGGATAGTCAGGGGGTAATCATGATATTTTGTGCATATTATGCAGCAGAATTGAGGCGCTTGCGCCAGGAAATTGCAAGAAAGGGGAGATGAAAATTGACTTGAGGTGTTCTGCTCTTGCAGGACAATGCGCCTGCTCACACGTCGCAAGTTGCCATGACTGCTGCGACTGAATGCGGATTCGAAGTCCTTCCTAATCCCCCATATTCTCCTGATATGGCCTCTTCTGACTTCTATCTGTTCCCAAAATTGAAATCCAACCTTCGTGGAACACAGTTTGGAAGCAATGAAGGCGCCAAAGCGGCAGTGAACGAGTATTTGGAGGACCAGGAAAAGGACTTCTATTTGGAAGGGATAATCAAGCTCGAACAGAGATGGACTGAAAGCATTGCCTTGAAGGGGGATTATATTGAAAAGTAATCACCAGATTTTCATTCTCTGGTAATCACAAGCACTTGAGGCTTAGAACTTTCTGATCACACCTCGTAGACTTCCCACTGTCTATTCTTTTTTAATTCTTATTCTTTCTATTTCCTGGCCAGTTTTTATTTATTTATTTATTTATTTATTTATTTATTTATTTTGCATGCTTAATTTTTAACCCAATCATGGTTGATAATTATGCTACTTTCTAATAATTGTACGCCGGTGGATCGAGCGTCAGACTCTATGATGACCCCGACTTAAAACTATTCATTTTAGTTGGTTGGGGCCGGAATTCTTGACCCACCCGGGTTCAACTGGTGTTTTTCTTTTGCTCCAGATTTTCACTGAATTAGGCGCCCAGGGCTCTACGTCGCCGGGCAGCTGATTGTATCTGTGAGTCCTCGTTTTTGAGTCATCATGGACGTTATCATGGTTTATTTGTTTGCCCGTGATGGTTCACTCAACGAGTTAGAGATTCACAAGAGGACCGAACAACTAACTAAATGTTGTGAACCACTGCAGAAGCTGAGGCTGACGTTAGGATCCTGTAAAACTAGTTTAAGCCCACCAGTAATTTTATATTACTGGTCGTTCCAAGGCGATACTTCTGTGGTGGTTCTTATGTTTTTTATGTTTTGGTGTTGAATTTTTGTGCTGTTTGCACTTTATGTACGTTTTCAGATTTTTAGTTAAGTTTGGGTAACTGAGTGCATCCAGTTAGCGCCGATCAAAATGATGGTAAAACAGTTTCAAATGGAATACACAGAAGTCTTATTCAGTCATCATTTTGTCACCATTAATTTTGTAATTCATGAGCAAAATTCGCTCTACTTAACCTTTTTTATGCACTCATTCTATGAGTCACCACAAAAAAACAACATTTCATAAAATCTATTGAATCAACGACCTTCCTTTTACTATTGTTTTGACGTAGACAATTGCCAAGAAAAGATATTTGATACGAGAATCGCATCTCGGCAAGAAATCCAGTTCTCTGGGGTTGCCACTAAATTCGATAGAAACACGAACTTAAATGATGTCTGGGCGCTAGGCAGTTTTAGAACTGTGTTAAACATACGTAAAAGTCATGCAATTACATAATTATTAAATATATTAAATTAAATTATAGAATGTATTGACCAGCTGCGTTTGAGATGAAAGCAAGTTTTGCTGTGATAAGTCTCACAGGATGAATCCTACACTTTATTAAATTGTTTTTATCAGAAATTATTAAATGATTGGCAGAATTTTATGAAGACTAGAGCTTCCATGTGCCAAAACCATAATTGATTATCGCATTTTACGCAAATGCGTGGTTAATTCCTGGCACAAAAACGGCAAACCGATATAGAATTGCTTTGGATTGAAGTGCTTGGTCTGAATCGCATGTTGAGAAATACGCATATCAATGAATTGTTTATAAAAAGAAGCTATATCGAGCCATATGTTTGTAAAATTGGTGATTTCTGTCCGATAAGTATATTTCCAGGAAATTTCTGAATGAACTTTAGAAGGATAAGAACGTTAAGAAACGATATTTGAAGACAATAAAGTATCGCGCGCTAAGTAATTTGTGCAAAATAATTTTAACGTCGAGACTTATTTGAAATTATTGTTGTTGTAATTAAATTCTCATAAAAGGATAAATCTTGACACGAATACGTACAGAGTATAAAGGCAGATCTATATAATCACCCAGCAAGTACTGCTAACTTCACATTGATTTGTTTGTTGCCGATATTCATTTGTTTGTTGTTGAACATTGGAATACTTAAAAACAATCCAACTGAAGAACAAAATCAAAATCAGCTGTTCTCTAACTTGAGGAACAACATGGATATTGTATACCTGACTCTTTTATCTTTTCTGGCTAAAAGGTAATATTTTGTTGAGATCTGTTTTGACATTTGTTTCTTTTTTCGCATCACAAGGCGTTGTGGGCTTGCTACAAATACATTACAAGATAAATATTTAAATTTTCATTTTTGATAAATTATGTGCGAGTCCACTTTAAAGAAGGGGGAAATAACAATTAAAATGAAGTAATTGAAAACATATAATTTGGCCAAATGGAGGCTGCGAGCATATGAGAATATATACATGTAATTAGAGTCAACAAACACATAAATAAGCATGAAAACACAGCGCGCAGCCTCATACCCGCCCTATAAGCGAAATAATTCTAACTACAAACGCAAGTATAGGGAGGGTGCGAGGGATGCAAAAACACATTCCTTTGTCCACATAAATATTTCAAGTGAGCGAATAGATCAGTCATGTGACCAATCAAGCTATAACAATAAGCTCCGTCTATGTTAAAAGGGAAATAGCGGTCAAAGGGAGGTAACAATATATTGGAAACTTCATAATTAAGGCATTTTACAAGATGTAAAATGCTGCAAATTATGTGCGAGTCCACTTTAAAGAAGGGGGAAATAACAATTAAAATGAAGTAATTGAAAACATATAATTTGGCCAAATGGAGGCTGCGAGCATATGAGAATATATGGGTCATTATCAAAAAATGGAGCAATCAAGAAAGGCAAAACGAAAAAAATTAGTTGTCCATTTTTTCTTTTTTAATGGGATAGTTTTATTAACAGGAGCATATAGAATATGGAAATAAAATATGCCGAGTTTAACTGAACAAATAGTGCACCAGCATTAATTAATTGTATGGTACCCTTGAAAAAATATCAGTGCTGTCACGAACAAACTTTCTTGCGTAAAACGCTCATTTGATAAGACTTCCCCAATCTGTAAGTGGGGGCATATATAACTTGTCACGAACAATAGTTCACACAAACCTTTAAATACTTTCAATGAATTAACGGGGAAGAGATCTTCAATGAAAATGCACATACTGTGATTTGTTCTGTTTCTGAAACGCTTTATTTTTGTAGACATTATCTTGTGGGATTAAACCAAAAATAAGTTCTGCTAAACGTTTACTATTTCAGTATAGTATCATAACATGCCAAAAGCAATTACTTTTATATGATGCGTTTTAAGTATTTTAAATAATTATGACCGTGACAGCACTGATATCGTGACAGCACTGATGTTGTCGTGACAGCACTGATAATTATCCGATCTCGCCTTTTTCATTCCAATGTGTACGGAAATGATTAATTTCTGACCATTTACCGATGAGCTTAGGGGCAGTGACTCACTTAAGGTAGCAACCGACGAAGCCTTTGCTGTTGCTCTAACCAGGGACACCTTTTGCGTAGATCCAATGCTCAAAAAAAAAAAAAAAAAAAAAAAAAAAAAAAAAAAAAAAAAAAAAAAACATGTTCGCTTCACGCAAACCAAACGCGAGGTAACACGTAAAGCGCAGTAGAAGCGCTGTTCATCTTAAGCAGCAGCATGAGAAAATGTGTCTTTGGGGCTTTCGACCAGGTCTGAGACAACCAGGATAGTTCACGACAAAAGACCGCATTAAATTTAGGACCCTATCACGGATTTTAGGGAGCTGGGTAGCAGGGCCATTTTGTTTGTTTGTGTTTCTGTTGGGGCTTAACGTCCCAGTCAACAGTTTTTTAGTCATGTCGGGAAGGAGCCAACGCTTCTTGAGTTTAACCAGTACTGTAGGGAATTAATGTGTCTTGCCCAAGGACACATCACGGTGACGCCTGTGGTGATCGTACCCAGGACCTCTCGATTCGGAGTCCGACGCTATACCACTACGCCACCGCGCTCCCCACGGCCATATTGTTTTCAGGGAGCTTGGGAAAACTGGAAAACAATTGAAGGGAATTGAGGATTACTAGAAGAGAACACTCTTGGTTTAAGGAAGCTGGGAGCAAGGAAAAGATTTTTAGGGAGCTAGGGAGAAAGGTCATTTTTCTTTTAGTGAGCTTGGATCTAATACCTCCTTGGATGGGCCTCAACTTTAGGTTAACTTGCAGCTGAGCTGCACATTTGCTTTCACATATATCCCATTAAATCCCACTTTAGTCCAGGACCCAAGGCCAAAACTGGCGACCTACCCTACACGGCGTTGAGGCAGAGATTTGACTTTATTTTCATGTAACACTATATCTTAGGCATATGGAGCCACCGTCAACTTTTTGATTTGAGCCGGCGAACATTGAGTTATCTGCCCTTGTTTGTAGTGAGCTGACTGCAAAATTTTACTAAAATTTAATACCACCTTTAGCATGGAAATGCTAGGTAAAGACTGTGTAACTTTATTTCAAAGTTAGTTTCTTTGGATTTGCAAAGCCTTTGTGTCCATCTATAAAATAATATAAAATGACGTTGTTCTAAATCTTTTGTGTGGAAAATTTATGCCGTTTTATTAAACAATATCACCAAAAATATTAGTTTTTTTCTGAGAATTATTTCCAATTGTTTCTTGTAATAACTTTTTAAAATAATTATAATTCGCTATGGCACCATGGATAAACAGTTTTGTTTTCCTACACTACATTTCACAGCGAATAAATTGATTTTCGTGCACAACAAAGTATAGAAGAGGTTTCTTCTAAACATATGGTTACCCCACCCACTGAAATTACAACAACATTTATTCTATGTATAATATATAGAGTTTATTTCAAGCAAGAAGTTTGGTTAAAAGTTATTGCATCATACAAATTGAGGCAGAGGTGAAAATCTGTATGTATTTCAGAGTATCTTGTTATTAAAATTCGGTTGCCATGGTAACCAATATTAGACTTTTTATTACATAAGATAGCAGATCCCAGCTATAAGTGCACAAACTCTGTCATGATAAGAAGTCCAAACACTAACTTAGGAAAACAATAAATCCAGTTACCGCGAGCTTTAAATGTCAGTGTAAGGATTAAATGTGTTTAACAAATTAATATTTAGACCAAAGCGGGGTTAGAAAGGCGTATGGCACTCTTCGACCAGAGTTGATGAATACGGCCAATTTTGAATATTAAGTGAATGGCCAAAGATCTGAATTGCCAAGCAGCCATACAGCACACAGAGGTTATAAATTGAGACTTGAAATAAATAGATAGAATGTATCCTTAATGAAAACATTGAAGATAAGGGATATCTTCCGGAGAAGTATCAAAATACCCCACCCACTTAATTTGCCATGCAGATAATGCATTCTTGTACCTTCATAGTAAAACAAAGATTTTCAATACCGTTGTGATAAGCACAAAAACAACATGCATCCCTTTATAAACTGTCATTTAACTTAAGAAAACTGTCTGGAGGACTTTCAATCTCTCCTTATTGTATTTCCTTTCAACACAGAACATCGTATATGTACTGATACATGTAGTAAAATGTTATCATACTGTGGACTTATTGTACGTCAAACTTTAAAAAATGGATTTTGGGATGCAGTTTGTTTTCATTTATTCTGTTCTATTTTGCTTAAACGTGAATGCTTTACAATTTTTAACATCTGATTATGCAAACATGCATAACTACTGTGGGATATTGAATTACCCCACCCACTGAAAAACACGCTTACGACTGAAAAGAGCCAACCCATTTCCACTGGTGATTAATGTAAGTCACTGCATTTTCCAAATCTGTGTCTCGTTGAAACTGAACTCTTGCACATGTTTGTGAAGCTCCTTTTTCAATGGCACGTAGCCTCACAGACAAACCCTTTCATTTTGCAAAGAAAGTTTCTTGTACACCCATTTTAGCTCACCTGAGCCGAAGGCTCTACAGGTGAGCTTATAGTATACCCATGCTCCGTCGTCCGTCCGTCGTCGTCTACAATTTCAAAGATCATCACCTCTAAAAACGCTAGGCTTATCAAAGCCAAAATTCATGTAGAGCATCCTTAGGAAGCGGGAACGAGTTTGTATAAATGGTCCAGGGCACATGACCAAGATGGCCGTCATGGCTATGAACAGCAAATTAAACCTTTAAAAATCTCCTTCTCCAGAACCAGACGGCTATGATTTTGAAACATGGCATCAAGCATCAGGCAATGGAGCTCTACAAAGTTTGTATAAATCATGACCCTGGGATGACCTTGACCTATTTTATGGCAAGGTCAACTTAGGTCGCCCATGATTGGTTAATGGCAGAAAACTTGCTAGGAATGAGCAAATGGACAGAAGATTTATGTTTTAGAAAATATTTTGGGTCCAGGGGTTGTCCGCCCCTGCCCCGGGGCTTTATACATGTATATGAACATAATATTCAAACATCTTCTTCTCTGAAACCACTTGGCCAATCAAAGCCAAACTTCATGAGGAGCATCCTTAAGAAGTGGGAATGAAAGTTTGTATAAATGGTCAAGGTCACATGACCAAGATGGCCACCATGGCTGTAAATAGCCAAAACCTTTAAAAAATCTTCTCCAGAACCAGAAGGCCTATGATTTTGAAACTTGGCATGAAGCATCAGGCAATGGAGCTCTACAAAGTATGTATAAATCCTGACCCTGGGATGACCTTGACCTATTTTACGGCAAGGTCAACTTAGGTCACCCATGCATTTGAATGGCAAAAAATAGGAAAATGTCATTTAATGGCAGAAAACGTACTAGGAATTAGTATATGGACAGAAGATTTATGTTTATTGAAATATTCTGGGCCCAGTGGATTGTCTGTCCCTTTCCTGGGGCTATATACATGTATATGACCATAATATTCAAACGGCTTCGCTTCTCTGAAGCCGCTTGGCCAATCAAAGCGAAACTTTATGTGGAGCATCCTTAGGAAGAGTGAATGAAAGTTTGTATAAATGGTCAAGGTCACATGACCAAGATGGCCCAATGACTATAAAAAAACATAAACCTTTAAAAATCTTCTTCTTCAGAACCAGAAGGCCTATGATTTTGAATCTTGGCATGAAGCATCCGGTAATAGAGCTCTACAAAGTTTGTATTAAATTATGACCCTTGGATGACCTTGACATATTTTACGGCAAGGTCAATTTAGGTTGCCCATGCTTTTGAATGGGAAAAAATAGGAAAATGTCATTTGTTGTCAGATTACTTGCTAATAATGAGCAAATGGATAGAAGATTTATGTTCATGAAAATATTTTGGCCCCAGGGGTTTGTCTGCCCCTGCCCCAGGGCTATATACATGTATATGAGCAAAATATTCTAATATCTTCTTTACGGAAACCGCTTAGCCAATAAAAGCCAAACTTTATGTGGAACAAAATTAGGAAGGGTGAATGAAAGTTTGCATAAATAATCAATGTCACATTACCAAGATGGCCATCATGGCTATAAATAGCAAAAACCTTTAAAAATCTTCTTTTTCAGAACCAGAAGGCCTATGATTTTGAAACTTTTCATGAAGCATCACGGAATGAAGCTCTTTAAAGTTTGCATACATTATGACCCTGGGATGACCTTGACCTTTTTACGGCAATGTCAACTGAGGTCGCTAATGCATTTGAAAGGAAAATATTAGCAAAATGTAATCAAATGGGAGGAAACTTGCTGGGAATATGCAAATGGACAGAAGATTTATGTTTATGAGAAAAATTTTGACCCCAGGGGGTTGACTTCATAGATGATTTGTCTCTTGATATAAACCTAAAAACATATTTTACCTTTAACACTCGTTCTCAGCATTTCAACAACACCATGTGCGTAAAGTGATAAGTAGAAGATTCGGGGCGCACTGATGCTGATATTGATGCAAACCCGTGCGATAGCCTACAAACCAATTCATTGTTTTTTTTTAGTAATCTTTGGACTCGCATATGATATTAGCATTATTTTATGAGCGGGACCAATAGTTTTTCAGGCTCACGTTGCCCTCTCTCTCTCTCTCTGATATGCGCCTTCGTTTTCACATATGCAAAAATCCGTTTATTTTTCTCATGACGCGGCTCATTTGTCAGCAATTTTACTGTTTTCTTGGATATAACCATTGGTTTCAAAGTACAGTCTCAACTCTCTCTCTCTCTCTCTCTCTCTCTCTCTCTCTCTCTCTCTCTCTCCACACACACACACAGAGAGAGAGAGAGAGAGAGAGAGAGAGAGAGAGAGAGAGAGAGAGAGAGTTGAGACTGTACTTTGAAACCAATGGTTATATCCAAGAAAACAGTAAAATTGCTGACAAATGAGCCGCGTCATGAGAAAAATAAACGGATTTTTGCCTATGTGAAAACGAAGGCGCATATCAGTTGTGCGGCAACTGCACAGCGGATCAATGCCTTTGTTTTGGCTTTGTAATACAATTCTTCTTGTTTTAGATCCGGAATACTACCCTTCATAGATCTGTGACTGTACAGGCCGGTTTATATCGTCATTGACAAACGAAACAAAAAGTTTGAAAGTTTGTGGAAAACGCATACAAAAAACACATGCAAAAATATGCAAAAATCACTTAGCCCCGCTCACTCAAACTTTAAAGGTACCAGGATTTCCCATTCTGCCGCCGTAAAAAATATAATTTTTACCCAAAGATCCGCCGTAGGTAGCATCATTTTCAAAAACACATCTTGGACATACGTTCAATCCAGGCAATGAACACTTTGACGTACGTTGCTCCCCAAACGATCCAACCTAGGTATGTTAGTTCAGTTTTGTCTTTTAGTTGTTTAAAACAATGAATGATTCCGGTATATACCGAAACTTTGATATTTACGAACGATGGTGAAGGATTCGAATAATTAGCAAACGTAATCAATTTTCGTGTTTCAGGTAGCAAATTCCTTCAATAAAATATATAATTTCTGACACAAGGTACGGTTTTGTAACAGGCTACTTATGGCAAAAACTGAAGGCATCCTTACTTTGTTTCCCCACAAAGTTACGACCCAGACATCCTCACATTAATGCCTGTAAAATTGACATAATCGTCAACTTACCGTTCTCCATTTCCCCCTACCTTCGTGAAATGTTGCATCAATCTGTGCCGTAACAAATTCGGTTGCATCAACGGTATACAGAGTGATGAAGTTTGATCCAGAGCTATTGTAAGATTTCCTATTTTGTAAAGGTTGATAAATGTAATAAATATGAATGTGTCTTGAGTGGGTGGGGTAAACTTCATGTGCGGATAAAACCTCTTTTATGCATAACTTTATTATGCATAGGATTGGATCGTCTGCTGTTACACTACATATAAACCTATAACTGCTTAATCATAATGTGATATACTACGTACCTGATCCATTAAGATTATTAGGGGTTAAATATATTGGTAAATCAAGTTACAAATCAAATTATTTTACAGTAAAAATTTGGGTGGGGTTAGTCAGGGAGAGATAATTCCTATTTCTGATAATATCGATAAGCAGACACTGGTTTATAAAAAACTATGTGCTATTTATCGAATTTCAAGTTTCAAATTAGCCTCAGTGTGAAGTGTAGTTGTTGGGATAAACGAGGTCTTTGGTCATTCACTTTATATTTAAAACGGATCTTGTTCATCAAAGCTGGTCGGTATATGTCACATGCCTACCTACATGTACATCTACAAAGTCTAAAGATTACTGTTCAAATGTGATTTATTCTGTATCTCTGACTTTGTATTTTCATGACTTCTTGGCTTATTTGTGCATAAAGAAAGTGTTTTGACATAAAATCACGTCAGAGTTTAAACACTCATAGTGGGAATCTGTCACTTCAAAATAAGCATAATAATGGTTACCATGGCAACCAAATGTACATGATAAGCTATTTTGAAGAATGCATTTTCAACGGTCTGTCAATGTTTGTATGATGCATTAACTTTGAACCAAATACATTGTTTGGTTTCACATTTGCTTTTGCTATATGGAATAAATGTTATTGTAAGTTGGGTGGGTGGGGTAACCATGTGTGTAGATAATGCCTGCTCTATCCTTCAAAATGAACGAAAGTCAAAAAGTTTGTCATATAATATATTGTCGAATCGCATAACTGCTTATTCGTGATGGCATACCTAATAATAAGTTCCTTGAAATGTTATTAACAGAAATAATTAGAAATAATTCGTAGAAGAACAATGATTTTGAATGCTATTTCATAATTAAGCAGCCTAAATTTTCCACAAGAAAGACTTAAAAGCGTGACAGCTTATATTATTTTATAACTTCATACCAGAGCTTTGCAAATGCAAATGAACTAGCATTGAAAAAAGGCTTTAACAGTCCTAAACAAGCCATTCTGTACAAAAGGGGGCACCAATTTATATCAAAATTAGAAAGTTGAGTGACTTCAAACAAGGGCAGATAACTCAATGTTCGCCGGCTCAATTCAAAAAGTTGACGGTGGCTCAATATGCCTGAGATATAGTGCTACATGAAAATAAAGGCAAATTACTGCCTCAACGCCGTGTAGGGTAAATCGTTAAAACGGCTGATTTCGGATCTTTGGGTTCCGGACTACTTTTATGTAGTGACGTATACAGGGTAAAATGAGGTATACAATGTTACTGCTTTTTGTTTCTAAAATTTGACAATCAGATATATTTTTTTCTTCAATTTTTAAAGCTAAAAAAATCTCTGTATATTGCATGGGTAACACATTTTCGTAATGGTATGCAACATACAAACACACTGAAAGACACATGCGTAAGAAAAGGTTAAAATTTTCGTATTTTCATGTACCATAGACCCCTACCCCTAGAGTGTATATTACCGGGTCCCTTTTTTCGAGTGGTATGCATTTGGTAGGTTTTACGGCACACCCGTACTTGCATTACCCCGAGTTGCCCCTCCCACCCCTTGGCGTTTTAAACAAAAAAGGCGATATTTCCGTATAAAGTTGGGGCTTAAAATGTCTTTTTTTTTACTGAAAAGGGGTAATCTAATAATGGACCGCCAAAAGGGCATTTATCGCGCGACATACACAAACTGTCTAAATATCATTATGGGAGTACCACCCCCGGGGCTATTTGTTTACCGTGGTCGACGAAGCATTTTGAATTTGTAGTTTTGTATCACCCACACACAGTCACACACCTCAAACGATTTTCAAAGCGATATGAATTGGCCACTTCTGGCTGCTGCTGGCGTTAGTAGCTGAGACCCTCTGGTGAAAGGCGACCTAACTCTTGTCAGCCTAGGAAATTACCTGAATCCACACCTGCTGACAGAAGTCAACTCAGTGCTGTCACATCATTACTGTCACGACCGTGACAGCACTGATCCGTGACAGTACTGAGTTTCACACAGAAATTTAATTCTAGTGACTAACAACAGAATGCAGGATGAAAACTTTGCATGTCTATTCTTACTGCTCCTAAGCTGAAATTCAGTCATGGTTTTAAAATGTATGTGATATTTACAATAAGCGGCAAAATGCGCGTGATAGGACTGATGCTTGTAAAATTCCCACTCCAATTCTGACATGTCTTTATGGTATAGCAACGGAGTAATGCGATTTGTTCAAAAGTTTTTTACCGTAACTTCTTCAGCTTGGTGTCGTCTACAAAACGCGATTGTTTTGATCCGGGAAAATGATTTGTAACTCTGGTCAAAAATCGATTTTCAATAACTGTGACAGCACTGATACGTTTTCCAGGGACAACACTATATATGTGCCCCCACCCTTAAATAGCACTTTATATATCATAAGATTTTTGAATTTGACTTCAATAACATTCTATGCAATAGATGGTCACAGAAAATGTGATTTCTGTCAAGCTTCTTTTGCAATGGAAACAAATAAAACTACTTACCCTGACCCAGGGACACGGTAAAAATCGATAAAATAGCACTTCTAGCATCTCTTTTTTGCAAATAACGTACTCGGAAACGTGAAATCGCGTGTGGTTCTAGTAAAGCACCGCGGAAACTAATATTATACATGCAAAAAGCAAACCTCGGACATCGCGCTTGCGAGAAAACCATCAAGGACAAGGATTGCTCCATTTTTTGATAATGACCCATATACATATAATTAGAGTCAACAAACACATAAATAAGCATGAAAACACAGCGCGCAGCCTCATACCCGCCAAAAACCGGCCAAATTAAAAACGAGGAACGCTGCGGGAAACAATGTAAGCAGCATCTAGGAGAGATTCTCGAGTAAATCTCAAATACCTAAGATAACAATCGGAAGCCCAATTTCCGAAAAGCTGAATGATTTCACCAGGAACGCCAGAATTAAAATAAAAAGACGCGCCACCACGTCTAAAAGAATGCATAGTTAAGCACTCAGCGTTAGGGACCTCGCCAGCTTTCAAGAAGCGTTTGAGGTAACGGTCTAGAAGAGGGGCGTGGATGGGAATCAGAGAACCTTTTTCCAGATAACAGAAGGCTGGAGCATCTGGTGGAGCAGGTACTAATTGACACATCAACTTAAAAGCCCGGATAGGGCATAAGGGAGAGTCGTGTAACTCATACATCGGTAAAATAATGTTTTTGTCACCAAACTGATTAGTCTTTGAAATTTTCAGTTGTACTTCAAGTCCATAGGAAGTTAATCGCACATCTCTTAGGCACAAATATTTAACAGGATCAAAATTAAGCAAAAACACATTCCTTTGTCCACATAAATATTTCAAGTGAGCGAATAGATCAGTCATGTGACCAATCAATCTATAACAATAAGCTCCACCGCAATGCGACAGTCTATGTTAAAAGGGAAATAGCGGTCAAAGGGAGGTAACAATATATTGGAAACTTCATTAAGGCATTTTACAAGATGTAAAATGCTGCACATGTATATACATGCTACGTCAAAGGTCTCATAAAAATGTAATGTCTGACGATGTCTGCGTTTGTCTGTCTGTCTGTCTGTCTGTCTTTATGTCGGATCGGGTAACTGAATGGCCACCTTGGGGGAAATAGCTGCTCACTCGACGTGCCATATGTTCTCTTTGTATTTACCTAATTGTTATTTTGGTTGTTAAGCACCAGTTCCTGGTCGTTGTAATTTTTATTGAACAGCTACTGTTTTGAGTTTATACTTCCCACCCAACAGCTAAGGTCATATGGAAACGGTACCTCGATTTAAAGACTGGAGAAGTCCGGATTTGTATTTTGATGCCAAGGATTTCAGATTAACGACGTAATCGAAATACGTGATCAGGCCCAGAGGTTATAAAACTTTTTTCATACTCAGCTGAAACTAAAATTCATCCTGCTCATAAATGTTAAAATGCCAACAAAAATTGTTGGCATTTTAACATTTATTAGCAGGATAAATTATAGGCTTTGGAGTTTAAACTTTCAATTTCAATATATTTGGGCTATTTTAGTATTTATGAGGATTTGAAATTTCAAGCTCAGCTGAGTTGAGCATGAAAAATGTTTTATGACCTCGGAACAACTTCCACTGTCAGACTTTATTAAGTACCTCGTGGTTACTCATCATTCCAAAATCGTAATGATGGCGTCACACTATGTTGGTATCGTTTCGAATAAATGTCAGATTTTATGGTATAACTGTATTGTTTTAGAGCCTAATCGGGCATTTATAGCTTTTATTCTTTGTTTGCTGCCAGACCTGTTGTGTCGTAAACTCTTGTGGCCGAGCGGTTAAGAGCGCTGTTTCTTAATCACTCGATCATCTCACCGCTGTGTCTGGTGTTGGTTCGAGCGCCACACTGACCACATGTGAGACAAGCCAAGTTCTGCTTGCGGGTGTGCCTGGTGGTTTTTCTCGGGGTTCTCCCGTTTTCGTCCACCTCATGATGGGCCCGTCTCATATGAGCTGAAATAATCTTGAAAGCGACGTAAAACTGGACTGAAAAATGTTGTTTCCGCATGAGTTCATCTACTCTTATTGTTTGTTTGTTTGTATTGAGGTTTAACGGTCCCAGTCAACAATTTTTCAGTCATGTCGGGACGGAGCCCCCGCTTCCTGAGTATTGACCTTTTGGATCGTGAAAAATGATTAATTTCTCGAGACGCATAATACAGAATGTTACAACCAGATGTTGTTGGATGTGTCAACCGCACGGCAATCTAATCCAGTGGAAATAAAGTTTATTTGTATTACATAGCAAATAAATCGTTGTTGCGTTATAAGTTTGACTGAGTATATTTGAAGCACGTTTTGGATGCCATGGCATCCTATGAACGCCTCATGAATAGGAGGCAACGTTTCGGCTTGAACATAGCTGTTGAATGGGGCGTTAAGCATTAACTCAAACTCGTACTTTAGGGAGTTATTGTGTCTTGACACAACATGTGGCCCTTGTGGGGATCGAACCCAGGACCCCTCGATTCGGAGTCCGATGCTCGGCCACAAGGCCACCGCGCTCCCTCATCTACTATTTTATTGGCTGGATATACTGGTCATTCTTGATACCTCCACTTTAACTGGAGTGCCTCGACCAAGCTTAGGCTCATTCTATGAGCTATCTTTAAATTGCAGCGTTGCGCCATTACGACACGCTAATTCCAAAGTTGTTTTTTTCTTACAAATACATATATCATGTATATTTATAGAAGTCGGAAAGTAGAGGAATTTTCTGTCTACGGTAGCGAAAACAAAGGCACTGATCAGCTTCGCGGTTACTGCGAAGCTGATCTGCGCCATTGTTTTCGCATATGCAGAATGCTGGTTTTCTCATGACGCGGCATAATTATGTTTACATTACAGTTATGGGGAGAGGCTGGAAATTCCAGCTTACGAGTACATCAAGAGATTCCAGCGCCCACTAATGCTAGGACAGTGCCCAGACAGATTCGTATCCTATTCCTGGGGCGACGTCAGGGAGCGATGGTACGTCTACTCCTACTGTTTTTGTCTGTAAGAGGGTATCGAATTACAATTAGATCTACATGTATGTTTAAAGAGTTGAAATCCAATTACAAGTAAGATCAAAAGACTTTTATTGAATTTTAGATTTATTTAGAATCATGCGCGGTTCCAGAAATTTTCATGAGAGGGGGTCCAACGAAAATGGTAATTTTTGGTCACAGACGAGGGGGGGGGGGTTTCCAACCCTAAAAAAATCCCGAAATTACCTTTTTTTAGGTAAAATTTTCAAATTCCAGGGGGGGGGGTCCGGACCCCCGGTCCCCCCCATCCTTCTGGATCCGCGCATGAGAATTTTGAGACTATGGGTCCTAGGGACTCGCTGGATTCAATATTAATGGGTCCAACTACCAACCACTATTTTTCAAAGCAAGTTTTCAAAATCATTGCATCCTGGGGCCCACCAAAATTAAAACTCCCAGAGACTAAATGATGAGTATAGGATGCAGGATGCGCAGGTAAAAATCACAGATCGCCGCCTTGTGTTGAGCATTCGTATGGGCTCTGGCTCTTGGGATCTTCATATGTAGCAAATTTGGGAATCTCTGTCAATTTTAGAAATGACACAAAAAATAAAAACGATAAAATGATAAAAAATGTGGCCTGTATCTGGCAGTAGTTAAAGCTGATGCTATGGGGCACTTAAAGGTCAAATTTCAGGGTCAAAGTGACCTATATCATCACTCTTTGCTACTTCTGGCTTCAAAAAGGTAGCTAAGTTTATAAGTCATCCAGCTTACTATTTCTGTATCATTTATTTGTGTTTTCACTATTGTCAAAAGGAATTACGTTTAAATATACTAACGTCCTATTTGCGTTTTTTTCAGTACTCACCCAAGTATACATAGTTCTGTATTTGCGTCTTTCAGTACCTACCCCAACCGTGCCGGTAACGCTGACGCTCGTCATAAGCCGATAGATTTCGACACTAACGTCGTCATACATAACGTCACGCAGCTGTTCGAACAGTTCTCACTCTGTGACAGAAAGGCGGCCAACTATCTTGGGATTCTGAACAGGGGAGATTGTGTAGCGGTAATTATTAGACTGATAAACATTTGATATACATGTACAGCACATTCTGTTAAAAAGTTGGTGGTATTACTTTGTATATTAATATTATGTTGTTTTAAAAACATTTCATTTTAACCTGTGTTTAAAAAAGGGGCATGTCATTTCCAATAATTTAAAGTAAACTTTAGTTAGGAACTGGGTCAGTCAGTCAAAGAATCTCCAAAGTTTCCCACCATACACTATATTATTAAAACTATCATATTGTATCCTAGTGTATCAGTATACCTTCAAGTTCCTAGAACCTCCGACTTACATCCAGCTGCACTTGGTGAACATCTCATTTTTTGAGAAGACATAAAGTGAAGCAACCTCGAAACTGATTGTGAGACGTTTTTAACCGCTGTAAAACTAGTGTGCAACGAAATGTGGCAACAACTCGATAACAGTGACTTGGTTAATCATCAGGAAAACATGTCCATGAAATGTATACCCCCTCATACCCCACTTTTATTATAGTAAAACTGGGGTTTACAGGGGTATACCTATTTTTCTTATTTTTGCTCCAGAATATAGATTGTGGGTACAATAGATTTGAGCAAAAAAAAAAAAATCAAAAATTTTCAAAAAAAAAAAAAAAAAAAAAAAAAAAAAAAAAAATCAAAAATTTTCAGCTGAAAATTTTTCATTTTTAAAGCTCAAAAATTCTCTGTTTATTGCATGGACACGTTTTCGTAATGTCACGGTGCATACAGACTGTAGTGTCTGTGATTAAATTCTAAGTTTGCTTATTTTTCATAACAGGCGGACATGGCGGGCAAACTTTCCTTCAAGAGCAAAACCAGCACGCGAGTGTATCTTAACCACTACCGCCCAGTAATGAACACCTTAAACCCTACTGAAACACTCAACATCCCAGACGAGTTCACCCAATACTTAAACAATACTTTCTACACGGAGCACATTGGGATCGGCACGGAAGAGGTGATAATCATGGAGTTGTCTTTCAAGAGCGAGGGCGAGGCGAAGAAAGCGGACAGATTACATTTGGCATCATCACGGTTGTTGTCCGTGTATCTCAAGTTTATAGGAAGACACGTTGGAGTTCCCACGAAAATAAAGGTATCCTCATTTACATGTAACCGGTTCCAATCATTTATTTGTTTTTCTTCTTTATTCCCCTTCTTATTTTGAGAATTGTTTACATACATCGCTTATGTCCCACTATAATTTTCTAGTTATCTTTCAATCAAGAAAACGTGTCCATGAAAAGAATACCCCCTTGAACTCCACTTTTATATAGTAACACTGGGGTATGCAGGGGTACATGTATACATTTTTTCCAAAACATAGATTATGGGTACTCGTTAGAACCGTTTTAATGTGTACCCACAATCTATGTAATGGTTTGAGCAAAAATATTATACCTATCTAAATTTTTCTAATGAATTTTCAATTTTTACAGTTGTATATTGCACTCATGGGCAAGTTTTCGTAATGTATTCATCACATGTTTTCGGCTGAAGTGAGTAAAAATAGAAAAGCCAGGAATTTTGATACAATTAAAAGTAAAATCCAAACCTAGGCACCGGGCGGGAAATAAATGACATCAAAATACACGATGTGAAAGTTGTCATTTTTTTTTTCATTTATCAAATGCAGCATAATCCTTAAGCCGTATCATTAGGAAAACATGCCCGTGAAAAGTATACCCTCTTATACCCCACTTTTATATAGCAAAACTGGGGTATGCAGGGGTATACCTATTTTTCTTATTTTTGCTCCAAAACATAGATTGTAGGTACTTTTTAGAACCGCCTCGGCGAGAGGGTTCCAACGTGTACCCACAATCTATGTTTTAAATAAGAAACAAATCTTAAAAATTTCTACTGAAAATTTTAAATCATTTTCAGCATCAGAAAATTCTATGTATTGCATGGGCCTGTAACTCGAAATCTGAAATTTGTAGGTTATTCGACATTCAACATCCGACCAGATTCTCGACACTCGTGTCTTCAAAGGGTCAGGAGCAATGGCAGAAGCCGAGTCTTGGTTGCTCGAATGTGAACAAAATATACAGAGCAACAAAAACGAAATCGGATCTGGGAGACGTGAATCACACCTCAAATATGGGTTTAAAGAATACGAAATACCTAAAGGACCCATTGCTTGTACGTATCTAAGGTTTATTGAGGTTTAGGTTGGGTTGATACTGGTTAAGTTGTGTCATGAGATGTGTTCTATACTCGTTCTCGTGAATGAAAACTAACCAATAAACAGGATCACAAACTTTTTCGTTGCTTTCTTCTGCCACTTTTACTGCATCCTGAATAAGATTCAGAGCTGAGCATGTTGATGTTCAGGATGGACGTATAACTAACTAAGTTTAATCATGATTTTTATTAGTTATTCTTATAAATACTGCACTGCAACACGGGCGGATCCAGAGTGGGGACAGGGGTCCGGACCCCCCTGGAATTGCCAGATTATTAATTTTTGCCATGTTGAAATTTTTCGCCAGACCCCTTATGGGAATTTGGACCCCCCCGCCCCCATGAGAAAATTTTCTGGAGCCGCCCTTGTGCAAGAACTCGTATGTTCTTAAATAGTAGTATAGGAAGTGACTCCGCGACGTCACAAGTGATTTGCATCACAATATACTTCTCGTAATAACTAACATATTTTAGTGAATATTTATTATGTTTCAGATCTGATTTCTACCAAATAAATGAAAAATTAATAATTATTACTTTAATTTCTAAGAATAATGCATATGTACGTTACCATTATGCTCATAACATGTTTTTCCAGTACCATTAACAACCATAACGGAAAACGACGAACGTAAAAACTGGGAGGAGGTTACGCTATTGCAGATCGAGGCCAAACGTGTTTATGTTACTTACAAAAGATACAGGAAAATAGTAAGTTGCAAATTCATGTCATCATGCAAGCTTTTTCTCTTTTGCAAGTTGCATACGTAGAAATATTTAAGACATAAGCCGTTCTAAAGCAAATAAATATGTTGTTGATGAGGGTATAATATTTGATTGTTTAGCTTATCAAACCACCTTAACACTGCATTTTGATTAAAATGTAGGTACAGGACAGCCAACACCGACTGACGAAAATCGAAATCTAGGACCACTGTTTGATCAATTAAATGATGAATATATTTGACTATACTTCAGTTGTCACCAATATTCTTTGTTTCAGTGTCGGTCAACGAAAGACGTCAACCGCGCATGCCCAGTAATCAAACACAGTCTTTCTGAAGTCAAAACAATAATGAAGAGAATACATACAGAAAGGAAACAGTGGTCATCCAAATCGTACGAAGATCAACAACTGTTTATCATGAGAGGAAGACAGACTCTGAAAAATTTGAAAGTGACGCTGAGAGTAGTTGTGAAAAGTTTAAAGAAGAAGCGGAAGTCGAAACAGAGGAATGTCACGTGAACTCTGTGAAAGGGATAATTACCGGACTCGTATTTGAAAGTCCGGCTGTGATATAACACGGTATTATAATGGAATCAGGGATAAATTTCGGTGTCGGAAGGAAGAATGGTCCTGACAAATACACTGGCGAGTTAAAATACGAACTAATGTATCATGTAAGATATTGACTAACGTAAGATACAAAAGGATGGCTGTTTAAATTAAAACAAAAGATGATTTACAGTGAGAAACAACAAAGAAAGTGACTTTGATTTCCACATTTGTTATCAAAACCTTTAAGCTGTCTTGGAACCGGCGCAGCTCGTATGCATATTTCGGTAGTTAAGACATAAAGAATTACGAAGATCGTAGAAAAAATACTCGTGTAAATTCCAACAGTATTTTGAATTTAGTTCGAGAGTGGATAACCTGACAAAGTGTTTCTAGTAAAATAAAGTGTCATTGGTCTGCGTATCAGCATCAATTTAATCCGTACATACACTAGTTTAGACATTTCTGTACTAAAATATTGTGGTTTACTGTTACAGTTTAATTATGACCCTAGATTGATCAAAAATCAGGCGTAGACGAAGTTGTACGTGAAAGGTAGCATGGCCAGTTAGTTGATAAAAATTTAGGAAAAAAGATGTCACAATTTCTTAGTAATTTGTTTCTTAGTAATCGGGTCCAATCTTTGTTTCGTCTGAGGAAAAAAGCCCAAAACCAAACTGTTCTTTATATGAGTATAAAATAAAACAAAAACTTGCCCATGCAAAATAGAATTTCAAGCTGTAAAAATTGGTGAGAGAGAAGAAAAAAAAAAAAAAGATAAAAAAAAAAGATGAAAAAAAAAAAAAATAAAATAAAATAAATAAAAAAAAAAATAAATAAAAAAAAAAAATGAAAATAAAAAAAAAATAAAAAAATAAAAATAAAAAGATGAAAAAATGACATTTTCTATTTTGCCTGTTTTTGTTCAAAACATTGGCTGTGGATACAAGTTAGAACCGCCTCGACGAGGCTGTTATAACGAGTAGCTTAAATCTATGTTTTGGATAAAAAGATAAGAAATAAATGGTATACCCCTGTATACCCCAGTTTTGCTATATTAAAGTGGGCTTTAAGGGGATAAACTTTTCATGGACAAGTTTTCCTGATGATTTCTTCATTCACACATGTCTACAGACGGATGATTAACATAAGTAGTATACCAAGCACATATTGACTGAAATGCAATTGTTCTAAAAATAATAGTAATATAATTACAAGTAATGGATCCCAGGTCTGCCCGAGGAACGTTTGGTCCTTTTATCCTGCATGACGAAAACACACCCATGCAATATACTTTTTTTTTCAGGTGTAAAAATGGAAAATATCATTGGAAAAATGATAATTTAATATTCTCTAGCAGAATATGCTTAAAACATTGATTGTGTGCACACGTTAAAACCACCTTGCCAAAGCCGTTCGAACTAGTACCCACCATCTCTGTTTTAGAGCAAAAACAATAAAATATTATAAAAAGTATAACCCTGCATATCCCAGTTTTACTAAAAAGTGGGTTTAAATGGGGTATTCAGTACATGGACATGTTTGCGAGATGCTATTCAAAGTTTCTATAAAATTGAAAACCAACATTTTACATATGCGAAAGCAGTTTCGCAGTTACTGATCAGCGCCCTTGTTTTCGCTACACGGATAGTACAGTTCCTCTTCTTCTTAAATAAAAAATGTCAAGCTTCTAGCCAACTTCTGTGCTTGCACAGCTTGGTTTTTATCTGATCTGTTCGGAAACCACATTCATTTGTTGGTTTTCTCGTGTCGCGGCTCAAATGATTACGTCGACGTATCTCGAGGTTGATGAATTTTGGATGACATTGTCACAGTGACCTGTTTGGTGGTGCGAAAATGGGCTAGGTCACATGATCCAAGTTGGCTGATGGCTATGCCCATATACATTAATAACGGTAAGAATATACGCCCGAGGAATAGATGCATTTAAGTTATAAGCCCAAAAATAGACACCAGGAGGAAAATCTTTAACTCCAAATCCTCAGATTCTAAGTACTATCTTGACATCAAGGCCTCAGGTTTTACTAGTTTTCTTGTCCATGCAAACGGTGGTATCAGAAAATGATCCGCCGCATGGGAAAACCAACAATCTGCATAGGCGAAAATAAAGGCGCACATCAGCTTCGCTACACGGATAGTACAATTCATCTTCTTTCTAAATCTGAAATTTCCAGCCTCTAACCATCTTCTGTGACTGTACAGCCAGGTTTGTGTCAGACCTGGTCGGAACCCAAATTGTTGGTTTTCTCACGCACAGGCTCAAATGTATTTGATGGCATATAAACCAGTTCTAAGGTTAGCGTTTACTTAAGGATTGAAATTAAGATTTTAGCTTTCACTGGATGATGAAAAACATTAGGCTGTTTTAATGTCTGTGAAGCCCGAAGGGCTTCTCGGAGACATTAAAACAGCTAATGTTTTTCATCATCCAGTGAAAGCTAAAATCTGAATTTCAGTACTTATATTTACATTTTATATTATCAATCAAGTATCATATTTTTAATTGCGCATATCATCGCTCATTTTCGGGTTACTTGACATTAAATCAGACTTAACGTAATTTTGGAACAGCCATAACGTCAAATTTTCGCGCCTAACGTCATGGCGATACGCGACCAACGTCACGACAGCAAGCGCAAACAAACAACGTCACCGGCTTGTTTTGACGTCGCCCCGCCTATAGGCGTGGCCTCTAGATCACGTGACTTAATGTTTTTCATTTAAGGATTGAATTTCAGATTTTAGCTTTCACTGGATGATGAAAAACATTAGGCTGTTTTAATGTCTGTGAAGCCCGAAGGGCTTCTCGGAGACATTAAAACAACTAATGTTTTTCATCATCCAGTGAAAGCTAAAATCTGAATTTCAATACTTATATTTACATTTTAAATTATCAATCGAGTATCAGAATTTTATATGCACATATCATCACTCATTTTTATGTTATTTGACATTAAATCCGACTTAACGTAATTTTGGAACAGCCAAAACGTCTAATTTTCGCTCTCAACGTGGCGATACGCGACTGACGTCACGCCAACAAGAGTAAACAAACAAAGTCACTGGTTGGTTTTGACGTCACCCCGCCCATATGCGTGGCCTCTAGATCACATGACTTAATGTTTTTCATTGGGAAATGAAGAACACCAAGAAAGATACTTTCATCTAGGGCGATTGCAATAAAAATGTAAATATAGGACAATTGGTATCCTGATTTAAAGTTTTCGTAGCATTTTCACACCCTACTTTTTCGCTTAATACAAGGTTCTGACACTCAAATTTTGAAACATTGATGACTCAGACTTAATCTGCACAAACAGATTACCTATAAATGATAAGTTTCTTTATCTTAACGAACTTGTGAATGCATGCTGATAAATGCATTTATGAATTGAAGAACTAATGTTTTGCATCCATTGAGAATTATAATAACTGGCATATTTCCTATTCTATTTCTACTATCTATTGACGTTTTCCTCTAAATTACATTAGAGAAATATGCCTCTAACGTAAATGCCATTCCCATCTCTGATAGCACAATAATGATGCTTTAAGTAGCTGCCAAAAAGGTACAAGTAGGCAAAGATCAGGAAAAGGCGCAATCAGAAAGAGATTCCAACTCCAAAAACCGAGGTGGGAAAAAACTAAACTAACAATCAGGTACTTATACCATGAAAACATATCGTAAGCCGAATGAGCAGCTATTTTCCCAATAGGTGGCCACTCAGTTACCTAAACTTAACTAAAAATATGAAAACATACATAAGGCGCCAACAGCAAAAAAAAATTAAACACCAAGACACAAAACAAAAAGAACCACCACAGAAGTATCGCCTTGGAACGATCAGTAACACAAAGTTACTGGCGGGCTTAAACCGGTTTTACATGGCCATAACCTCACCCTCAGCTTTTGCAGTGGTTAATACTGCATTAAAACATTTAATATTCATCGGGTTGTTTTGATACGAGTATCGCTTAAGTCCTCTTTTCTTTCAAAGCTATTTTTTCATGGATATTCATATTTTCATATTTCAGTTAAGTTCGGGTAACTGAGTGGCTGCTCACTCGGCTTACGATATGATCTCTTACTATAAAATAAAATTAAAACTGAGATCCTTTAAGAGCAGTGAACACATTAATGAGAAAGGGGATGGGCCATACCGAGGTTTCGACTATAAAAGAGGGGGGGGGGGGCTCATTAAAGTCTCGTCAGTGACCCTTTAGATTTGGCAACATGGAGCCAAAGAGAATTATTGAAGTTAGAGTAGTAGATACAAAGACTAATATTATCTAAATGGGACCAAATATATTAAACATTTGTTGGAAAACCAATCTTAACCGATAATTAATTTCTGATTTCTCAGAATATCCTCGCTGATCTCAAAGGACCGAAAAGAAAATATAAACTGCACTATGGATGATGTCCGGGGAGACTTTTTAGGGCCGCCACACGGCACAACACCAACTGTAGTAATAGCAAATAAAATTAAAACTGAGATCCTTTAAGAGCAGTGAACACATTGATGAGAAAGGGAATAATTACATAAATGTCAGTTTAGTTTTTCCGCGATGCACGACATTTCGTAAAAAATGTGTTTTGTCGAAAATGTTTTACTTCAAAAATATTCACCACAAAATTTTGAGATTTATTCCGTAGAAGACTAGCTTGTAGGTTCACATTTTGAGCCCCCAACCACTAGGGTTAGGGTAAGGGACATTTTCGACAATTGTAATTTTCGACGAAATGTCGCGGAGGCGTTTTTCCCACCTGTTTTTTGGAGTGGGAATTTCTTTCTGATTGCCCATTTCCTGATCATTGCCTACTTTTATCTTGCAATCAATGGTCGTGTCAGTTCCATAACATTTCCAGGTTGATTTAATTACAAACAGACATTTCGGAAAGGCTCAATGTTACAGATGGATTGGAAGTTCCTGTCGGTGTTTCGTGATACCTCGCGGAAGTCGAACCAGATACCGGTACCGGTGGAGCGGAGTGAAGGCTAAACTGCTGATACAGAAATTAAGGAGCCTCATCGTCAGAAAACCGGAGTTTTGCCTTTGCGAAAACAAAGATGCAGATCAGCTGTACAGTAACTGCACAGCTGATCAGCGCCTTTGTTTTCGCTTCACAGATAGTACAATTGCTCTTCTTCCTAAATTCGAAATTTCAAGCTTCTAACCTGTTTTTATGACTGTAAAGGCTGATTTGTGTCAGACTTAGTCGGAAACCCCGAATACCGGTTTTCTCGCGTCGCGGCTGGAATGATGCAATTGCACCAAATGCTAGCTTTGTAATTAACTCAGGTATCCAAAGCATTCGAAATCAATGGTTTGTTTTCATTCAACGCCCTAGTTCGTTTTCATGAAAACAGCGGTTGTTACTAAAAGAATGGTATTGTTTTCTACATTGAAATTTTGGCATATTTCTCGTTGAGCCTATTCAGCATAAAACATATCTTCTGGATTGTGTAATATAAGCTGGATAAAATCTTTAAAGAAAAGACAATGCAACAGAAAAATGCGATATAACAGAGCATAAGGATAACATGTCCATGAAATGTATACCCTCATATACTAACCCCCTCTTCAGACAGTAAAAATGAATTTTAATTAAATTTTGATCCAAAACATAGATTGTGGGTACTCGTTAGAACCACCTCGCCGATGCGCCACAATCAATGTTTAGAGCAAATATATTAAGAATATTACTAATATTATTGTACTAAGGAAAACTGTTTTAGGTCACATGATCAAACTTGACGTCATAAAAACCTTGACTCTCACAAATGTAATTGGACGTTGTAAACGTCATGGCGCCATCGACGCCATACAGCTGTATGTAAACATACTGTGTGTAAATTCTCTGTTTGCTTGTAAATGTGATCACCTTGATAAATTTTCAACACATGGTAGAGAGAAATGAATGTAAATATAAGCAATGAATTTAATTTTTCTGATGTTCATGGAGCTATATTTACATTTCTGATGCAAAGTATAGAACTGAAATGCGGTTCATACTTCCATGAACAGCATCGTGTCACGCGACGTCACATGGTCATATTTGACGTCATAAAAACCATGGATCTCACCAATGTGATTGGAACGGTTGTAAACGTCATGACGCCATCTTTGCCGTTTCGCTGTTTGAACACTCACTTTGTGTAAATTCTCTTTGCTCGTATATGTGATCGCCTTGATTATTTTCAACAAGCGATAGAGAGAAATGAACAACAGTGGGTCGCTAGCAAAGCTTACATGAACCCCTTCGGGGTTCATTCACTTTGCACTCGACCCTCTGTGGTTCATAGCTCCATGAACATCAGAAAAATGAAAATCATTTGTTAAATGAACCACAGTTCTTAAGTACATAATTCTGGTAGAAAATATTTGTTTGTAAAATGTATCCGGGAGAGCTCATGGATGCAAGGGGTATCACACCAAAGTGTAGCTCTTAAAGCCAGATGTACGTAATTGACCTCACGGTAGATTTTTTTTTTTTTTATTATTATTATTTTTTGCACGTGAGTGTATTTTGATGTCCTACATACGAAAATGAAATCGATAAGAAATCGATACGAGGGTGGGTCAGAAAGTTCTGTCATAGGTGTTATAACTTTGTTAATAGACATGATAGGTTGCTGTATTATACCTTGATTGAAAGGGCTACATTTCTACTTTATAATGATGCCAAAAGAATGCATGAAAGAAATAAATACTTCAAACTAGACGCCTTGAAAGACACCTGGGGTAAAACCAATAGCACTTTTTCTTGAATTTGTGAATATCTTTTAAGAAAAACGACTTCGAAAAATATAACCCCTGCAATATATTTTTCAATCATAGATGAATATATCCTGCGAAAATCAAAATAATTCAATGAAAATTAATTGAGTTATTGCAAAATGAAATAGTGAAATTTGCTTGTTGTACATACATTAAAATTACAGTTCAAATTCAAAGGGCATTTATTGACATCTACACGTTGACCAGGGACCTTAAATACATTTTACCATTTTATTGTTTCATCCTAGTGTGTCCTGTCGTAAACTCGTAAACATGCGAGCTAATATAATGGTTCAGCGGTGCCAGAAATGCTATAGGGGTACGTATTTTAATGACGTCATATATATCGCTTTATAATAAAGTCAACATAGCATCGATACCAGTAATTTTTGTCACATTGCTTTTCTAAATATACTATTATTTATCACTGTAAAGTTGGAAAAAATCTGATCGGTAGTTATGACGATATGACGCATGAAACGCACACAATAATATTCACAAATTCTAGAAAACGTGCCATTGGTTTTACCCCAGGTGTCTTTCAAGGTGTCTATTTCTAGGTATTTATTTCTTACGGGTATTATTTTGACATCATTATAAAGAAGAAATGTAGCCCTTTCAGTCAAGGTATAATACAGCAACCTATCATGTCTATTAACAAAGTTATAATACCTATGACAGAACTTTCTGACCCACCCTCGTACCGTTCCGAGCTTGCTTTCGAAATATCGGACTTCAAAATCATCAAATTTGAGAGTGAAAATACATTGACGTCAACGTAAAATGCGATTTTTAGATCCCCTTTCTGTTAATTTTCTTGATATATTTAAAAAATTCCACGGTAGGATTTTAAAAAAAACTGATATGTATTAGAGAAATTCCTGATCTACAAGTAGATAACGAGAAAGTCCTTAGTTACCGGATTCGTTTTCCTGCTAAAAGCGTGCGAAGATAGGTAGTCTTTGCTGAATTCAGTACGTTTTACGCGCGACGTCGGTTTTGCGCCAAAATCTCCGATGCTATTTAGTATTCAATATTGCTAACTGTCGCGCAAAGGATGTTTTCCTCGGGATAACATGTCCATAATCTATATTTTGAGCAAAAATAATAACTAATATCAAAATGTTTACATTTCTGAAGTCCTCTGCATAATTGTATGGACATAGTTTCGTATCCCGAACGTAAACTAACGCTAGAAATGACGTTTCGAGCGAAAACTGACGTTACGAATGCGGCGTAAATGACGTTTCGACCCTAAGATACGCACGTTCCTTTGAGCGCATTCGATTACGTACATCTGGCTTTAATGACTGATATGCGTACGTATTGCAGTTATTTAAGAAATGAATGAACCGCAGTGGGTAGCGTGCAAAGTAAATGAACCCGGAAGGGGTTCTTGTAAGCTTTGCTAGCAACCCACTGCGGTTCTTAGCTGCATGAACATCAGAAAAATTAAACACATTGCTTATATTTACATGTACATTCATTTTTCTCTATAGCTCGATGAAAAATTATCAAGGCGATCAGATTTACAAGCAAAAAGAGCAGTTACACATGGTGTGTGTTTAAACAGCGGAACGGCATAGATTCGATGACGTCATGGCGTTTACAACGTCCAATTATATTGGTGAAAGCCATGTTGTTTTGACGTATCGTTTAGATCATGTGACGTCGCATGGCAGGATGTTGCTCATGGAACTATGAACCGCATTATAAATACATATTTCTGATGCAAAGTCTTAATGTAGCTCTATCTATAGAACTGAAATGCGATTCATAGTTCCATGAACAACATCGTGTCACGTGACATCACATGATAACACTTGACGTCATAAAATTATGTCCCTCACCAATACCAAATCTCGTAAATGTGATCGCCTTGATAATTTTCAACAAGCATTTGAGAGAAATTAATGTAAATGTAAACAATGAGTTTAATTTTTCTGATGTTCATGGAGCTATGAACCACAGTAAGTCACCGTGCAAAGCTTACATGAACTCTTAGGGATTCATTCACTTTGCGCACGACCCACTGTGGTTCATAGCTCCACGAACATCAGAAAAATAATAATAATAAAAAAAAAATTCTTTAGTATCAATCAATCAATCTATAGATTCATCATAATTGTAAATATTTTTGATTAATTCAAAAGATTTGTCTTTCCCAATCAATTATACAAAGGTACTTATTCCACGTTTTGACAAAATAATGTCCGTAATCAAGCGGTTCAAAAGCACAAAATGACAAATACGACAGGATAACATGATCCAACAACATGCATTGCAATGTTGCCTGCAAAAAATCAGAATAGCAAAGGTTTAGAATATAGACACATGTAGTTTAAATGATTAAAGTCAGTCGCAGTGTTGTGACCTTTTAACCTGTGCTAATAGCATATAACCATTATTATGTTTATAGAACTTCTTAATTTATACTTCTTGTAAGCTATTGTATGAAAACAACAGTATTTTATTTTTAGACAAAAATAAGTCGAAGACAGACAGGAAACTTTAGTATAAAAAGAACGCGATCAGTATAAGGTAAGTTCATTTAATATTTACATGTACAAATTTATGAGAATATTTCAAAAATTTAATATTTGTAAATTATTAGCCATGGTGATAGCTCAGATATACAAGATATCGAGCCAGGCAGGATTCACGAAACGAGCATCGACGTCCGGCCTTATTAAGCTGTATTTATCAAAATACCCAACAACATTCCCTGTATTGTAACGTAGACGCGAAACAACAATAGATTCCTGTGATTTTCACAATATTTTCTTGTTGTTCTTTTGCATGTCTTTTGTTAACGTGATGATTATTCGATATCTGATTTAGACCATAACCATGCAATAACTAACAAACTCAACGAAAATGGTCATGGACTGCTAAAATCAGCGTCTGATATCATTACGAAAACATTGCCCATGCAACAATAAACAGAGATATATTTGGTTGTCAAAATGAAAAGTTTCACTTGATATTGTTTAACATTTGCTCAAAACATTGATTGTGGGTTCACGTTAGAACCGCCTCGCCGAGGCGGTTCTAACGAGTACCCACAATCTATGTTCCATATAATATCTACCCCCCTTATACCCCACTTTTATATAGTAAAACTATATATACATGGACATGTTATCCTGATGTTTTTTTTGTTTTTTTTTAGCAGAGATCCTCCAAAATGGCGTCCGTAGATGGTCCGTTGAGACGTCAGATACAATCACATAGAATGGTGGACATTAGACTTGCAGGCGTAAAGAGTGTTCCTGATATCGTTGGCTGTGTGTTCATGCCAAATGGAAATCTAGTAGTGATTGATCAGAATAATAATAAGATCATATTATTGGACTGTTCCCTGTCTATCAGTGAGAGTTTGGAATCACGTGACAAACTTTGGGATGTAGCCATTTTCGACGAGAAGACTGTTATTGTCACCATACCAAACCAAAAACAACTTCAACTTATACAAGTGTTTCCTCAACTCAAGCTTGGTGAAGTCTTTCAACTCGACAAGACGGGCTGGGGTGTCGCGGTGTTCGGGCAGGAAATCTACGTGTCTTGTCATGGGGGTTTCGGTGCTAATGATGGTGAGGTTCGAGTCTTAGACAACCAATGTCAGCTGAAACTCCGACTTGGGATCAGACAGGATCAGAGTTACATGTTCTTGACTCCATACTACATCACTGTCAATACAGCTGGGGACAAGATATTTGTCTCTGACGCATGGGGACACACAGTTACCTGTATGAAAGCCGATGATGGCAGTATAATCTACCAATACAAACACACAGACTCGAATAATTTCCACGGTATATACTATGATGACGGTGACAACGTTATTGTCTGTGACTACATGGGTCACAACATACACGTGGTCACTTCTGACGGGAAGAAGAATGGTACTTTGTTGTCTCCAGAGGAGGGATTGAAAAGCCCAAGTGCTATTGCTTATAGGAAAAGTGATGGTACCCTTGTGATCGGTGGTTACCAAAAAGATTTGATTGTATGCCAGTTATCAAATTAAAATTCTGTTACAATAGACTTAATTGTATTGAGGCTGAACGTCCCGGTCAACAATGTTTCAGTCATGTCGGGACGGAATTAAAATCAGCCGATCATTTTCGCAAGCCATGGCAGAAAAGTCCACTTCTGGTCTTTAATTAGTAAGGAACGAAGTGGACGTAGCCCTTGGCTTACAAGACTTTCCAGTTATACTTTTCATTCTAATTGTGCTAATTAAGTATCCCGTGCGTAAATTCGATGAAATTCTTGGCAATCTACGCAACGCGATGCGCATGCGAACTTCCAACTGGATTTTTCTCAAGGGTATGTTTTACAAATGATCACATTTTATCAGGAAATCTCATTATTTCTATGAATGGTCGAGAAAACTTGTTGCAGCTATATACACACAAAAAGGTGTTGAACAGACAACGCCGCAGCGCAGTGTGTTCCAGACCTGTACGTTTGCTGCTAGACTGGGCCCGGTAGTATATACGTGTACTTATATAGTGCTAAGTCTCCTGATATCATTAGATGAAAGAACGCTATTTTTTAATAGTCCCAATCCGGAATATCGTGCAAAATAGTCGCTTTTCTGGCGAAGCACTTGATTTGCGTTCTCAGGTACAATAATGTCTCGATTACAAGTTACAAAATATCGCCACAAAATCAAAGTTACAGTCTAATATACGCCACGATAAAACCCTTATTTCATAAAATATTCATGCGCTGCGCGGAGGCATGCGTGAGACTGTAATTATTTTTCTTCGGAACTAATTTATTTCCTTACTGTAAATTAAACACGCAATTCGGCCTATGATTGGTGATCTTAAGAATGGTTTTATGATTTTTTTTTCTAGTGGTTCCAATTTGAAATAAAGATTCAACGTAAGATAACACTCTGTTCATTTGTATACCTGTTATGAACACTAGACTACTAAAGTGTGTTTCCGGGTGTCTGATAATGCTTTTCCGCAGATATTTTACAACTGTTTAAGTGAAGATAAAATGCTTTCTTATCACAAATGAACACTTAGTGCAGCAAAGATTTTAAAAAAGTTTCCCGCAAATTTTTTTTAATTCTTAGTATATTCTAACATGATGGCTCAAAATCATAATTAAATGATACAAAAGACATAGCCGAGATGAAGTCTTCATGATCAAGTAAAAATTTTCGAAAATTTTAAAGCATTTTCATGATCATCGGTTATTTCCCTTGACAATACAAAATCCCTATTCAAAATTCATTTTGGCTATACAAACTGTTCACCGATTTTCTGTTCACCGATTTTCATTTCTTTAATTCCATCCCGACATGACTGAAAAATGTTGACTGGGACGTTAAGCGTCAATACAAACAAACAAACATTTTTAATAGGTCCTATTAGGACAAACTAAGATCAAGATTTTGACATGAAAATGATTTCCCTACCGCTCTCTTCAATACAACTTTCCGCGAAAAAACATTATCAGAGGCGTGTTTTTAGACTTTAGATTATTTGAACTGGTTCTTTACATTTACGTTCCATGTCGGTAAAGGTAGGAACCGTAACCATGTTTTTCCTGTGGTCAAGTCTATCGGAGGTAGGTTATCAAATATTTTGGCATTGTCCGACAACTGTACCGACTAGTTCAGTATCACTGCAGGTTCATTATCCACACGTAAAATCAGAGAACCTGTAGGCCTATAATTAAATGTTCATTTGACATGCTACCAGATGTACCGCAATTTGGAACTTTTGATTTTGATTTTTTTTTTTCAATAAAACAATGCCATTAAAAAGCGAAAAACATTAATACATTAACATAATATTTCCACTGTCGATATTACATTAAACCGCTTTTTATCAGACTGTTTTCATATTTTGTGTCACGATGTCGACAACAGGTTTTTATCTCTGATCACCGTATGCAAATGAACCCAGGTAATATGATTTTCATGGCTAAGAAAATGGCACCTGAACATGACGACAAACAGTGAGTATTAGAAGATTGCTTGCTGAGCTCCGAAATCAGATTTATTTTCCATGACCAGAAAGAAACAAAATAATATCCGCAAGGCTGAATAATACATATCTTCTTCTTTTTTTGATACATAATATCAGAATCTTACGTTAGAATGATTTGGTATTTCTGTTGCGATTCATCTTTATGTTACCAATTTAGGCTGTCTACCACTCTGCTGTGATTGCCATCATTTTAGCATAAAACGACTAAGCTTTCCAACTTTAACTCCGATATAGAACGTTATTGTCTATGATTTGTTGATTAGGTCATGATTTGGAATCTTCGTGAGAGACATTTGAGCCGCCCCATGGGAAAACCAACAATCTGCATAGGCGAAAATAAAGGCGCAGATCAGCTTCGCGGTAACCGCGAAGCTGATCAGTGCCTTTGTTTTCGCTGCTCGGATAGACAATTCCTCCTCTACTTAACTCCAAAATTTCAAGCTTCTAGCCTGCTTCTGTAGCTGTACAGGCCGGTTTGTGTCAGACCTGTTCGGAAACCACATTGTTGGTTTTCCCACGAGGCGGCTCATTTCTCACATGGGCGGAAAAGAACGTAGTCGTATCGGGACTCGATCCCAGGGCCTCTTGTTTACCGTGCGAGCACTCTGCCAGATGAGCTACCGAGCCACACGATTACCTGATACACGTACATGTAAAACACTAATTTATTTTTATTGTCCGTCTCATATGAGCTGAAATAATCTTGAAAGGGACGTTAAACTGAATTAAAAAAATATATATACATTGTGTATCTGTAATGTCTGTTTCCATTTTTTATTCAACCGCTAGGACAACACTGTTTAATGGACCATCGCAATACATACTGGAGATAAATATAGCAAACAGAGAAAATTGTATGCTTTCAATATATCAGTCATGTTTGTAAGAAGTTTTGGGAACTTAACATTTGTTTTCGCGAAAACAAAATTTCAGATCTTCATATGATGTCCAGTCTCTCATATGTATGAGCCACCGCATGGGAAAACCAAAAATCTGCATAAGTGAAAACAAAGGCGCAGATCAGCTTCGCAGTAACTGCAGCTTCGCAGTAATTGCGAAGCTGATCAGCGCCTTTGTTTTCGCTACACGGATAGAACTATTCCTCGTCTTCTTAAATCCGAAATTTTAAGCTTCTAGCCTGCTTCTATGGCTGTACAGGCCGGTTTGTGGTCGGACATGGTCGGAACCCCCGTCTCATATAGTCTAATGCATCGCCAATATATCTGTCAGAGCGCGAAGTGAAACCCATCATGCACCATAGTAGTTACCAGTGTCCGTTGGCACAAGTCTACAGACTCGGAGACATTGAAATTTGAGGCGAAGAAGGCAAAAAACGAAACATAAACTTTGAAGCACCTTATATCGAAATGTAGTCAGACCCTACAAATACATGATGTATACACGATTCTCCGTATCTTCCGAAAAATGTGCTAAAAGTAGATTTTTGCACGTAAAGCCACAAATTATTGTGACAATAAAATGAACAAGAGGACCAGATTGTCTCGTTATGTTCCGCGAAAATCCGATACTCGTGGAAAGACGAGAACAGCGTGTACCCCAGCATTCTAACATGGACCAAACAAAAGCGCCCCGAGTTTACGTCAATCCGGCTGAACTCGATTAACCCCTTCCGGACAGCTCAGAGTCACACTATGATCAATCGACAAAAATCGAAAGGTATTCGTGAAAGACGCTATTATCCTTTAATTTTCTCAGTCATTTTCGGTCAGTTTTGTTTCAATTCCACTTGACAGGTACAAGGTGGAGTCAATTAAGCAGCAAATGCGATCCATACAAACTTTCATCCAGACAAACAAACATGGATATCGCTTCAACGAGATCGAATGTTTTGACTGGAGAAAATTGATGATTTTATAATTTGGATTAAGTGTCATCAAGTTAATGGCGAGTTAATATTGGAGACAACCAGAATGATGCACGTGATTTATCTTTGAAATGAGCCGAGTCGTGAGAAAACCGGATTTTTGCCTAGGCGCAGATCAGCTTCGCAGTCTGTTTCGCTATTTCGGATAGTACAACTCCTCTTCTTCTTTAATCCGAAATTTCAAGCTTCTAGCATGCTTCTGTGACTGTACAGGTCGGTTTGTGTCATACCTGGTCGGAAACCCGGAAGACCGGTTTTCTCGCGTCGCGGCTCAAATCGTTCTGGGCTTATTGGCATCGGGGGAAAGGTTTCTGGCAAATTATACCAAGTCAGTGGCGCTTCCATCCCTAATATGGCACACACTGTCCTAGCGGGCACATGACGTCAAAATGACGTCATATCCTGCTGGGGTAGCTTTTGATTGTTTCAGTCGTGAAAATATTTCCATGGTCATCTTTGTCTGTATGAATAAAGAACAGTTTTGTAGAAAAACAATTTTACTAAGCACTGGTAATCGGTCTCTGAGTTTCTTACACAGAAAAAAGGCATGTCTCTTTTTATAACTCAAAAGTATTTACCATCTAAATGTTATGTAATAAACAGGCTAAGTGCTCTTTTTTGTCAGTTTTTTTTTTTAATTTATCATAGACAAAAAGTATAAAAGTTTAGTTCAGATCATGTTAACAGGTTATGATTTTTGTGGGATGCTGCTGCTACTCGACGTATGAATTGCAAACACATTATAGAAATTTAAATTAAAATGCAATCTTTTACTATCCTCAAAAGATCATATTTCACTACTCTAAATTAAAATGAACCCAACTAGTATCGTTACGACATGCCACCTAACTCGTTTAAATATAATCTGAGGCTCGAACCTTCACGAAAACACATTTGTATACAAAATACATCACGGGACAGTATTTGAGACGCCTCATGGGAAAACCAACAATTTGCATATGCGAAAACAAAGGCGCAGATCAGCTTCGCGGTAACCGCGAAGCTGATCAGCGCCTTTGTTTTCGCTACACGGATAGTACACTTCCTCTTCTTCTTAAATCCGAAATTTCAAGTTTCTAGTCTGCTTCTGTGACTGTGCAGCCTGATTTGTGTCAGACCTGTTCGGTAACAACATTGCTGGTTTTTACACGAGGTGGCTCATTTCTCAAACGGGTCCTTTATTATTGTACCCTGTTTCTCGGCTCCGAAGAGAATCTATATACTCATCAAAAGAAGTTTTGCACCATTTAGATTTTTTCATATTTTTAAGTGTCATTTTAACTAACAAATTTTAAAGTTAGCTTTTTGAATTTGCACAGTCTGAAAGAGTTTGATAATGTGTGTGATAAGACCAAAAATTGTTGCGGAAACGATTTTAGGAAAAATTGAAAATTCCAGTTTTCTGTAAATGCTGAAAATTGGAAAATCGAAAAAATTCCACAAAAAATGCCACAGCATCAAAAACACGTTTTTGTTTCCAAATTTACACACAAGAGCTCCAAAGCTAATGATTAAGCCGAAAAACAATTTAAAAAATCTCAAAATTTTAGTAAAAATTCATTTTTTGACAAAATTGCAATTTTTGAGAAAAAATGATAAATATTGGAAAAAATGATTAAAATCGAAATTCATTTCAATTTTTGATCACTATGAGATGTTTTGACACCAACAATTGCCGCCTGTTTTCTTTCTGTTAAAGGCAATCTCATGTCAAAGATGTTGCATGACTACTTTTTTGACATGCAGCTTTTAAAAAATTCTGAATTTGGATGGGTTGAAAACCAGTACCTACAGTTAAACATTAATGGGTGCTGCATGCTGTTTTTGAAAGAAAAACAACTCATTTTATTGTAAAGATGAGTTACTAAGCTTTATCTGAGAATTTAAACAAAATCTCAAAAATCGTTATTTTTAGTCAAAAATGGTGTTTTTGTCAAAAAAAATCAATTTTTAGTTTTTTGCTTTAAACGATTGCTTTCAGTATCCCGAAAGAGGATGTGAAACGAATTCGGGTTTGGAAGCCCAGAAATAAAGATGTGGGCTTTTTGCTGCATCCCAAATTTTGGTGTTTTCAAAAACATGCAGTTTTGCACATTTTTATTTAAACTTTTTAAGAAGAAATATTGATTTGTCATTCAGGAAGTCCAGCCCTTTAAGATGGTTTTAAGTTTTAAAAGTTTATTTGAAAAATATCTATACTAGACATTATTTTAAAATGAGAAAAATATCAACTGGTGCAAAACTTCTTTTGATGAGTATATATACAGTTTTTCATAAACCCCGCTAGTTTAATGACATGAATTAGCCTGCTAGACGAGACGTTGTAATAAATATTAGCCCAAAGTCAGTACTAGACGCCGAAATATTAAGAGAGCCCAGCGTGCCCGGGGCTTGGTTGTTATTCTTTATGGGACATCAAATTGTCATGTTTTTATGAGCTGGATCGTGAAAAAACTTGGTGCTGGTTTGTCGAGAAAGCGAAAGACGCAGATCATTCTTGCTGAACTACAGTCTTTGTTTTCGCTTTCTAGATGATACGATGGCTGATATTTTTTTCTAAAACTTAAAGTTTCAGCCTCAAACAATTACATGTGGTTGTTCACGCCAGCGTGTGTCAGGACTGATTGCCCGGGGCCAAAACAAATGCATGTTTTGTCGGGGCTCTTCTGTCGCCCGGTCCAGGTCTCTGATTAATCAGGGCTACCCATGGTTGATATAAGATACAATGAAACGAGCCCCGTTTCGTAAAACCCTGCTGAGAGCATAAAAGCAATCATCATGATCCATATCTTCGCTGTCTGATTTTAACTTATTTTTGTTGTTCGTTGGTTTGGTGAAATTATTCTTCCAGATCAAGATTCAAACCATCGACAATCAACAGTAGCGGAGCAGGCCAGTTCCAGTCTTACCAGTTTGGAATCCCACGAGAAAAGTTTTCTTGTAACTGTGCTCAAAATAAGATGGGTGAAATCGGAGCCTCGCGCAGTATGGAAAGTTATAATATACATGGGCGATCAAAAGCCCAAAACCAGATTTCGTGTTTTATGGCAGATATTAAAGCTTAGAATATTTAAAATATTTCTAATCATTTTTCTTTTGTGCCTATTCTCTGATGCTTTGTCCTGTTTTGGAAAATTTACTGTCTTTGTTATTAGAAAACACGAACAGAAATTTTCAGGTGCAGTCTGGTTTGTATTGAAACATTACCAGAGGCGATAAATATAATCTCTGGTAGAAAAACAACAATAAAACAACAACACATTACAGCGTAAACATTGATTACAGATATAATTTGGGCATTATGACGTACATGTACACCCTGTATATCAGACTATGAAGGGCTGGACTACTTGCTTATTTTTCCCTGGCCTTGTGCTACAAATCCTTCTATACAAACTGCCAGACTGCCTGCGTTTCCTATGAATTCTCTGAATTCTCAGTATAAAATTGCAGGTGCAAAATGGTATAAAGCCGGGGGGGGGGGGGGGGGGGGGGGCAGCGATTCATTTTTTCGGGGATAAATAATCTATTCAGCGCACACGAATCAGTCCTGCTGTTTGTTTACAAGTTGATTTTCTAATGAAATATCGCCCATAAAGACAATGTTTTCAAGCCAGCTCGAGACTGAATGACATTTGGCTCAGACCCTTGTCCCAGGGGTGTAGTTGGCCGCTTGTGCCGTTTGTCATCCCGTATATAATATCTAATTATAAACATGAGACACCCTGTAAAGAAGTCTCGTGAAGTCACGCGAGACTTTCAAAATGGTTCTCTGTCGCTTATGACATTAAGCAGATCGCTTCTGTGAGCTAATTTGTAGAAGTTGGTTTGGAATTTAAACAAAACACAACCTTCTGAATTTGTTTTAGCGCTTCACTTATCCATTATTTACGGGGCTACGGCATATGAGCGTCGACCAAATAATTTTATCATAGCAACATCAGGACAACATGTCCAACACCAGCTGCAGTAATAGCAAACAAAAATAAAACTGAGAATGAGAAAAAGGGGTGGGCCATACCGCAGTTTCGGCTACTTAAGCCTCTTCAGTGACCCTTTACGTAGATTTGACAAGATGGAACCAAAGAGAAATACTGTAATTTTGCAACTTCCAAAAGCGCTAGTCGTAACAAAGACTAGTATTATTAAAAAAGAGCCAAATATATAAAACGTTGGTTAGAAAATGAATCTAAACCGATAATGAATTTCTTCTGATTTCTCAGAATACCCTCGCTGACCTCAAAGGACCAAAAGGAGAATAAAATCTACACTATCAAAAGTAGATGAATAGGAGTCATAGGCTTTTGGCACTATGGATGATGTACGGGGAGACTTTTAGTGGATTTGCCAAATGTTCCAAAACTAAGCCTAAAGAAGACGATAACCACTCATAGGATTTAAGTTCAGACAGACACAGGTCCTGATCATGGTCATGTTACTTTGTATATTACTTTTTTCTATGAGTAGTTGCGTCTTAAGGTACCAGTTATCTGTCACGTAGGGCTGGAACCGAATTCAGACGTAGGGCATTTTAAGTGTCTAGCTCGTATACACATAACAGTGGCGTTACCGGGTTTCGAACCCAAAACATCTCACTCTGAAGTTCCAGTGGTGCTGGGGTCAGACATTAAATTCGAATAAATCACGAGTGCAAATGTTAATGTATAGTACCACATGACATGGTAAAAATGTTTCTTATTAAACTTGATTTTTTCTGATTTTTTTGATATTTTAATTTTCATTTCACGAAACCATAGTAACTACTTTCAAACGCGATTCATTTCCTTTGTATTTGTATTGTTTTGTGCGCTGTATGAACATGCATCGTTTGTGAAAAAAATCGCTGTTCCATTGACAATAAAGAAAACCGCCTTTACCCACCCACCCTTTATTCTGCTATGAAAAAATGTTATTTTGTACATTTGTCAGTCTTGTATGGCAGTGATACGCTAATTAAATGATGATTAGTTCTTTTAACGCAATAATTGATTATATTACAGCCTCTATTCAAGATGCAGACGACATCTTTGAGACGCAGACGCCGCTCATGAGTCGCTCTAAACCAGTCCAGCACTGTATTTTAATGGAATTTCCGAGAACCCGTCAGGTTCCTATTCTAGTCATAAACGGGACAGATGTGACTGGGCGGGACTTTGCGAGACTTCCTACTGGTTTTAACCGGCAGAAGATGGCGTATGCAAATGAGTGCATGTGCCTGATAGTCTAAAATGAAATGATTTGATTGTCTTGGCGTAACATTATAGACTTAATAAAATATTCATCACGCAGCAATATAACTTGGAATAAAGTTACCCTTTGCGTGAAGAAATTGAAATTAACTGTACAGAAGACAAATTCTACCCCATCAGTGTTAAAAATGAAAATCAGAATAAAAGCAGATGAGCTAAGAAGCCTATTGCTAATTAGCCTGTCTAGTGATGGGAAAGACCAAGGTAGTGTCCAGTGCTCGACGGCTATCTCCTTTAAGTAAGTACATTGTACGTACTCGTAAGCAAAAACGTAAGCAATGATCAGGCACCGCAGGAAGCGGAGCCCAATTCCCGCCCAAGAATCAAAGTTAGCAATAACTAACACAATGCCCCTAAGTTAGACTACGAACCCGAATTCCACGAATTGATAAATTTTAGGATTCGTGGAATTTCGTGAACTTTTTTTGTTTATGTATATATTACTTGTACGCAACTGCCAACTGCACTTTGTGAGCTGACAATGAAGCAGAATCTTCATCTTGAATGGTCGTAGAAATACTTCTCCTACAAAATCGTACAGTTTTTGTAAGTTGGGTCTGAAGATCGAGTCCATTCGACATAACATAGTCTACAGCCTCGTCACAGTAGATCTATAGCCTTATCAGTAATTTGTGCTGTAAAATTGTCATAGGGTCCCGTTTTAAAGTCTCACCCAAAACACAAGAGAAGCCTGGTATCAAACATGCGAACCCTGGGTTACAAGACAACAGCTAAAAGATCATAGCTATAAGACTAGTAGCTTAATCCCTACGATACGGAGGCTTTATTGCTGAAGAGGTATCGGATCCAATTCAGAACAACACAAAGGTACAAATAGGCATTGATCAGGAAAAGGCGCAATCAGATTTTCCCAGAAAGAAATTCCCACTCCAAAAACCGAGGCGGGAAAAAACCAAATTGTCAATTAGGTACGTATACGTAGAGAACATATCGTAAGCCAAGTGAGCAGCTCGTATTTTTCAATAGGCGGCCACTCAGTTACTCGAACTTAACTAAAACTATGAAAACGTACACAGGGTTCAAACAGCACAAAATCGACTCCAAAACATAAAACGTATCGCCTTGGAATGATCCGTAATATAACTACTGGGGGACTTAAACCGTTTTTACAGCGCCCTAACCTCACCCTCATCTTCTGCAGTGGTTCACAACATTTAGTTAGTTGTTCGGTCCTCGTGGTGAATCTCCAACTAGTCAATGAATCATTATAGACAAACAAATAAATCATGATAACCACTATGATGAATAAAAAACGAGGACTCACAGATTCGGTAAGCTGCCCGACGATGGAGATACCTGGGCGCCGACCAACTAAAATGGATAGCTTTAAGTCGGGGCCATCGTAGAATCTGACGCCCGACCCACCGGCGTGCAATTAAAGGAGGCGGCGTAGTTATCAACCATGATTGGGTTAAAAACTAAGCATGCAAACTGTTGCATGACATTTAAGTTATACCCTGTACGTTTGTAACGTGTAATGATTTTTCTGAACTGAAAAGAAAAAACATTCCTTCGTATAAGTTTCTTAAATTTGTAAACCAAGTCACCATAAAATTCAGGTTACGAAAGGCCCTCGCGTAAAAACGTCTTTAGCCCAACATCAAATGGAAATCAATGCATAGTGTCTGCGATAAAATATAGAAAACGTTTTTCGAAGTTTATGATACCGATAGCCCTACTGGAGAAATGGCTGTTAAATAATTTGTTTCTCATGTTGAAGTCCGCAACATGAGTGCAGACTCTAGCAAGCCTAATAAGTTGCGAAATGTATACACGACGAGGAACGTCACCATCCAAAAACGGAAAATTTACAATATCAAAATCAAAGTCATCGCGTTTATCATAAATTTTAGAAGAAACAAATCCATTTGCAATAGAAAGATGTCAATTTAAAAAGGAGGCTTCGGTATCTGTCGTGTTGGCTTTATTCAACTTTAGTTCAGGTGGATAAATTTAATTGAAAAACATGTTGACGGAGCTACTCGGCTGGTAGTTTGTTTGTATCTTGGCATTGTTTTTGCATTGCGCAGTGGCATAAACTATGAAAAAAAAATGTTTTCAATTTTCATTTCAAAGAAAGAAAAATAACAAAACGATGACACATAATCCTATTTCGCATAAAAATATTTGTATTATAACTTTCCTTTGTTCGATTTGAATATGAATGAAAAATAATTGACAGTGTTTGCTGTCGCATAATTTGCCATATCATGCGCGTCCCCCTACCCCATGGGTGGTTTATTCGTTCATATCGCGAGACATTTATGAATAATAATGGCCGAGAAGGGTTGACACTCTTCAGTGCTATTAGTCGGAGTGAAGGGAAAATTAGTACACAGAGCCAATGTGCAGGAGTCTCTCTGATATACGATCTGCTAACGTTCTGGAATGGATGTATGGTGGCCTGTACTAGTCGTGAATGTTTGTCGTCAGCCGTTGAAATTCTAACCAGAATGAATTCCAATTATAGTTCAAAAAGTAAAGTGCCAGTCCCACTGAATCGTAAGCAATCGTAACCAAAAACACGACCCCTAAAATAGTATTTAGACAATCGTATAGCGATCTTAAGCGCAATGGGACCGGCACTTTGACACACACACCGTGCAACAATCACGAATAACTTCTCGTTCGCCAAAGAAAGGCGTTTTATGTAGCCATAACGACGATCGTCGAACGTAAGTTAAACGTTTTCGTTGCGGCAAACATATGCTATTTGGCAATAATTTGAGAACGTTGTTTTTGGCAGTCGATTGCAAACACGTGTTTTTGGCAATCGAGAACGTTGTTGTTTTTTTTTTCCGCAATTTTATAAAAAAGAAGTATACGTTCCGGATTGTCGCTTATACTTGTGTTACTGTGATGTTTTCAAATTATCTTCTTGGAGGTGGTATGTGCAGCCGTACATAAAATGCCAACGAAATAATCTATGAAATGTGTTTTCGATTGCAAAATGACAATATTTGAAGCTTAGCTCCAATTAAGCGCACGCTGTTTAATTGGCTCTTTAAACTTTATTGATGGATTCAAAATATGGATTTTGGCGAAACTGAATGCTACATTATCAAATAGGACTATTTTATAAACTAAAAGCATGTAATTGCCGTTTGCAAGGAAAAAAAAAACGTTTATCTTTAAAGTAACAATACTTGTTTCTTAAAACTGAAACTAGCTGCATGGCTTCACTTACAGGCAGCTAGAGAAATTCCAAAAAGCCCAACTTCCTGTTTACGTATTGAGAAACTCTTCCTTTCATCATTTATAAAATAACTATAATTCTCGCAAAATTAACGCATTTTGTATCATTTTAGCACAAGCAAGCTTCCATACAAAGATGCTAATGAAACGTCTCTCCATATTTCACATTTTCGCTGCCACATTTAGTCGCACAAGCGACACCAGTAGGCTCCCTGCAACGTTTTCAAATCAACTTTTCACCGGGCCGCTTCTGTCGTTGAAAAACCGATGTTTATCCCTGTGGGTGGGGTATCGATATAATTTAACCTTCTGGTTATAATTGAGCTAACGTAGAATTATCGTCGATTGAGCCCTTAGTCTGAGAAGAACATGTTCATTTTGACACATAAGGCGGTAAATATACAATCTTCGCGAATGGCGATGTTTATTTAATTTAATTATATGCCAATTACGGTGTCCCATAGCGAACGGGACAATGATAGGGCGTCAAATTTCATGTTTTCCAAGTCGGTTTATTGTTTGTGCATGAAGTGGTAGCATGACTTGAAAAAATAAGTAATTGAAGAAAAATGCAGCACCAAACGATGCTCATTTCCACCTGCCAAAATAACACGATGAGTGTTACTACTAAACTTGTTCAAGTTGCTCGCCGTTAACTGCAATGTATGCGACGCGTTACATGGGATTTTGTACTTGTGGATGTAAATAGCGTCGCCAAATTGGATTGAAAGTGACGTCCGACAGTAACTACACGTTAGGTTGATTGTCTTGCAATAAAAAGAAGCAGTAGTAACTTTGAGGAGTTACGGAGTAAAGAGCAGTATAGCTACTTAGTAAATTACAGTGGGCCTGTTGTAAGAGCAGTATTTAGTTCAAAATGGATAAATTGACATTTTGTTACATCATTTTGCCCATGTTGCATCATTTGACTAATGATGTGTGTGTGTGTGTGTGTGTGTGTGTGTGTGTGTGTGTGTGTGTGTGTGTGTGTGTGTGAGTGAGTGATTTTCTTTTCATGTTACTGCATTGCTTGTACAGTCAATAAACATAATTGTTCGTCACTTTTGGAAAAATCCATAGGCTTCAATGTATTTTCATGTTCACAAGAAATATTACCCTGCTTCTTCTGGTCAACATATTTCAATGTTTTTGATCTCATTTGAAAGGTAAATGAAAAAAGCAATATACAAAGATTTTCAAAAAAGTTTTCAATCAATTCCATGCATGCGTTTTCAAGCTGCAAATTTTTAAAATGTTGTGATTTTTTTGACCATTTTTGGGCAACGTCACCATCACCATTGACGTCAATGGGAAAATGGCTTTTTCAAAATTTCATTAAACTTTAAACTCTTGTAATTCAAATATGCAATGTCAAAATTTCATCAAGTGACCTTTGTATATTGCTGTATTCATTTAACTTTCAAATGACACCAAAATCATAAAAATACGACGACCAGACGAGGCAGTACATTGAAGTTGAAGTCGAAAGTAAATATTGATATGTACTTATTATTGTTAACGGTCTCAATGTTGATACGAAACATTTTTTTTTAATTTGCCATAATAATTTCAAGCGCAATTTATTTTTAAACCATAGGAAAGGGCCTTATGATTTCGAAAATGTTGAAAACAAAATTTCTGATATGAGTCCACTAAACTTTAATGTTGTGAACTACTGCAGAAGATGAGGGTGAGGTTAGGCCCCTGTAAAACTGGTTTAAACCCCCCAGTAATTTTACATTACTGGTCCTTCCAAGGCGATACTTCTGTTGTGGTTCCATTTGTTTTACGTTTTGAAATCGAATTTTTGTGCTAATTGAACCTTATGTACGTTTTCATATTTTTATTTAAGTTCGGGTAACTGAGTGGACGCCTATTGTTGCTCACTCGGCTTACGATGTTTTCTAAGTATGAATTGTCAATTTAGTTTTTACCACCTCTGTTTTTGGAGTGGGAATTTCTTTCTGATTGCGCATTTTCCTGATCATTGCCTACTTGTACCTTTTAAAGTTTACATGATCCCACGATTGTGGTAATCAAAGTGCATGGACCAAAGCTTTTATTTAAGTTCGTTGGGACCGGAGCTTCTTGTCACTGGTGTTCAACTGGTGTTTTTCTTTTGCTCCAGATTTTCCATCGCCAGGTAGCTTATTGTATTTGTATGTCCTCGTTTTTTGGTGGTTATCATGATTTATTTGTTCGTCCTTGATGATTCATTGACTACATGTAGTTAGAGATTCACAACAAGGGTCGAACAACTAACTAAATGTTGTGAACCACTGCAGAAGCTGAGGGTGGGGTTAGGATCCTGTAAAACTAGTTTAAGCCCGTCAGTAATTTTATATCACTGATCGTTCCAAGGTGGTACTTCTGTGGTGAATCTAATTATTTTATGTTCTAGTGTTGAATTTTTGTGTTGTTTGCACTTTATGTACGTTTTCATATTTTTAGTAAAGTTTGAATAACTGTGTGGTCACCTATTGGGAAATAACTGCTCACTCGGCTTACAGTGTGTTTTCTTAGTACAAGTACCTGATAATTACAGGACATATTGGTATTCTAACACCCGAATTTTTGCTATAGATACTATAGTATATGGCAGCACCATCACCGTGCAAACTTTCCATCTTTTTGTCGCGTTGCCTGCGAGCCCTTCTCGCAGACTTGCAGAAACGATGGAACCCTCCCCCCCCATCCCCCTGAAATTGAAGTTGTCACTGTTGCCTACCCTATCCAATTCTGTCATTCACCACCTCTTACTGATTCATTCAACTGCAAAACTGTTTTGATAATGGCAATGTCGGTACTTTTGTGTCTAAAATGCACTGACTTTTGAAAAATTTCCGAAATCTGTGATTTTTGGTTAAAACACGATTTTTACCAAAAATTGTATTCGCTTAAAATGTTGTCCTTTGCATGTTGAGCATGAAACTGAAAACCGTTTTTGAATACGCACTCTGGTTAGCTCAAACCAGCGTTTTTAAAATTTGTTGTCAGATGTTTTAATCACATTATGTCCATTAAGATTTAACGTTCAGTCCAATGACAAAGTTTTAAAACGCTGTAAAATCATAACCAATGCCCGTAGCTCAAATCGGTTTTCTGTTCCAAACTCGCAGCCAATATTTTAAGCGAAATTTTTGTTTGGTAATAAATCAAATCGTGTTTTTTAAAGAAAAATCACAGATTTTTTAAATTTTTCAAAAGTGCATTTTAAACACAAAAGTATCGACATTTCAATTATCAAAACAGTTTTGCAGTTGAATGAACCAGTATGAGGGAATGAATAACAGAATTGGATAGGGTGGCAACAGTGGCAACTTCAATTTCGGGGGGGGGGGGGGGGGCTCCATCGTTTCTGCAAGTCTGCAAAAAGCGCTCGCAGGCAACGCGAAAAAAAGATGGAATGTTTGCGCAGTGATGTTTCTGCTTCATATTTATAGCAAAAGTTTGGGTGTAAGATTACAAGTATGTCCCGTGAACAAAAATAAAGTTTTGATGCTTATCAAACTTTGAGTAGTATAGTTTTTTCCCACCTCGGTTTTTGGAGTAGGAATTTCTTTCTGATTGCGCCTTTTCCTGATCATTGCCTACTTTTACCTTCATTTCAGCTGCTGGTTTTACTGCAAACATTGCCTCAACTCAAAAACTCAAATTAAGAAAAAGAAACGAACCCGATTAAAAAACGTATAAAAAGCAACATTGAAACAAGTTGCAGTGAATTATAAAACCACAGTTCTAGTGAAATCGCCTTTGATCCCTTGACAATATTTTCCACTTTTCTTGTTATTTGTCTGTCGATTAATCTACTTCATTAACTCCATACAGAATGGGCGACAAAATTATGGTATCTCTTTTAGCTTCTTAATTAGATTTGTTGCGAAGCGTTAAAAAGGCGGAGTCTGGGCTTCGTAGCATCAATATTCAACGAAAATTGTCTCAGTGTCCAATATCACTGCCTTAATAAGATAACGAGCCAATTCGCGAAAAATGCAAAATGTTGTCTTCAGGTTATGTTTAAAAGTTTCATTTTGGCCGCCCTGTCTTGTCTTTAATGCTTACAGACAACAAACAGCCTGCCATCTACTTTTGGAAGGCCTACAAAATCAGCCTGATATCAGAGGCAGTTCTTCGCAACAAACATTTTTGCGATGATATGACATTCACATATTTCGAATAAAGACCTTGATCGGACAAACTTTTGCCAAATTTAGTATGAATTTGCCTTCTTAAAAGCCAAGACAGCATCTTGCTAGAGCACATCTATTGTCCACTTCGAAAAACATTTTCCCATAAAAATGAGTTACTGTTAGTTTATAGTTAAGATGAACTTCGGGCCATTTCAAGATGTTAAATCTCGTAAACCATTTACGAAGACAACTTTTCTCATGATTAACCCACTGTCTCAGCATCCCTTATTCAGCATCATTGGTCACATGTTAAAACAGATCAAAAGTTAAGGATGCGTCTTGTCACATGACTTGTAGAGCCCCGCCCACTGAAAGTAAAATTGAAATAAAATGAAATCAAACCGTAACATGCAGGTAATACAAATCTTTTCTCTGTCAACCGCAGGTTTTGAGGTTATTTTATTCTTAACACTTGATGAAAATCTTTTAATCGGATTATAAATGGAAAGAAAGTGTTGTTTTTGCTAAGTTTTTTTGTGGCAAAGAAGCTGACTTGCAATTGGCGCTACATGGGTTCCCTACTGATTCAAATTCAGTGAATTATGAACAATTCAGAACGAGCATCTTTTGTAAGCTGATAAAACTGGATGAGCATCATGTTTCCAACTTTAAATCTTGGGTAGGTATGAATAAATAAATGAATAAATAAATAAATAAATAAATAAATAAATAAATAAATAAATAAATACAATTGCAGTTGTGGGCTGTCAAAATCCTGTTTAGGTACTGTAAAATTGCACTTGCCTTTGCTAAAACCTTGTGTGGTAATATTTGGGTGACGTTACGGCTGCCTTAGCTGTTAAAACAGTTAGAATCGCTTCAGTATATATAGATCTATATAGTAATCACAAGAATTGCATGTACATTACGAAAACTTGCCCATGCAATAAACAAATATTTTTTAGCTTTAAAAATTGAAAATTTTCGGCTGATTTTTTTATATTTTTCTTATTTTTGCTCAAAACATATATTGTGGGTACACGTTAGAACCGCCTCGCCGAGGCGGTTCTAACGAGTACCCACAATCTATTCTTTGGAGCAAAAATAGGTATACCCCTCCATACCCCAGTCTTGCTATATGAAAGTGGGGTTTAAGGGGGTATACATTACACGGACATGTTTTCGTGATGACTATTTCTGCATTAGCAAAATTCGTAGAAATAACTTTAACAACACTTCTAAATACATGTATGTATGAATTATGTTTGTATGTATATATTATAAGTATCTATTACAGGGTGCCCTTAGGCATGTATAAGCACAATATATAAAATCAGTCAAACGGGTAACTAAAGTATAATTTGAAACACCAAAACTGTGTTTTAGCTTTGTATTTCACCTAAAAATGTCATTGAAGAAATGGCTAATAAGCTGAAAGATGCTGTAAGGTAAACTTCTCTTGTCACAAATTGGTTGGAAAGCAATATGCAATGACGTTGTTATGAAAAATTGGCTAGATTATATTTCATGCAAGATGGCGCAGGTACTGTACTGCGTGAACACCCTTGGAAACCAGAGATATATCAAGGATTCTTTATATGAAACCATGTTTCTTGGTAATTTTCAATACGGATTAATGAATCATTTGCACAGATGTGATTGACAAGAGCAATGCCTCCATATGAAATATACAATCAATTTAACATCAGTCGACATTTCATTCTTCAAACATGCAAAGACTTACTTTCCGTGTTAAATCCCGTGGCATGTTACATGCTGGCTGATCACCAACATGCTTTTAGTACCATATGCAAATAATGTTCTCTGCGTTATACGATCATATGGAAGAGAAACTATAGTCTAAAAACTTGCCTCTAATAATGGTTTTTCTCAGAAAATTTTTGTATTGGGGACGACAGAAAAAATATTTTCATGTCAAAATCTTGATTTTAGTTTGTCCAAATAGGACCTGCAAAAAATTTGAAAATTGGTGAACAAATGAAGTTTTTATGGCAAAAATGAATTTTGCATATGGATTTTGCATTGGCAAGGGAGATAATCGATGATCGTGAAAATGCATATTTTTCGAAAAATTTTACCTGATCATGAAGATTTTGTCTTAAGGTATGTCATTTGTGTCAATTTATAATACTTTTGAGCAATCATGATTAAAAAGTAAGAATTTAAAATTTTTGCGGGAAAATATTTACCTCTCTCCCATGAGATTTTTGTACAGGAAATTCCTATTCAAAAATGTTTTTGACCAGAACTTTTTTGTTTGTCAACCGATTTTCAAAATTTTTGCTTCACATTTTGCGACAAACTAGATGCTTAATTGTGCCAAGAAAATATATCTAAGACATTTGAACAGTTGTAAAATATCTGCGAAAAACCATTATCACACACTACGAAACAGACTTTAATTTAGTATGGACTGTTTGAGCAGCAAAACATTCTTGACAGCATGGAATTAAAAGTCTTAGATTGAGTTATCACATTCGATGTTGCAAATTCTTCCCACTGCTTTCCAACCTTTTTCAGAATAAGAACGTTTTTGAACTTAACTTACAAGTGAAATAGTTTCCAAATTTTCCGCGACACTTTTTTCAAGACTTGGACGCAAAAGGGTGATAACTGAGGTCATGTTGTTCTCGACGGACGTTTCAGGCAATGGTAATTTTGAAAGAAAGACAATTTCTATGTCAAATAAACTAGTTCGTAAAACCAAGGAAGTAAATACAAATTAATACATGTAGTCTAATATCAATAATAATAATAATAATAATAATAATAATAATAATAATAATAATAATAAATAGAGAATCTTACACTCGTGGTCATTTCATATGAAATTTATTAAACGAGCCTTTGGCGAGTTTAATAAATTTCATATGAAATGACCACGAGTGTAAGATTCGTTTTATCATATGACTTTTAAAATAGGATTTTATCGCCTTCGAAGTGGACATATTTTCAATGAAAATTTACATTATTGTTACGGACGTCGTCAATGACGTTACGTATTCCCGCAAAAGTGTTAATACACGTGTGGTCATACGATTTTTATGACATGACGTTATCCACTGGAAAACGGCGACGTCATTTAAGAAATGAATTTCATTTTTCTGGTGTTCATGGAGCTATGAACCGCAGTGGGTCGCGTGCAAAGTGAATGAACCCCGAAGGGGTTCATGTAAGCTTTGCTAGCGACCCACTGCGGTTCATAGCTCCATGAACAACAGAAAAATTAAACTCATTGCTTATATTTACATTCATTTCTCTCTCAGTATCGCTTGTTGAAAAATCACCAAGGCTGTCACATTTACCAGCAAACAGAGAATCTACACACAGTGTGTGTTCAAACAGCGGAACGGCGTCGACGTTTACAACGTCCAATCAGATGGGCGAGATTCATGTTTTTTGACGTCAAGTTTGGATTACGTCACGTCGCGTGACACAATGTTGTTCATGGAAGTATGAACACAGATGAACATCTAATGGTTCATCTAAGGAGGTTTTAGAAAAATGTAAATATATGATAATAATAATTATCTGGTTCATTTCATAAGATATTTGACGTCCAATCACTATGAAAATTTTGAAATAATTTTGAAATAACAAATTTCATCCATTTTCTATATTTTGCGATTAAATGATAGAGAAAAAAAATATGCAAGAATTGCCGAAAGTCGATGAAAATTCGTGAGAAGGACCAATGAATTTACATCAGGAAAACATGTCCGTGTGATGTATACCCCCTTAAACCCCACTTTTATATAGTGAAAATGGGGTATGCAGGGGTATACATATTTTTTATTATTTTTGCTCCAAAACATAGATTGTGGGTACTCGTTAGAACCGCCTCGTTAGAACCCCACAATCTATGTTTTGAGCAAAAATAAGAAAAATATCAAAAATTTTAAGTTGAAAATTTTCAAAAAATCTCTGTTATTTTCGTAATGAACAATCTGAACAGACTATTGACTAGGAGTAATTGAAAATGCAGCATTGCCCTTCCGTTCTAGGATTTTTGCTCGTAATATACTACTCAAACTTTGATAGGGATCAAAACTTTCTTTTTGTTCACAGGGCATACTGGTAATCTAAAGCCCAAAATTTTGCTATAGATATGCAGCGGAACTATCACTGAGCAATCATACCATCTTTTGTCGCGTTGCCAGCAAGCGCTTCTCACAGACTTGCAGAAACGGCCTCTGAAGTTGAAGCTATCATTGCTGCCTGCCCTATCAAATTCCAAGCGAAAAATATTTTGGTAAAAATCGTGTTTTTAACTAAAAATCGCAGGTTTCTAAAGGTTACCCAAAGAGCGTTTTAGAAATGAAAGTATCCACAGTTCGATTATCAAAACAATTTTGCAGATGAATGTACCAGTAATAGGTAGTGAAAGACAAAATGTGATAGGGTAGGCAACAGTGACAACTTCAATTCCAGGGACCGGGTTCCATCGTTTCTGCAAGTCTGTGATAGTTCTACTGAATTTCTATAGCAAAAGTTTGGATGTCAGATTACCAGTATGTAATGTGAAAAAAAATAGATAAAAAATATCCTTATCAAAGTTTGAGTAGAACTATCTATATACAAATCTTTCAGAGATCTAGGGAAATCGTTATAAACAAAGAAAGTCGATTCATTCACGTTTTAGGGAAAAAGGTATGACGTATTTACCACACAGTTTTAAACATTTAATACCGCTTATTTCAATATGCAACGCTATCCAAGGTGCTGGAATGCATTGGTACTGGTTACAGTTGTTTACCGTTATTTAACCTGTTCGTGCCAAAAATGGCATAACCTTATTACATGTACCATGCATCTGTGAATCGACAGTAACATAGGATGATCGTTTAATGAAGACAAACTTCAAGTGAAATGTTTTTAAAAACATCTTTCCCATTTTCGCTCGGGGCAAAGCTTGTGGTACACGCAAATGTGTTTATCGCGCTGGACATAATCAGATTTCATTCCAGTTTTGCTCGAAAATACATACGTAGTTTATCCTGAAAAACTTTAACCTATTGATGGCGAGTGAACTTGCCCATAATTATCATTTGGGTAAATTCATTTTCAATTTTAGGGGCACAAGGTGTGATTTTACGCCTCGTATGATCAAAACAACGGCGTTCGAAAAAGAAGAATAATGTTCCAATAAAATAAAGGGACACTGAAGAGGCTTAATTAGCCGAAACCGCGGTATGGCTCATCCCCCATTTGCTCATTAATATGCTCACTGCTCTTAAATCTCAGTTTTATTTCTATTTGCTACTATTACTGCAGCTGGTGTTGTGCTGTGTGGCGGCCCTGAAAAGTCTTCCCGTACATCATCCATAGTGCAGATTATATTTTCCTTTTGGTCCTTTGAGATCAGCGAGGTTTAGATTAATTTTCTAACCAACGTTTTATATATTTGGCTCTGGTCTTTTTATCGACTATCCTGTTGAAAGTTGCAAAATTACAGTATTTCTCTTTAGCTCCATTTTGCCAAATCTAAAGAGACACTGAAGAGGCTTTATTAGCCGAAACTAAGGCATGGCCCATCCCCCCTTTTTCTCATTAATATGCTCACTGCTCTTAAAGGATCTAAGTTTTATTTTTATTTGCTATTACTGCAGCTGGTGATGTTCCGTGTGGCGGCCCTAAAAAGTCTCCCCGTACATCATCAATAGTGCAGATTATATTTTCGTTTCGGTCCTTTGAGATCGGCGGGGGTATTCTGTTGAAAGTTGCAAAAGTACAGTATTTCGCTTTGGCTCCATTTTGCCAAATCCAAAGTAGCAACAGCGGTATGACCCATCCCCCTTTTCTCGTTAATATGCTTACTCCTCTTAAAGGATCTAAGTTTTTTGTTGTTTTTTTTTTTATCAAATATTATTATATTATATGAGTCAAAATAACGTCATATGCATGTTTTCGTACAATGACAGCGGCTAATGACATTTGTTTGCTTTTGATGTTGCTTGGACAGAAGATTTTTGCGTCCAAATTGGACTGCAATGTTTCTTCTGTTTTATCTAATTATGGGTGACTCTTGAAATTAACAATGGCCTTATGATAATGGTGTTTTGTTTTATGACGGACAGAGTTCAGTTCAGGATTGTTTTTTCCCCGAAAGACGCTGTATTCTGAGAGAAACAACAAATAAAGCAAACTTTACATTTTTAGTCTTTAACTCGCGCGCTCGTTACAATGATAGATTGTCAAATAGCACTCAAACGGCATTTCGGCTCCATTGTAACATTGACATACTTTTCCTATGGCATGCATGTTATACGATATTACGCCTTCCTAAATGCAAGCTACAGAAACCATGTTATATATCAACTGTCAGTTAACAATTGTATGGGGCCATTAGATGCATCCCCGGGATGTCCTTCCGAAAACAATCATTAACTCGAGTCACTCCTGACACGTAAATCTTATACCCAGAAGCCCATGGGCTCTCTGTGGGATGCCAGCGGGAGCCCACAAAACACTGAATAGCAATGGTGAAATTTATTAATATGGTGAAACTGATATATATTGTGCGACGCCTTAATTTTGAGTTACATTACATGACAGCACAGGGCGGACAATAGGCTCCGGATTATAAATTCATTAGTTTAATGTTTATTTTATTGGTCACGTACTATACTCGTAACATCTAGCCCTTCTTGTACAGGGGAATAGGGATCGGCAAGAAACGGGTGTGAAGGGAAAGTGAACAGCTGAAAAATGAAATGAAGAAAATCGTTTATTTTATTTATTTTATTTTTTTTTTTATTTATTTATCTATTTATTTATTTTTCACTAAAAGAAAAGAAAAGAAGAATAAAAACTATATAATAGTATAATAATAATAATAATAATAATAATATAATAATAATGACTTTATTTAGAGAGGGGGCTCAGTTGGACAAGTCCAATCTTCCCTGAGGCCCTCTATTAAAACAATATTTACAAACATTTAAACATAAATATACAGACATACAAATGAATACAAACAAACAAACAAAAGAGTTCTACGCCTAAAGTGAATTATTTGTTATCCAATTTAGATAACCACTCCTGAAGTATTGAAGAGAAGTTGCACTCCTGAGATGGTCTGGAATGGAGTTCCATATCTTAGATCCTGAATATGCAAGACTGTTCCTGTAAAATTCAAAGTTTGGTTTAGGAACATACAGAAGATTTTCTGATGTAGATCTAAGGGTTCTATCATGTAGACATTCAGATTCTAATATTTACATGTTCACACATATGATGCAAGGTTTGCATCACGCTGGTCGTTGAAATCTTGATTGGAAATGAGCAGATGCACGCCTGAATATCAGTCAACTTTACATTAAGAAATGTTCCTTCATTTTTCCAGATTACGACCTGGCCTTTATGAAGAGCCGAGAATGGAATTTTCTCCTTACCCACAAAAGCCCCAGGGGCAAATGGGGCCACCGCAACCAGCACATCGCCAGGACTTGAGGCCGAGCTTGGCCAGTCTTTCTCTTAGTGCTATTAGTTCAGCGACCGTGCAACCCTTTCCGACATTACCTATCGCTCCAGTACCATCCTCTGCTACGGTCGGAAGTTTGGCATCAGCTTTTATGCCATACTCATCGACGCCATTTTCTGCGATGGCACTGAGTGCACAGTCTAACGACATAAGAAGTTTACAGTTGTACCAGTCAACAGACAGATCACAGACTCAAAATGAAATAAATAAAATGAAAACACCAATTATTAACAGAAATTACCTGGAACTGGCCATGCTCGTGTGCAATACATTTCGCGGCAAACTTTTCCCGTGTCCACACTGTCGTTACGTCACTGACCGGCGTAACAACTTGAAACGCCACATTTCCACAATGCATCAAGCGTGTGACAAACAACTTGAGTGCTGCGGTGTCAGTTTTTCTACAAAGGCCTCTCTACGAGAACATATTATGATTTTCCACCATAATGGATATTCTTGTCCGTACTGCGGACGTCGTTTTTGTCGGAAAGCTCTGTTAAAACGCCACCTATCGGTCCATAGCGGACAAAAAGACTACACGTGCCCGAGCTGTGATTATGCTACGAGCCACAAAAGTAACTTAGAAAGGCATAAACGAATTCACGACAGACTAAAATTGTGCGACGAAAGTGGACTATTTACCTGTAGCGATATTTCCACGAACATTTCGCACAGCCCGGATACCACACAAACGGAAAGTAGGATATACGAATCTGCGGCTGACAATTGTCACGTGACCGACAGAAGGGAGATAACTGTTACTGACTCGGAGGATGAAGAGTTAGAAGTGGATTGTGATAGCAGTGTGGATCATGCTCCTTATTTACCGTTAGACTTGAAGAAACGACCTGTTTTGGACGTCACGAGTGACGTTGAGACCTCCGAGCGAAATGCACAGGAACACCATTAATTTGTTATTCTATTTATAGGATTCTGGCATTTGATAGTCTTCAAACAATTTTGAACAGTGATGTTCACTCACATGCACTTTTATAATTAAACAAGGACATCTACTGACAAGATTGGAAAAAGTCACTAAATGCTTAAAATTGTTTGGTAAACTTAAACACCTAATTTAAAGTGTTTTGGTACCCTAAATTGATATGTACTTCAAATTCAAGGGCGTTCAAAACCAAGCATTTTGATATAAATTTGATGAAAATCGGTGGTCTTATAAGAAAGTTATGGGTCATTAAGTATGAAATATGGACGGCCGCCATGTTTTCTAGTTTAGGTTAAAAAATTAGGATAAAATCAAAATTAAAGGCTTCTTTTAACATAGAATGTGTGCTAATTCGACTAACAATCTCCACCGATTTGCTTTATACAATTTACATATACACCTAATAATACAGTTTAAAAGTTTGCTTAAACTACGCGTTTTAAAAATTGACCCCTCGGTTTTAGGCTTTTAGGGACTTTTCCCATCTTATCCATAGATGTCCTTATGATAAAGTTCTGCGTTTTCAACTTTGAAGTGCCGGCTTTTATCAATAGTTTACTATCAGTGTAAGCAGAGCACATACATGCACCATAAATGAGCCGCCTCGTGGGAAAACCAACAATGTGGTTTCCGAACAGGTCCAACACAAACCGACCTTCACAAGCACAGAAAAGGGGCTAGAAGCTTGAAATATTTCGGATTTAAGTAGCAGAGGAATTGTACTGTCCGAGTAGCGAAAACAAAGGCGCTGATCAGCTTCGCAGTTACTGCGAAGCTGATCTGCACCTTTGTTTTCTCATATGCAGATCATGAGGTGGATCATATATTTTCAGCCGCTTTGGCATTTCTCAGTTCGCATACAGAACCACTTCTGTTGGAGTGTACAATATCTTTGTTCTATCAGATTATTCGTATTCACAGTATCAAACTTTGGAATCCAGTTTTAAAACAGAACTACATAAGTAAAGATAAGTACAAACAAAATGCAATTATTTTGGATGTCATCTTGAATTTTGAGCAAATACATGTAACATTTTGCATCATTATTAATTTTCAGCTACCAATGCTGAAATTTTATACATTTTTCCTATAAAGTTTTAAACACTTGAAAAAGCGACATGACTAGGATAACATGTCCATGTAATTAGTTTAAACATATTTAATTGCCTCTGTACATAATAAGTACAAACAATGGGGTCGGGCTACAAGTTCTACCAACCTTAGCTACAGCCCTTCCCCTATAACATGACATACAGAACAACCAACATGGCAAGAACAATATACAAATTAATCATTTACAAACATATATTACAAAATAAATAAATAAATAAATAAATAAATAAATAAATAAATAAATAAATAAATGAATGAATGAATAAATAAATAAATAAATAAATAAATAAATATTCAAGTGATTTGCTCTCTCTCTGCCTCCTCAAAGCCCCGGTGGTCCAGACTCACAACAGGATGGAATACGTTCAACCTGAAAAAGAAATGATAGATATTATAACATTGCGAGCATGTTTTTACAATGAATAAAATTATGTATTAAATCTTGCTGTATCTTTAATGAACTTTTGCACCGCTTCAAAAAGGATGACATTATCATCATATGACAGATTAGAATTTCCATTCAATAGTAAATGTGTATTTAATGGATGGAGATGCCGTGTTTTTTGAAAAAGTGAGAGTCTTGGTATTGTGAATCGCCTGCATCTAAGAAGGTAATGCTCTGCATCTTCAATTTCATCTAAACAGTCACAAAGTGGGCTATCCCGAAGGTGATTTCGACAAAGATCATTATTGAGATTACTGCAGGAATTTCGCAATCTACAGTGTAATACAGCCAGCCTTCTCTTTCCATAAATGTAGTAAGCAGGTACTTTAATGTTTGAGCAAAAATCCTTTTTTATTTGATAACAAAATGAGTCATATGATTGGCTATCGCGATAGTGCACCTGTATATTATTCCATGCATTTATAGATGAAGGAATGCAAGATTCGCTAAATATTGTTGTCCGTTGGGAAAAAGTAGAAATATTGGCTCTATTGCGTAAATTATAAGGCGTAGAATTGCCTACAGTAGGCGGTATAAGTTCATTTATGTATGATGGTGCCATACTATGTGAAACTTTATACATAAATTTTAACTTTTGGTTTCTTCTTCTTAATGCCAACGAATCCCACCCACATTCATTATATAGTCGTTCAAGTGATACAGATCTAGTTAAACCAGTAACAATGCGCGCCGCCTCGTTTTGGAGTTTTTCTAAAGAATTTGACTGCTCATCAGTACAATTATCCCATACGATAGAAGAATATTCTAAAATCGGCCGAGCATATGATATATAAATTTGGTTTAAAGCTGTTCTACTAAATGTGTATTTTAGTTTTCTCATTATTCCTATTACTTTAGATGCAGAAGCCAAAATATTTTCAATATGATTCTGCCATTTTCCATTATTAGTTAAAGTAACACCCAGATGCTTATGTTGATCCACAAAATCGATTAATACATCGTCAAATAGCAACCTCGGGACAGTCTCTGGTTTCATTAAAGAAAAAAGCATAGCTATTGTTTTCTTAGGATTAAAATTGACCAGCCATTGTTTTGCCCATGCCGATATTATCTGTAAATCGTGATTTAATATACCCTCAATATCCTTTAAATTAGAACAAGAGAAAAAAAGTGAGCTATCATCAGCAAATAATCTAGTTAAACTTAATAATTGCTTTGCTATATCATTGACATATACAAGAAAGAGTAATGGACCTAATACTGAACCTTGGGGTACGCCTGCTTGGACATCTTTATAATCGGAACTAGTTGAATTTAAAACGACACATTGTTGTCTATTTGCTAGATAATCAGAAATCCATTCTAAAAGAGCACCATCAATTCCATTTTGTTTCAGTTTAAATATCAGACCCTTATGCCATACCCTATCAAACGCTTTTGAAATATCGCAAAATACCATACACGAGTGTTGTTTATTATCAAATGACTGACAAATATGATGATAAATATCTATAAGCTGAAATGTAGTTGAATGTCCAGGAACAAAACCAGACTGATACTTATATAGTAAATTATTTGTTTGAAGGTAGTTATATAAGTTCTTAAAGACAACACGTTCCATCACTTTACCAACTGGACTAGAAAGCGAAACAGGTCTGTAATTAGATACTTCAGCTTTATCACCTTTTTTGAACAAAGGTACAACATTATTCTTTTTCCATGGTTCCGGGTAATGCTTCTCTCGAAGAGACCGATTAAAAATAACAGTTAGAGGTTTTGACACCGCAGCAGAAACATATTTAAGCATTTTATGATTAATTAAATCAGGACCAGACGCCTTATTAATATTAAGAATATCAAGGATTTCTTTAACTTCATTTTCAGTTATAACTATAGCATCAAGATTACTATTCGTAAGCTTCTCAAAGTTTGGCAACCGCGTATTTTCATCAGAGACTCTAGAAACAGATGTGAAATAGTCGTTTAGACAATCAGCCTTTTCCTTATCTGTAGTGTGTAGTTTTAGAACATTATTATCACTAAGAGTACAAAGAGGTGGGATAGAGCATGATGCAGTATTATTTTTAATAAAATATCGTGTAAGTCTCCAGAAATCCCTTTTATTATTAGTGAAACTTTCAGTTAAATTTAGCTCAAGATTATTATAGAACCTTTCCTTTGCATGTTTCTTCAGATTATTCACTTTATTCCTTACTTTTTTAAAATTTCTCCAGTCGGTCGGGCGTTTAGATTTTATGGCAATAGATTTCAACCTATCCCTTTTCCTAGAATATTTTCGAATTTCTGTGTCATACCAGGGTTTATCATCACTCCGAACAGTTACTTCCTTAGAAGGAATACATTCATTAACAAGGCTTAAAAAAGAATGATTAAAAAACAATACGGCTTCATCCAGAGGTAGAAAATGCAAGGGACTCCAGTCAAAATTGTTGATTTTTGTTTCTAATTCCAGATAATTAGCCTGTTTATAGATCCAAATTTTACGTTTAAAGGTATAATGTAGACTATATTCAAAGGGAATAGTAATAAAAGTAGCACAGTGGTCACTTATTTCTGGAGGAACTTGTAGAATTCCGCTGTCCAACACAGTTTGATCGAAACTAGTAAGGACAGGGTCCAATAAAGCGCGATCCCTAGTGGGTTCAGTAATGACGTTATTTAAAGAATTTATAAGTAATACATTTTTCAAGTTTTGATTATTTGTATTTAAAATATCTTCATTAAAATCACCCATGATAATAATATTCCTAGAAATGTCCATGGCGCTATCCAAATTGTTATTCAAACGTTGAAAGAAAAGTTTATCAGAGGTCTTTGGACTATAAAAAATACCAAATAGGTAAAACTGGTTGTTTTGTTTAACTTTGAACCAAATACATTCATCCCAGAATATTTCCAACGCTTCCATTCTTTCGTGGGCTAAATTACTATTTATATAAACTAATAAGCCACCGCCATGACAAGTCCTATCTTTCCGATAAGGTTTATCATAATTCTCTATCAGTATATTTTCATTACAAACATTTCCATCTAAGTGCGTTTCCGTAAAGGCAAGTATGTCATAATCCATGAAGGTATCCCTAATATATTCAAATTTATGACGAATGCTTCTAATGTTGTGATGAAGCGCAGATAAACTAAACGTAGAGTGTTCAGGCCCTGGATTTCGTTCTACGTCACCAGCAATAATAAGAAGTATTTGTAAAATTAAGAAGTAGTAAATGTCGCCCAGAAATTGTTTATTTACTTGTATGAAAATGTCTGTTAATATACTGAGGCATCTACAGATAAAACATATTAAAGAAAAATGAAATGAAATATGTATGCTCACCTTTCGTAAAAGTCTTATTTTTTGACATCGGCAATAAAACACCCCAACTGACACCCGCCATTGCAACAGACTATCACCCATTGGGTAACATATTCAGAAAGTGACCCAGCATGTTGGTGGCAGTAAGGATGATGAAACAATTTTCATCCGTCCGTCGAAATTCAGGAACACCGGCAGCACTAGGCAGAGACAGAGAGCAGGCAAGAACACCAAATATAAAAGATAATATGAAATAAAAAATAAGATAAGGAAAATAAAGCATAGCAAGTGATACAACACTTCCGTGGATCATGCCGAATATTTGAATATTTATGCAAGTTCAAGCAAAAAGATAACAGTGTGTATGATGTTTCAAAATGATGTTCAGAAGTGGCACTAATTTCTAAGTAAAAAACAGAAACATTTTTTTTTACAAATCAGCAGAACATTTTCAGAGAAAAACGTTAGATATACTATTTGGTCCAATAAAAATATAAATTCTATGCTGGTCATATAAAAATAACAATGTGCAGTATATCTGAGCCTCATGAAATGGATAAACAAATATGTTTATATATATATTTATATATGTCGAAAGGAAAGACTAAGCTAATCCTAAGCCATGTAATACATACCCCTTACACCTTTTTTATACAGCAAACCTAGGTATACACCTACTTTGTTCTTTTTTTTTTTTGCTACACGGTTCTAACATGAGCAAAGATAAGAAAAATAGCAAAAACAAATCTACAGAAAATTTTCCACATGTAACTGAGGGAAAACACGGTTGTTTCCACCTTAACTAACTTCCAGTCTGCCAAAGCTGGGTTGTCATTGCAATGCAGTTTTCCAGCTGTAATGGTACATTGTTTACAAACATTTTAATACACGCGACCATTTTACCCAATTACCTGGAATTTCATTGACCCATTGCCAGTGACACAGCTGAGAAACACGTGGTACGGGATGGGTGACAAGTCAAATAGGGATACCCTTTGCTAGGTAAAGGTGTGGTATGAGGAGGTATACTTTTCATGGATATTTTTTCCTGATGACGTGTCCATTAATATGCTTTACCTTAGAACAATTGGTTGTATTAAATGTTTAGGTAAATGACATTGGTAAAGGTACCTTTGCAAGTTAAGCGATAGATTGTTCAAGAAGACATGTTTTCCTGATGATGTGTCCATTAATATGCTAGCTTTACCTTGGAACAATTAGTTGTATAAAATGTTTAGGGACGAGTTTTGTTACAATTGGCGTTGTAAAGGCACCTTTATAAATTAAGTAATAGATTGTTCAAGAAGACACGTTTTCCTGATGATGTGTCCATATTAATATGCTAGCTTTACCTTGGAACAATTACATTGCAGAGGTACATGTAACCTTTACAAGTAAAGTAATAGATTGTTCAAAAAGACAAACCAGAGGCTTACATCGCATGCATTGCGCGTTGGATGCAATATTTATGTTGATGAGGGTTGACTGAAAGTCAGGGTCAAACATTTTTACAGTTACAAACTTATTTTGCTCTCATGCCTTTTCATGTTATTTGCAAACTTTGCACGTTCAAGTAAATATATTACTGCACAGTATTATTGTCATTTTTCTTTTACACCTGGACCTCTTTATAACACGATTCATCACAACACGGTTTTGAATATAACACTGATCGCTGCTAGATCCCAAATGGTCATTTAAGGCTATTTTTTGCTATTTGTCTATACATGTTACTCTCGTTATAACACGGATTGGATACTCGCGGCTAACACGGAAATTGCTTGGACCTCAAGAAAAATGTTATAAAGAGGTTGTGGTGATTATCCTTTTAGACTGTCGATATAGTGTTCATCTGTACAAGTATGTGCGTGAAAATAAACCACTTTCGTAAGCAAGTTGATTTTTTTCCGTACAAACGGACGAAACATTCACTTTGTTATTACACTTCAAAAAAACGTCAGAAGAAATTTATGACCAAGTCTTCATGAACAAGTGTGCCAGACATAAGGACCGCTTTGTTGGATCATATTTGTAACAAATCATATACGTAACACATGTGTTACGTACATGATCACATTCGTAACAGGTAAAGTGTGTTACAAATGTGTTTGTCCGAAATAGGGGTTGACATGAGAAGCATATATGTAACAGGTTTAGCTGTCTATTTGTATTCAAACAATTAACAGCAATAGCAACATCATTATATTCTTTACACTATTGATTTTATTCTCGATTGCAAAACAATAATTAGCACATTAAGCTAATCGCTCTCGAGACTCACTCCAACTTGAATCAACCTCAGAGAGAGAGGGAGAGAGAGAGAGAGAGGGAGAGAGAGAGAAGAGATGCGGATACCGCTTGGTTGAAGCGAAGGTAAAATACCAACGCTCTTCGCTCAGACTAAGTTGAAGATCCCTTTTCCGTCATTTTGCTGTAGTGCAATAGAGATAACTAGGCCTCGGATATAACCTCATTGGCACTGGAATCCCTTTCAGCAAAAAGCCAGAAAAGTTTGTTATTCCTTGGAAAATAACCAAGTTAAAATTTCCTGGTCGAAGAAAGCTAAAGAGGAAACAAATATCATTTGAGGACGGTGTAGAAGTTTATCTATTGTTTACCAATAAACAACGTTATTACGGGTGCTAGGAATGTGTATTTCTGTTTCCAAAAATTAAAAATTATAATAATAGATTAAAAGGCATTCATATTCGATGCAGCCATTGCACGGAACACATATTATATGAAAACTTTCTAGAAGTTTAACAGAACGATTACTTTCCATTTAATTCAAAGCTGTTATAAAATGGATTGTAACATATAATCTGTTTAGGCCCAAAACATAGCCGAGTGGCTATAGACGCCGTTTCGCTGTTTCAAATTAAGCAAAACTGGCAGGCGTTCGAATCTCACCAACGTAATAAGTAGCATTTGATCATATTTTTGTTTCATTCTATGCAGTTTACTTTAATAGTCTTTTGAAACGTTCATTGCCTTACACTAACTAGTTAAATTTTAAAGCATTTTTACATAAGCTCACAACGATTGCAGATTTTATTATTTTTCCGCAGTGTGTGGATCTGTTATGAGTTTGGTTTAAACTGAGTCCAAAACGTCCGTTGTAAATGCAAGTTGTATATTTATTACATAATCCATGTACCCTCGCATATATTCTAAACAAATTGAAGAAAAAAGTTGGAAATACCCATTTTTCAAATTGGAGTTTTCCATTTTGAATAAAAGTCCCGAAATGCTATCGACTATTTCCCGAATTATCATTTCACCCACATAGACTAAGTGTATAGTAAAATTGCTTCAAAATGAAAATCAAGATTACCGTATTTAATTGCTGGTAGGAGGATTTCAGTAAAAGGCTAAGCTTTAGTGAAAACATTCGTACGAAACGCGCGCCGACTTTTAGCGACGCGCGCCGGACGTACACCAAGCGTACCCAGCGCGCGCGTAACGCGCCTTGGACGTGTCTCCGACGTGCGTCTGGCGTATGTTGAAATTTGCAATTTTTTCAACACACCCGGCGCGCGTTTCACTTATACGCTACTGTGTGACTACAGTTTTACGCCCCGGGCGCGCCTGCGCGCGCATCAAACGTTTGGCGCGCGTTTCGTGCTCGCTTGGGGCACGTCACAGCAGAAATAATATTTATTAAAATCGGAACGCGCTTGTGGCGTGCCTGAGACGCACGCCGAATGTATTCGAAGCGTGTTTAACGCGCCTGTGGCGCGCGTAGGACGTATTTGAAACGTATAAGACACACGCCCGGGGCGCTCCGAGCTTCTCGAAAATTTTTAAGCATGTTTATTTTTGTGTGTGTGTGTCGACTTTTGGCGACGTGCTGCGACGTTTTGGACGTGTTTCCGACGTGCGTCTGCCGTGTGGGAGGTTTTGCTTTTTTTTTTTTTTTTTTTCAACACGCCCGGCGCGCGTTTCACTTGTTCGCTACCAGTGTTACAATACAGTAAAATGTCCAGTTCCGCAAACACTTCTTGTCGATGGGTTTTCCTGACATAACTAATGAATATCTCAAAAACAAATTGGCATGGGCATATCAACATATTTATAACCTTTCATATGCATTTTTAAACTCGCTTCTTCCGTTTTGATTATGGAAGCTAAAATGTAAGGGCACTATCTGTAGCTAGTTCCGCAAAACTGTGTCTAGTTTCGCAAACGCTATTAAGTCAGTGAAATTAACAAACACAGAAATGATGCAAAATGCCTTTTGTGTATAAACTAGTCGAAGAGAACTACAATGAGGTGCATTATGTACTTACTTTCGCAAATAGCGCCTTAGATTTTCTTGTTAAATGATCAACGTTATTACAACGTTATCACAACGTAAATCCCCATTAATCAACACGACCACCGCAATATCAAGTTTAACACCGGTAAAAAAATCGATCAAAGTGTTGAAAAGAAAGCTTGAATATTTTCAAAAATATCACTGTAATTGTAATCTTTCAACTGAATGAGTTTTAAAATATATTTATTTCAATACTTGGAGTTATCTGCCCTTGTCTCAGCCCATTTTATATATTTTTCCTATATCTATCGTTAAAAGGTAACCATAGCAACCACATCGCAATAAAATACACAAAATAATTTCAACATATTGCCGTAACAATACGGGGTTTGATCAGTGCTTAAACAGTTTTAAGCAAATGCATCGAGTTTTGTAGGTTCTACTAACACGCAGAAATGCATTACGTAACTTTGACTTCATTTTTCAGGTAAATGACGTTTGTAGGGTTCATATAGTAAATTGGTCATAACTCACAAAATAACCTGAATAATCTGTTCAAATAAAGACAAACATACTCCAGAAATATTATACATTCAAAATAACGTTGTTTATCAAATACTCACCAATTGTCCGAAGGTACATTTTCTCACTTTGTGGCCCATTTTTATATGTTTATATATAAAAACAGAGAGCAGCCACGATACCGGACATTATATTCATGAATATCCTTTAAAGAGTTGAGGAAAAGTGGAGCGGACGCGAAAGAGTGACGTCGACGTCACCGCCGATGACGACGATGGACAAAGTGACACAACAAATCAGTATCAAGATATTGGCCCATCTGGTGAATAAAAACCTGCTACAAATGTGTTTCAGATGTAAATATGCATTTTGTACTGTTCTTAAATCAAAATTGACCTGTGACATATGTGATTTCATGTCACATCAAAAACCGGCATCGATCATATTCGTCGTAAAATATGTTACATTTATGCTTGATTTGCGAGTCATATATGTAACACATGTTACATATGTGATCATATATGTAACAGGTGTTACATATATGATTTGTTACAAATATGATCCAACACCGCTTCGCCAAGAAACGAGAAGATAAACAAGAGGACCAATGGTCCTGATATCGCTCACCTGAGACTTTGTCTTTGATGAATGACCTTTGGCTAAGGCCATGTTGGCCAACGTAAAATGTAAACTTGATATAATTATTAACACTATAAACTGTCTGTATCTACTAACTTTCAGATCTTTCTGGCCCTATTTGACCTATCTGTTTAAATTAACAGTTTAATAGGTCAAGGTCAACCCAAGGTCATCATTTATATAAACTACGAAGGGCCAGAGCCCCCAATGCTACATACCAGGTTTCATTGAAATCGGTCCACTCATTCCAGAGAAGCTGATTTTTAAAGGATTTTACCACATATATGGGCATGGCAGCCATCTTGGTCATGTGACCTGGACCATTTATACAAGCTTTGGTTCCCCTTCCTAAGGATACCACATATAAAATTTGGCTTTGATTGGTGAAGTGGTTTCTGAGAAGATTAAGTGTTAAATTTAATATGTAAATGACCTTTGGCAAATGTCAAGAGATTACCTTGACCTTGAATACTCATAGGACTTCACTGACTCAATAAGTTGTATGTATGTACCAACTTTCAGGTCACAGGCCACAAAACTTCCTGAAAAATCTAATGTTTTCACTTTTTCCATTGAAAAGTCTATGTGACCAAAGTTGACCTTGCCGTAAAATAGGTCAAGGTCAACCCAAGGTCATGATTTATATAAACTATAATAAGCCAGAGTACCCAATGCTACATACCAAGTTTCATTGAAATCGGTCCACCGGTTCCAGAGAAGAAGATTTTAAAGGTTTTTACCATATATAGGCATGGCGGCCATTTTGGTCATGTGTCCTGGACTGTTTATACAAACTTTAGTTCCCTCTTCCTAAGGATACTCCACATGAAGTTTGGCATTGATTGATTCCTACATGATGGTTTGTAATATGATAATTTTGAAGTGATACATATATATATATATTATTTGATATTGTTTTGAAGACTAAAATATCTTGCCCTTTTCCACTTTGGGAACTACTTTGGGAACTCATTTAAGACCACTGAGTGTAACGAGTACCCACAATCTATGTTTTGGATCACAAATAAGAAAAATAGGTATACCCCTGCAAACCCTATTTTACTATATAAAAGTGGGGTTTAAGGGGGTACACTCTTCATTGAATGTTTTCCTGATAACAAGATACCTGAACTGTATTCAAAGGTACAAGTAAGCAAAGATCAGGAAAAGGCGCAATCAGAAAAAGATTCCCACTCCAAAAACCGAGGTGGGAAAAAAACAAACTAACAATCAGGTACTTATACCATGAAAACATATCGTAAACATTTAATTCTACTGTGATTTTTACACAAGTCGAACAAGGAAATGTCAGTTAATGATGAAAATAAAATTATTAAAAGTCCATTTCCTAGTGTCTGATAATGGTTTTTCGCAGATATTTTGCAACTACATGTAGTTAAATCTATATATACCTGTTCATTACATACTAAGTCATGAAATATTGTTATCTCTGCTTTATTGCATTTATTTATTTATTTGTTTGAGTAGATAATTATTTATTGAAACTTGTTGGTTGCTCTTTGCCGGATTAGCCAGTTACATGGAAACATTTTATGGTCATATTTGTTTATCTTGTTTGGGCCAAGAGGGGGGTTCGAGCGAACCCCATGAACCCCCTCTAAATCCGCCACTGCGTAACAAAACAAGATAAACAAATATGACCATAAAATGTTTCCATGTAACTGGCTAATCCGGCAAAGAGCAACCAACAAGTTTCAATAAATAATTATCTACTCAAACAAATAAATAAATAAATGCAATCAATATATACACATAAATAAATAAATAAATAAATAAATAAATAAATAAATAAATGACTTACAATACAAGCGTCTAAATAAATCCTTGTCCCTCAAAATGTCAGTCCACTGATGTCCTCAATCCAGTTTCCAAAAATTCAAGTGCATATGAGCGCAAGATATACCGGTTTGTCCACAGTTAATTTAATAATAAGCCACAGTAAAGTATTCTAACACAAACTAGTGAAACATGCAAAATATAAAATATTAACTGACTTCGAATTTCTGAATGCATGAGCCTGTATATATAGATCTGAGGAATTTTCCCCTACATTCCAGTAAGATTATATAATAAACTGTTCTCTAGAACAGTAAAGAACATGACATTTGTTCTTCAGAACCACATGGAAAGAAAAAAAAACTTCCCGATGGTTCAAGGGCCGAAATGGCTACCAAGCCTTAACCAGAGATCACTGATTCATTCATGGATTTTAAGGTAACCTCGCACCAGAGGTACTAAGGGGCTACCTCCAGTCCGCCTACAGGAGTTAGTTTACAAACCTTTAACATCAGGCACTCAATATGGTCCAGTACCAAGCCTGGTGTTGATATTCCGTTCGCCTGTTTTACTGTTAAAATTGTGTAAACAGGGCTGGTTTATGTTGGTGGTATTTTTGGTGCAGTACGGTCGGTCGGGCTTTAGTGTGCATGGACTTTTCTATTTGATTTTTTTAGAACCTTAAATGTCACACTGTCCTATTCATCATGTCAGGCTGAGGCCCATCTCCCACTTCTTGCGTGTGGGGAGGTGAGGGCCTACTACATGCATTAGCCTTATGGCCTACGACTTCACCCCACACCTCTATGCTGAATCGTGCCTAGACGTACGCAACCCAATAACGGTAGTGCGTTTGTTTTTTAATTTTGGTGAGCCAGGGATACTGCTATTAGACTGAACAGACGTGTTCTTTGCAAAAATGCCATAGCAGTAGTGCTCAGGTGGATAGTGTTCGGACCGGTGTGCGGAGCCTGTAAGGGAAAGGTGGAGATTGCCCCTAGTACGGGGCAAAAACTTGCAATTTTGATTGCTGGGTGAGTGTGGCCTATTAATGGTATTTAAAGGGACTTTCACTCAGAAAGATGGGTTCCAAAAAGTGGCAATTCGCTGTTGCCCCGCCAATGAAAGATGGTTCGCGCTGGCCAGTTTGATGAGCATGGTTTGCATAGGGTACCATCAAGGCACTCCTCTACTCCCTATACCCATCAGGATGAGCGAAGCAACCCCCTAAAGATCCGCAAAGACTGAAAGATTGTATATGCGTTCCCTTTCTCTCACCCCCCCCCCCCCCCCCCCTGCCGCAGGTCACTGCAAGCTTGTCCGGACTATTGTAACTGAAGTATAAGAGTCCGGATCTCGAGCTTTGGTGCATCCTCGGTTACCCAGGTGCGATCCACTACGTCAAACTTCATTCATCTCATTCGATGAATGTAGGTTACGGAATGCAGTGCGCCTGGGTGACCGAGGATGGCTTTGGTGGGACCTGGGCTGGGAACACCTGGAACCTGCAATAAACAACGGTTTGATTAGTCCGCTGCATTATCTGTACCTAGAAAAAAAAGAAACTATATATTATACATGCATTAGTTTTGGGTATGTAACCTATGCCTGTGTATTGCCATGGTGAAAGCGTTATGTGGTCGGACCATAATCATGTCGGTACTATCGAGAGCTGTTCTGCATTTTCAAAGAGCAGAGGCTGCTAACGCTACTCACAAAGGCCGAGTTTATGACTGTAAGTGTGCATTAGGTTAGAGGGGTGAAAAGTGAGAATCATATTAGAATGTTGCAAATCACAACACTGGCCGGTTAGCGATCTAGCTGACCAAACGCGCAAGTTGACTGGTGAAGAAAATGAGCTATAGAGAGAGTGACACTGCCCGAACCACATTCGGACGCAATAGAGAGTGGTTCTACTAGCGCCCGTAACCCGTTCAGTGTCCTAAGATAGTTTGAATGGGGAAGGAAGAGAGTCATGTGACCAACCAGCGCCCAAGGGCTAAGCACCTGGCCTGGAAGTGACCATGCCTAGCATGTCACCCTGAAGCAATGACCAGATCACACGTAGGATAGCTAGGGTAAGGGAAGTTACCCTAAAGTTTAAACATCCATGCGTTTCATGCGTTCCCATCCATGCGTTTCATGCGTTCCACAAATACATACACCAGGTGCAAGCTCGTGCCCAATGGACCATACTTTGGGCCGGTCCATGACGCATGAATCACTGGAATGTTAGGGAACTATACATGTGTAAAATTTATTATGTAATGGTGACAAAATAAGTTATTTCAGTTTCATCTGGATTTCGTTATAATGTGCTCATGGAATTTTCTTTAATGTCTTCATAACTTCATAATTATATAATAGTTACAAAAATAATCAATGACACACTTCTATCAAGTTCTAGACTCTATAAATTGTACAGTAGAAACAAAAGAATAACATAAAATGGAATATATAATCAAGGTTACTCTCCTTTGATCAAGTCAAAGCTTTAATCAAGAAAAATTATTTTCATATATAACAATATAGACAGATATAGACGGCGAACATCCTTAAGCGCTTTTAAAAATGTAGCAATATCCGGACCATTTGTTTGGTTTGTTACTTAATGTCCACAGCTATCGTAATGCCAGGGCGTTGCCTCCTTATTACGGGACTTCTTTTATCCCGATGCAGAAACAATGCATCGTCCACCGGATGTACTTTTGTTTGATTTGTGCACACAACAATGGTCACGTGGAATGGTCACTCCATTTTATGGGACTTTTACCCTAAATTAGGACGTCATGACAACCAAAACGTGTTTGAGAATATACATAACCATCCAAGTAAACCAACTAAGGCTTATAATTATTTACGGATGGTTTGCCTTCCTTGACAGACTCAGTCCTTTCTGAGCGATTAACTATTAGGCTATTCAGATGGTCAGACACGCAGCCCATCTATTTCTTGGCGGGTATCATTTGGTTTGTTGTGAAATATAAAAAGAAGAGAAAGTAACATTTACTTTTGACATGAACATATTTTCTCCGTCACAATTATTGCCTTAACTGGAGCCCCCCTGTGCAGGGACAGACATCCCCATGTGCAGGTTAAAGATCCCTACACAGGTTCTATCCTCATGCATGTAGGCTCATCCTGCAAACACACCGGAGTGTACAATGTAAGAATAATCAGAAGAATAATCAGAAATTGATTGATGGGAGTAACAAGAAGACAAACAAAGAATCCATCTGTTCAGTCCGTTTACTTGTAATGATATTCCCTGGTAGTGTTTGACTCTCCGTACGGACGCCCAGACAACATATTTTTAGATAACGGGACTCAGTTTGTTTTTGAATCAATAAAACAAATGAAGGTAAAACGCAATATCTTGTTCGTGGCCATTTTGTGCGATTATCTATCACGGATGATTACAGATTATCCAATTTTGTAAGAAAATCGGAAATGAGTGTAATCTAAAGCAACAGAATACGGGCATCAATGCTGTATTTATGCCGGCTTGAATCTTCATCACAGTAAATAAAACACTTAAAGCCAATTCGCGGTTTATTCAGATCCAATTAAATGCACCATTTTCGCACTGTAATTACGCTAAATGAAACGAAAACTTTACTGTCACTTGCTTTTATGACTGCCCAGGATGGAATATCCAGGTACCCGTGATTTCAATGTCCGATTGATTTTTGCTGACAGACAACACTTGACATTATCCACAGCATACATCTATTACACTCGATGTTTTAATACGCCAATTTCTTCTTATTAACGCTATAGGGGGCTTTAGAATGTGTTCACGTGCATGATTTACTAACAAGCATTCTGCGATGAAACCAGACGCATTCCGATTGAATGTTCATCCGGACAGCCTCTGCATTTTCCGTCGCAGATTAATTATCTACAGAGAAAGAATGGAAACTTAATGAAAGATTCGTTTTTAAGTAATTAAATAAAGGTAAAGGTAATTTTCGCTGCATGCATATTACACCTTAACCAGCATGAGCAGCATTTATCTGAAATTGAACACGAATTGCTTCTCTGAAGCTATCAATTTCACAGGTTGTAAAAATTTTCAATCCATCTTACTTATTCACATTAGATGTATAAATTACAATTTGAGCCGCCTCGTAGGAAAACCAACAATGTGGTTTCCGAACAGGTCCGACACAAACCGACCTGTACAAGCACAGAAAAAAGCTAGAAGCTTGAAATTTCGGATTTAAGTAGAAGAGGAATCGTACTATCCGAGTAGCGAAAACAAAGGCGCTGATCAGCTTCGCGGTTACCGCGAAGCTGATCTGCGTCTTTGTTTTCGCCTATGCAGATTGTTGGTTTTCCCATGAGGTGGCTCATTTATAGTTTGATGTTGTCCAATATACTGAAGAATAATTAAACGCGCTTTCGAACGCTGTTTCGTCGTCACTTAAAACATTACCAAGCTATTATCCCATCGCCTGATGCAGGACGAGCTTGCGTCTAAAATAAACGGACTGTGACACAGTTCTGTCTACATCTATATGTTAAGATTAAAGAACCTAGCTTTAAATCTGACCTTTGCTAAACTGAGAGAATTGTAACATCATTTATTGTGTGTGCGCTAAATGAGTTACAATTAATTTAAAGCACGAGTCACATGTGGGACAAGCCAAGTTCTGCTTGCGGGTGTGTCAGGTGGTTTTTCCCCGGGTACTCCGGTTTTCGCCCCACCTACCGATTGATTCGTCTCGATATGAGTGAAAAAGCTTGAAAGGGACGTAAAACTGAATAATAAATAAATAAATAAATAAATAGATATAAAAATAAATAAATAAAATAAAATAATAAAAAAAAAATAAATAAATAAAACATAACCTAAAAAAAGTACAAGTAGGCAAAGATCAGGAAAAGGCGCAATCAGAAAAAGACTCCCACTCCAAAAAAAAAAAAAAAAAACAAAACAACAAACCAACAATCAGGTACTTATACCATGAAAACATTTCGTAAGCCGAATGAGCAGCTATATTCCCAATAGGTGGCCACTCAGTTACCTTAACTTAACTAAAAATATGCAAACATACATAAGGCGCCAACAGCACAAAATTAAAACAATGTTTTCTGAGGAAAACTATGTCCCCCCAACCGTTTAGTAATTGAAGTGTAGTTACCTTGTGATATGAAGTTTTTCTAGGGAAGACACCATGTAAGGTGTGATAGTTTAAACTTGTTTTGGACCCTGTCTAAAATTGGGTCACAATCACCAAATTCTTATAAACTCTGAACCTCCTCACAACAATGCTTCTGAGCAAGTTTGGTCAAAATCCATCAATTAGTTTACAAGATATCGTATCGGAAAAACTAATTTCAACAGTTTTTATGGACCCGTGACCTTGGAAATTAGGTCAAGGTCATCAAAATCTAATCAACTTTGAGCCTCCTCCAAACAATGCTTCTGTGCAAGTTTGGTCAAAATCCATCAACTGGTTTACAAGATATTGCAGTGAAAAGACTAATTTCAACATTTTTTTATGGACTCGTGACCTTGAAAATTAGGTCAAGGTCACCGAAATCTAATCAACTCTGAGCCTTCTCGCAACAATGCTTCTGTGCAAGTTTGGTCAAAATCCATCAATTGGTTTACAAGTTATCGAGTTGGAAAGATTAATTTCAACATTTTTTATGGACTCGTGACCTTGAAAATTAGGTCAAGATCACCAAAATCTAATCAACTCTGAGCCTCCTCCCAACAATGCTTCTGTGCAAGTTTGGTCAAAATCTGTCAATTGATTTACAAGATACTGCGTTGGAAAGACTAATTTCAACATTTTTTATGGACTTGTGGCCTTGAAAATTAGGTCAAGGTCACCAAAATCTAGCCGACTCTGCGCCTTCTCGCAACAATGCTTCTGTACAAGTTTGGTCAAAATCCATCCATTCGTTTACAAGTTATCGCGTTGGAAAGACTAATTTTAACATTTTTTATGGACTCGTGACCTTAATTATTAGGTCAAGGTCACCAAAATATAATCAACTCTGAGCCTCCTCCCAACAATGCTTCTGTGCAAGTTTGGTCAAAATCCATCGATTGGTTTACAAGATACTGCATTGGAAAGACTAATTTCAACATTTTTTATGGACTCGTGACCTTGAAAATTAGATCAAGGTCACCAAAATCTAATCAACTCTGAGCCTTCTTGCAACAATGCTTCTGTGCAAGTTTGGTCAAAATCCATCTATTGGTTTTCAAGATATTGAGTTGGAAAGACTAATTTCAACAGTTTTTATGGACTCGTGACCTTGAAAATTCTGTCAAGGTCACCAAAATCTAATCAACTCTGAGCCTCCTCCCAACTATGCTTCTGTGCAAGTTTGGTCAAAAACCATCATTTGGTTCACAAGATATTGCATTGGAAAGACTAATTTCAACAGTTTTTATGGACTCGTGACCTTGAAAATTAGGTCAAGGTCACCAAAATCTAATCAACTCTGAGCCTCCTCCCAACAATGCTTTTGTGCAAGTTTGGTCAAAGTCCATCAATTAGTTTACAAGATATCGTATCGGAAAAACTAATTTCAACAGTTTTATAGACTCGTGACCTTCAGAATTAGGTCAAGGTCATCAAAATCTAACCAACTCTCAGCCTTCTCCCAACAATGCTTCTGTGCAAGTTTGGTCAAAATCCATCAATTGGTTTATAAGATATTGCGTTGGAAAGACTAATTTCAACATTTTTTATGGACTCGTGACCTTGAAAATTAGGTCAAGGTCACCAAAATCTAATCAACTCTGAGCCTTCTCGCAACAATGCTTCTGTGCAAGTTTAGTCAAAATCCATCAATCGGTTTACAAGATATTGCATTGGAAAGACTAATTTCAACATTCTTTATGGACTTATGACCTTGAAAATTAGGTCAAGGTCACCAAAATCTTATCAACTCTGAGCCTCCTCCCAACAATGCTTCTGTGCAAGTTTGGTCAAAATCCATCAATTGGTTTTCAAGATATTGAGTTGGAAAGACTAAATTCAACAGTTTTTATGGACTCGTGACCTTGAAAATTAGGTCAAGGTCACCAAAATCTAATCAACTCTGAGCCTCCTCCTAACAATGCTCTTGTGCAAGTTTGCTCAAAATCCATTCATTTGTTCAGAAGATATCGCGTCAGAAAACCTAATTTGATCAGTTTTCATGGGCTGGTGACCTTGAAAATGAGGTCAAGGTCACCAAAATCTAATCAACTCTTTCCCCCCTCCCAACCATGTATCTATGCAAGTTTGGTCAAAATCCATCCACTGGTTCAAAAGATATCGCGTAAGAAAGAAGCTACGCGGACGCGGACGCCGACGCCGACGCCGACGCCGACGCCGACGCCGACGGGAACCGCACCAAAAACAATATGTCCCCCACCTTCGGTTGGGGGGACATAAATATTTTAAACACAAAGACATAAAACAAAAAGAACCACCACAGAAGTATCGACTTGGAACGATCAGTAACACAAAGTTACCGGCGGGTTTAAATCGATTTTACACGGCCGTAACCTCACCCTCAGCTTCTGCAGTGGTTCATAACATTTAGTTAGTTCTTCGGTCCTCGTGGTGAATCTCTAACTAGTAAATGAATCATCAAGAACAAACAAATAAATCATGATAAACATCCTGATGAATCAAAAACCAGGACTCACAGATTCAGTAAGCTGCCCGACGATGGAGATCCCTGGGCGCCAAATAACTTACTAACTCCGGAGCTAAAGAAAAACATCAGTTGGACCCCGGTGGGCCAAGCAACAGACAAGAAGCTCCGGCCCCAACCAACCAAAATGAATAGCTTTCAGTCGGGGCCATCATAGAGTCTGACGCCCGACCAACCGGCGTGCAATTAAAGAAGGCAGCATAGTTATCAACCGTGATTGGGTTAAAAACTAAGCATGCAGACTGTCGCACAACATTCAAGTTATAACCTATACGTCTGTAACGTGTTATGATTTTTCTAAACTGAAAAGAAAAATCATTACTTCCTATAAGTTTCTTAAATTTGTAAACCAAGTCACCATAAAATTCTGGTTCCGAAAGACCCTCACTTAAAAGCGTCTTTAACCCAACATTATATTTGGAAATCAATTCATAGTGTCTACGATAAAATTTAGAAAAGGTTTTTCGAAGTTTATGATACCGATAGCCCTGTTGGAGAAGTTTGGCCGTTAAAGATTTATTTCGAGCGTTGAAGTCTGTAACATGATTGCAGACTCTAGCAAACCTAATAAGTTGCGAAATGTATACACCATAAGAAACACGACGAGGAACGTCACCATCCAAAAACGGAAAATTTACTATATCAAAATCAAAGTCATCGCGCTTATCATAAATTTTAGAAGAAACAAATCCATTTGCAACAGAAAGATGTAGATCTAAAAAGGGGGCTTCGGTATCCGAGATATTGGCTTTGTTCAACTGTAGTTCAGATGGATAACTTTGATTGATCATACCTTCAAAATAAGGGTTGTCAATGTTCAAAAGGTCATCGAGGTACCTAGAAGTGGAATTAAAAGCCTCGATAACATCAGCTTGATTATCATGGTTAAGAGAATCCATGAAATCTCTTTCGTAGCAGTATAAAAATAAATCAGCTACGAGAGGTGCGCAATTTGTACGCATCGGAATTCCAACAATTTGTCTGTATAACTTGGTCCCAAATCTAATATAAATATTATCCAGGAGATAGGATAAGGCGTCGCACACATTGTGACTTGACCAAAGTGTATACCGACTTTGGTCAGAGGATGTGAAAAAAGCCTTTCTGTCATTACATGCCAAATAAAGTGAACCATTGTTTTTTAATGCCCTTTTGAAGGTCCACTCTATCAAGTCCAGAAGTTTTTCTTTAATTAGATTATGTGGTAAAGTTGTATACAGAGTAGAAAAAGCATACGTGGACAAGCTCGTCGCACGGAACCCTCTACACTTCAATTTATTGAGCACCTCACCAGAATTTTTTATTGACCAAAACCAATTTTTATTTGAAGTTTCATACACTGTCTCACAGTATCTTATAACATGAGATTTGATAGCAGTAAGACAGGAAGTTAATAATTTAGAAAGTTCAGTAGTAGTACAAGAGCTAGAATTTGCAATAAATCTTGCTTTGTATGGTCTTTTGTGAAGCTTAGGTAACCAATACATCGTAGGAAGTTTGTCTTGGCCTTCATTGACACAAACAGAAAACATAACAGGTAAATCGTTTAAGTGGGCATTTACTACAGACACCTCATCAGTATCTGTACCATCAAGCTCCTGTTTTAAGGTGTTAACGTAGTGAAGCCTACAAACAACAACAACATTGTTTGCGCCTTTGTCTGCCGGAACCAAGACATACTTTCTGTGAAATTCTTGGATACCCTGCTTCAAATGCCTAAATGACGATTTAGGTTTAGGAGGTAAAAGAGTAGTATTTTGTGAATAAAACTGTATACGTTTATCTACGATAGTGAAGATACTTCTTTTCCATTCTTTAAGAGCATTATCCTCAACACCCTCTCGTTTACACCATCGATTACCGAAATCATTCAATGCAGATGCAATCTCCTCTCTACATTTATCGAAATTGATGTAGGAGGGGAATCTATATTTCGGACCTTTAGAAACAATTTTGCGAATTCTAGAATCCGAAATTACTTTTAAATGTAACTATATGTCCGGCTGGTTGATAAACAAATTTTGAATCTTTACAATCTCAAGACTTAGGCGTATTAGCATGGATATCAAGATCAGAAACAAGTTTATTGAAATTAAAAATAGTATTTCTGATTGGTTTATTATATTTGTAACAAATAATAGGAGGTTCTGAATTTTGGAAGTACGTAGGTATAGACTGATTTATCCTGGAATATGCTTGGTAAATCAATAAAGTCAATTCCTTTATTAATGAAATGAATTTTAATAATAAATAAAGTTAGCTTTTTGATGACGATTTTGGAAATCCTGTGCACAGAGCAAATAGTCATTCAAACCGAGGACCTACATGTAAGAAATAATATATTGACAAAAATCCCTCAAAATGGCGCCGCACATATTGACCGTGAGCTAGCAATAATATTTTCATACAATATGAAAACTACAGGGGTGCGTGATTTATTGTTGAAATACCAACCTGGTCGAGAATAAAAATGAAAAATAAACTTATACAGTTTTGGTTTCAAACATGAGATTTATATATGGGTCGTCTGCTCTGCAGTATAGCGTGCAAAGTTTCAGACGCCCTGCTCGTGTTTAAACCGTAAATCAACAACGTTTATATGAGGGCGACCTAGGGGGTTCATTATGATCATATTTATAATCAGCAGCTATCTAAATTTAAATTTTGTGTTTGGAATGACGGACAACTGCCAATTTTCCAATATTTTTTGTCTTGCTTCTTTTTCTTCTTCGTTTTCTTCTCCCTTTTTTCTTCTTCCGATTTAATGCCATAATCTCCTATCTTGGTCAATAATGATAAAAAGTAAGAGAGCGTATCAGTCTTTATCATATGACGTCGCTGTTTTCCAGTGGATAACGTCATGTCATAAAAATTGTATGACCACACGTGTATTAACACTTTTTGCGGGAATATGTAACGTCATTGACGACGTCCGTAACAACAATGTAAATTTCCATTTAAAAGTATGTCCACTTTAAAGGCGCTAGAATCGTATTTTAGAAGTCATGTGACAAAACGGATCTTACACTCGTGGTCATTTCATATGAAATTTATTAAACTCGCCGAAGGCTCGTTTAATAAATTTCATATGAAATGACCACTCGTGTAAGATCCTCTATTTATAGGGTATACTTGCTTTCAGATAAACAAAAGCTACATCACACTTACCACTGTTTATCCTCTCCAAGGCTTGTCCATCACAGATCATTCAGTCTGTTTGAACGTCACAATTAAAGTTCCGCAAACCCGACTTTATAAGAAAAAAGTTAAAAGATAAGGTAGGGACCAAACAATGATCGCGGCTTTATGCTTATAGCGACCTTGTTTGTAAAGTTTGAACCTATGACTGGTCTTAAGTATTGGATTACATACTGGCGATAAACCTAAAATAACAAGGACTCGTCTCTCTCGTCGGAAAATACTACTACTACTAATAATAAAGAATAATAAAGAATAATAATAATAAAAATGATAATAAATACATCCGTCCGTGGTTCATTGTCCCGAGGCAACATCATCGGAAATGTGAAGAACATGTGTTGTTGTTGTTGTTTAATGTCCTAGTCAACAATTTTACCGTCATAGCGGGACGAATCCACTGATTTCTGCCGTGCTCTTTGAAAATTACACATCTGTCCAGCATTTTTTCTTTTCCTGGACATCAGGATAATAATATTAGGTGTACGTCATCGGGATAATATAACGTGTACGCCATCATAATATTACGTGAACGTGTACATGGCAGTATTTAATACCCATTAACACCCAATTTTCTACAGTAAAACTGGGAAATACAGGGGTATACATTTTTCTCTCACTTATTGTGAGATACACTTAAACGTTTTGAGCAAAAATAAGAACAAATAACCACCACTGAACTGAACCTTCATTTACATCACGGAAACTTGTCCTTGCAATATACAGAGACTTTTATAGTTCTAAAAATGAAAATTTTCAACAGAAAAATATTGATTTTTTTTTTTCTCATTATTGCTCAAAACATAGATCGTGGGTACACGTTAGAACCGCCTCGCCGAGGCGATTCTAACGAGTACCCACAATCTATGTTTTGGACCAAAATAAGAAGAAATAGGTATACCCTGCATACCACAGTTTTACTTTATAAAAGTGGAGTTTGAGAGGGTATCCATTGCAGGGACATGTTTTCGTGGTGAAAATCTGTAAATCAATGTGATGTGTTTGAAAGGGGCATCAGGGAGATTTTTCTTTCATTTGTTTTAGAGACAAACAAACTGAAGCCTAAATGGCAGTGACTTTCTTTTTGGTTAAGGTACAAGAAATTTTAGCCACATTGCATAGGTTGAAAAATGTATAGAATATATAGGAAAATTCTTCGTTCATTTCAGGGAGATTTTGAATTTTCTTGAAAAAGTGGTATATTTGAGAAGAATTTTAGATCATTTTATGGCTTATTTCCTGGATTCTCTCTGATGGTGAGGTAGGTATCACATGTATGGGGTTTGCCTTCTTCCAAAATGATTTTACCCATTAATGAGGAATAAACTTCCCCAATGTTATCATTTGGACAAGTCCACTTTCGTTTTATGGGCATCAGAAGTGATTTTCAATTCTTATTTCATTTTTCGATTAAATGCCTTTTGGCAAAACAGAAGGGCGCCGCGTTTTGCACCGTCGTAATTTAGGCTATACCGTTTGCCTGTACCATAGAAAGGACACCAGGCTTATATGAGATTAATTGTGAATAATTTTATGTATTCATAGAAATGAAAACCTCGATTGCTAGGTATGGAAATTTTGACAGATCATAAACTGAAATATAACTTTGATTAATAAGTTTCCAGGCTCATCAATTGCAATTATTTTCCTGCATATAAATATTTGAATGCAACAATTATTGTCTAATAATTCCAACTTTACTAATTTCCAAGATTCTGATTGGTTGTTTGGAAGACTTTATACTTCGATAAAAGCAATGCGTAAGAATACTCAAACGGCGCAACGTTACGTGATAACGTGACGTTTCTTCGAAGAAACGTTGACGTCATCAAATCTAAACGTCATAAAAACAATGGATGAACGCGTTTTGAAGGCGTCGAAATGAATATTTGGAATTTTTATTAACATGGGCGTTTTTTCTTTTAACAGAACATCGTACGGTAAGTGCTTTAATCTTTTTGTTATGTGTTGAAATTTGACATTTGATTTTCTAATATTCCGAGCCCCAGTTCAAAATAGATTATGTCTTTCTATCAGTCCAGACGGCAATATTTTCTCCCAAACAGAAAAGCAAAATTTTGAATGAAGGGGAGATGTTTTAAAGCTCCTGCTTTATGCCTATAGCAAGCCAGTTATAGCTTCTATTTATTGCGAGAAGTGAGTTTTATGCTTTGGGAATTTTCAAAATGGCTGCCTCATGAAAATCCGTTTTGCTCTATTTTCCTTCCGCTGGCTATAAAAATTTAAATCAGTGTAGACAAATGCAGTGTAATGAGACAAAGTTGGAATTATAAGGAATGAATTATTATTTTTGTTGATTTTATCGATGTGTAAACTCAGGCGAATCACTCACAAACTTTTTCATAAAGCCCTTCGGGCTTTATTTAGTTTGTGAGTGATTCGCCTGAGTTTACACATCGATAAAATCAACAAAAATAAAATTCATTCCTATAATATCGGTGCTAGCACGCTCGGAATATCAAATATCTCATTGTGCAATTTACGTGGGAATGCAAATATAATCATAAATGATGCAACGACCAGACTAATTGTTTATATCAAACAGCATGCCAAATATATATGTACCGATTTTGTTGTGACATGGTGTAATATACATGACAATCAGCTCGTGCACAGGAGCGAAGGAGATCGAGGTGCGTAGGACGAGAAAGGTAAATGTAATAAATCTAACTTCTTTTAAGTAAAGGCCCGGCCCCACTAAATCGCACGATTGCAGAAACGCAAGATATTCTTATGATTCGGGGTTATTACATGTAAGACCAATCTTTAGAAAATTTCATGATCTCAAGACCGATCCTTTTGGATGTAACACAATCCTATACGATTTTGCCAAATACACTCGGTTAAAAGACAGTGCTTTATTTATGCCCAAATGTGGTGGAATCATACTATAATTTGAGCAACGTTTGTCTGTTTGTTTGTTTGTTTGTTTGTTTGTTCCCCTACTCCTCCCAGGTCCTTGGGCCGATCTTCACCAAACTTGGAGGGAAGGTGGAGGGCGTCCCCGGATATGACCTTGAGGGGTTCATTTTTTGAAAGGTCAAGGTCATCGAGGTCAAAGGTCAAATTTATGTTTTTACGGGTTACGGGACGGGTTACGGGTACGTCAAGACGGGTAAAATTGCTAAAACTTTGAGGGAAGGTGGAGGGCGGCCCCGGATAGGTCAAGGTCATCGAGGTCAAAGGTCAAATTTCGAGACGGGTAAAATTGCTAGTATTTATAATCCGATTAAGCGATCCTTCATGCTGTCAAATTATTTCAGAAAACAAAAGGTTTCTTACATAATTCACATACAATTTACATTTTGCATCGGTCTTGCGGTCTAGTTTACCTGTGATTATCACGATACTGGTCTTACTGCGATCGTAAGCGATCGTTAGAGCAGTGGGACTGGGGCTTAAAATCACACCACGGCTGTACTTTGAAAGCGCAAATAGTAGTATAAAACTAACCATTGCCATCTGATTACCATTTCATATGCTACAAGCTATATTCGCACTGGAATCTATAGACTCTCTATCTCAAGTCAAATTCATAGACATGTAGTATGTCTGAGACTTGAATACGAATTTACTTGAATACAAATTGACTCCGTACCGATGAATTATGTGATATTGTGGCAACAATGCCGCAAATAGAATTATAAATATTATTTATTCACAGTCATGGAAAACAACATGTGTGGCATCATATGTGGTCGCTCGTCTCTCACTAATGAGAAAGACCATCGTTATTTCTTGAATAGGTTCATATGTGTAGGTAAGTTCTTTGATGGCTGACTAGGCCAATTCTAGCTCTAAACTGTCGGTGTTGCAATGAGAGCAAGTCAATGTCATAGAATCAGCTGGTGGCCCATTGGTATTGGCTTTGCGTTCTCTGCGCTTTATTTCAGCTTCACATATTTTCTTTTTTCATAGACAGCTGCTCCTTTGTTGATGAGACCTCGCCACTTTGATCGCTCCTGTGAAGACCCAAGACTCCATTGGTACATGTATGTCGAAATCTTTCAGAGGGGCTTTGAGGGTGTCTTTTGTAGCGTTTCTTTTGGCCACCTTGAGCGTGCTTTCCCTCCTATAGTTCTCCATAGAAGACTTTCTTTGGAAGTCGCTCATCAGGCATTCTTACTGTATATGCGGCAACTTTAATATTCATATCAGGGCGTGGTTGGCTATTCCATCTGTTCAAGTAGGGAGATTATAGAACAGTCGAATCAGTCAGCCTGGAGTGCTGTCAGAAATCAGCTACCTGTATTTAATATGTGTATTTTGTCTAATCCAGTGATTTAGACATTCTTATTTTCTAACGGAAAACATGTGAGTTGAATCTACTGTATACCTTTAGCTTTTACCCAAGTCAAAGGTAGACCATACCCAATAACGTATTCGTGAGGTAACGCCCATACAATGAACTATAGGCTCGATTGTCAAAGATCGACGAGTCTACTTAGTAGCACGTGAAAGGATATTCACGTGTAACAGTATATATACTTACCGTGCGTGTAACCGAAGTGTAACGGAAAATTTCGTACTGAATTACCTTTCACGTGCTACTTTGTGGACTCGTCGATCTTTTGACGCACCCGAGGTCAAAATCGAGCTATATTTGCCGAATAACGAGAATTCTCGATAGTTGATGCTTTGCCGTCATATTTTGAATAAGCTTTAAGGATATGCCTACCTGTGTTGATATTTGTGCCAGGTCGTCCCTTGGAATTTTGGGTACTTTTTGTTGAAAATTTACATGGGAATCAACAGAATGACTAAACAATAATCGATTCGCTATATTTATAGTCAAGTTTCTATTTATAAATGGATCCACCATGTGACACTGTACATGTACTATACATGTATGTCCTTCTCATTGCATGTTGACTTCCACAGTTTTAAAATGTAAGGTGGCTAAAATGTCTTGTACCTTAAACAAAAAGAAAGTCACTGCTATTTAGGCTTCAATTAGTCTCTAAAACATTTATTATTTGTCTCTGAAACATGTTTCATTCTTTCCTTCGAAATAGAATTTGAAATCCGACGACTTCATTTATCAATGGGTACTATCATTGTAAGAGTCAAAGTCAAAGCATGATAGTACCCATTGAATCTGTACGATGTTTACGTTGTATTTACTTCTGTATGTTCTATTTATGTATCCACCATGTAGAGCCCATGATATAATAGTTACCTCACGTGTTTATATATGCAGACCTGAGTGAATAAAATATATATATTTTTGTATTTCTATACAACTACTGAAAATTTCAAATACAAGTAAGATACATGTAAGTGTATTAAAAATCAAATTTAAGTGTTTCTTAAATGAGCATTTGTAGTTAGTGCATATAGCGAGCCTTTTGATATCTGTTAGATATGTACCATACTGTACAGTCAGCGTGATGTTTATATCCATCACGCATGTCAAGTGACTTACTCTTGTTGAGTTTGCGGTAATAAGCGTGCGTTTTGCGTCGACCGCGGACGGAGAACGCAGAACTACAGTTACGTGCCAAATTAATGTCTACAACGTCAGAATCTCCATAGACTTCAATGTATTTTCATGTTTACAAGAAAAATTATCCTGCCTCTCCTGATCAATCGATTTTCACGATTTTGGTGTCGTTTGAAAGGTAAATGAATAAAGCAATAAACAAGGTTTTTTCATTCAATTCTATACTCGCGTTTCAAGGCTGTTATAATTTAAAGAAAATGTTAGATTATTTTTACAGTTTTTGAGCAACGTCACCATTGACGTCTATGGGAAAATGGATTTTTCAAAATTTCCTACAGTTTTAAATTGTTGTATATGAAAAATACGAAGTCGGAAAATTTCATGAAAAATCTTATTTATTGCTTAATTCATTTACCTTTCAAATGACACCAAAATTATGAAAATATGTTGACCAGGAGAGACAGGATAATATTTATTGTAAACGTGAAAATACATTGAAGTCTATGGAATTTGTGACGTTGTGAACATTAATTTGGCACGTAACTGTACAATGTACCCAACTGAACAGAAACGTGAAATGGAACTATCAAGGGCCAGCGTAGGATTGCTGGAAACTCATGCGACTTGTGTATTTAGGATGATAAACGCGGAAATAGCGCGGCGCATGCGTGGATTTTGCGAGGAATACGCGTAGATTTTGCGAGGAATAAGCAAGAATTTCGCGAAGATTTTAATAAATTAACTTCTTCGTCGCGAGCGCGAGGACTACAAACATCACGCTGACTGTACTGTATCCAGAAAAAAATTCTGTACAAAATCCTTTGCAATTCGAATTTTACACAAACACTAGTATCCCCTTTTCAGTTACCACCGGAGCGATTCGAATAAACCTCAACTTCGCACATTTCCAACGTCTCGACTGATGCAGTCACTTTCACAAACCTGCCGACTTTAGGGACTCGGCATTTGACCCTCACGGGATTTCCAGTGTCAGGGTTTGTTATTGGTTGTGCAAGGTACCCACACCACCATCCTGTGTCATTGTCAACTTCAGTTTGATTTGTTGCCACTTTGAACGTGATTCCCCGAAATCGTGAGTCTGAAAAAAAAAATCGTTCACATGATTAATGATAAATAAATTTTCCCGCTTTATGTGCACAGATGCAGGTTTAATATGTCGACGGGGGCTAGTGGTTTTCCTTCGTATTTTGGGCCTAAATAACTGGCAACTAATGTGGTGTGCTATTCAAGGGAAACGAATATACCACATTGCAAGAAACGCCTAAAACTGTGCTAACCAAGCGGAACGGAGAGTAAAATCAGAGGATAAAACACTTGCCGCCAATGCCAATAAGACATCATATGAATCAGACAGGTTTACCGTTCGAGCTATCGCGTCCAGTCAAATATGATACTTACAAAGCCCTTCGTCTGTCCGGACATACACGACAATTTCTGAAACCACCACATCCTCCCCCATATCAACGTACCACCAGCCGGGAACAAACCCATTGCTACCATCACTATTGTTCACGGTATGAGAACAAACGAAATTGTTACTATCATACGTTTCTCGGTACCCGTCGACGGCTAAAGAGGCGTTGAAGACTTGTTCCGTTGAACTCTGATAGGCAGTCTTGTTCAATGCGTGGTTTTTACCTAGAAGATGCAACAATATAAAAGTGTGTTACGCAGTCTAATGTCAAAATAATTTGTTAGTTTGTATTGAGGTTTAACGTCCATGTCAACAAGTTTTCAGTCATGTCGAGACGAACAATGTCAAAATAGGCTTATCTACATATTTTTCTAAGTGTTAGAAGTGTTTTTCAAATGCTAGATGATCTTGTTTCAACGAATGAATCAGACAATGATGAAAATCGGATTTTTGCATATGCAAAAAAGGCGCCTTTGACTCCGCTACTCGCTCGGATAGCAGAATTCCTCTTCTACTAATAGCCAATATCTCAAGCCTCTATCCTGCTTCTATGACAGGCCGATTGTGTCGCACCTTGTCGGAAACTCCCAAGACCGGTTTTCTCGCGTCGCGGTCTATGTGTTACCTGAATGTCGTAACAATTCGGTATTGGCACTACAATCACAATCATGCCTCAAGGAACACAGACCCTAGTCTAAATCAGGAAAACATGTCCGTAGATGTTTACCCTCTTATACCCCACTTTCATAAAACTGGGGTTTACAGGGGTTTACCTATTTTTTTCTTATTTTTGATCCAAAACATAGATTGTGGGTACTCGCTAGAACCGCGGTGCTAGCGTGTATCCACAAAATGTTCAAAACATGAAAAAAGTTTCCAATCATAAAATTTTTATTTTTTACAGCTGAAAAAATAATCTCTGTATCTTACATGGGCAGGTTTTCGTAATGAGTATGTTTAACGTCACGAAAGATGAGCGGTGGTTCAGTTGTAGAGCGTAGTAAGCAAGGGGCCTAAGACTCTAACCAACCACCTTCTTCAATTAAGCAAGAGACTGTTATGTCCCCACTGGTTTAATAACCAGAAAACGATTGCTCCGTCTAAACATGAACCTTTTTCACTAGGACCCTAACAAAGCATAATTCTTTTTAAACATTTTTGTTTTAAATTACTTTGAAATACCTTGGACTTTACATGGCCTCCAACTTTGAGACCAAGTTCGATTTTGTTGGCAAGTTGATTTACCGACGGCAAATATTGACGACGGTTTTCCGTCATTTGATGATACGACGCATGCGTAGCGGATGTTGTTGCCGATTTTCCTCAGATTTCCAAGCACCACTTCCGTTTCCGGTATGAATTCTGGAACAGGACAATCTGCAAAGAATGAGATAGATAAACCAATATAATGAAAATAAATTTTGACGCTCATGCTCATCAAAGATGAATATATCTATAGCCTGTACAATAACTCAAAGTCAAAGTGTTTCATAAATAAGCCGCGACGCCAGAAAACCAGTCTTCGGGGTTTCCGACCAGGTCTGACACAAATCGGCCTGTATAGCCACAGAAGCAGGCTAGAGACTTGAAATTTTGGCTATAAGTAGAAGAGGAATTGTACTATCCGAGTAGCGAAAACAAAGGCGCTGATCAGCTTCGCAGTTACTGCGAAGCTGATCTGCGCCTTTGTTTTCGCATAGGCAAAAATCCGGTTTTCTCACAATGCGGCTCATTAAGACGATAAATGTTTTAATAAGGATGGTCGCTGCCAATGAAAAAATATTCAAACTCGTACAAATAAAAATGTTATATACATGTAATTGTTAGATTGTATACACCGACATCATTTGAATCGATTAATTGCAAAAAAAAAAAAAAAAAAAAAAAAAAAAAAAAAGAAAAAAAAAACAGGTTATTTTATATCTTTGGTGGGTGGGATAACTTCAGCACTGTAAAGTACTGTTTTTACGACCTACTAGGCTAGTGTGTCATTGTTGGTCTTGTATACACTTTGAAACAACCTGTTGATACCTCTGAGGAAATAACATTTCCAAGCAATGTATACCCCCTTGAACCCCACTTTTTTTTATCCAAAACATAGATTGCGGGTACTCGTTATAATCGTGAATCCACAATCGATGTCTGAGCAAAAATATTGAAAATATCATTTTTTTTTCCAATGGAATTTTAAAATTTTACAGATGAAAATCAATAGCAATGGTCATGTTGGGACGTTGCCTCCATTTTATGGGACTTTAACCCAACATTAAGATATCATGAAACTCAAAATGCGCTTCATAAATAATTGTTTAACCACCCAACTAAGCCAATAAAGCGTATATGTATGGACGGTTTGACTAAACCACTTTTCCTGGGCAGGCTCAGACATGAGCGGTTAACCAGTAATCACATGGTCAGTCAGTAGGTTAGAAGCTTTGCCTAAAGGCACAAGCAGCCCATCTATTTCTCCTATGGGCGGGATTGAACAAAATTTAGCTAAAGTTGAACTTACATGAAGACTTTGTGTCCTTTGCGCAACTATATGACGATCCAGGCAGCCGCTTACGTCTAGAGCATATATCCTGCACATCTTCCTTAAATAAAAGATGGGGGAAATGAGTTAAAAGATTATTCTACATATTAGGACATGTCAATTTGTTTTTGTTTTATACTTTTTCTCCATTTAATTTTAGGCTTGAGCATTGATAAGTTGGGACAATGACAGCCTATTCACCATTTTTGCATTATCGGCTGGTTTCCAGCTGACTAAAAATCAATATTGGAAATACAGGTAACCAAAACCACCCTGAGGTGGGGCGAAAACGGGAGAACCCCCGAGAAAAACCCCCTGACACACCCGCAAGCAGAACTTGGCTTGTCTCACATGTAGCCAGAGCGGGGGTCGAACCCATACCAGACACAGTAGTGAGATGATCGAGTGATTAAGAAACAGCGCTCTTAACCGCTCGGCCACGGGGGCCGCCGATTTTAGTATAACATTGATTTTATTTGAGTAGAGATTTTAATTTAATCTGATAATTATGAAGGGGTATACCTATTGTTTTTTCTTATTTTTGCTCTAAAACATAGATTGTGGGCACTCGTTCTAAAACGTGTACCCACAATCTATGTTTTGAGCAAAAATAAGAAAAATATCCAAAAAATTTCTGCTAAAATGTTTCAATTTTTACAACTTAAGAAAAATCTATACATTTCATGGGCGTTTTCATAATGTTACTTCTTAAACCCCATATGATGTCTGGTGTGTGTTGAACTTGGTCGAACTTGCACACACCGTGCAAAGCAACTCAAATATGGATACGTCATATGATAAGCAAATTCTATACCTGAAAAGGCATTTTCATAATTGATTTTTCAATTAGTTCTGCATGGGACAGGTAAAAATGATCATATATTCTGATTGTATCGATTTCTGACCATTGACTGTCTGGAAAGGCCATTGTTTTCACTACAATCTATTTTAGTTATTTTTCTCTTATAAACTATTTCAGAAACTGTGTTATTCCAATGCCCGTTTATAAAATATTTCAGAAACATTGCTAGTCGGACCTCGAGAGTCGGACTATTTTCTATAAATATGTATATTCTATAAATAGGAAAAGGTCAGATTTTATGTGTGTGTGTGTGTGTTTGTGTGTGTGTGTGTGTGTGTACGTGTGTTTTTTTTTTCATTGTCTATTTTACATTCATGTGGCTTGTTTGTTTGTTTGATAAATTGTTTGGTCGGTTGATTTGTTACTAGCTGGTAACGTCCCATTCAAAATTTTTCAGAGAAGTAGGCTATATCGAGTCGGAGAATCAGGTAGATGGCTAATACAGATCCATACCTCTGTCCAGCTTGCCTTCTTGCTGTAAATGCTCCTCGTGTCATCCGCGAGGTCAATCGGTTCGGGGTCAAGGGAGTCAACTCTGTTCAGTTCACAGAGACTGGAATGTCGGTGATAGTTAAGGGACTTGCAGTCCTCTTCCTCCCAGCATAAACTGATACAATCTTCTAGGGAAAATCCCGGCTGATAATCTAATCGTCCAGAGGTGGGATATAAACCTTTGTTCCATTGGAAGTTTAACGGGTTAAAGTAATTCGTGCTCACCACAACGATGATTAAACAAATAGTCAATAATGCACGTGCACGTATAATTAGCCACATTGCTGTCTGTGAAAACGAACATGCCTTTTCAATTCCAGTTAACCGAAACGTTTTGCCAGACCTTTAGCACTACATGTATAGTATTGAATTAATTTGAGGATGCCAAAAATGATGAATATATAATACTGTATAATAAAGTCCCATTTCCCAGAGAAATCTTCATAAGTCACCATGTAAATAAAAGGTATCTCGTATATCCACTAAGTAGTCTACAATACCTATAATATTCTATCGATGCCATGAAACGGCGAAAACAATAAATTGTCACAATGCACCGTATAACATGTATGTCGATGTATGTCTATTTTGCATAGTAATAATACAAAGCTTGGATTTTATTCCATCGCCATTTCTAGGTCTTCGATTTTGAACCACAACAACAACTGCCGGGTGATTACCTGAACATTAGCTTTTTACCTCAAAAACATAATATCTCTTGCAAAATTCATTAATATTTTACGATCAGTTCTACAGTATCAGAAATCAATTCCTTTACCAATTGAGCCGTGACGCGAGAAAACCGGTCTTCGGGGTTTCCGACCAGGTCCAACACAAACCGGCCTGTACAGTCACTGAAGCAAGCTAGAACAATGAAATTCCGGATTTAAGAAGCAGAGAGTTTGTACTATCAGTGTAGCGAAAACAAAGGCGCTGTTCAGCTTCGCAGTTACTGCGAAACTGATCTGCGCCTTTGTTTTCGCATAGGCAATAATCCCGTTTTCTCACGCTGCGGCTCAATTAGTTAAACTGACATATTTACAAATACAACCAATAAAAAATCGTCATTTCGAGGAAGAGTAATGATTTATTAATGTACATCGACAGGCAATTGTTCATACAAACAATAAAGAATCAGATCAGCATGTGTGTCCATGGAGACTGTGTTCTTTTCTTATTTACAAATTCATTTTAACCTTGGTCATTCATTTCTACTGAGTGTGCATGTCGTTATAAATAATAACAATAGAGCCGCGTCATGAGAAAACCAGCAGAAGCTGAACATGTAAACACGATTCAACCATATATTTTACGTTATACACGCCTACCAAACGTTCCGGTGCTCAACCGTTGGTTGAGACAGAAAATCGATAGGAGTAGTTTCCGGTTGAGCATCGAAGTAGCCAGAAAGGTAAACAATTGTTGCATGCTCTTTGTTGTTTGATTAATAACTTTTCTTCCAGGACGAAAATAAAAAATCTGGGAATTGTGTACAGTGTCTTACATATTCATACATCTGTGGTGTAAACATGAGGTCGAGGAATTATCGCGTTTTGTCTGAATCCATTTCAGCGTGATGAAGGTGTACTAGAAACCGACAGGATTGTGTAGAAAACGGGTGTGTTTTAGGCTGTATTTACACTTTTGTGTCGTGTTTCAGGGTAATTTATATACCGCTGATCAAGACACAGTCATACAAATGTCACTTAAATTTGCAAGTCCATTCAGCCGAAGCAATGGGCACAATATCTTAGAAAACAACTCTGAGAATTTTGGTTGAGCATCGGATAATTAAAAATGATAGGGAAATTGAGTTGTGTCATTTGACCATTGTTTACATTCATCGCTCAAAAATATGTTTCAGGAATGCCACACGAGTGCACACAGAGTACTTCTTCCCACATTTGCCACTCTTAACTCTGATTTTTCCTAAATATCCAAAAATAGAAGCTGCAGAGTAACAAATGTATGTAAAACGGTGTATTTTGTGAACGACAGCCCACAGGCTGGTTCGCATAACTTAAACGGTACTAAAATACTAAAAAATCCCTTTTTTCCCGCAAGAAAATGTCAGTTTTTTTATTTTTTGTGTGGTTGCGCACCGGAGTATTCGGTTGAGCATCGGAAGGTCTGAGCATATTTGCCAGTCTTTATGTGATTTTGGGATGTGAAAACATGCAATAATGGCCTTTATGCTCTACTGTATACATTGTTGGTGAGATTTTAAATGACTTGAGAAGTTGACATATTGCTGTGTATCACTTAAGTTATATTGGTGGTAGCAATTTGAATATAAGCGATGGATTGAAACATGGTTGCATTTTGCATCAAAATATTATACAAAACGACACAAAGGACAGAATGCACAATTTCGTATATGTTACAAAGGCGTATCGCTCCACGCATACAGTTGTGGTCACGCATCGGAGTATCCGGTTGAGCATTTGACCATCTCTTTCTGTGCTGTCATAGCTTGAACGTTAAAACATTGATGTATATCAGACATTCCCACCTATATTTCCTACCTCAAATCTTTAAATGCCTGATGAAATGAACGTGCAGTAGTAAGAGTTTCGATACATTCATTCAAAATGTCTTCGCTTTAATAACATTTATCTTCTGTTCTCTGTCTTATTTTGTGTTCATTTCCTTTTCATTTCAGGTGATAAACGGTGTTAGTTATGGGGATATATAAAGGAAAAAGAAAACGAGGCCTCACATTAACCGTTAGAAAGAAAACCACGTATAGTAAATGTAGAAGCAGACCCTGTTATTCGAATTCAGCTTCCCCGTTTCCAAAACGATGCAAAACATCACCAACAGTTCGAAACGCCACGTTTCACGCCTAAACATTTTTGTTTCTAAAGATAAACTCATATGGAACATATTCATGAAAAAAAATGCTTTCCTGGGCATTATTTTCGTCGCTTTTGAACAAAATGTGAAGCATTACCCCAGTACCAAGAAGCTTATGAGACAGAGCTATGAGGTATTTGGCATGCTGTTTTACAAGAAATTGCTCTGATTGGTTGATTTTCTGCAAGGCAATTGAGGCTTTATCTAAACATTGTCACTGCATGAAAAAAAACGCGTTTAAGTAAGTTAACGTTTTTGTAAAATTCCATACAACTCGAAGTTTTAGATTTGATTCAAATTTTAGGTGACACATAACTTGACGTTGTTTAAACATTTTGTTATGCTTTCTATTCCGCGTTTAACTGCGTTTAAGCATGCCTTAAATAAGAAATAATTTGACGTCTAAGATAAGATTTAATAAAGATTTAAGAAAAAGAAAATGTGAAATTGTTGGGACACTTAAACTTAAGGTATATTCCTAAACTATTAGAATATAAAGCACAATTATATGTTCAACAATTCGTTTGTAAACTAAGATTCAAATTTAAAATATAAATAAAATGTGAAGTTGTTGCAAAGTAAATGGCTTGAAAATTTCATATGTGAAGTAAAGAATTAAATGTTTTTTCTTCGTAAATTTCATCAAACTTCGACCCTAATAGGAGAAAGGTTATTATCTTAAAATTCAGATATTCTATCAACTGTTGATATGGCGGAATGTGCTTGTACGTTGTTAGGATATAATCTTTAATTTGTTGTATTTCACCCTCCAATCACCTACATGTCTTGTTTCTTTCAGTCGAGGATCCGTTGGTATGATTCCTTGCTTAGGCCAGTGCAAAAACGGGCTTAGAACCTGGGTCTGGGAAGACTAGGGGTGCAGGGTGGGACAGGGTAGCGCGTAAAAGGGAAATCCACAACAGCTGTTGGTTCGAATCCCACTGAACGTCTTTTTTTTAACTTTTTTTTTCATTTTTTTTCTTTTTCATTTTTTGTTTAAGCGCTTTATTTTTTTCTGTCTATGTTGCATAAAACATTATTCGCCAATTACGATTGTGTATGTATTATTGTCAAATTTAAGTCAAGTTTACGTAAAATTAAACTACAAGTTTTGTATGAATTTAAGCTGACACAATTCCACGTTTACAAGGCATATAATTTAAGTTTACCTTCTTTAGATTTTACGTTTTGTTTGAGTATAATTTGCACATAAACGCAGTAAACTGTTACAGTTCACGTTAAATTAAACTTATAGTAAACGAGATGTATATTTGAAATATGATTCCAACGTAAACTCACAAAAATTCAATTAAGTTTGAACTTTAATTACGTTTTCTGCGGATATAATGGCAAATTAAACGCGTTTTTTCATGCAGCGTGTGGTCAGACTGGCATTCTAGACTCATTAAATCATTACAGTAACTACAAACCAGCTGGATGTATTACACCTAGCAGAGTAAAACAAGTGGCAAACAAGCAGTGATTTTACATTTTGAATGTCTAAGAATATCTTTCAAATCAATGAAAGAATTGACAACTTTTTACTGTTGTGAAAAGAAATATGCTAGAACAAAAGTATTGCACGTAAAATACAGGCGTCCACACAATATTTCAAACAGAAATTTAATAATTATCCACCTTATCTTGATCACTGCCCTAGGTAAAACTTGAATTGTATACTAGTTTGAATATGAACTTTTCATCATGTAACTGACTTCACATTTATTTATGTTTCCACATGAAACTACATTTGTTTCACTAGCTATCCCATTTTATGATGTCAATATTGCTATAAAATAAAGCAAAATTGACACATTTATTTACATATTAATCACATTAATCCAAGCTCTTTAAAATACATACAGTATAAAATGATGCTTATCTGATTCTCTGCAATGAAGTAAAGGTTTGTTTTCAAGCAAATCAAACACCCTAAGAATAATAAATCTGACAGAAATGATCCCTGAGAGATTAGGGATTTGCTTTTGTCCCACTTCAAATCATCCAATCAGATAAAAATCTTGAAAAATCGCATGCCGTGAAGGGTTATAGTAGAAGCTGGCAGCTCTGTCTAATGTGCTCTTGCCAGTACCTAATGCAAATTCTTGTAATTTTTGAAATTGAGGGTACTTGTGTTTGGCAAGTTCTCCTTGGTGCACGTTTCTGAGTTTTGCTTAGCTGTTTTGTGATAATCTTTACGGACATATTGGAGTATTCACTGAAGCAAAAAAGATTTATACAGTTCTCTTGGGCTGGAAGAAAATCGATAAAAACCTTGGTGGCCGGTTAGAACTTTCGACTAGTTAGCTTTCAAGAGAAGTCAGAGAAAAGTTACAATAACAGAGATCATTTTATCTACTTTTCTCAGCCACTAAGCGTAGCCATGTCAGGATAAAGCTCACCCAATGACACTACACGACTCAGGCTGATCAATTATGTTGATTCTAGTGCAAATGTGTGTGTTTGCGAAATACAGAAAGAGATGGTCAAATGCTCAACCGGATACTCCGATGCGTGACCACAACTGTATGCGTGGAGCGATACGCCTTTGTAACATATACGAAATTGTGCATTCTGTCCTTTGTGTCGTTTTGTATAATATTTTGATGCAAAATGCAACCATGTTTTAATCCATCGCTTATATTCAAGTTGCTACCACCAATATAACTTAAGTGATACACAGCAATATGTCAACTTCTCAAGTCATTTAAAATCTCACCAACAATGTATACAGTAGCGCATAAAGGCCATTATTGCATGTTTTCACATCCCAAAATCACATAAAGACTGGCAAATATGCTCAAACCTTCCGATGCTCAACCGAATACTCCGGTGCGCAACCACACAAAACATAAAAAAACTGACATTTTCTTGCGGAAAAAAAGGGATTTTTTAGTATTTTTAGTACCGTTTAAGTTATGCGAACCAGCCTGTGGGCTGTCGTTCACAAAATACACCGTTTTACATATATTTGTTACTCTGCAGCATCTATTTTTGGATATTTAGGAAAAATCAGAGTTTAGAGTGGCAAATGTGGGAAGAAGTACTCTGTGTGCACTCGTGTGGCATTCCTGAAACATATTTTTGAGCGATGAATGTAAACAATGGTCAAATGGCGCAACTCAATTTCCCTATCATTTTTAATTATCCGATGCTCAACCAAAATTCTCAGAGTTATTTTCTAAGATATTGTGCCCATTGCTTCGGCTGAATGGACTTGCAAATTTAAGTGACATTTGTATGACTGTGTCTTGATCAGCGGTATATAAATTACCCTGAAACACGACACAAAAGTGTAAATACAGCCTAAAACACACCCGTTTTCTACACAATCCTGTCGGTTTCTAATACACCTTCATCACGCTGAAATGGATTCAGTCAAAACGCGATAATTCCTCGACCTCATGTTTACACCACAGATGTATGAATATGTAAGACACTGTACACAATTCCCAGATTTTTTATTTTCGTCCTGGAAGAAAAGTTATTAATCAAACAACAAAGAGCATGCAACAATTGTTTACCTTTCTGACTACTTCGATGCTCAACCGGAAACTACTCCTATCGATTTTCTGTCTCAACCAACGGTTGAGCACCGGAACGTTTGGTAGGCGTGTTATAGCTTTCTACTATGTTTATGGCTTTGGAGTCATTATATGCGCGCGCGTGTGTGTGCGCGCGCTATTTTGCATGGTTATGCCCAAACTTGGGCAATGGAGCCTACACATTTGGTATACTGGTTGGGGCTGATGAGTAGATGACCTGATCAACTTTTGAGAATTTTACCTCAAACTTTGACAAAATTACGGGATTTTGAAATTTTGATTTATTTTTCCACTTTTCGTTGAAATTTGAAACTTTTGAACGGTGAATGCTAGGGTTTTGAAATTTCATATACAGATGCCTTATGAAAAAAAAAAAAAAAAAAAAAAAAAAAAAAAAAAAAATGACCCGTATTTTTCATGTCCGAGTTATGAAAACAAAATTTGAAAATCTTGTTTGTAAGACATCCCAAAAAGTATTTTAGCTAGAGCCTTTTGTTGTACTTTTTTGGGGCTGATGACTAGACTAACTTCTGAGAACTTTACGTCAAATTTTGACAAAATTACAGAAGTTTGAAATTTTGATTGATTTTTTCCACTTTTCGGTGAAATTTGAAACTTTTGAATGATGAATGCTAGGGTTTAAAAATTCCATATACAGATTCCTCATGAAAGAAGTTGACCCGTATTTTTTTCATGTCCGTGGTATGCCCTTTTTTAATTATGTCCCTTTGAAAGCAAAATATCAAAATCTTGTGTGCAAAATTTTAGCAAGAGCCTTCATATTTGGTATACTGAATAGGGTTGAGAAGATCACCTGTCTAACTTTTGAGGACTTTCCATCAAATTTTGACAGAATTAAGGAACTTCGAATATTTTACTCCATTTTAGCTTGTTTGCAAATAGCCACCATTCTGTTTAACAAATATGGGTCGAGGTCAAAACTGAGGCAACATTTCTGGGAAAGAGCCACCCATCATGATCTTCGTACGTCTTGTTTAAATTAATATGTTGCCTTGTATTATTATTATTATTATTATTATTTGAATGTATTATCCTCCAACCACTGGGAGCACCTCGGTTATCACCGAGTAATGTCAAGATAACCTCAATGACAGAACTACACTGCCCACCACCAACCATCACCTTAACATATTTACTGTATTTCCATCACTGAAGTTATCTTTTTTATCTTTTGGGGAGAAGAGAAGCCAGTGCTAGCCTTATGAATGCTGAGCGCCAAGCAAGGTAGCCACTGGTACCATTTTTAACGTCTTTGGTATGACGCGGCCCGGGTTCGAACCCGTGACCTCCCGCTTCCGGCGGAAGCGGACGCTCTAACCATTACGCTATCGGGACCGGTTAATTTAAGGTCTGAGCCCAGTTGTTCAAAACATCGTTAGCTTAACGGTGTCGTTAAGCCCTAAATTTGTTAGCTAAATATTGACTTCAAAAGCAAATACACTGTTATTTTTTGTTGAAAAAATGTGAGAATCCTTTGCAATGCAAATGATTCTCACATTTTTTCAACAAAAATAACAGTGTATTTGTAATATTCATGTTTGAAATTTTAACGAATCGTTAACTAACGACATCGTTAATTTTGAACAACTGGCCCCTGGTGTTGGGAATCTGAATTTTATTGGATCATTTCCTGGTATTTCTAAACATGCATTGCAAAGGATTTGAGAGGTTTAACCGTTAGGATAACAGACAACGCTGACAACACTTCAGCTGTTCACCGTGGATGCCAAACAGAGCATCATGATCAAGACAATAGTTGCTCCCTGCTTCGAGCTGGCGACCAATGTCAGTTTAGTTTAATGATGTTTACTGAGGTCTTGGATCTGATACCAAAGTGTTACAGCACTATCAAACCTCACGGTACCGGTACATTGACTTACGCCTGTATTAGCCATACAAGATAAGAGACCACATAATACAAAGAGAACAGTGGGGAAATGGAAAGGCACCGCGTACATAGCTCTCTCCCGAAAGTTTGTCATGTCCCTAACGGTTAAACCTCTCTGTTTCTTGGAAGATTAATGGTAAAGCCCCTATCTCACTGGAATGCGACAACTGGAAACTAGTTCGCGAATAGTTCGCGACTATTTCGCGACAAAGATAAACGATTAAAACACAACTTTCACGTTGCAGTCTCACTGAATAGACATTTTTGCGACAAATTCGCAAATTTCGGTCTAATTTTGAAAATATATCGCGCGACTGTCGCACGACAGTCGCGCGACATTCGTGAGAGTGTCTCACGACTTTCCCGCGAATGTAACTTATTTTCATTTAAATTCGTACGACAGTCATGCGACATTCGTGCGAGTGTCGCGCGACATTCGTACAGTGATGGCATCATTTCCGCAAACGGTTCTCGTCAAAGGCTGTTCCTCGCAATACTATTTCATATATCAAAAAGGGCTTGACATGCACTTGTCAACAATTTATTATTCTTTCATATGCAAGTAAGATTTTTATACTCACACTTTCCGTCTGCACCATGGAAGCCCAAATATAAGGGTCCCATGCGTCCCCATTTCCGCACACCTGTCCCCAATTCCACAAACGCAATCAGATCAGTAAAATTCACATACAAAGAAGTGAAGGAAACTCTTCTTTGTGTATAGAATGGTTGTAGAGAACTATGACAAGGCGCCTCGTAGTGTAATACACTTCCGCTCTGCCTAAGACCTAACCAAATCAATGGATCATGTTCGACGAACAACGTTATTACAACGTATATTCTAGATTTTCACTGGACCTGATAACCAGGTAAAAAGTTGTTGTTTTTTCTTGATGGATTCCTGTTTTATAGGCATTGTCTTAAAGAATCTGACCGACGACACTTTTTCATCATTGAGGGTTTTGAGAAATTGAAGATGGCGTCCAATATGTCTGCCAATACAGGATTTTCAACTATAATTACTATTAGTTATAATGATTTTAAATATGTTTGTGCTTATTTTGTCATCAAATCATGGAGGATGATTAAAGGTGAAACTTCACTCGTTTTGAGAAGACTGTGAACATCAAACTTTTCAAGATGGTATCCAAAATGGCCACCAGAAATAGATTGTTCAACCAAATCATTAGTAACAATGACCAAAAAGTAATTTCTGTATTTATCTTGAAAGTATGCAGTAATGGTTTTTGTCAATGTTCTATATTCGCCGCAACTTGACGTAAATTTTCACAAAGTCGATAAACCATGACACATAGGCCAAGGACATCACGTCAAGGTTGTAGAGTATGTCAAGGACAACATCTAAGCACGGTTTCATTACCGCTTTCATTGCTACAGAGAAATATAGAACGAATTGTGGACCGACACTTGAACTCATATGCCGCAACCTGCAGATGAAACAAAACCCGTACATTTAACGCATACAAGCCTGTGCGTGAGAAAACCAACTATTTGGGTTTATGACCAGGTCTGACACAAACAAGGCTGTACAGTCACAGAATAAAGCTAGAAGCTTGAAACTTTGGATATACTGAGTAGAAGAGGAATTGTACTATCCGTGTGGCGAAAACAAAGGCTCTGATCAGCTGTGCAAGAATGTGTTCGTCAAATCCCTGCTCCCTAACACACCCCTAATCTAGTTCTCCATAGATCCCAATAAATTACCCTTCCCCCAGATCCCAAAAGCACTGAGAGGCCCCCACAAAGCCTGGAGTAAGGATATGCACTGCTGTACCTATTGTCTGTAGTAACAAAATCATGTTGATCCATGCATTTTCAATTGTATTAAGACCGAGTAATCTGTGAATTATTATCGAGCAACATAATTCCTAGGTCGGCTCAACCATTTGTACAGAATTCCTCTTTTATTAACATAACTTTCCTGGTCATTCTGGACACGAACTGCCGGGGTTACATAATTTCATGTTTACATGAATTGTTGGTAATAAGGTGTGCCACAGTCAACATTTTACAGTCAGTTCCGGCCGGAGCTACCAGCCTAATGCACTAGACATTTGTAACCACGGCCCCACCCCCGGGGAATAGCGGGGATAATCCCCGCTAAAGCCCCCCCCCCCCCCTGTGGGGACTGCTTCTTGGTAAAACCACTGCTATTTTCCCTTGCAGCCTGCTATATTTTTCATTTCACATTTTCATGGCCCTTTTTGCATTTATAAAGCAAACCCCGGGCATTTCCCCAGCACTGCCGTGACATAAATTTGATCAAGACCCCGCTCATTTCGACTGCTACCCCCGCCCTGCTCCGGGGATTGGGGCCGTGATTACAAATGACTAGTGCATAACCCAAAAGCTGTGGGAAGTTTATGCGTCTTGCTCGAGCCTTTGATACGACGCTCTACCACCGAGCCACTGCGCTCCTCCCATGTATATAACTATTGGTGAAAAATGAAAGAGGAGTCGAGAGTATAAGATCTATATTATTTATCTTCTCTTTCTGAAACAACAATTATAATGTGGACACTGGAATCTATGGATATTCGCTTAAAGTTCATTCAAATTGCCATCCTAGCATCATGAAAAACAAGTTTGCGAAACTGAGGACGCACCATGCCCTTATTTGATATGGAATAAAGTTTTACAGCATTTATAAATTATCAATTAATTTTCATGAATACATACCTGATAAATTTGACTTCCTTCCTTGAATACAAATGTGTTGTACAACCCCAACGTGTAGCAGCAATTACGTCATTAATTGGATGTCAAAAAATCGAAACATGAAAAGCGACTAAAAATAGATTTACGAATTTGACATCACGCTGTTGTGTTGAAGATAACGATAAGATGGCGTAATATTTTCGAAATTCAATTTCGCTAATCGAAAGAGGAATAAAAATGGATTATAAAACAACATAAACGTATTTTCTATCTGGAAGGTAAGGCATGTTGAATTGCGATTGAAAGTGGGGGTGTGCGGATCTGAGGACAGTGCGGAAATGATGCCATCACTGTACGAATGTCGCTTAATTTTATTTTCTCGCCAGATAGTCGAAGTTTTCGCAAGACTGTCGCGCGACCGTCGTGCGACACTCGCGCGACATTCGTACGAGTGTCGCGAAAATTTCGCATTGTAAATTCGCCAAAATGTCGCGGCGACAAATTCGTGACACTCGCACGACTGTCGCGCGACAGTCTTGCGAAATATTTTGGTGAAAAATTCGCATAAAATTTTTCAACATGTTGAAAAACTTCGCGACCAGTTCGCGACTAGTTCGCGACACAAGAAAATTCTCACGACACTCGCGCGACACTCGCACGAATGTCGTGCGAAAGTCCGCGACAAAATTCGCAAAACAGTCGCGAGAAATTCGCATGCCAGTGAGATACTAGCTGAAGTAGTTAACCAGTATTTAGTGTTGCATCTTCCACTAGTAACTGGCAGATGGAACAATACATCACATCTGGAATTCGAACTTGCGACTGTATGTTAACAGACCTAACAAGGGTGTGACTACTATCATTTAACCTTCGAATTAGTTAGTATAATGCAAAATTGTAAACATGTCGAGTCAAATGTCACATTTGGTTCCATGTTCCGATAATTAAACAGGTAAACGAGGCAATTAAATGCAGGTCACCAGGAGACGACAATAAACCATGCAAGTTTTATACCTTCTGAACTGCCTGTAATGCATTAAAAAACAAAACGTTTTCGGCATGAATAAAATCAATAATAAAATACAATTTCTGAAGTTTTTATTGCAAATACAAACTGGCCTTGTATGGTAGTGTGGATAGTATGTTGAGAAAGCAATAGTTTCAGTAACATGAACCACATCATAAGAAAAAAAAGTTGTAAACAAACAATTTCATAGAAGGCTACACAGTAAAAGTGCCTTTTTCATACATGTACATGTATGTTTGAAATATCTCTTTCTAAATCTGCTATGCAAATATTGTACAACCTCCAGTAAACTACTGTGGCAGTAAAGTAAGAATAGAAGGACCAGGAATCGATGCAATTAAACTTCCAACATAGACATCAGCTGGGAAAGAAAATATATAAAACATAACAAAACATCCGTAAAGACTGGTTTTAGTGTGTCGGACCTGGTTGGAAACCATCAAACAGGTCTTCTCGTGAGTTGTAACTAGACTCATATAATCACTTACAGATCCATATATTCATGGCTTGATTCAAATCAATGCTACCTATGCTGTCGTCCAAGTGATTTGTATACCATCACATGCAAAACCATCATCTATTGGAGATTTTTCTGTCACCCAAGCACATGATTCAATACTGTCAATATACCATATACTCAGATGGATGGCAGCAAGCTTTTTGCATGACTGTAATGGTATACGAATGACTGGACAACAGCACAAGTTTTGAATCACCCCAATGGTACATGTATTAAGAGGAAACCGTTTTAAGTTTTTTGATATACATAATTATATACAACCCATACACAGAAGAAAGAACCCCCAGGACCAAGTGGTTAACATCAGGAAAACATGTCTGTGAAATGTATACCCCACTGAACCCCACTTTTATATAGAAAACTGAGGTTTGCAGGGGTATACCTAATTTTCTTATTTTTGATCCGAAGGTACTCATTCGAACCGCCTCGGCGAGGCGCTTCTAACGTGTACGCACATTGTATGTTTTGAGAGAAAATATTAAAAATATCAAAATTTTTCCAATGAAATTTTTCAATTTTTTTATCTTCTGAAAAAAATCTCTGTATATTGCATGTGCAAGTTTTTGTAATTCATCTCACTGCTGTGTCCAGTGAAGGTTCGAACCCTGCACTGGAGTACATGTGAGACAACTTAAGCTCTGCTCTTGCAAGTACTTCCACTTCTGCTCTCATATGTGTGAAATACTCTTGAACGGGATGTAACACTGAATAAAAAGATATTCAAACCTAAAAATATGACACTAAGCATAATCAGTTTTTACTCATACATAATCCAGAAGACTGGATTTCTTATGACACATCAAAGAATGTAAGCCACATCTTGAGAAAACCTGCTTTCTACATGTGAAAATAAAGATGCAGATCAGCTGAGGAGTCTCTGCACAGCTGATCAGTGTCTTTGGTTAGCCATCATCTGTTGTTGTCCAGACTGGTTTGTAGGCTGCCAATCTGCAAACCTGTGAGACAGGTTTTTGCATGATGTGGCTCAAATAATGGTTTTCAACCAAACAATATTGTTTGACATAACATCAAAATAATGGAATAAAATTAAAAATAAATACAAGTAGCACCAAAACTGAAGACAAATACACTAAATTCATAACAGTGACCTTAGTATTGTACACTCTGTTAAGTGTGATATTCATTTATTCATCTATTTATTTATTCATTTATTCACACTCTGTAAAGTGTGATATTCATTTAGCTTGCAGTAAAAAAGATGATTTTCTGGTGTAAATAGTATGTAACATATAGTCTTTTCTAGTCGTTTATTTGTCAGTCATTTTGGAATGGAGTCTCCAGCCAGTACAATGAAGGGGTAAAGTGTCTTGATTATGCTCAAGGCAACAACCTTGTGTGACGGGATAGCCTCCCTTGGTAAAAATTAGCGGCATATTGAGTGCTTGTAATATGCAAATTTCAAACTCAAAACTTTGTGAATCGAGTAAGTGTGGAGTATATAGCGCAGTAAACCACCTTGGTGGATGAGCATGCTTTTCCACCAACGGGGTTTGCTGTGGCTTGGTTCGGCTAACGTTACACTTGCACCAGTGGGTTACGAACCCCAGTCTGGTGAATAAACCCCTAGGCCACTGTACTTGCTATAGTAATGAATATGATGCAATTCTCATTTTTTAGGCAAAAATTGTCTTGTTGCTTAACTTCACAGTCAACAGTGCCTTGATGTCGCTTTCATTTCTGTGAGTCTTCTACCCAATATTGGGATGTTACATGTATGACATCCCCAATGTACAAAAATTTAAAACCATCTCAAACTTCAGCTAGTAAATTGATTTAACCACTTTTCCTTGGACAGATGCAGATTTTTTAAGCACCAGTTCTCTAGTGATCAGTCAAATGGTAAACAGTTTTACCAGTAGACATTAAGCATTGCTTCTATTTCTCACATCCCTGGTTAGGGAGGAGTAGATTTCAGACTACAATCATTGTTGAAGTAGAAAATGACTCATGCAGTATAAAATATATGAGCCACTGCATAAGAAAACCAACAAAATGTTTGGGCGAAAACAAAGGCGCAGTAACCGCGAAGCTGATCAGCGTCTTTGTTTTCGCTGCATGGATAGTACAATCCTTCTTAAATCCCAAATTTCAAGCTTCTAGCCTGCTTCTGTGCCTGTAAAGGCTGGTTTGTGTCAGACCTGGTCAGAACCAAAATTGTTGGTTTTCTCACACACAGGCTCAAATGTTTATACTAAGTAATAGGATCACATATCATTTCAAGTACCTTTGAATAGATTCGGAAAACATGCTTGACTCTTGTGAGACAAGCCATGTTCTGCTTGCGGGTGTGTCAGGTGGTTTTTCCCCGGGTACTCCGGTTTTCGCCCCACCTACCGATTGATTCGTCTCGATATGAGTGAAAAAGCTTGAAAGGGACGTTAAACTGAATAAAAAAAAAAAAAAAAAAAATGCTTGACTCTTATGATGCAATACTTATGATGCTTTTGCTCACATTTTAAACATTATACATTGTATGTCAACATAATAACAGGACAAAACTGTTTTTTTTACATATTCAAAAACAAAGACATCAACAAAAACAAAGATACACAGCGCACAATATAATTCATCTACATACAACTTTTATTCAAAATTTCTAGTCTCTAACAATGTCCTGTGGCTGCTCAACTCAATTTATATTGGACCTGGTCTAAATAAAATACATAGAGGATATTTGCTTTTTTGAGGTGAATGCCAAATATATTTCGAGTGAGTTGAAAACATCAGAATTTTCACGAGTGCATAGCACGAGTAAAAATTTTTATGTTTTCAACTCACGAGATGAAATATATTAGGTATTCCCTGAAAAAAAGCAAATTTTCTTTTTATTTTATACAATACACGGGCATTTTCCTATTCACAAAGCAGGCGGTGAAAATGCAAAAACAAAAAATTTTTGAAAGCACAAATAATTTTGGTACCACATTGTTCCTTACGTTCTAAGAAAATGAATACCCACACTTTATTTTTCGTTCATAAATAACGGAGTTATAGGCGAAGTGAGACACATTTAATGACATCAAGTAAATGGAAACGTCAGAAGTAATCCAAAATCTACAGTGAAGATATAGGCTGATATCAGTCAATAGTGACTTTTGATATCAGTGAGATTTGATATCAGTGAAATTTCATATTGATGAAAAAAAAAACAATTTTATCAAGTTTTGATATACAATGGTTTTCATTGTAAAGTATAAAATAAAACAGGTTTACAAAAGACTGTGAAGACTTGAATTATGAAATCATGTACATTCTTTCACATTTAATATTAGGAGACAAAAATATGTATTTTGTATGTAAGCATAAATAATGGATTTCATGAATGAATCACATAAAACTTTGAAGAAAAACCAGAGGACCAATGGTCCTATAAACGCTCACCTGAAACCCGAGATATATACCAATAAACTTGTTTGACTAGAAAGGTAATATACATGTATATAACCCCAGGGCCGCGTCAGAGCAATCCCTGGAGTCAATTTCTTTTTGAAAACATAAAACTTTAGTCCATTTGCCAATTTACTGCAAGTTTTGCCCTTCAAATGACATTTAAACAATTTTTCCCATTCAAATGCATGGGCGACCTAAGTTGACCTTGCCGTAAAATAGTTCAAGGTCATCCAAGGGTCACAATTTATATAAACTTTGTAGAGCTCCATTGCCTGATGCTTCATGCCAAGTTTCAAAATCAAAGGTCTTCTGGTTCTGAAGAAAAAAGATTTTAAAGGTTTTTGCTATTTATAGCCATGGCAGCCATCTTGGTCATGTGATCTTGACCATTTATATACACTTTCATTCCCACTTCCTAACAATGCTCCTCATAAAGTTTGGCTTTGATTGGCAAAGCAGTTTCAGAGAAGAAGATCTTTGAATATCACTGTAATATACATGTATATTGCCCCGGGGTGGGGGCAGACAGACCCCCGGGGTCCAAATTTTTTCAGAATCATAAATATTAAGTTCATTTGCCCATTTCCTGCAAGTTTTTCCCTACAAATGACATTTTAACACTTTTCCCCATTCAAATGCATTAGCGACCTATGTTGACCTTGCCATAAAATAGGTCAAGGTCATCCCAGGGTCATGATTTACATGTATATAAACTTTGTAGAGCTCCAGTCACTGATGCTTCACACCAAGTTTCAAAATCATTGGCCTTCTGGTTCTGGAGAAGAAGATTTTTAAAGGTTTTTTCTATTTATAGCTATGGCGGCCATCTTGGTCATGTGACCTTGACCATTTATATAAACTTTCTTTCCCCCTTCCCAAGGATGCTCCATATGAAGTTTGGCCTTGATTGGCCAAGCGGTTTCGGGGGAGAAGATGTTTCATTATTATGGAAATATACATGTATATAGCCCCGGGGCAGGGGCAGACAACCCCCCAGGGGCTAAAATTTTCCATTTACATTAATCTTCTGTCCATTTGCCTATTCCCAGTAAGTTTTACCTATTAACTAGCATTTTACAATTTTTTCCCATTCAAATGCATTAGCGACCTAAGTTGACCTTGCCGTAAAATAGGTCAAGGTCATCCTAGGGTCATGATTTATATAAACTATGATGGGCCCACTTCCCCGATGCTACATACCAAGTTTCGTGGAAATCGGCCCACTGGTTCTGGAGAAGAAGATTTTTAAAGGTTTTTGCTATTTATAGCCATGGCGGCCATCTTGGTCATGTGACCTGGACCATTTATATAAACTTTCGTTCCCCCTTCCTAAGGATGCTCCACATGAAGTTGGGCTTTGATTGGCCAAGCGGTTTCAGAGGAGAAGATCTTTGAAATTGTGAACGACGACGACGGACGACGCCGGAGCATGGGTATACTATAAGCTCACCTGTGAGCCTTCGGCTCAGGTGAGCTAATAATGCAGAATGCCATAAAGATCCAATAATATTAAAATCATAAAAATGTTAATGTGGACTTTGTCTTTCAGTGTTCATGAAAGTCTGTCTGGCGCCTGACATGTCAGACCAAAAGTAGCCTCGGTAAGACAAATGGTTTGCCAAACAGAACAGGAAGTCTGGTGAACAATTTTAGCAAACCTTGAGCCATCATGTTGCTGGTCAGGTAAAAGTCTGTTCAGTCAGACAAGCTCAGTAGTCTGTCTGACCGAATATCCTGTACATGTACCTTTGGGTAGGGGCTTCACAAGTTTCCTGTACGCTGGTCTTTTGAAATATTGGACAAAACACACTGTCACTTTTTTTAACTAAGTACATGTATAACAGATACAATCATGTGGAAATATTTTCAGAAATATTAGTCATGTAATCTTCAATTTCATATAGGCCTCAATAGATATTAAGATGCTGAAGCGGTAGATCTTCGTCATGCTTAGATGTGCACTAGATCATTTATACAACAAAGCAATAATACTTAGACATAATAATGTATACATGTACACTTATTGGCATTAAATTATCACTAAGGCCTGAATTAAAAAATTGTTTGTTTGTCCTCTACCTACCCAACATTTTAACCTTGGGTAGATAGGTAGGGAAATTATCATATTATATTTTGCTTTCTGTAGAAAATAAACTTTCAACATATTAGTCTAGAAAGCATAAAAAAATATTAGTCTATAAAGCATAAAACATTACATATAATATAGGCAGGTATGAATTAAAAGTAATAGAATTTCACAAAAAAACATACAGATTTTCCAAGAAAAGCAAATTTAATAAGTGACTTTAAGTCTGTTTACTGGCATTTAAAAATTTAATAAAACAAATCATGCTAACAAAAATACATTTCAGCCATAGGAAAATAAAAATATTGTTCCTCAGGAAATGGCAATATAATTTTTTGAGTAGGGGGTAAATTGGGGGTAGGTACCGGTAGGTAAAGGACAAACAAACAAAATTTTATTTTCAGCCTAAAATGTGGTTAACTGTACCCTTTGCTCTTGCTTATCAAACCTATATGGCTAGGCAGTCTAATTTCCCCCAAATCATTATAGAAGGCAGATTTTGGAACTGATATGATGCTTTACATCAATGTTGAACAGATGCAGTAATGTTTAGACTAAAGGTTATCCTTAGACCTAGCAATGTTTTCTTTTGACAAAACTCCCGGCAGCTGATCATCACCACGAAGTGCACTTTCTGTGACCCTTGGCCTTCAGTGAAAGACTGCTCATCATGAATCAGCATAAGAGGAAGACTAATGGGCACAGGATGGAATATTTCCATGACAAAATCCTCACCAAGCATATCTTGGATTTATAAAGCCGATATATTCGAACCATTGAATGAAATAAGCTACCGACAGAGGTAATGTGCTTCAAGTCTTGTTGATTATGGATATAAGCTTTTCTATCAAAGTAACTCATTAATAATCAAAAAGCAGAGCGGCCTAATGTGCCAGACTCTTATTCACAAGGTCCTAGGTTTAACCGCACTTGCTCCAAGTTGTGTCTTTAGAGCAAAACACATTAACTCATAACTAACACATGAATCCCCAGGAAGCATTGATCAGCGCTGTCCTGATATAACTGAAAAATTGCTGACTAGGACATTAAACCATAATACAAATAAAATTCCAAACTCATATAAGCCTGGCGTCCTTTTTATGGGACATAGGCAAACACAATAGCCACAGATGTGACGCCGCAGAATGCAGCGTCCTATCTGGGGCTATTGTGTTTGCTGAAAGAAAATTTATCTAAAAATGGAATAAAAATTCAAAATCACTCCTGATGCCCCTAACAATGAAAGTGGACTCTTCCACGTGATAATGATGGGAAAATCCATTTGTCAAATAAGGGTTAATAATCCTCATCCTCATCTTCAGCCTCATCTTCATAATTGTTGTCGATGTCAGTTTCCGCGACAACTTCTACATATTCTTCTAACGCTGAGTAGTCTTTCTTCTGTTGCTTCATATACTTTACTCGCTGTAAGAACAGATCTTTGGCAAACTGGTACAGTTTAACATCTAGTTCATTTAATTTTAACACTTTGTCTAATTGCTTATCACTTAATTTTGCTTTATCACTGTGAGTTACTGGTAACTGAACAAACTTTTCTTTGAATTCTAAGTCAAATGTATGTTCAAACAGTTGCTGGGAATACTTTTGGAATTCTGTTAATCCGAAATAATCCATTTTAAGTAGATTTTCTTTGGCACTCTTGAGCATGATTTCATCACGTTCATTTCTATCTAAACTAGTATCATTGTAACAATTCACTAGAGTTAAATTAGCTAACATTCTAGTCTGTCTATTTGTTGCTAAGTTATATCTACAGTTCATGAACTCATCTATGGTTACGCCATACCAGTCTTCACCGTCGTAACAAAATGGCAGATTTGCTGGTTTTCCATTGCACATAAGTCTCGCGGCCTTCCATGTAGCTCCTCTACTAACATGTTTCCATTCACTGAGATATCGCTTGATGGGATCTCTTAGAATAGTAATATAGTGATACCTGCAAAAAAAAGATTACAATGAACATTCAGAAGTTTCAAAGATATACATAAATTTTACAGCATTCAGTATTTGATTTTGAACATTATTTAATTTATACTTCATTTTCATACACATACATGTATACAAAAAATTCGATAAGGACCTTATCGAGTGTTCTTGAAGGCTTGTTTTGTTTTGTTTTCTTGTTACTCCCATCAATCAATTTCTGATTATTCTTGGGAGGTGTACATTGTACACTCCGGTGTGTTTGCAGGATGAGCCTACGTGGTTTGTTCATAAATAATGTAGACTTTTGCTGTAAAACGCTCACTGAACAAAGCATGGTACTGAAACATGTACCATGTTGTTTTGGAATTTTAGTGTTATCAGTGAACCAAATTTAAGCGTGATAACGTTGATAGTATATGCACACGAGCTGTTTATTTTACCATGGTAACGGTCACCCGGGGCACTCCGATTTTTTACCTCCTTTGTATGCATTTAGTTGCTTATAAAACAGTTGATAATCAACGCATTTGCTTGAAATTACGTCAGAATTACACCAAGCGTCATTACAACGTTAGATTTAAAATGACATTGTTTGGCAACTGCATTCGGAAGTGAACAACTTTTTAAGTTCCTCGGAGCCAACGTCAAAACGTCCAGTTTTTGCGGCAATGGATCGCCTTGAAAACCGTGCAGTAAACAAATTTTGTCGAGATCCCGAAGAAACACCGATGGAAGCGTACAAAATGATTACAGAAGCACGAAGTAAGACTCCTATCAGTCGGACAATGGTCTTTCAGTGATAAAAAAGGTTTCATGAACGTGGAGATTCGATTCAAGAACGGTCGGGTCGAGGGCGAAAATCAAGTGTCACGGAGAAAACGTTGACGTCGATTTGTGACGCCTTTGCAGAAGAGAGACGATTGACTGTTCGTGCCCTGTCTGAAAGGTTTGATATGAGTATAGGAGCTGTCTACAAAGTGTTGACAAAGCAGTTAAACATGTGAAAGGTGCATAATGACTACTTTGAGAAGAAATGAACACATCAATAACAGCTCTTCACCACTCAATGCTAATGACGTAGTTGATGTCGCGTTACCCAGTTGACGTGCCCCGCGGTCATGGCACTAGCTGTCTTTGGGAGCCTATAACTTTCCTAAAGCTCATCGGATCTACACCAAACTTAGCCTCATGATGGCGAATTGATATGAATTTATGCTGATATTATTTTTATTGCAATGTTTAATCACATTTTAAAATTATCAAGTTAGTTTACGTTATTTATGAAAATCCCTCGTACATGCATGAGGATAGAACCTGTGTAGGGGTCTTTAGCCTGCAAAAGGGGATGACTGTCCCTGCACAGGGGGCCTCCAGTTAACGTCCCGATCCGAAGGACGGCACACTGTATCATGTCATTCCTGCAAATGACACGAAGGGAAGCGTGTTCGGACCAACAAATTTTCCTCGCCGCCGGCGGGGATCGAACCCGGGACAAGAAGCCAGTGCGCTAACCACTTGGCTACCTCGCTTCCTGAGCTTATTGAGTGTTCTTGTATTATGTGGTCAAACCTGTTGTAGGTGACAAACCAGTGTGCTAACTTATAAAACATGCCAATGTAATATACACAGAATTTTAGAGATGAAAAAAAAAAAAAAAAAAACTTGAAAAATGGGGTATAAAGCCTTTAGAGGGGTATACATTATAAGGACATATTATCATGAAGAATCTCTGCAGTCTGCACATGCCCACTGCATATTTTTTCTTCGTTTACACGGTGAGTCGGTAACACCATCTTCATCACTAAGAAAGCAACAATTTTACATGTCCATCTAACACCGCTTGTTTTATTGATATAAAAAATTAAATATATCTTAGTTTTACTGCTGAGATTACCCACCTTCCGAAGTGGTAGTTCACTGTGATTATAAAATTCACACCGATACACTAAACAAATACAGACACTCTAAAGTTACATACCTTCTCTGTCTGCTTTGCTCTTCTTTTTCATTAAGAACACCATCAACACAAGGATTTAATTCAGTCCAGTCTGCATGGAGCCCACAGCGCCAGCCTGTAGAATAGCGACTGAACAACCAAATTGTCCCATTATCAGTGTAGCAATCACATCGTTTCTTGCCTTTAAAACATTTACATGGAGATTCTAGATTGAGATTTCGCACAAGATTTCGTCCAAGATAGGTCCCGCCTGTCTTCTGCATGTGTAAAAATACTATGACATCTTTATCAAAGTTCAGTCTTGTTCTTTTTCTCAGGTCATTTTCTGGAAATGGATTTTCTGGAAGCATTTTTCTGTTGTAAGCTTCAATGTCTGAGATCTGTATCACACTTTGTACGAGAGGAGTTGGCACCAAAAAGGTGTTTTTCCTGCAGTTTTCATAACCACAGAAGTAAACCAAGAAAAACAGACCTAAGACAAAGAGGACTATCAGCCCAAGCAGGAATTTCCGCCAGTTCGTCTTAGTACTGTTCCACATGATGTGAATGATTACTGTCCGAATGTGTGGATTCATCTATAATTGGGTCAATTAAGCTCATCGTTCTGGAGAAATCCAATAACAATCGCTTTGTCTACCCAAATTTTTGTCCCTTGATCTCCATTTTGGATTTTTAATTTCTGTAACGAATAGATCTACAAATTGAAACGAAAAATAAACGTTGTAAATCTTTTTCAATCTATTATTATTATTATTATTATTATTATTATTATTATTATTATTATTATTATTATTATTATTATTTTATCATATATCTATTTATTCATTTCATGTTAATGTAACGGGATAGTCTCCCTTGTAGAATACGTTGGTGCAACGTATTAGCGGGTAGTAATATGCAAATTAGAAACTCGAAACTTTGTGATTAGAGTAAGTGTTAGGTATATAGCGCAGTAAACCACCCTTGGTGGATGAGCATGCTTTTCCACCGACGGGGTTTGCTGTGGCTTGCTTCGGCCGTTCGTTACATTTGGTGGCAGCGGTGGGATGATGACAACTGCCAGAACGGAGTTGCCTTACCCATGTAGTCCCCAGGCCAAGACTCGGGGCGAGTCTTCTCGGAGGGGGAAGTAATGTAACGGGATAGTCTCCCTTGTAGAATACGTTGGTGCAACGTATTAGCGGGTAGTAATATGCAAATTAGAAACTCGAAACTTTGTGATTAGAGTAAGTGTTAGGTATATAGCGCAGTAAACCACCCTTGGTGGATGAGCATGCTTTTCCACCGACGGGGTTTGCTGTGGCTTGCTTCGGCCGTTCGTTACATTACTATGTAATTATGTAATACTAAAATCCGGTACTTCAGAAAGAGTCCGGTCATTCTGACCAATGATTACCTTTTTTTTTAATGAACGGGTTTGCGCATGATAGTTTAGAAAGCTGTATAGAAAAATATCTAAGATACCATCCAGATATACACGTTTTAACGAAACAGAACATATCCCGTAATCTATAGTCGTTCCGTTATTTCGTAAATGCTGAATTAATTGGGGTTCCGACTGGTTTCTCTCTTTTTCTTTCTACCTAGGTTTCGTCTTTCGGGGTCTCAGGATTCCTACAATAGCCATCTTCCTGGGCCCCCAAACTTTGTCCTGTCTTTTCGCCTTTCGTCCCCTGTATCTTTCTAGGTAGAAGGTGAGGCGAGACCCACCAAAATTGATATTTTATATAAATTAGATGCAATTCATTTTTTTTCTTCTCATTTAAATCTGCATATTACACTTTTTGATACTATGTATATGATATTTTATCTGTGATATATTGTTTGTTTTTTGTTTTATGTATATATCATATCTGTGATTCATAGTTGATCTACCTTAGTTTGTTTGTCGTAGTAAAAGCCCTACAGGGCTTATGTTATATGTCATGTTTCATATATACGACGTGAAAATAAATATTCTGTTTCTGTAATGTTTATTGTCGAGTCAAGGACGATTTTGGCTCTAAACTTGAACATATTAACGGGAAATGTCTTTTCACCTGGAGTCGGTATGTTAAAGTTTCAATTATTATGTGTCCTGATTATATGTATATTTAGACCGGCTCTCTCTTCGTGACTATGTACAATGGATCCCATTCGTGGTAGTTGAATCTGAATAGTTTATTGGTGGCGCCAAATTACATTATTTCACCAGAGGGTTCGAATGGGAGAGAAATTAGTGCCTAGAACGTCAGTACACTATGTACAACCATTTAAAAAGAAGCGGGCCATATATTAGAATGTATTTTGCACCATGAAACATGTCCGTAAAATGTATACCCCCTCAATCCTCAATTTTATGTTGTGTAAATGGGTTCCGAGGAAAGGGATAAACTTTTTTTTTTTGCTCCTGGACCAAAAGTTTTAAACATAGATTGTGCCATGGGTTAGAACCGCCGAATGAGGCTGTTCTAACGTGTACCCACATATATTCTTTTGGGCAAAATTATTAAAAATATCATTTTTTAATGAAGTTTTTGCAATGTTTTCTAAGTTTAAAAAATCTCTTTGTAATTCATGAACATGTTTTCGTAATGAATATCAGGTAAGAGAACTAAACAGAAAGTCTTCTGTTGTATTTTACGACAAGTTAACGTTTTCACAGCTTCACTGATGATCCTCGGACATAACAAGAAATGATGACGTTTAATTATACGTAACGTAGAATTTTAAACGTAGAAACCGGCCACACAAAACGAACGTTACGTAAACGTCTTCCCAGCCTCGCGATTCGGACTCGGTTAAAAACAATCAAAAATAATAAATAGGTAAATGTACTGATACAAAGAGAACATACGGTAAGCCGAGTGAGAAGCTACCTGAACATTATTAAATCATATTATATGAAAACTCACATCAAAGACACAAACAGCGCAAAACTTGAATTGACAACAAAACAAACAAAAACACGACATAAGCGCGAAAGTAAAATGAGTTTAATGTCCAGGACTGCTATATCTCATCAGGAAAACATGTCCGTGAAATGTATACCCCCTTGAACCCCACTTTTATATAGAAAAACTGGGGTTTGCAGGGGTATACCTATTTTACTTATTTTTGCTCCAAAACATAGATTGTGGGTACTCGTTAGAAACGCCTCGCCGAGGCGGTTCTAACGTGTACCCACAATCTATGTTTTGAGCAAAAATAAGAAAAATATCGAACTTTTTCTGATGAAATTTTCAATTTTCATAGGTGAAAAAAATCGCTTTATATTGCATGGACAAGTTTTCGATATGTCAATGTAAGTATTTCCATTACGAAAACTTGCCCATGTAATAAACAGATATTTTTGGGAGGATTAAATATTGTTTAATCAGTTATTAATTTTGTCATCAATGATTATTTCATCAGGGGGTCCCACAAAGATCCCCTCTGGGACCCCCTCCATCTGCAATATAACTGAATGAACATTTCCCTTTACACAAGTAGCCTTGTGTTACTATGAATGTTATGTAAAGATGGTTTCTATTTTTAGACCTCTCAGAACCTTGTTGCCAGGAGCTCACTTATCTCTTATGCTTATGTAAGTGACTGTTACATAAAGCTGGCATCTATTTTTAGACTATTGTGACCCCTGTTTCCAGGAACTCTCCGCCCCTTCTTACCATGTGATATATTTACACCAATGGGCATTTATCTTATCCCCCTAAGGTGCATTGGTTTTTGGCTCCAATTTTTGAGCCCACAGCATTGTTTCCAGCAGCGCGCAGCAAGCAGCATCGCTTTCAGGCATTTTGATTTCTATAAAGTTGTATCTTGATTCCTTCTTAAATGAATTGATGGAAAAATGTAGTTGCAGAGTTTAGAAACAGTGAATATAATTTGACAGGATTGCAGTGGTTTTAAAATGTTGGAATATTAAACTGTGTTTCTTCATGTTGGATTTAAATCAGACTCATGTGTAATTTTAAAAAAAGAGTGCCAAACCTATGAATATTGTTCAGAATATTGCCAAAATTTTGAAAGTTTTGTGAGGCAAAAAAAAAAAAAAAAAAAAAAAAAAGAAAACATACTGAGTTATTCTCCAAAATCAGTAAACAGTAAGAAGACAAAATGACAACAACAAATGGGACAGTAGCTGTTGAAAACTCAGAAGAGAATGTCATTCAATTCACCTCTCTTACACCAGAACAGTTAGTGTCAAAATGGGCCATGGAAAATAAAATTAGTGAAGATGCAGTGGCAAAACTCCTTGAAGAAGGCTTCACAAGCCTAGAAGCCATACGGTTACTGGACGCAGATGACCTTTCAAGGTCTAAAATTTCCTGGGGTCAGAAGAAACTGATCTTAGAATGTGTTAGAGTTCTGAATGGAGGGAAAACTTCCAGCATCATGACAACAGGCTCTCTGGAACCTCCAAACAATGGACCTCTCAACAATGGACCTCCCAACAATGGACCTCCCAACAATGGACTTCTCAACAATGGACCACAAACAAGTTCGGCCGGTGCAAGTGCAGTCAGTGCACCAACAATCAACAACCAGTCAGGGACTTTGTTAAACCAAAATGGTGGTACAAATTCGGATGCTTCATTGGACCAATCATCACATTCATCGACTCAAGATGGCAATGCTCGTCTATCATCGGATGCATATATACAGGGACTGTTAGCTCAATTAACTAGCGGACAATTGCAAGCCAGAAATGGCATATCAAGTGATTCACTCATAGGAGGTATATTATCCAGTGACAGTAGACCAGGTGTGACACAAACTAGCACAGTAACCTCTAGTCCCCAGATACAGTCTTACAGGGATCCCCAGATCTACCTCTCAGCTGCAGCCAATGGTAAGTCAGCCTCCACTCATTATGATATTGTTGATTTTGTCAGCGGGAATGTGGAGGAAGAAATTGTTGTAGGGGGGTCTGGTTCGCACCAGGTTGTTCTGAAATCGGGACCCAAAAAACCAAAGCTGGAAAGCATCACACTTGCCCAATGGACAATTGCCAATTTGGCTATCCTTTATAAGCTGAATGGAGATGGTAAACTGGCTGGGGAGGGAATCATGGACAATCTGTCATACACAACGAAGGTTTGCCAGCTTGTGCAAAAGTACAACTTGGTATCTGTCTTGTTGTATGACAGGGAGTACAGGAAACTCCAATGTAATCATGAATTTAGATGGGGAACAGATGTGCCACACCTCCATTCAGTTTACTTACAACCTAGATTGCCCCACCCCGGAAGCCAAGCCCCAAATAAGGCTTATCCCAATTCAAAACCCCAAACAAGTAGCTCCCCACTTACCTTGGATGGCAAGGTTATTTGCAAGCTGTTCAACACTAAGAATGGATGTCATTACAAAGAAGCATGTCGGTTTGTGCACCAGTGCTCTCACCCAGGGTGTCATTTGCTGCACTCTGCAGTGACACACTCTCCAAAAAACTAGATAAGGTATCGAATCCACATGATGGCTTATGTCTTACGGCCTGGGAAGAAGAATTGCAAGATGATGTAGATCGTGACTTTATTCTTAATGGAATCATGCACGGGTTTGACATAATTGACAAAGATGCAAAGCCTAAACCTGTTCAATGTGAAAACCACAAATCAGCCCAACCAGGTAGTCCCCTTTATGACCAAGCCACAGCACAAATAATAAAAGAAGTTCAAATGGGCAATTATGAGGTAGTATCTGAACCCCCTTTAATAGTCAGTCCGATGGGAGTCATCCCTAAGCCAGATGGGGGAGTAAGACTAATTCATGATTGTTCATTACCAAAAGGTGGCTCAGTAAATGACTACTGCTCTACAGACTGGCATCAAAAATTTTCCAGGGTTGATGATGCCGCGGCCTTGGTCACAAAGGGATGCTACATGGCTAAGGTGGACTTGCAATCTGCCTACAGATCTGTTAAAATCTCTGATCATAGCAAACAGGTCACATGCTTAAAATGGCAGTTTGGTGGCAAGACTATTTATCTAAGAGACACCCGACTCTGCTTTGGTAGTAAATTGGCACCAGGAATATTTCATAGGCTCACCCAGGCGGTAAGACGAATGCTCATCAGACGTGGATTAAAGGCTACAGTTGTCTATCTTGACGACTTTTTCATTAAAGCTGATACCTTGTTAGAATGTGCTGAAGCTATGAATATCCTTATAGCTTTACTAAGAAAGTTAGGGTTTCAAATCAATTGGAAAAAAGTTGTTGACCCTTCCACAAGAATCATATTTCTTGGCATAGAAATTGATTCCATTGCCATGTGTCTCCGGCTACCCGAGGATAAGCTTTCTCAGGTCCGACAGGAACTGTCTCTTTTCTTAAATCGCAAGCGAGCATCTAAAAAGCAATTGCAGTCCCTTGCAGGGAAGCTCAGTTTTTGCGCTAGTGTAGTGTATGGTGGCAGAGTTTTTTCGCGCCGCATTATCGACACAATCAATTTGCTTAAAGAAGGCAGCCATAAGATCATACTTAGCGCGAGTATAAAATCAGATATCTTGTGGTGGCATAATTTCATGGCATCTTTTAATGGACGCTCCATGCTTCTTGACAAACAGCCCATAACCTCAGTATTTACAGACAGTTGTAATGTAGGCGCAGGTGCTGTTTATGAGGGTGACTGGTTCTATACAAACTGGCAGCTAGACTTGCCTGTTGTGACAAACTTTCACATAAATTCAAAAGAAATTTTAGCTGTATTTCTGGCTGTGTGCCGATGGGCTCCATTATGGTCTAATAAACGCATCTATATCCAGTCAGACAACATAACCACAGTTGCTACTATTAATCGCGGCACATCTAGAGACCCCTTTATAATGTCATGCCTCAGAATCCTGTTTTGGCTGTCAGCTAGATATAATTTTCACATCACTTCTGGGTTCATACAGGGTAAAATTAATGATGTCGCAGATAACATTTCAAGGGTTCATGAACAAGGGAGGTTGGGTCAGTTTCTGCCATACGTTATCCCAACAGATTTGTCCTTGCACATGTCTCAGGCCAGCTTATCTTTTCTTTTTGGTAGATTCGTTGGCCAGAGAGAGAGTGATGACCGCATTAGATCAAGAAGTTGCGACGTTGAGAGTACTTACGTTTGCTGAATCTACCCGACGTACATACCAGAGCCAGCAATCACTATATCTGCAGTTTTGTGCGGGCTTGAACATCGCACCTGTTCCAATTTCATCATGTAATTTAGGACGCTACATTGCTTATTTAGGATCAAAACTTAGTTACTCGTCAGTTAGACAGTATTTAAATGTTGTGCGCATCATGCATTTAGATGAAGGCCACAGTAACCCGCTTGCGAATAACTGGTACTTGAGCTCTATATTAAAAGGGTTGAGGAGACACAAGGGCGATGGAGTCAGTCAGAAACTACCCATAACTGATGTCATTTTACATGGGATTTTAGCTGTTCTTAATTTCAACACACCCTTTGATGTTTGCTTTTGGGCAGCTTGTTTAGTTGCTTTCTTTTCCTTCTTCCGTAAGTCCAATTTGCTGGTCCCTTCTGCTCCCCAGTTTGATCCAACCAAACATCTATGTGTATCAGATGTGCAATTCAATCAGTTAGGTGCCGTTCTAGCTGTCCGTTGGTCCAAAACTATTCAATACCGACAGAGGACCTTGCATATCCCCCTACCACATATAAGAAACTCCCCGTTCTGTCCCTCTTCAGCACTTTTGCTGAGTACCAGTGTTCTTCCAAAACATGCAAGCCCATTACCCCTGTTTAGCTACCCATCCCAGCAGGGAGTTCAGCCAATAACCTACAGCATGTTTGTCACCCATCTTCGACTATGTCTTCGAAAGATAGGATTAAACCCTTCCCTCTTTTCGGGACACTCATTTCGCCGAGGAGGTGCAAGTTTTGCATTACAATGTGGGATCCCTGCCGACTGGATCAAATTGCAAGGGGATTGGTCAAGTGATGCGTATCAGCGTTACCTTGACCCTTTTTTTAATCTAAAGTTGCGACTGGCATCAGTCATGGGACAATCCTTCCCTCATTCCTCGCAAGATAATGAAAGAGGCTGACTTCCACTAGTGGGTACATGTATATGTTTGCCAGCCAGTGGCTATTTGATGAAAAATTATCCATGTTTTTGGAGATCATTTGCCATAAACAAATGATATACCTTTGCTTTATATTATGAATTATGTAATAATATGTAATAATTCTAAATGCAAGTTTTGCAAGCTGCATGCTTCATATTATTACTTCTTGCTTTGCTTAATTAAATGGTCTACATTATACCCAAACCCAGTCTTTCTTATTATTACATATTTGCCTAAATCTAAGTTCAGTGCAGTGCATCTTGGGAAAATTAATGGGAGGATTAAATATTGTTTAATCAGTTATTAATTTTGTCATCAATGATTATTTCATCAGGGGGTCCCACAAAGATCCCCTCTGGGACCCCCTCCATCTGCAGTATAACTGAATGAACATTTCCCTTTACACAAGTAGCCTTGTGTTACTATGAATGTTATGTAAAGATGGTTTCTATTTTTAGACCTCTCAGAACCTTGTTGCCAGGAGCTCACTTATCTCTTATGCTTATATAAGTGACTGTTACATAAAGCTGGCATCTATTTTTAGACTATTGTGACCCCTGTTTCCAGGAACTCTCCGCCCCTTCTTACCATGTGATATATTTACACCAATGAGCATTTATCTTATCCCCCTAAGGTGCATTGGTTTTTGGCTCCAATTTTTGAGCCCTCAGCATTGTTTCCAGCAGCGCGCAGCAAGCAGCATCGCTTTCAGGCATTTTGATTTCTATAAAGTTGTATCTTGATTCCCCTCCCACCCTCCACATATCGACATACTCTAGAGGCACTGCACTGTTCTTGTCACTTGTTCTTTATCATGACTCTGTTTATTGTAGATTTAGTCTTGTAGTTTAGGTAGACCATTTGAAAATTGTTGCTGTTTTGTATTTCATGCTGTATGGTTACATGTTTGCACATTACACTTGTGAAATTTGACTTATATGTGATGGTGTTCAAATTCAGTGGATTAATGACCTCATGGATAACTTTGTGGAATATAAACTGTGTGTGGCCCTTGACAGGGAACCAGCTGTTTTCCAGTTGTTAGATTAACAAATGATGAACACTTATTCAGGACATGAAATCTCCTGAGGGAGATCATTTGCCATAAACAAATGATATACCTTTGCTTTATATTATGAATTATGTAATAATATGTAATAATTCTAAATGCAAGTTTTGCAAGCTGCATGCTTCATATTATTACTTCTTGCTTTGCTTAATTAAATGGTCTACATTATACCCAAACCCAGTCTTTCTTATTATTACATATTTGCCTAAATCTAAGTTCAGTGCAGTGCATCTTGGGAAAATTAATGAGCTTTAAAAACCACTATAGCAAAACTGAGGTACATGCAGGGGTACACTTTTTTCTTATTTTTGCTCCAAAACATATATTGTGGGTACTCGTTAACGTGTAACCACAATCAATGTTTTGAGCAAACACTATGATAAGAAAAATATCAAACTTTTTTCAGCTGAAAATTTTTAACTGGTTGAAGGGATATACATTTCATGGACACGTTTTCCTGATGCAAGTTTTCCTGTGTTGTTACTAATGCTTTACAAAATCGTTTGCCAGGGTTGTCCCCATTGCCATTTTTAAAACATTTTACTTCTGTTTGAAACATTCACGCTCACTCCCCAAAAGCAACACTGACTATGAATTTACTATTGTTTGATAAGTTTAAGAATATGTCAAATATTGTCACGCATTGCAAAAAAAAAAAAAAAAAATATATATATATATATATATATATATATATATATATATATATATATATATATATATATATATATATATATATATATATATATATATATATATATATATATATATATATATATATATATATATATATATTTCTTTCTTGCACAATTCTTGCTGCTGAAAACACCATGGACAGATTTATGTGTAAATAGATACCATGGGACATCAATTTTAAGACAACTCGAGGTACACAACTGAATGGTTTTTGAAGGGGTCTGATTGGAACTAGATCTTGTAGCCAGCAACTCCTCATAATACCTGCAACAGAATCGGACTATAAGCAAATGAGCAAATGCGGAGATACCGATGTTTTCGGCAGCGGCCAAGAAAGGATCTAAGCTGCAAGACGGGATAAATTTGGTGAAATTAGAGGCTTGGCAGTTAGGCTGGCCTCATCGATTTGAACATGTCAAAAGCATAGTCATAATGCTAAGGAAATAACAATATTAACAGGATAGCTGCACTATTGATAGCAATAAAGGGAAGCGTTGTGATCAAATAAGCTGTTACATATACTTACAGTATACATCCATTTGGATACTAGTATTTTAAACTGCTGTTGGACTGTAATGGTTTCTTCTAAAACACTATTTTGGATCAAAAATGACTGATAAGGAAGATTGGTGTTAAATGTGGAGGCAATCATTCTAGCATTGTTCTTTTTATGTGGTTGATGACCCGGGTCCCGGGTAAGTAGAAGAACAAATAAGAACCATAGACAACTGCTGTCGGGATAATTTTGGACGCGGTTTCCAAGCATTTTCACAAAGTGTTTCGAAACTTTGTATTAAGTAACTTTTACAATAAATGTTATTATGTTTATCTAATCGATTTATATATTCGTCTCTTGACTCTATAATGTGGCTTCAGATTTTGTAAAAAAAAAAGAGCTCTATTGAAAATATTTTTTACATTTAACGGCTTTATTTAAGCATTTATATTTTATCTATTTTCTTCAAAAATAGGTCGAAATCAAAGCCGCTCATCAACACTGACTAGTATGTAAACGCCATCCTTTTATAACCACCACTCTTTGTCCACCCAAAGTGTCAGCACAAACTTTTAAAATGTACCCCAAGTGTTTGTCTCCACACGGAAGTGGAGCGAGGTGCCAGGTCCTAAACTCCGAAAAACCGTTGGGGCGATTTGAAAGAAGAGTCAATGTTGTAAAATCTGCATCTAAACAAATTTGTAATATAAGAGGATAAAAAATTATTTTCCGTGCCAAAGGGCAATAATCAGTTGCAGCCCGAACCGAATTATTGAACGAGGGCTTGGGTAGCAGTCCACAGTTTTTAGAGCATTTTTTCACTTAATTTAGCTAGATCCGCCAAAATTGGTGAAAGCTCTGGCCAATCTGGTGAACAATCCGAGTTCTCCCATAAAATCATTAAATCAAATGTCTAACAACAAAATAAGATCATTTAAATCGCCTAGCTTTAGGTAGAGTTTTGGATTGCATATGTTCAATTATGTGTTCGCCTTTTAGAAGTACTGTCTGTGGAATATCCACAAGATTATTTGAAAAAAAAAAAAAAAAAAAAAAAAAAAAAAAAAAAAAAAAAAAACCCTCTTATAGACAGTTTTCTTTTTACGACGTTTATTTATTTTCGTAACATCATTTTGGTTGCTTTAAGGGAATATTGATAATTATGCCACGGATACCAAATAATGCCCTTGTTGTTGTTTCCAGTGGCAGAACTTGTGTAATAGTAAGCATTCAGGTCAGCTTTGTCGCAATTATTCAGCCACCATCCACTCTGCGTATACGCTGAATCAGCACAATTTAATGACGTTTTGTCATTGTCTTCATCATACGTCGAAAATTCCATGCCATCATGATAATTCATAGCATCCCCTGCCGTACCAGAATAGCCCCAGATAGACAAGCGATATTTATGACTTTCAGCAGCTACCCGAAATGTCCCATATTCAGCATACTTTGTCACGTTAGACCAATCCGTCAATACTATCTTCAATTTATAGTTTCCGGGTCCAGTCATTTGGTGAATGACGTCATTTCCGAGCCAGTATTCTCCATTTGAAGTACCGAATCCTTTCTTGTACGCGTCCCAATTCCGATAAAAATCGACAGATCCATTGAAACGTCTTTGTATGACTGTCCATGCTTCGTTTCCTTCAAACTCGCAATAGACTGACACTGGTAAATGTGATACACCGAATGGGAAGATGACATATGAGCCATTTTGGCGATTCGGGACAACGAGTTCTGAGCAATTGGAAGAGACAAACCAGGATGTGCAGTTCCGGCACACGTCATGTTTTGGTTACAAATAGCCGTATGATTGCAGCATGACATGCATTTATAATGGTGCCCCTCATCACGTTTTCCGAATACAGTTTTATCACGTTTACCGAAGACTGACTCCAATGAATGCGGGCACGCCTGAGCAGCTATGCATCCAAGGTCGACGAGGTCTAGGCCAGATTCTGTGGTGTATTCGTTGATATTGCATTTTTCATCATTTCTACATTCAATGTAGTGCTGACAGACGCCTGATTGTTCCACTGCGCTGCATGATGAACAGACTTGTCCAGTGCTTGTCAGGTATGGTAACAAACCTATCACCAGCACCGTCAACGGCAGTCCTGTAGTGTATAAAACAAACAGGATATCTGATAAAGAATCGCACCTAAGAGAGAGAGAGAGAGAGAGAGAGAGAGAGAGAGAGAGAGAGAGAGAGAGAGAGAGAATGAGTGAGAGAGAGCGAGAGAATGTCAACAGTTAAGTCAACAGTCAGTAGGTGGGGCATATGCAATTATGCATACCCTGAACATCTTTATGTGTAAATAGATTCTATGGGGACATTGATTTTATGACAACCTAAGGTAGACAACTCAATGGTTGATGAACAGATGAAGGGGTCTGGTTAGAATTAAAACGTGTAACCATTACATGCAATAGAAACGGACTGTAAGCAAATGAAAAACGCAATGTTTTCAGCAGCGGCGAGTAACGCTCTAAACTGCACGACGGGATAGATAATTAGAAGCTTAGCAGCTAGTTTGGCCTAAATAATTGTAATATGTCAAAAGCATGACCATACTACTTAGGAAATAATAATAATAAAAACAACAACTGGATAGCAGTGTTGTTGATAGCAATTATAAGGAAGTGTTGTGATCAAATAAGATGTCTCATGTACTCACTGTATATATCCATTTGGATAAATGCGGGCGGGCTGTATTGGTTTCTCCTAAAATAATATTTTGGGTCAAAAAATGACTGATAAGGAAGATTGGTATTGAAAATCCAGACGTTCTGATAAATGACATGTTTCGTGCACTTATCACTAGTAAGTAAATCGTGTGAGCGCAAGTCGTGGGTGCGACTCAGTCTGACTTCCAAACAACTATAGGTCAACAAAGTATGCAGTGTTCTGTATTGTGACACGAATTATTTTAACACACATAAACAGATGCGTTTTAACGCAGACAAAAAATAAGGTAAATTGGAGGTCCACGTAAATCCATTAAAATACCTATTCCAAATTCCGACGTGTTTTGCTGCAAATGTGTCTCCCATGACAATGTCTTGAATTCAGGCACCTGGAGGGCCAAGTCGTGCGTTTCTGTCGCGGTCATTTTGGATTTAATTAAAGATGCAGTTGAATTAAATTGTTAAAACAGTAAAAAGTTGCTGATTAAAATTCTGCAACATAAGCATATCACCAAAATACAGGTTATTGCGCGCGAGGCCAGGGTAATAATTGTACAGTATGTGAAACAATGTTAATGATAGCATGGTTTCGAAAGCACCGTATTTCACGCATCATAGCTACATTTTGTAACGCTAGTTTCAACTTGTAAAATAACCATTAACTTTCATTTTCATCTTGTAAAATAAAAATCCATGCTACTTATTGTGTTCTCCAAAAACCATATCCAGTGATAGAACCTTAGTCAAGCATTGTCCAACTTGTGGAAAATCTTACAAAAACACAACGCGAAGTAACCTTATGATTCCAGTTTAAGGTCGGAACCTAGACGCTCTACCCTAAGTCCGAACCCGTCTGGAGATTTCAATCCCCCTCTTCTTCCTACAAGTTGAGACTTCCTAATAGACTCGAACCTGCCCGGCCCCGTCTATTACATAAGCATTTTCTCCACTTGCCATAATCCAATAAAATGCCAACCCAGTTTTTTTTTATTCTTATAGTGCTAGGACGCCTTCAAGACTGCAATCTGTAAATTGCAACAACGTTAAGTCTCCTAAGAGTTGCTTTTAATCTGAAATTAGCTACTCTTATGGATGTATCATCTTTTTATCTTTCATTATCACCCTTCATTTTTTGTTTTAAGTTTCATCCTTTTAAAATGTGTGATACTGATAGACTTTGCGCATTAATGCATAGAATGTCAACAAGGGCGCATGGCAGTATACATGTACGTGGGTCAACCAAAAAGTAACAACAAAAGAATTGGACTTGTCAAGATTATTGCAATTTTTTAAAAAATGTAACTTTTATCATCTTTGATCAACCATCATAACATTTTGCTTTGTTTTTCAAATTAAATATCGAAAAAAAGTAAATCAAATTTCTTAAAAAATGTTCTTGTTCTGATAAACTTGATAGACTACACGTAATTAAATTCCACTTGTCATGATCTATCATAATAATGTAATTAAAAGCACACTTTTCGATGAAGTATAATGTCAATTATTGCGTTGTAACTTATTTCCCTTTTGTATCGCACGATGGTACTCGCTTGTAGGTATACCAGTAATGGTTGCATCCGCCACAGTAGTTCGCCCTGAAAGGGAAAACTGTAAATCAAGCTACATTCCTGGGAACGGCACTGCCATAAAGTATATATGTTTAAGTACATTGCACATCTATCATAATCGTATGTTAACAAACAAATTCCGAAATTACAAAATTTATCAAGGTCCCCTCTGTTGAACCACAATGACAAATTGCACACCTATGCAAAATAGATTGGCAGCAATATGTCACGTTTGGGAAAAGTAACAATTTCGGACATTCAGTTTCGATAAAATTTTGTTGGGTATGGTTTATACTCAAGCTTGAAGCTTCGGATGAGTCGAGGACTGTCATTTGTTTTTGTCTCTGTAGATCACCTGTTCAGAACACAATCCAGCATATGTGTTGTGAATTTAAAGAATGCCTAATATAAACATTTAAGGCACAATGTGCAAACAAACGTAGATGTATAGGCTTTTGGTACAAGTGCATAAAATTTCTTGTCACAAGCCACCTCCTGTGACTGTACATGTTCGACCCAAAATGTATTATATCGGCAACCAAACGTTTTCTTATTACTTTATTCAATCAAACACAATATTTTAAAGTTAAAGTCTTCAAAATAAATAAATAAATAAATAAATAAATAAATAAATAAACAAATAAAATAAAAAACAACTAACTGTCACTGCTTTTACATTTTTTACGGTCCACCATTCACGGGGACCCAACTGTTAATCGTGATTATTGATGCGAAGTCGAATGTTAATGCATGCTATTATGAAGTTTCGTATGCGTCGGCGAGATCGTTACGAATGCGACGTTCCACATCCTCTGCCCTTGGACCGTAAGTAGCACATGTTTTGCTCTCGCGAAAATAAACAAAGCCGAGTTTGCAAAATCGGCGTCCACTATGATCTGCAAAATTCTTCTATGTTCCCACTTGAAGTCAATTGGAATACTTACGGCACTTGTGTTTTTCAGCTAATGGTTTATAAAGTTGACATGTAGATACAATTTTGCCACGGAAACTCATTACATTCTTAAAGTCCTTTTGTTTTTCTGTCTTGGTCGTAAACTAAGAAGTATAACACAGTCCCGTGGGTGTCTTTATTAAAATTTGTATCCAAACGGCTTTGTAAATGCACATTTATTTACTGAGCGTCAAAAAAGTAAGATAAGCATCTTTTGTATACATCGAAGACGAAGGTACGTACTACTAGAATGAGTCATGGAAGAAGTAGCATTTTTGTTGTGCTCTTTCAATGGTTATTTACGTACATGCAGAAGCATAACGAGTGCCTTTATCAAGCGAAATATTGCATGGCGTTTTTTTCCTTGGACTACATGCACTTCGTTGAGCGAGCTTCAAAGCATATACCACGTTTATTTTGAATGAGGTCACAGAGTGGGGTTTCTGATTCAGGTTTGTCAACATTCGAGTGACACAACTGATTTATTCTTGTCTCGAAACAGCAAATCATTTTCGGACATATCAGTGACAGAGCTTATATGTTTCCTTACATTAAATGAATCTAAGGCTAGACCAAATAATTTTTGATCATTGAATATGGGTGGCTCCATGCATTTCTGATAAGCAACAGAATTAAAGGGGTTTATGTGGTTTTTAGGTGCGGCTGTGACTGTTGTGTTATACAAGAACAGCGATCAACTATGGTTTTTTCATTGCATTTACATTAGAAGAACCTTCGGGAGCACTTTGAACCGTCGGCCGCGGGCTCTAGCAACTTTCTCCAGCCTCTGCAAGTAATAATACAGTATAAAAACCATGGTTGACCCCTTTAACATGTATCTAAAGATATTTGTTGAAGAAAATGCATCACTGTCTCCATATCGCAACATTTGCTAATCATCGGTCTCAGTCATTTTTCCACGATGCATTTCTGTGTCGCATATAAAATTTTAACAACGTCTTCGATGCATACAACAGATGCTTCTTATCTTACTGTTTTTCACGCTCAGTAAATAAATGTGCATTTACAAAGCCGTTTGGATACATATTTCAATAAAGACACCCATTTGGATACATATTTCAATAAAGACAGGACTATGTTATATTTTTAAGTTTACGACCAAGACAAAGAAAAACAAAAGGAATTTAAGAATGTAATGAGTTTCCGTGGCAAAATTGTATCTACAGGTCAACTTTATAAACCATTAGCTGAAAAACACAAGTGCCGTAAGTATTTCAATTGACGTCAAGTGGGAACATAGAAGAATTTTGCAGATCATCAGTGGACCGGTAACTATGGGCAGTCACTGTATTCTATTATTTTTCTGCTTCCGCGATTTGGAACTATATTTTGTCTCCCCAAGAAAACACAAAATCGCTGTCCTACTTCCGGTGTGTTTACACACAAAATACACGAATACTGTACAATAGACCATGAAATAAATATATGTAGTGAAAAATAGCGTTCATTATTTCAACGTTAAATCAATTCAACACTCGAGATAGATGAGAAAAGACGCCAAAATCAGCGCCCCAATCTGGCCACCATGATCGATTAAGACGGTCATGTCGTGACAGTGCCTCCAGCAAATAGTGGCAAGTTCGTTTCGCCCCATCACAAAAATCGATTATTTTTTAATAAACCGCTCAAGAGATGTCAATCTATCTTTGGGCAAAATGTGTGACTTCCAGTTTACTCAGTACACGAGAAATTTGTCCGCCAACATGAACAAAATTTTGACACTCGAAACCATTTTGCGCAGCCGCAGTAAGCTGAAACAACACGTGGTAAACAGCTGATGTCTCAAAGGCATATGAAAAGAGCGATTGTCTTGACAAACAACAATAACTGAGGGACTTTAGAAAGTTCAGTGACTATTCAACACTTAAAATGAGACCAGATTTATCGGAAGGTCTACATTTTCGAACAGAATCTAAACAATAAACGTACTCACGGATTCATTTATGCATATCTTCACATCATCTCAAAGTTGCTCCTACATTTTACACGGAAGACTCTTTGCAAACAGTTGCATTTTTGACTCATTTTTTGTTTCTTTCAATGACAATGTCATTAGTCTGTTTTTATGAGCCTGTGTCGTCATAAAGATATGACATCATGCATCACATGACTATGTATGCGTTCGATTTTTACTTAATGGTATCACGGGTGCCAATTTTTATTGGCACCATCGGGAATAAATATATTTGAACAAATCATCAGTGATTTCAAACAATAACAATATTATCACTAAAAAGACTGAATATAATAATTACCATAGTTGTGTCAATGTCAATGTATGGTATCAGAAAAAGTACAGCGTCAAATTACATCGATGGCGCCGTTGGTAGAACCCCGAACTTACAATGACGTACAATGTAGCCTCATTTTCAACTTAGGTTACAGTCCAACGATTTCTCTCCTCCTCCTCCTTCTCTCTCTCTCTCTCTCTCTCTCTCTCTCTCTCTCTCTCTCTCTCTCGTTTTGTTTCATTCTTAGGCCGTTTGGGGGGAGGGGGGGACTTAGCACTCTTCTCCATGAAAAAAGATTTTTCTCCCCCAGATCCCTAAAGATGCTTTTCCTCGATTCCCTGCTCCTTGCTCTCTCACCCCCCCCCCCCCCCCGAAAAAAAATTATGCTTGCTCCCTAGATCCCTTACATTTTTTTCTACTTATCCCTAATCAATTGATCACGGAAAATATTTAAAAAATTAATGGCCCTTCTCCCCCAGATTGACGATATCCCCTTAAAATCCATTGTAGAGCACCATTAATGTTATTTTCATTTACAAACCAAGGTAGTCATGTTTCACGTTTTGATTAACGCTTACAAAGGGAGTAGCACAAATAAGGGCCCATTGAGCCTAAGTGTCAGCACTGATCAATGATAAAACTTCGTATTGTTGCGAGTTGTGTCAAACTGCTGGTATCCATTCCCGCGGCCATGATTCACATTTTTAAATTGGTCGGTATACCACCCGGTTCGACCCGGGAGGGGGCGGGACTCTGATTTGTTTGTATTCAAAATGACCCAAAAATGTCAACCTCCCTTGTGTATCCAAAATATTTCAGAGAACCCCCACTCCACTTCCATCCCCGCTGGGCGTGTTTCACCACAAAATAAAATTAAGACTGGAAAGGCCATAGCCCAGACTCGGGAAGGAAAATACACTTGTTTTCCAGGCATCTTATAAAATGATAAAATACTTGTACGTATGCCGCACACCACTTTTATTACCGGCAATTTGACCATCCTACTAGCTTCAATTAAAACTAAGCTAGACATGACAATAAGGGTGAAGCTAAATCAAAGCAGTACCACTCTAGAATATTATCAATGTTACACCCTATGGGTGGTTTGCCTTTATTATGCCAGGGTGAACATTTGTCACCAACACGACAGGCATATGTACGTGCCGGGTATCGAACCCGCAACTTTTTTATTACTATCCATTACACCACAGCGGCTGTAAAATAGTAAGTATATAGAAATAACAGTTAAAACAGCAGTCACACATTAGCGTATAACCAAAACGCGTGCCAGACGTTTGAAAAATCTCAACACGTTAAAAATCTTGGACGTATAAAAATAAAGTTTTTTTTTTCAACTCGTTTAAGTAGTCACGCATTAGCGTGTGACGACGTATTAAAATCTCTAAAACGCTAAAAGTGTGTCTGTGTTACGTCCCAGACACGCTAAGCACGCGCTATAGGCGCGCATCAAACGTTACACGCGCGTCTCATATACGCTTGGGACACGTTACTAAAGCAATATCCCGTAAAATCGGAACGCGCATGTAGCGTACACTGGCGAAGTTATTCGAAACGTATAAGACACACGCCCTAGACACGCCGAGCTTCTAGAAAAAATTTAAGCATGTTTAAATTTCTTTTAGCCCAAACGCGCACCGTCGGACTTTTAGCGACGTACAGCGACGCGCAACGGACGTACACCAAGCGTACCCAACGTAACGTGTTTTAACGTTTCACCGGCGTGCGTCAAACGGTGGAATTTTGCATTCTTTTTTCAACACGCCCGGCGCGCGTTTCACTTATACGCTAATGTAATGTGTGACTGTTATTTAAATTTTATGATTTCATTATACTCGCTTTAGTCAGCTGGGGGCACTTATAAGTATTTGATCAGTTCTTATTTTAACTTCTTTTAATAATGTGAAAACATATAAATGATCATAAATCAGGAAATGTTTGTTCGTTCGTTCGTTCGAATTGATGTTTAAAACGTCCCAGTCAACAGTAATCGTCATGTCGGGACGTTGCCTCGATTTCATGGGACTTTTACCCACTATGAGGATGTCATGACACCCAAAAAGTGCTTCAAATACAAGTTACAGTCCAAGTAAGCCACAAACTCTTATCCGTATGGATGATTTGACTTGAACCATTTTTCATCTTTTTCAGTAGGCCCCGATGACCACCCTTAAGCATTGTGGTGGTACGTTTAAAGACTTTTGCGCGTAACCCTAAAGAGGAAAACCCCATGTATATCGCAAGTAATGATCAGAGACGTAGCTAAGCTAATAACCATGATATTTTATGGTCGGTCGACAACAGTGCACATGTATATAGTGATTCGCCAAAACCTTCCAGACATGACTGAAAAATTGTTGATTGGGAAAATAAACCGCAATTTAATAAACAAACAAACAATACGATTTTACTTTCATTTTTATAATAAACCAGTGCACTCTGATAAGCTCGTACGAGTTACAACTTTAGTTGAACCAGTAAGGATGCCGATGTTTATATGGAGTTGCTCCCCTTAGACCAGATGGAAAGTAAGATAAGAAAATAAATCCCGTATAGACTCCATTCAGGAAAAAGAAACTACAGGACAAAACATTGCACAAAATGTTATAACACGCATGAAGAGCAAGGGACCAGCTCTTTCCCAACAAGGTAGCCATCTTGGCTAGCATGAGCCAAATACAAAAGTGACTAGTACAGCATATACGTAATACATGTAGATAGATCAGCTGGTTAATCTGTACTCCGGTGACGTAGTGGTAGAGCATAGGACTACGTTGAAGTACGTTCATCGAGAGATCCTGGGTTCGAGCCCACTGGTGTTGTGTCCTTGAGCAAGGCACATTTACTCCCAAAAGTACATGGTTAATTCCTAGGAAGCGGTGGCTCCGTCCCGATATGACTAAGAAATTGTTGACGTTAAACCAAACCTGCATTCCACTAGACGTCGTAACCTCGTTCCACTTCTGTTGTGTGGAGAGATATGACGGGCCACCACATAAAACAGAAGATAAATCACAACAGAACCGCACTGGAACGGTCAGTAACTGAAGAAACAAATGAAGAGTTTGAATCGATTTTTTTTCACCCTCGAATGCGATGTAATAGCATTTATTTCATATATTTTGATCGCCACCTTAGACAGTATTTGTATCTTTTTGTTTACTGAGTCGATCAATTTCTGACCAGTACCTCAGAGCTGTGGCTGAGGATTGAACCCGGGACCTCTGGGACCTGAGTCAACCACTCTACCACTGCGCCAGTCCGCTCCACAGCATAATTGGCATGTGGAGCGCAGCGACCTAGTTTTGAGAGTTAAGCTAGAAGGAAGTACATGTACCTTACAAGATCAGCTGCACGTGCTAGAAAGATCAGTTGCACGTGCTATACACCAAACCGCTCAACCGATCTTCTTTTTTCGTACATACTGACTTGGAACCCAGGTCTCTCTCTCTCTCTCTCTCTCTCTCTCTCTCTCTCTCTCTCTCTCTCTCTCTCTCTCAACAGAATGGTAAAGCACCGTTCCTAGCCACAGTTGATATTGGTTTGTCCAAAAGTAAAGGCAAGACTTTACACCCCGATACCTTGGGTATTTTTCATAGAAATAAAATGTTAGCCTACACCCGGTCTGGATAAGATGCCAGATGGACCGCCGGAGAGCCACGATTATTTTCGGTACAGCAGCCCGACGTTCTATGCTGGCGTCCCGACGATTCAGTGTCCCGGGTATGTCCCGACGTGCTAGATGCTACCATGTTCTCACTTCTCCGGTTTTAACTCCCCGTACATCACGGCTGGGAGAAGCCATGCCATGTGTCATTACTCGGTTCATTCTGACCTTCGCGCCAAATTGGGGTCGCGACCATCCCGCCATCGTGGTAAACCATGGTAATTTGGCGAAAGCCGTGGGTATCTGGGCAGGGGGGGGGGTGCCGGGGGTATTCTACCATCTAATTCTCATGGCTAGGTTATTACTGGCCATAACTCAGAATAAAGCGGTTCTGCTTGCTGATGTGGCGCAGCTATACGATTTTATATTCCATTTTCGACAGATTCGTCTCGACTTAACGGCTCGTCTCGAAATTAGTGAAATATTGTTGAAATGAAAGCAAAATTGAATTTTAAAATGTATCTTTGAAACAATTATAATGTTCAGAACTAATAAAACACAGAGTTTGATTTAAGTTTACATTCTTATTGGTTTAAAGTCAACATAAAAAAAAAATAAAAAATAAAAAAAAAAAATCGGTCTATTTGGTAAATTTCGTGCTTTGGACGAATATTTGGAGTGTACGGAGGGTTTGTCTGATTTGTATACAATGCTAGTTCTGTTTTCTTATTTCTGTTTTGTAACCAAATGTGTGAGTTTCTCCTCCATCCAACCGCGTTTCGGGTGGGGTGGCGGGGGGGGGGGGTCCAATTAATGCACCCAATTAGCGTTTGTACTAATTACTCGAAACTCAGCACGTGCAAATAATATTTGGTGTCACGAGCGTATTAAAACACATTTATCCATGCATTCCCAGCTTGTATTAATTTTTATATGAATAAATCACTTTTGAATTAGTGGCGTGTTACCTTACACTTTGATGCGTGTCCTTGAACTTTGAAGCAGCTGATTTGTTACGTCACTTGTGATTTCACGTTTGCAGGATTGATCGATACATGTTTTGTGTTTTCAATGTTGACATCATTTTGTTGTGTTAAATTCTAATGAGAAAAAATGGAATAATGGATTTTCCACTTTATACTTGCCTGTGTTGGCACTGGGGTATTTTAAACTATGGTAACACTGGCACGGTAAGACTTTAAATCCCATAATTTGTACTTTTTCCAAACGATCCTTGGTCCAAAAAAGACGCCATTTTCTTTTTTTTTCGTTCTCAAAACCGAAACTGAATTTTAAATAGTGGCAAGTTCGTTTCGCCCCATTAAAATTTTGGCTGAAAATTTGCACAAAGGTAGGAAAATTCATGCTCTGTTCGGTTGTCAAGATGAAATATTTCCAGTTTAATGGCAAGTTATTGCTTTTTTATATTTTCCGAGGGTACCGACAACCGGTAAAAAACCCGCAACTTTGAAGCGGCTCTTCAGTCCTACTAGAATCAAACCAGGTATGGGACCATTCTTTTTGAAACGATTAATGAGTGTCATTTGTATTCCCCCCGTCATTTGATATGAATTCACACAAGAAAATGAGCATTTTAAGGTTAAATGCATGTAGCGAAATCGGGCTTAAAAAATTCAATGTAGTTCCACAGAACGAACGCACGCGATTTTTGTTTTTAAAATCCTACGCCAGGCCCATCTCCGTTCCCAACTGCATAGTGGACGCCGATTTTGTAAACTCGGCTTTGTTTATTTTCGCGAGAGCAAAACATGTGATACTTACCGTTCAAGGGCAGAGGATGTGGAACGTCACATTCGTAACAATATCGAATATTCGTAACAGAATGACATATATAATGTAATTGTAATAACATACTGTAATGGTGGACTGTCAAAATGTGAAAGCCGTGAAAGTTTATTTTTTTTATTTTTTTTTTTTTTTTCTTGAAAGGGGCCTTTGGTCGAAATATTGAATAAGAGTTAACGTTTAGAATTTGCAAGCTTTGACCTATCAACTTACACACAAAATGCCTCAGGATCCTTTTCACATTTGTTGACCACACAAGGGTCTGCCGGGCATCTTATCGTTGATACACAATCTAAAGTATAACATAAACATATACTTCTTAAATATATCTCGAATATTCTAAGCACCAGAAATAAACGTATGACAGTTACATGCAACTACATTAACTTCGACTAGTATCTGGTCAATTACTGGCATTTGTTATCTTTTTCTTATGTTGTCCATTATTTTCAAGATTTTCTTGTAGTCAGACTGTTGATGTACAATACCATAACATATTGCTTGTTTGACATAAACTATTTTCAACAATAAAATTACTTACCCTGTGGTTCTCCTTCGGTGCCACATTGCTTTACCTGTTCACTCTTGTACCACTTCGTGTTACACCCGCCACAGTAGTCGGGGCTGCAAAACATTAAACGCCTGTGCAATATATGTAGTAAAATTTAAAAACACCGAAATTGACCAATGTTAATGCGAAAATGACATTTTTAATGTTTTTGCTCAAATCATCGTGGTAGACGTTGATGAGTACCATTTATTTTATTATTTTTTATTAGAAATAAAAAATGGTATACCCCTATAAACCACAGTTTCACTTCATAAATGTGGGGTTTTAGAATAAATGTTAACAATCATCCAGTTACTGTTTTCCCACCTTCCAGGAACTAGCTGCTCACTCAGCTTACGATTTGTAGTTGCCGCGCCACGATGTATGTTGTATGATTTATATTGTTAATAATATTTGTCAATGCCTCATATTGTCATGAAATAAAGTTTATGTGCGTTAATGTTCATGTAGTCATTATATCAGGACTTTATATTCTATTTGGTTTTGTTCTGATAGCACCTGTTCCTAATTATTGCTTGCATTACAGATAAATTCGGGTCATTATTGGATGACCCCCCCCCCCAAAAAAAAAAAAAATGGTCCATAAAATCAATAAATGGTGGTACCACAGGTATTATCCTTTACGGGCCTCTTTATTACCACCTGCAAAAATTAGAAAATTATCTCATTATGACAGTTATTTGATCTTCTGATCATATTTCACTAGCAGGGGTGATAAATCGAATAAACAGTGGCACCACTTAAGCTCTTCAGAAGCCATCTCTTTAAGGACATTAGTTCTGTTTGGGCGGAAATTATGTTACTGTACGAACTACAGTTACCATTGAACATTGTCAACTCTTACATTTCAATGAATGAAATTAAAACAGAGATCCTTTAAAAGCAGTGAACATATTAATGAGAAAGGGAATCGGCCATACCGCGGTTTCGGCTACTCAAGCCTCTTCGGTGACCCTATAGTTTTGGCAACATGGAGCCACAGAGAATAACCGTAATTTTGCATATTTTAAAAGCGTAGTCGATACAAAGACTAGTAAAATCCAAATGGGGTTAAATATATATACAAACGTTGGTTAGAAAATGAATCTAAACCGATAATATTTTTCTGATTTCTCAGAATACCCTCGCTGATCTCAAAGGAGCAAAAGGAAAATATAGTCTGCACTATGGATGATGTACGGGGACACTTTCTAGGGCCACCACACGGAACAACACCAGCTGCAGTAATAGAAAACAAAAATAAAACAGAGATCCTTCAAAAGCAGTGAACATATTAATGAGAAAGGGAATCGGTCATACCGCGGTTTCGGCTACTCACATAGTTTTGGCAACATGGAGCCACAGAGAACAATAGTTATTTTGCATAAATAATAGTCGATACAAAGACTAGTAAAATCCAAATAGGGTCAAATATATATAAAAACGTTGAAGTCAGTATACGGGAGAAAAACTCAATAAGTATAAGCTTCCGTTCTAATCCTACCTTATTTGTATAATGTTTACAATGTATATATATATATGTCTATAATTGTGAATAAAATATGTTTAAACTAACTGCAGTTAATATAAGAGTTCCTTCCAGCGTGAGCATTGTTCTGTTGTTGTTGTTTTTTTCTCCACTACTCATGCACTTGTTTGCATCTCTTGCTTCTAAGAATATTTGCTAACGATTATATGTACATGTACTTCGATTACTTTTAGAAAAGGGAAATAAGAATTGTGCTGTATGAAAGTTCCTCAGTCTAAAATTGATATCCGTGTGTTTTGGCACACAGTTTTCATTCATGCAGAACTTAGCTAACTTACACACAGATTGCATCTTTGTCGGCACATACCGCACCATCACAGGGGTCGTTCTCGCACTGGACAATACCTTTATTACAACCTACAATGGAGCATAATGTACACAACATATATACGCAAATAGCACAGACCATTTTAGAATGTATAAGTATGCATTTTATATATTTCGCGAACACACACCAATTTGCACACTTCAAGATATTTTCCGGACAAATCCTGCTTACGGTTTTAGCCTTATTTCTTCAGCTTCTATTTACGATCAACATTTTGAACTAAATATATTGCAAAGATGGAAATATCTAAATTGTATCATAGTCAAACAATTTTGACGGCATGTTTCTTTTGCATAATACTTTCTTTCGGTTTTAGTATGCGCTGAGTGGAAGGAAATTTTATTCGTGCATTTTGGGTTCAAATTTGAAACATTAAGCACGATTAAACCCATGAATGAATGATGTGTGCCTGCCAAATAGAATAAAATCGTAAGTTGAAACAATTTCATTATTTCATTTGGTAGATACACACAAAACAATAATCCAAAACATGAAACAAACAAATATGTTCCCCTGACTTAAAGATAGCTGGTGGAATATACTGGCCAATCATGCATTAGACACAATGACTGTAAAATAAATGTCATTAAAGTTCGATTTATTTTGTAGTTTACCACATCCATTTTCGCATTCTTCCTTGGAAGGGAATCTATTCATGTTTCCCCCGCAACCACCGTAGATAAATTCCTTACAGGCTTTGGCCTTAAAGTCGTAATACCAGCTTGGAAAGTACCCTCTACAACGCCCAGTCTCAGGCGGCAGCTTGCAGACATCTGTAAAATCATATTAGTGTGACGGGATAGCCTCCCTTGGTAGAATACGTTGGTGCATCTGAAGTGCTGGTAATATGCAAATTAGAAACTCGAAACTATGTCAATCGAGTAAGTGTTGACTATATAGCACAGTAAACCGCCCTTGGCGGATGAGCATGCTTTTCCATCGACGGGGTTTGCTGTGGCTTGGCTCGTTATACGTTGTACGTTATAAATTGTTCAATTGAACAAATTAAGCCGGCCTGATTTAGTTGACAAAAAACGCAGTGGCGTGAGGTCGGGGTTTCGAAACCTACCCAGCCTTAAAGTGCCTTCCGCAAACTGGTACTGGTTAAGCACCATGGAGACGATGTCTCCACCCTGACATGACTATGGGACTTTGATTAACATCACGAAATGGACAAACAAAATCAATCCAGGTTGCCCTTAATGAAGGAGATACGCCTTCAATCCAGATATCAATCCAGGTTGCCCTTAATGAAGGTTTCAAGCGCATATTTAATTTATCCGTTTTGTTTTTTTTTTTCCTAAATTTTAATTTTATGACTAAGGCATATTTACGCGTATTTGAATGACAGCAGCGTTTCTTGGGTTTTTATAACACCATAGATGTATTCGTATAATCAGGTTAATGTTAGACACAAGAGGGGTTTTAATTCAAACTACCTTTGTGACCACATGTCAGTTCGCACCCTTGTTGTGTGGCAAATCTGTTCCCATTTCCTTGGCATCCCCCATAGATGAACTTTTCACATTGTTTCGTGTCTTTGTTATAGTACCAGCTTCCGATAGCGGCTCTGCATGGTCCTACCTCTTTTGGCAAATAGCACACATCTGACCAGAAAATGCATTTTCCTGTTATTTCTATCTGATGAAGGGAGTAATCCCGAAACATGTTATAGAAAGAAAATTACTGTGTTGATTTTGATTTGACCCCAGCTACCAGAAAATGCATTAAAATGTATTAACAATTGGATGAGTCCACTTTCATTTTTAAGGGTGTTAGGAGTGATTTCGATGAAATTACTTTTAGCAAACAGTATAGCCCCAGATGGGACGCCACGTTCTGCGGCGTCACATATGGGGCTATACTGTTTGCCTATGTCCCACAAAAAGGACGCCAGGCTTATATGTGAGTTAATGTTGAACGTCAGCCTATATTAAACCAGCAGCCAAGGGAGACAATAAAATCACTTTCATTAAAAGCACTGTCTTTTGAACCCAACCATTGGGGCCTAAAGAACAGACAGGCTGCTTGTGCATCCAGGCAAGACTTATACGTGTCTGACTGGCCATCTGATTGCTGATTAAACAACAGCTCAGGTCTGGGCCTGCGCTGGAAAAGTGGTTTCAAGTTAAACCATCCATACATATTAGCCTTTTGGCTTATTTTGGTGGTTATATTTCAAGCCCTTTTGGATGTCATGACGTCCTTAATTTGGGTAAAAGTCCCATTAAATGAAGGCAACGTCCGGACATGACCATAGCTGTTGACTGGGACGTAAAGCATCAATTAAAAAGTTTTCAAAATTTAACTTACTTTTCGCAGACACGATATTGGCTGCCGTTGCTACGAGCAATGTTGTAAGCGTCAGGAAATTGTTCATCTTTGGTTTTACTGTAAATTAACTGAGGGAAATCTGTAAAGGTCATATCTAAAGGTGAGATAGCCATACGGGACTTTTGAAGACAGCCAGGTATCGGCAACTGACTTGAGCGTTAATAGGGAATTATAATGGAACCTGTTGGTTTTATGGTAATATCTTTTAAACTTCCTGTGCAAACATATGTTTTTCCTTATTACCTCCTAAACGTCCTGATATAAGTTTCATGAAATTTGGACTAGTACTTTTTGGACATTTTTCACCATTTTTGTTCAAACATAGGACTGATTAAATATTTAGTGAAATTTCTGTATGAAATGGGTTCACTGTTAGAAAACCGGTCATAATTCTTTTAATAATGCAAATATTTCTTCTGTGCAAACGGGGACATATTCGCAATTAAATGGCGAACGCGTTGATATGAAATTTGTATAAATAAACAAAAAATAGATATAGCCTTTTTGATATCCAAGCAAGCAACCCGTTTGATTTGTAATTTGGCATTTTATCTCATGAATATTCATTAGTTCCACTAAGACGTCATAGAAGCACAAAGGAAATTTTTAATATCATGCAAACAAACAACTAAAATAAACAACTGATCATTTGAAAATAATTATAAACCATTTATACAACTTTTTAACTTTTTGTTTCAGTTTTAAAACTTTTGGTCATTTGGTTTTTTTTTCACCAAGGAGGACGACTGTCACATGAATATAATGTTGAAAACAAGAAGCAAATTGTATACAACAATGATTATTTACTCCTTAACTGCGCAATAAAAAGCACCAAATAAATAAACATTCATAAATATAAGTTGTTACCTTAGGTTGAAATTGTGTTTTCTGTCTTGTGTGCGTTGCAAACCAATCCTTACAAGGTTTTAAGATTACAACATGATGTTAAAACATGTGTGAAAATGTAAGTATGAAAACATTATTGTGCTTTTTTCTGTCGGCTTCAGAAAGACAAGTTTCGATTTACAGTTTGTTTTCCTTAAAACAGTTTCTTATTACTTCTCGTTTGTCGCGTATACAAATACACACAATTTTAAAATGTTGGTAAGAATGGAAACTCAATGCTTTAAACTTAAGAATTACTTACAAGCACTATTTTATAATATGTAATTAGTGTAACAATTTGTATTGGCGTATTCACGTGATCTTTTGGTACGTCATGATTGCAACAGATGTTTTTGTTTTTAATTTATGTTCAGTGCAAAATGTTTAATTTCTAAAGAAATTGCACTAGCTATTAATTAAAAGATAAAATGTTTTAATCGAAAGTAAAATCAATTCAGATTGCACTAAGCTGCTGGAGAGATGATAGAAAGTACATGTAAGACCATTCCAGGCAAATAAAACGTTACTCTGATTCAAATATAACCACACACAAACTGAACATACAGATATTCAAGCGTGACGATAACGTTTATTGTTTTGGGCCAGTATAGTGGTCAGGTGCATTGGATCTATTTAAGTAGTTTTCATGCCAAGAGGTGTGCATAAACTGCGCACTGTATGCTGTTGTTTAAAAAATCTGCCTTAAACGGCGACAAAATCTTAACTTGAGGCGGTAGCCTGCATGGGTTATGGTCAACTCGTACTTTTAACCAACTCGTCCCTAGTCAACTTGTACTTTTTTCAGTATCAACTCGTACTGTCATAAACTTATACCTCAAGTCAACTCCTACTTTGTTATTGGTCAAATATTATCATCAATTTAATGTACATGTAAATACTAACTTTGAGGACATTTTTCTCTGTATTTGGCATAAAAACGGTTATGGTCAACTCGTACTTTTAACCAACTCGTCCCTAGTCGACTCGTACTTTTTCATGGTCAACTCGTACTGTCATCAACTTATACCTCAAGTCAACTCCTACTTTGTTATTGGTCAAATATTATCATCAATTTAATGTAAACACTAACTTTGAGGACATTTTTCTCTGTATTTGGCATAAAAGCGGAGATTTTTCTATCAATTCCTATATCTTTTGCAAATTAACAAGTCTTAGATTGTACAAAGGCCTTTTGATCAATAAATACCACTTAAAGTTTCATAAGAAATCAATGAGTTTATCATTTTCTTTAGCCTATATAAAGTGTTTTTTGTTCACATCCTGTCAGCTCCAGCTAGACAAGGTCTTCATATTCCGTGAATGCATAGCCGACGTAGGTGATCATCTCGGTATCATCATTCTTACAAACTTTGTAGAGCTCCATTCTCAAATGCTTCATGGTGAGTTTCCAAATCAGAAGACATCCGTTTCTTTAGAAGATTTTTGAAAGATTTTGTAATTATGTAATTATGGAAGCCATTTGGTCAGTTGACATCGGTCAATAAAAGAAAAGTTGTTTTTCCTTTGCAAGGAAACACCATACGGATTGGCTTTCATTGACCATGTAGTTTCAAAGAAAAAAGATATTTGAATATCATGGAGATGTATATGTATATAGCCCCTTGGCAGCGACATACAACCACCCCATTAGGCCAATTCATTTCCTCAAGATAAAACTACCGTCCATTTATATCTACTTGACATACACCAGACTAGCTCAAAACTTGGCTTCTTCAAGAAGCCAACTTGTTTGTGATATTTATGACAAAAATGTCCATATTTGTTTACGAGGATCGGTCAAATCGTTATGTCGATCATATATGCTAAAGCTCTCTTAACAGACACGATAACTTAATGTTTAATATACTGATTGAAAGAGCTACTTGTCCCTTTTATATTGATACCAAATTTATGACAATTGACAATTTGGCAATTTGTATTTTATTTAAGTCTCACTTCCACAGTCTACATACATACAATATACGCATATAAAACAATGGCAAATATATAAACTGGACAAAATGCACAATGAAAAAAAAAAAATATATATATATATATATATATATATATATATATATATATATATATATATATATATATATATATATATATATATATATATATATATATATATATATATATATATATATATGGGTCATTATCAAAAAATGGAGCAATCCAGAAAGGCAAAACGAAAAAAAGTAAGTGTCCATTTTTTCTTTTTTTAATGGGATAGTTTTATTAACAGGAGCATATAGAATATAGAAATAAAATATGCCGAGTTTAACTGAACAAATAGTGCACCAGCATTAATTAATTGTATGGTACCCTTGAAAAAATATCAGTGCTGTCACGAACAAACTTTCTTGCGTAAAACGCTCATGTGATAAGACTTCCCCAATCTGTAAGTGGGGGCATATATAACTTGTCACGAACAATAGTTCACACAAACCTTAAATACTTTCAATGAATTACCGGGGAAGAGATCTTCAATGAAAATGCACATACTGTGATTTGTTCTGTTTCTGAAACGCTTTATTTGTGTAGACATTATCTTGTGGGATTAAACCAAAAATAAGTTCTTCTAAACGTTTACTATTTCAGTATAGTATCATAACATACCAAAAGCAATTACTTTTATATGATGCGTTTTAAGTATTTTAAATAATTATGACCGTGACAGCACTGATATCGTGACAGCACTGATAATTATCCGATCTCGCCTTTTTCATTCCAATGTGTGCGGAAATGATTAATTTCTGACCATTTACCGATTAGCTTAGGGGCAGTGACTCACTTAAGGAAGCAACCAACGAAGCCTTTGCTGTTGCTCTAACCAGGGACTCCTTTTGCGCTTCACGCAAACCAAACGCGATGTAACACGTAAAGCGCAGTAGAAGCGCTGTTCATCTTAAGCAGCAGCATGAGAAAATGTGTCTTTGGGGCTTTCGACCAGGTCTGAGACAACCAGGATAGTTCACGACAAAAGACCGCATTAAATCTAGGACCCTATCACGGATTTTAGGGAGCTGGGTAGCAGGGCCATTTTGTTTGTTTGTGTTTCTGTTGGGGCTTAACGTCCCAGTCAACAATTTTTAGTCATGTCGGGACGGAGCCAACGCTTCCTGAGTTTAACCAGTACTGTAGGGTGTTAATGTGTCTTGCCCAAGGACACATCACGGTGACGCCTGTGGTGATCGTACCCAGGACCTCTCGATTCGGAGTCCGACGCTATACCACTACGCCACCGCGCTCCCCACGGCCATATTGTTTTCAGGGAGCTTGGGAAAACTGGAAAACAATTGAAGGGAATTGAGGATTACTAGAAGAGAACACTCTTGGTTTAAGGAAGCTGGGAGCAAGGAAAAGATTTTTAGGGAGCTAGGGAGAAAGGCCATTTTTCTTTTAGTGAGCTTGGATCTAATACCTCCTTGGATGTGCCTCAACTTTATGTTAACTTGCAGCTGAGCTGCACATTTGCTTCCACATATATACCATTAAATCCCACTTTTATGTAGTGACGTATACAGGGTAAAATGAGGTATACAATGTTACTGCTTTTTGTTTCTAAATTGACAATCAGATATATTTTTTTCTTCAATTTTTAAAGCTAAAAAAATCTCTGTATATTGCATGGGTAACACATTTTCGTAATGGTATGCAACATACAAACACACTGAAAGACACATGCGTCAGAAAAGGTTAAAATTTTCGTATTTTCATGTACCATAGACCCCTAGTGTGTATATTACCGGGTCCCTTTTTTCGAGGTGTATGCATTTGGTAGGTTTTACGGCACATCCGTACTTGCATTACCCCGAGTTGCCCCTCCCACCCCTCGAGGAAAGGGATGGCGTTTTAAACCAAAAGGCGATTTTTCCGTATAAAGTTGGGGCTTAAAATGTCTTTTTTTTTTTTTTTTTTTTTTTTTTTTTTTTTTTTACTGAAAAGGGGTAATCTAATTTGGAATGGACCGCCAAAAAGGGCATTTATCGCGCGACATACACAAACTGTCTAAATATCATTATGGGAGTACCACCCCCGAGGCTATTTGTTTACCGTGGTCGACGAAGCATTTTGAATTTGTAGTTTTGTATCTCCCACACACAGTCACATACCTCAAACGATTTTCAAAGCGATATGAATTGGCCACTTCTGGCTGCTGCTGGCGTTAGTAGCTGAGACCCTCTGGTGAAAGGCGACTTAACTCTTGTCAGCCTAGGAAATTACCTGAATCCACACCTGCTGACAGAAGTCAACTCAGTGCTGTCACATCATTACTGTCACGACCGTGACAGCACTGATCCGTGACAGTACTGCGTTTCACACAGAAATTTAATTCTAGTGACTAACAACAGAATGCAGGATGAAAACTTTGCATGTCTATTCTTACTGCTCCTAAGTTGAAATTCAGTCATGGTTTTAAAATGTATGTGATATTTACAATAAGCGGCAAAATGCGCGTGATAGGACTGATGCTTGTAAAATTCCCACTCCAATTCTGACATGTCTTTATGGTATAGCAACGGAGTAATGCGATTTGTTCAAAGGTTTTTTACCGTAACTTCTTCAGCTTGGTGTCGTCTACAAAACGCGATTGTTTTGATCCGGGAAAATGATTTGTAACTCTGGTCAAAAATCGATTTTCAATAACTGTGACAGCACTGATACGTTTTCCAGGGACAACACTATATATGTGTCCCCACCCTTAAATAGCACTTTATATATCATAAGATTTTTGAATTTGACTTCAATAACATTCTATGCACTAGATGGTCACAGAAAATGTGATTTCTGTCAAGCTTCTTTTGCAATGGAAACAAATAAAACTACTTACCCTGACCCAGGGACACGGTAAAAATCGATAAAATAGCACATCTAGCATCTCATTTTTGCAAATAACGTACTAGGAAACGTAAAATCGCGTGTGGTTCTAGTAAAGCACCGCGGAAACTAATATTATACATGGAAAAAGCAAACCTCGGACATCGCGCTTGCGAGAAAACCATCAAGGACAAGGATTGCTCCATTTTTTGATAATGACCCATATATATTCGAACTATTTACCTTCAAGCTGAATGACACCTGGGTTGGCACGCCAAGTCAATTTCATCATCTCGTCGTGCAATAAACCTATTCAATTTGTTTAAGAGGGAAATCGGTATTATTTACCTACAAAATACCGTTACCTGAAAAAGTAAATGTGTTTTTTTTTTTTTTTTTTTTTTTTTTTTTTTTTTTTTTTTTTTTTTTTTTTTTTTTCATTTAGAAATAAATAGGCTTTAATTTACTACCGTTGTAAAGGGAAGTGGACGGGGTTCTTTAAGGCATGTGTTATATTTTAGAATCGTTGACCAATGGTAAAACAATTAGAAAGTATGTATCATACCTTTTTCACCTGTCAAATATCCGCCATTTTATGAGGTAGCCTGTGCTATCTAATACGGAAGTCTGTACGCTTCAGATGTTGCCTATGCGTTTACATGCAAATAGAATAGCACCAGCTTTGTAGTCAAAAAATGCGGGGTCCCAATTTCGCTTCGAAGAATTTCAACAAAAATGAAATAAAATAATTTTGAACTAACTCCTGGTCCCCTTATAATGAGTAAATTTATCCCAGTGATAATGATGAGCGAGTCACTATTGAGTTATGATGGGGAGTATCTAGTTTACTGATTTCGACTCGAAATTAAAGTTACTCGTTTCCTGTCTTACAGGACCCTCGCCAAAGAGCATCTGGTAATGACAAACATTTTATGACCGCATTAAAGAAGGTGCAAATAAAATAGCCAAGCCTACACCCACGTTGGTCGAAGGAACATCTTGCATGGAACCGAGGCCAAATGTGAGCAGAGAATCTTCGACCTGTTTACTTAAAGGAGTCATCGTAGGTACCTATCCGTACGGTCTCTCACTCACAATTTATTTCCTCAAAATACGCGGGGCATAGTGCTTTTCTATATATTGTCCTATAATTGTAGAAAGCCAACAAATGTGACATTAGCTAGACGAATATATTTCTCAGCCAACAATTTTCGTCCATATACATGCATACGAATACCCAATTAATGATTTCATATTGAACACACACACACACACACTCACACACACACACAAAGAAAACAAAAGAAACGTGAACAAACCCAATTTTTAAGGTTCGGACGTTCGGAAAGAAACATCCGGATGGTTCGAACGTTCGCATCTTTTTTTTCGGATCAGATCATATCGATTATTCTGTTCTTGAAAGTTGCAAAATTACAGTTATTCCCTTTGACTCCATGTTGCCAAATCTAAAGGGTCACTGAAGAGGCTTAAGTAGCCGAAACCGCGGTATGACCCATACCATTTCTCATTAAGACGCTTAATGCTCTTAAAGAATCTCAGTTTTATTTTTATTCTGTACTACTGGCATTGGCATTGAAAATATTTACATGGAATTCTCGTTTAACTTATCACACAGATTTTGGCTGACATACGAAATCAACATATTGCAGTTTCATTGTATATATAGGCTCAGTTCACCGTCCTGAGATTTGAAAGGGGGTGGCTTCCAAAGCCGAGTGGTTAAGAGCTCTGCTTTCATGAGCGCGCCAAATCATTCGTGTCTGATGTGCCCACACTGGGCACATATTAAACAAGCCAAGGTCTACGTGCGGGTGTGCCTGGTGGTTTTTCTCGGTGTTCTCCCGTTTTCGCCGCACCTACTGATTGGCCCGTCTCATGTGAGCTGAAATAATCTTGAAAGGGACTAAACCTGCCAGGACCATTGACAGTATGGATCAATGGTGTTTCACAATGTTCATTCATACTACTTATGAACCATAAAATGAAATGAGTTTTCATTCATACTGTGAATAAAACTCATACTAATGTGTGGACTTCTTTAATATACTTAAGCCCCGTTTACACATTCACGATTTTCTCTACGATTCACCCCGATTTCTTATGGTCAGAATAATCGGGATGAATCGTGGCGAAAAGTGGAAATATTCAGTGTCACTACGATTCCAGTAAGGATGTCCACGGTATTAGTACGGTGTCTGTAAGGTATCGCTACAAATCAATGACGATTCATTGGAGATGATTCGGGAAACTCCAATGAATCATTGGAGTTTCCCGAATCGGGATGGATCGGGATAAATCATTGCGAAAAGTGGAAATATTCAGAGTCACTACGATTCCAGTAAGAATGTCCACGGTATTAGTACGGTGTCTGTAAGGCATCGCTACGAATCAATGACGATTCATTACGGCAACGCTACGGTCAATGAGGATTAACCACGGTGGCACAACGAATGCTCACGGTGCTTGTACGGTTCGATACGGTACTAGTACGATTCACGGCGGTAGCCGTCGTGGCCAATCATGGAGCTCCGTAGCGAAACCGTGGATGATTCGTAGGACAACCGTACACGAATGTTTTAAACAGTTTAAAACTTCCGTAGCGCTACTGTGGAGTTTCCCGAATCATCACGATTTATCAAGATTCACCACGATTCACCACGGTTCTACTACGAATCACCACGGTACACCACGGTACACGACGATTTTACTAATCGTGACGAATCGTAGCGGCACCGTAGGCGAAAATCGTGAATGTGTAAACGGGGCTTTAGGTATTTCTTTATTAGTGGTTTACGTTTTCAGGGTAAAATTGCAAAAACGAATTTGAGGAAAAAGCGAACAGAAAAATCGTTTTTCGTTTACAAACACGTGTTGTACATTATGGTCCACATTCTCCTTTTGTCTAACTGCTTCCAAAGGACCTTATTCCTCAGCCGATAGAAAGTAGTTGAAAGTCTAATCGTCCAAATTTTCCATTCCCTTTCTTTATTTTATAGAGCATTTGAGGTACAAGTGGAAAATATTCTAAGTATCCAGTCATGCTCTCCGAAAGTGATACAGTACATGGCATGATGCAATGATTTCAATCTGGATATAATATATATTTAAACATCTTTCAAAACTATTTCACAATTTAATGTACCCCTCACAGTGATTGCATATACTTTCTTCTGTAAATGTACGGATATTACTGATTTAGACGTTCAAATTTTATGTTTATTATAATTAAATAAAATAACGATTCCTGGAGAATTATTGGATAAATATGCATGCAATGGCCAATATTTTACGGGATATTTTCTATACCGGTTTTAAACGTGGATATCAATGAGTTTAATCATTTAAGAACATAAAAATGGCCATTTAATGAAAATTAAAACTGAGATCCTTTAAGAGCAGTGAACACAGTAATTAATGAGCAAGGGGATGGACCATACCGCAGTTTCGACTATTAAAGTCTCGTCACTGACCCTTAAGATTTGGCGAGAATATCTGAACTTGATTTTACAACTTTCAACAGGGTAGTCGATACAAAGACTAGTATTAAACATTGTGTAGAATATGAATCTTAACCGATACATGTAATAAATTTCTGATTTCTCAGAATATCCTCGCTGATCTCAAAGGACCAAACAGAAATATAACCTGCACTATGGATGAAACTTTTTAGGGCCGCCACACGGCACAACACCAGCTGTTGTAATAGCAAATAAAAAAATTAAAACTGAGATCTTTTAAGAGCAGTGAATACATTAATGAGCAAAGGGATGGACCATACCGCGGTTTCAGAAGCCTCCGTGGTGCAGTGGTTATGTCACTAGCCTTGTAAACCAGGAGTCGCAGGTTCGATCCCGGGCTTCTCCAGACTGGCTTATAGCTATAGGTGTAACCCTCTCGAAATATTGTATAAATAAATAAAAAAAAATAAAATAAAAAAAAAAAAAAAAAAAAAAAGTCCGTCAGATGGGACTATAAACCGAGGTCCCGTCTCCATATGACCTTAGCTGTTGGTGGGACGTTAAACCCCAATGGCAACCAACCAACCATACCGCGGTTTCGACTATTAAGTCTCGTCAGTGACCCTTAAGATTTGGCAACATGGAGCCAAAGAGAATATCTGATATTTTGCAACTTTCAACAGGGTAGTCGACTTGCTTTTCAACTTTCTCATTGAAAAAACTATTCGCCTTAAAATGTCTGTTAAGACGTCAGATTTCAAATCGACATGTCCTGAATTGGAATCCCATCGGTGTCTGACAGTGGCATCTGGCAACATTACGAAAACACGCTCATGGAATATACAGAAGTTTCTGAAGTTGTAAAAATTGAAAATTTTCAGGAGACGTTTTAAAAAAATATTTTTTCTTCGGCGAGGCGGTTCTACGAGTACACACAATCTATGTTTTTGAGCAAAAATAAACAAAATAGGTATACCCCTGCAAACCCCATTTATTTGATATAAAGTGGGGTTCAAGGGGGTATACTTTTCACGAACATGTTTTCCTGATGACGGTTTTTACACTAACTATCATGACTATGCACTGGTAATCTACTTTAAGTATACTAGTATGTAGATCAGCTGGCTAACCATCACTTCTTGATCCCCTTCCACCTGCTGTGAGTCGGTGTGGAGAACATATCATGCATTACCGACGGAAACGCCCGGCCTATGAACAGTGTAGCTTAACGACGATCCTGTAGCCCGTTGACGTATGAATTAAATGAGCTTGTGCGTGAGAAAACCAACAATTTGGGTTCCGACCAGATCTGACACAAACCGAGCTGTACAAGCACAGAAGTTGGCTAGAAGCTGGAAATTTTGGATTTGGAAAGTAGAGAAATTGTACTTACTTTAACGTGTAGCGAAAACAAAGGCCCTGATCAGCTTCGCAGTTACCAGCTCTCTACTTTCCAAATCCAAAATTTCCAGCTTCTAGTCAACTTCTGTGCTTGTACAGCTCGGTTTGTGGCGAAGCTGATCAGCGCCTTTGTTTTCGCATAGAAAAAATCCGTTTTCTCATGACGCGGCTCAATTAATTTGTAACTTTGTTTATCTCTGTTATAAGAAATTGGACATCTTGTCAACAAAACTAATGGGTTTTACGTGTTAAAGTTTACTGTACTTTTAAACAGAAAAAAGTATGCTAACTTCAGGTGAATACAAATTCTGTAAGTATACACGTTCGTGTGGTATAAATAAATATAGAGCTCTATGACAGAAACCTCGGTGGCAATAGGAAATGTCTAATTTTTGTCTGATCTGATTGGGAATTTTCGAAAAAGTAGTTTTTTCTTCGTTTTGACTTACTTGATATTCAGTAACGTGCGCTGCTTCTTTTGGTACACCAACGTACACTGTACAGTTGATGAAATCGGAAGCTGCAGCCACTGTCCGCAAATAATTAGTAAGCTGCTTGTCACTAGTTGTTAATGCGTTTACGTTTTAACTAAATAGAACTCCATTCGAAAGACAAAATATACCTATTTTCATATCTGGTTTAATTAAGGTCCAACAGAAAAAGGGCTTTCGTACACAGGTACATGTAAGAGTTCTGTTGTATCCAGTACAAAAGCGGAAACGAAGGAAACGTTATTAGAAAGTTGAAAAGAACCAGTAGCTTCACCAGTAGCTTCAACTGATACTTTGCGGACAGTGGGAGAAGCTTACGATTTCGTCGACTACACGTTGGTCCATTGATCGAAATGGCAAGTTTTCTTGTGCCGTTGCTTACTTAATATGCAACAGCTCGATTTGTATGTTTTGCATATATAAAATCACTTTAACCTGCTGTCACATAACCACCCTTTTCTTGTTAACCTGGCGTTCCACACGGCGTGAGTCATAGTAATTGGTTTGTCCTTGGTCACCCTGGTTGCAAGTTTTGGCTCTGTAGAGACTCCAGCCTTTTCATTTCAGAGACACGTCTATGTTGTGGGCCAGAATGTCCGCATGAATAAGATGCTGTAAAATGTAGCAGTCAACAAATAGAATTTTCGATGCAATGCAGCGCAATGCAATTGTAACGCAACGCAACGCAACGCAATACAAATTCATTATATACAATACAATACAATACAATACAATACAATACAATACAATACAATACAATAAATACAATACAATACAATACAATACAATACAATACAATACAATACAATACAATACACTACAATACAATACAATACAATACAATACAATACAATTAATACCATATATGTATGCAAAGCAATACCATATACATGTAGCAATTAATACTTATCGTTCTTTATAATGTAAACGGGGACGTGGGTTCGATCCCGGGATGTTCCAGTCTGATGAAAGAGACTTTGACCGAGGTCCCGACTCCATAATTTTAAACTTAGCTGTTGAGTGGGGCGTAAAATACGAAATCAGCCAACCAACTTAGTATATTAATTTTGGCAAGAAGAGACTCGTCCTACGTGGGGTCCCTTTTCCCACGTACGAGAAAATAAGATTTTAATCATGTGATAGGGCGATGTGTTGTTTGTCAGTTAAACTGTTTATTTCAAGCTTTCTTTCTATTCATACACAGCTTATTTACTCTTACCTTTTATGCGGTACGAATTAAGAATCATCATGTTAAAACCATGTCTATGAGGCTTCCAACAAAATACAAATATCAGGGTTTAGCAGCCAGAATACGGCTAGATACTTGAATTGTCGGTTTAATAATTATGTGTAGCGAAAAGGACACGCTGATCAGCCGTAAAAATCGCGGGGTTGCCTATGCATCTGATATCGCAAGTACAGAAATATGGGTTTACATTGGACCCTCTCAATTACAAAATGGTTAAATCTTAATACGGTTTTAATGCGATTTATGATTTCTTGAAAAACACGTTAACAAGATTAAGTATGCTTGACATAGTTCGTTTAAACTGTAAGGATATTTCGGTTCATATGAGTCAGGCAAATTTTAAACAGGCTAAAATCCAAAGTCTCTTATTATGCTCATCATTATAACCAACAAAGCTGGACTTCTTTAAGTTCTCTGTAATTTCATTCACATTCTAACTTAGAAAGTGTTTTCTCTGAACTGTGCCGGCACGACCTCGCCTCCCGTTGTGAGCGCTTGCTTCAGGAGCGGGAGGTCGTGGGTTCGTCCCGTGTAGCGTCATTCCAAAGACGTTTAAAATGGTACCAGTGGCTACCTTGCTTTACCTATAGGACTTACAGCTTATCAGTTTCTAGCATCTAGTAAAAATACAACATGAAGTATAGGAAAAATCCCGCCCACTTTTGCAAACTCTTGGCGTGAGTCTCTACCCTAGCTTGGCTATAAGCATTACAAGGCAAGCTCTGTACATCATCGGAGCCGAGGATTTTCAAGCCAATTTTGTCAATAACACAAAGAAATATTAATGTTATACATTTAGGACAAAGAATTGGCCAAACTGCCCGGTTAAAAAACTGGGCCCAGTTCAGACCAAATACACACATAATCTTGTTTCTAAAGTTAAAGTTTAAACTTGATTTGTAATACGATTAAATTAGTTTTGAAATAAAACTGTCAGATTTTACTTTTCCCTTGACCTATGCACTTTCTCGATTCATGGGATGCACTAAAGTCGGGTTTTGTGATCATTTTTATACAATTGCCTTGTAAATTGATGTTGTATTGTGCTACTTGAAGTTGTTGCACGATGTAAAGCTTATTCTCCTGCTCAGGCTGCCCGAATCTGGAATTGCCAGTTGTCGTTGACGAGTACTGATGTTGGTCAGAATTGTACAAAGTCAGTGCTTGTCTGCCACAACATCGGGAACTCCATAGACTTATGTGTATTTTCATGTTTACAAGAAAAGTTATCCTGTGTCTTCTGGTCAACATATTTGCATGATTTTTGGTGTCATTTGAAGGTTATATAAATAAAGCAATAAATAAAGGTGATTTGGTGAAGTTTCAACGTTGCATTTTCTATATACAACAGTTTGAAATTTTAGGAAATTTTGAAAAAGTCACTTTCCCATTCATGTCAATGGTGACGTTGCCCAAAAATTGTTAAAATAAATATCACATGTTATAATAGAGGTAGCTTTAAAACGCATGCACGGAATTGGTTGAAAATGCCTTGTTTATTGCTTTATTCGTTCACCTTTCAACCTATGATGGCACCAAAATTGGCCAAGAGAGACAGGATATTTTTTCTTGTGAACATGAAAATACACGCAAGTCTATGGAGTTTCTGACGTTGTGGAAATACTTTTGGTCCTTGACTGTGTACATGTCCCTACAAAATTAATACCTGAAAAAAGAAAAATGGAAGTCGTATCTAGCGCCTCACTCCTAATCGGGATGCGAAACCCACTGACGGCGACTTGGACATTTGAACAAGACACTTTAAATCCCAGTATTACTTGTAAATATTCCCCGGAAAGCGACGGCTTTCAGTTGCCTGAAAAAAACTTTTAATACTGGGGCGTTAATAACCAAATAAGCAAATGATATATTTACCTGAAAAACGAAATGACTTAACATGCCGATTGCGTTGTACCTCCTGTTTATTCCAACTGAAAGAAAAGAAGATTAAGAAAAAATACAGGTGGCAGAAAAAACAGCTGTTTTCATGGGGCCTTGCAAATGGTACAAAATCTAAAGTAAATTAACCATTACGGAACACTCTAGAAAGTAACATTTTAGTTGAAAAAGCGGACAAATGATTTACCGAGATTTATTGCTGGTTCAGCATTTAAAAAGTACTTTTGGTACATGTTTATTCCACCGAGTGGAAAAACGTGACAACCAGCATGCGGCGCCTCATAATCTCCGACCGGACTGATCAGCCTCCACAGAAGCATGACATAATATTTCATGCTTTGTTAATCGTCGGAACCTTACAAACCTTGTAAAATGTGCTTGAAAAATGGAACTATTCAAGTCACATTTCCGCGTTTTGTCTTCTTATCCGCGGCTTAGGCTTACGTCAGTGCTACGTCATTGAATATATTCTACTTGTCTATTTATAATGGCTCATTAAATTTTTATAATTGAAAAAAAAAATATGATTGGTGGTCCCATTTCTCAATCCCCACGGGGGTGATTCAAATGATACTACCTGCGCTGTCTCCCGAGACGTAACTGCATATATTTCTGTCGTCCGAGCATTCGGTTTTCCGTCCAAGCAATAGGCTGTCGATACTGTCATTGTCCCTGTTCCAGCGTCCTCTAGGTCGCATGATCGTCTTCTTCACCACCGATTGTCAATACCTCAATTGCTCTTTATTACTGACCTCTTTTGAACTTTCTATACACAAAGACAACCACATGAATCAGTTTTGTTTGCAAAAAGTCATTACCACAATTGTTATCTTACTTTCAACAATTGCATCCCATTTAGCTTTTAGAAATATCTTCTTCCAATGCGTATGACTATTTGCCTCAAAGGCTTCGTTTTGCAAAGTTGAAGGCGCACGGTCTCTCTACTGGGGCTGTTGGCTGTTGGACAGTTATCGCAGTGGAAGGAAACCCAATTCACCTTTCACCTCTTGTCGACCCAGCCCAGTTTAGAACCCAGCCCGATGAGCCCAGTCTAGGTTTTTTTAGAGTTAAGAGCAATAAACAGGACCCTAATTACCTTAGCTTATGAGGAAATTAACTGTGAAAATGGAATTACAATAGTAAACACTGAGGTGTTTATTATTTTTCTAAAGTCTAAACACTTGCCTCTGATAATGTTTTTTTTTTTTTTTTTTCGCAGATATCTTTTTTGTGTAGACAGCGGTAGGAAAATTATTTCAACGTCAAAATCTTGATCTCAATTTGTGCTGCTAGAATCCGTAAAAATCTGAAAATCGGTGAACAGATGAACTAAATGCTTAATTGTGACAAGAAAATAGTTCATCTTTACTTATACAGTTGTAAAATATTTGCAAAAAAAAAAAAAAAAAAAAAAAAAAAAAAAAAAAAAAAAAAAAAAAAAAAACATTATCAGACACAAGGAAACACATTTTTAGGTAATGATTCAAAATACCCATAACATCAACTTGCCTAGAACCCAGCCGTGTAATTTTTGAACCTGCCAATTAGCGATTAGTATCGGTAACTTGAATTATGGAAGATGTTTGACACTACCAGGGGATGCCTGCCAGGACTGGTGTCAGGTGAGCGTTATCAGAACCATTGGTCCTCTAGCTCAGTCATGCCAGGACGAACCAAACGCTTCTTCTTTGGTACTTTGGTACTTAACATGCGCTACCATACGGGACATAAATATCTAGTATCTTGTATTTGATTGATGCTTTACGTCTTGGTGAACAACAATGGTCATGTCAAGACATGTCTCCATTTTACAGACTAATATTATGAAACTTCTACCAACAATAGGGTTGTTATGGCATCCGATATGTGCTTTGAAGATAGCTATTCTAGTATCCTACTAAGCCTAATATGTATGGATGATGTAACTAAACCACTTTCCTGACCAGGCTCAGGCCTTCTAACTGGTCAACCAGTAATCACTAGTGTCCTGCTCAACGACACGGCAATGCGACGGCACAGTTTCGACCCCCCTATCATTTTATCCAAAGTCTGTCCCGCTGCATCAGAAAAACATGTCCGTGGAATAAATACCCCCTAATGCCCCAATTTTATATTGTAAAACTGGGATTTGCAGGGGTATACCTATTTTTCTTACTTTTGCTCCAAAACGTAGATTGTGAGTACTCGTTAGAACCACCTCACCGAGGCGGTTCTAACGCGTATCCACAATCTATGTTTTGAGCAAAAATAAGAAAAATATCTTTTTTTTTTTTTTCACTGAAAATTTTCAATTTTTACAACTTAGGAAAATCTGTATATTACATGGGCGTGTTTTCGTAATGATGTGCCACCACTCTTGTAAACGTTTTTATATGTATGTTTGTGTGATCCGTATCTCGGTCTGCTGGGTTTATATACATGCACATAAGCGAAGAAACTAAAGGTTTTTCAATTTTATTTTTTCTATAAAATATAAAAAGAGACATTTTTCTTCGTTGAAGAAACATTGACACAATAAACATTTAAATTGCAATATTATTTGGATCATAGTACATTTACAATATATATAATGTCATATCACAGATTTAGAACAAAGTTGCCATTAAAATTTGTTATCCTACCGACATATACAAAACACAACAAAACAGCAATGAAAACAATATACAATTATAAAACATGATTTCAGCCTCACTCATGCTATTATGAATCATTTGCTCCGTGAGCTTAAAGGAAATACAAGGTACCATTGTACACCAGCTATTTTGCTTTAAACCAAAGTTCACAGTTGTCTCTGGGCTCTAAGCCCCGTTCGCATGACCACATTCACTCACGTATGCAATATTTCCGTATATGCGCCTTATTCCATGAGCAAATCTGACCATATGGACGCATTTACTCGCGTATGCAAACCGATGAACGTTCGCGCCAGTTAACAAATTATTAGAAATGTTTGCTTAATCAAAGAACAGCCTTACAATTTTAAGTCTTGGTACACGTTATACCCTTTAAATTTCTTTTCTCGCCCATTTTAGTGGATAATACTATAAAAGCTAAACCCGTTAACATGATTAATTTGCTTGCAATTCAACTCTTTTGTACATGTCTTCCGTTTTAAAATAGTATCTTTTGACGTTTGAGAAAGTAAAGGAAAACATTAAGATATGGATAAACACATTTCAATAGCTTACAATTGAAAGTAGATATACAGCAAATTTAGCAAACATAATGTGAATGTCCTTTAGGACTTTTGGTTTTGGACTTAAACATATTCATGTCCAAAAACCACAAAATATATCATGTCAGCAAAATAATAATTATGAAAAATGTTCATGCATATATTAATACAAATAAGACGTTTAAGAAAAACAAGATGCGAACAATAGAACATCCATATTTCAATATGACTAACACCAATGAAAAGAAATATGCATAGATAACACACAATATCATAGAATCAAAATTATAATACACCGAAATCTCCGGCAAAGATCTACGGCTAAACAAGTTGAGTCAGCTAAAGGGATGGGTAACAAATTTTGGTGCTGACGACCCCGTCACGCCTCGCTTTTCCGTGAAATGCCAGGTAAACGACAGTGAGGTGATAAACAGTATTGCACGCAAGCACCAAAACCACACTGCAAACATTTCGTGAACATCTCCGTAATTAAGTATCCAAGGGGCAGTGGGTCCTTTTTACGGATTTCTTAACGTGATGATGAAAGAATGAAAACGCGACAACGGCCCGGTATCTCGACAGATACCAAAATTTTGTGCGAACCATTTAGCTGACTAACTTGACACAATGTAACACAAAACATGCACAATTACATAATGTTTAAAACGCAGGCTTTCATACCCATGACTACATTAAGAGATCATTTATCATCAGCTAACTGTCCAATGAAGCGACCTTTGATGTATGAAAAGAGAGAGAGAGAGAGAGAGAGAGAGAGAGAGAGACAAGGAATAAAACCATTACGAAAACTTGCCCATGCAATATTCAGAGATTTTCTCATCTGTAAAAATTGAAAATTTCATCAGAAAAAGTTTGAAATTTTCAATGTTTTTGCTCAAAACATAGTTCGTGACAACACGTTAGAACCGCCTCGTCGAGGTGGTTCTAACGATTACCCACAATTTATGTTTTGGACCAAAAATAAGAAAAATAGGTATACCCCTGCATACTCGGGTTTAAGGGGGTATACATTTCACGGTATGTTGTTCTGATGTCTTTCAAAAAGACATTATATGAAGTAAAATGGAAGATCGGGAAATCAAGTCGGTCAGAGAAGGAAAAATTCTCCCCTGTCCACATACAATTAAATAGTCACTCCCTGGATTTGATTTGTTTATAAAAATAAATAAATGAAAGAATTAAAAAAGAAAGAAAATTTAAAAAAAAATGGCTATGAAAGCCTGGCAGCTTATGCTACATAAGATACAAAAATACATTATCTGTCTGCCTTTGTTGGCTAATGTCAAAAAACCCTATCTCTTATAGACTTTTACCCTTAACTTCTACACCAAAACTGCCTTATGCCATAGACTTTTACCCTTAACTTCTACACCCAAACTGCCTTATGCCTAACTATAGAGGAACATGACGGCCCTTGGTTTTCACCCTCCAAGTACCTTCTTACATTTTGCATGTGTGGAACGCTCCGTCCTTGGCCTTCTGGCATTAGTCCAGTAATCAGGATTGCCTTGTTTGTCATAAAATCTTGCACAAGGACGATGATATTAAATAATGCTTACATTTAATTTATGCCCTATAAGTTTTAAGCTGCCTACAAATGACCTTTTAGCCAATAGTGAGCCTGTGTAGTAAGTTGTCGCATTGGCAAGTCAGTCAAAAGGTCTAACATACTGTTTTTTGTTTATCAAATTAGTAGAGAAGTTTAAAAACATCTAACATACATGTACTCATGTTTCATTTAGTTTGTGCAGTACTAATGTTGCATTTATACTTTGCCCATGTAATGCCCTAAAAGTTGCAACATATAAATATTTAGACAAAATTAAGAAACAAAAACGTGCAAGCACCAAAACCACACTGCAAAACCCTTTGTTCGTTATTTTTTTACTTTGCAGATATTAAATATTTGCAAAACACCCTGTCTAAATTTTAAGGGATTGACATTGGTTGTGCCAACAAAAGTAGACTAAAATACATCGGATAGAAACAAACGTTTGTCGTTCATGTTTTTCAATTGGACACAGTTACTCCACAATTTTCTTAACAGCCGAAAGACATCTTTTACTAGCATTTCAGCTTACTGGTCCATTCAGACTTGTCTTTCATTCAACCATATGAAACTGTCTTCTCCTTTCCCTTTAAAATCTTCTACAATTTATCATCATTCTCAATATTATAAGTCTGTCATCTTCATTCCAGCTTTTGCCTTTTATCGATCAATGTAATTTTGTTTTTCTGTCTCATTATAAGATGGTTTCAATGTCTAGAATTGTTTGTGCACTGCCACCATTGGTCCATGATGGTAACTGAACCTAATGTTGTTCTCCCGAGCAGATCGTGTTCTCCCGCTTTGATCGTGTATCTCCCGATTTTATGATTGTCAACGCTTTTACTCTATAAATAGTTTTAATACTTTACTTTGAGATCACGACCACTGTATACGATCTGTTCCCGTGATGGCCTCGTGTTTCGCGCTCGAGTCGTCGCATTTCTTGTCGACATTTGTGTGGCCTCTGGATGCAGAATTCCATAATTGCGAGGTCACGGACCATCGTGTGGCGGCGTCGGCGACGTCGGCTCGTGCCCGAACTTTCAGCCATCCTTGTTTGTACTGAAATTATGAAGGATATTCATTGGTACAAATTTTGATAGAGGTATACAAACACGTCATACAAATGCAACAGAAATCCGACTTAGTAACAAATATGCTTTATTATATGAGCCTTTGCTAGAGAAAGCCAACAATTTGGGTTTCAGACCAGGTCCCACACAAACCAGCCTGTATAGTCACAGAAAAGGGCTAGAAGCTTGAAATTTTGGATTTAAGTAGAAGAGGGATTCTACTATCCGTGTAGCGAAAGCAAAGGCGCTGATCAGCTTCGCGGTTACCGAATGCAGATTGTTGGTTTTCCCATGCGGCGGCTCATATATGAACTGTCTGCACTTGATATTATGAATATATTCTCCACATATTTCTATGAAATTTTCTGCTAGGGCAATAAAGAGATACTTGATGTCTGATCTGTTTTAAAATCAGTTACAAATAACAGCTGTTTGTTTCATTAATCTAATAATAACCGGAGCATTCCGGAAACTAAACTTGCACTGAAGCATCGTCTGCCAGACAGTATGTATCGTCGCATTATGTAAACTTGCCTAAAGAGATTTTTTTTCAAAAGCAAAATTTGAAAGCTTCATTGGAAAAATTTGATATTTCTAATAATTTTGCTCAAAACATTGATTGTGGGTACACGTTAGAACCGCCTCGCAACGGCGGTTCTAACGACTACCCACAATCTATGTTTTGGATCAAAAATAAGAAAAATACGTATACCCCTGTAAACCCCAGTTTTCTATATAAAAGTGGGGTTTATGGGGGTATACATTTCACGGAAATGTTTTCTTGGTGGGGGATACACATACACTACTCTCTTACACAGTAAAACTGGGGTGTACAGGGTAAAGGGGTAAACAGTTTTCATATTTTGGGTACCCATTAGAACCGCATCAATACTTTGAGAAAAATACTGAGGTAAATATCATTTTTACCCTATATTTTTTTTTTCTTCATTTTTTATCTATTTATTTTTTTTTTACGTATGAAAATACAGTTTATCAAATACGTAGCCTTTTTTTGGAATGTTGTAATCTGTAAGAGTATTCGAAAAGTTTGTTTTTCCACATACTAGCAGCCTTTTATAATTCCATATACAGAGCGAAACTTACAATGCAATTTTCAAGCTATTTGTACACGTAAATACTTACAATTTTCTACAAACTGTTCCAGTTCTGTATCTTGTTGTGTTGAAGTGGGTCGGGCCACCATCACATCAGTGAGTATGATTAAGACTAGACACAAACACGTTACCATCTTCAGGGGATCCATTCTGAAAGAAAGAATTGACGTCTTATAACAAAAACGCTATAAAACTGTGGTTTTACGTCACGGTAGACAAAACGTTGCATACTTAGCTGCCTGATTAGAGCTCAAATAACTAAATAATGACACTACGTATTTGAAAGGGAAATAATACATCATTTGCCGTTGACTTATCTGATGAAAAATACAGTAATGCCCCTTCGTAATTCTACCAGAATAGTTTGGAATAGTTTGGCCAGCACTTTCTGATAAATCTACTAGTATTTTACTGGACAATTGCCACATTTAAACTGTGGCAAAAATTAAAACCCCGACCACTATTCCCTCCGTCTGTTAAAGTGCAAACATACAGAAAACTGATTATTTTTTCCAGACATTTACTAAGAAGTTTCATAACTCTGTGCTTTGAGTGGACACTGGGAAAGTTTATTCTCGGGGGTGGTTACAGCCTTAAACGCTCGTAGTACACACGTATATTTCATAGAACCTTATGTTTAAAACTCGGTAATGCCCAATTCGGTCGGCTTCAAGTTTCTTTTGACAGGATTCATTTAAACATTATCTTGTGTCATCGGTCATACGTAAATGAACCTTTTAAATGAACTTATTGTTAGAATGTTAATTAATAGAAGCATGGTATAGACCTAAAAGTTCAAATCTTGTTCAAGTTTTTTGTTTAAACTGAATAACCTTGTACGAGTTTTTATTCAAAGTTTGAAAATGTCATCTAATTAATCAGTTGGATTTTGCATGATAAACGACCAATCGATAAAAATGGGAATCGCCCTGAATTCATTTAAGACATCAGGAATACATGTCCATGAAAAGTACACCCCCTTCAATCCCACTTGTTTTATAGAAAAATGGGGTTTGTAGGGGTAATGGGGTATATACCTTATTTTCTTATTTTTGATCCAAAACATAGATTGTGGGTACACGTTAGAACCACCTCGATGAGGCGGTTCTAAGTTCTAACGTGTAGTTTTGAGCAAAAATAAATATCGAAAATTTTCAGCAGAAATATTTCATTTTTCACAACATAGGAAAAATCAGTATATTACATGGGCATGTTTCCGTAATGGATCAGGGTTGGTCATAGAATTAGTAGCGGTGGGTGAGGAAGGGGGTGGGGTGGGGGTGAGTAAGTATGTCTCGACTGGACACAACTTCTGAGTTATTTCATTGATCTTACTATATGCGAGGTCCCGTGGCGCAGTGGTTATGCCACTCGCCTTATAAACCACGGGTCGCAGACAGTTCGATCCTGGGCTTCTCCAGTCTGTCGGACTATAAACCGAAGTCCCGTCTCCATAAGACCTTAGCTGTTGGTGGGACGTTAAACCCCAATAAAACAAATAATTAAACTAAATGCGACAGGTGCTGCATTAATTAAGTCGGCATTTAATAATATTATGTCAGCATCTCTTTATTTTTATTAGCATGCACTTTTAGCCACGGTTCGTACTACATAATGCGTAAACTTTTTGCAACCTTGAGGGTGACGCTTTTTGTTGACGCAAAACAACTTTTTGCTGACAAACATGCTCGCTAAGCTGTCAACTATTATGACAAGAGGCATCAACATAAGTCAAAATACGCCGACCCTTTCTCATGAAAATTGGAATACAGTATATTTCGGTGAGGCGCCCACTGGATAATGTCAGCCAAGATATGTGACAGAGGCGCCTCCAATGCTTAGCCTTTGCCAGTACATTATGTCACTTTTCCCATCGACACATGCACTGCCCAGTTTGTCGCGAACCTGTGTGACGGGGTAGCCTCCCTTGGAAATATGCAAATTTCAAACTCGAGACCGCTTTGTGAATTGAGTAAGTGTTGGGTATATAGCGCAGTAAACCACCCTTGGTGGATGAAGGGTGGATGAGCATGCTTTTTCCACCGACGGGGTTTGCTGTGGCTCGGCTCGGCCATGCGTTACATTTGGTGGCAGCGGTGGGATAATGACAACTGCCGGACAGGAGTTGTCTTACCCATGTAGTCCCCAGGCCAAGACTCGGGACGAGTCTTCTCGGAGGGGGAAGCCTCCCTTGGAAATATGCAAATTTCAAACTCGAGACCGCTTTGTGAATTGAGTAAATGTTGGGTATATAGCGCAGTAAACCACCCTTGGTGGATGAGCATGCTTTTCCACCGACGGGGTTTGCTGTGGCTCGGCTCGGCCGTGCGTTACACCTGTTTTTCATTATTATATTACATGTATATGTGATCTTAAGAAGCTGGATGATAAACAACCTGTGGGCTGCCATGGCTACAACCAAGAGCATAAGCCACTTGCTACAACCTAATACATTTCGCAAGCACCCCGTCCAACGAGTAAATGATTACTTTGATTTTCAGACAACAGTTGCTTTTCAGTCAAGGACGGATCCAACGATTCCACGTGTACTTAGCCAGTACTGTGAGGAGTAACTGCTCATGGCCACGACCAGGCAGAGGTATTTGCATATGCCTGCTACTATACACATGTATGTAAAACATGGCGATAGAAATGCTGTCCTTAAATTCTCTAGATATGTCAAACCTTGTAAAATATTTAACATGTTTAAATGGCATTGCGTCGGACTATTTTAAAGCTTACGCTCAGTTAAAAGCAAGTTTTCTCACTGTGTGACATAACAGAGGATCTCTGTTCTAATGCTATGTTCCAATGGTATTTTGTGTAACACTGAAATATTAACACCATTTACGACTCAGTTTTTGGCGTTCTGTAAAATGTCTCATCTTCTAGTCCGTCTTCACTACATGTACGGGATATTATACTGAGCTAGATGGATAAACCTGACTGTGTGCATGTTTGTGTTCTCTGTGCGCTAATGCAGATGTAAGTCGATATGTGCGTTGTTTTACGGAATGGCTTGCGCTTTTTATAACGCACAAGCATCAAAGTGCGAGTGCTTTTTTACTGGTACATTACACAGGGTAAGGGTATATTGTGTCCTGCCGGGCGATGGTCTTTGAAAAAGATTCCCTGGCAGTCATATTTTGAAAGATGTCTGACAATCTTTAAAATGAAAACCAAGAAGTACATCGTATATTTAACACAATTTTCTAGGATTGCAACGAAAGCTAAAGATTTCTGCTAAGAACTCGGCATGAGCGACGATAATCACCAGAAAATGGTAACAAAATGGAAAAAATATATTATAATGGTCTTACCGTAATAATCTTGCGGAGTACTGTGCTTTTCCAAAATACAAAAATCACGATCACTTTCTTTTTCTTTACTTTTTCCACTTTTTAGTCGAACGCCGGTGTTGTGCGATCAGCTGATCAGATTTAGCCCGGGATCTTATATAGCCGGATTAGCGACCCGTGGAGGTCATAACCGGATTTGTTAAAAGCCGAGTTTCGTCTTGAAAACACAAGTGCGGACAAAAAACGCCCTGATTAACAAGTTTTAGTGACATTTTAAATTGAACATTTTCTTTGGTCGCTGCCATATTCATACCATATCAAAATGCAAAGCACCTGGCTGATCAAAGTAGCTGAACACACCGGTTTGTGCCAAACATTGTCGAAAACCCAAAAGCACGTTTTGTTGCGGTTAGTCTCGATATCCTTGACCTATGACTCTGAATACATTTATGTGAGTTACCGGTGCAACCACGTGGAGATAGACCGGCTTTCCGTCGTTTTGATTGGTCCACTGCTGGAGGTGTGTATGGAGGTGTGTCACACATGCGCTATTTCATTGGTTGGAGCTGGAGGCGCGTGCGATGCGATCAGCTGTTTATTGTCATAATCAGCTGTTACTGTATTTTCTTGATGAAAACGTCAAAATGCTGCAAAATACACCGACTAGATACATCGTGTCGGTTTCAATTGTACAATATTAAGCCAATGCATAGTCGTGCAAATCTTAATTAACTTCCTGCATATTGTAAGTCTGTTTTGATGTTGAAATTTTGCCGTGCATCGACTTACCGAAGTTTATAATATATCAAAATGTATTCAAAACTTTTGTTTTCTCTGATTTTTTTTCAATTAACTAGTCACCAAACGTACATTGTATGATAAAAACATCCGGAAACAATATCGAAAGAGTGCAGACATAATGCATAAAAGTGCAAATTTTGCGACAATGGCCAGGAATTAATACTAGCAAGTAAAATCCAAACATAGCAAGGAATTAATACAAGTAAAATCCCAACATGGCAAGTAAAATCCCAACATGGCCAGGAATTAATACAAGTAAAATCCCAACATGGCCAGGAATTAATACAAGTAAAATCCCAACCAAGACACAAGGCGGGGTACGCGCACATACTGGACAACAAGAGAAAATTAAACAAATCGTAAGTACGAGCAAGAAAGCAAGGTGGTAATATATAAAGTTGTTAATATTTAGGATATTTTTTGACAAAACCAGCTCACGGTGGAACTTGCCAGATATTTCTATGCCTCCATTTGTTGAACGATTTCACCGTAAAATGGTTCTGTATTAAACTTTCAAAGCCTGCTGGCAAAAACGTATGCATTGAACGAATTTTGAACAGTTCAAGGCCTTTAAGAATTATTTATGCGCTTACAGCTTTCATTTCTTCTGCAGAGTTTATTCATACAATTTGAAGTCACAAATGTGTCTGATATGGCATGAATCCTTGAGCCCAGATTTGATTGAAAATCGTATTTCATGCCATATTATACACTCCAAAGCTCATACCAAAATGGGCGAACAGTCTTTAGTCAAATGCAAACTGTGAACGGGTGATCTTTTTCACAACTGAAGGGGTTGAGCTATACATGCGTATGCCTAGAGATACAAATGTGCAAGTACGTTTGAATCTAGATCCTATGTAGTTTTACTAAAAATGCAGGGGATCTTGAGGGTGCGGTTTTCAGTTGTATAATGTCGTATATAAAAATAAGAGAAGTTAAAATGTTGAATCACCAGGGACTAAGATCAGCTAAATAACCTGAACACATGTTTACACTGACGAAATATGACAATAGTTCATACCCTAAACATGTGTCGATATACACGTTTACCACAATTTGAATTAATTAAGAATATTTAATGAGATGCAGACACCAAGTTTAAAGTACATAATAATTTGCTGACTCTGGCGTTTTTTTTTTCTTTTCTCGACGTCTGTGGCAGTGCATGGGTCTGCAACCTGCAAAGTCCATATACTACATTAATTATGTACATGTCTACATACATTTTTTGCTTGCATCTAAAGCAAGAGGTTCGCGCTCCATGTAGTTCGCGATTTATCACGCCCTCTATATCGACAGACACTCCTTTTAACCCAGAATACCCCTCCGAATTCTGAGTAGAGTACACTAAGGCTTGGTCCCAAATGACCGATAGGCCATATTTCGGTCATTTAATCCCTCACATGACTCAAGATACACACATTCAGGATCTACCAGCCTCCCATTACAATGGAACCGCCACATGGGAAAACCAACTATCTTCATAGGCGAAAACAAAGGCGCAGATCAGCTTCGCAGTAACTGCGAAGCTGATCAGCGCCTTTGTTTTCGCTACACGGATAGTACAATCCCTCTAAATTCTAAATCCAAATTTTCCAGTCTCTTGCCATCATTTGTGCTTGTTTGTGTCGGACCTGGTCGGAAACACAAATTGTTGGTTTTCTCACGTCGCGGCTCAATTGTTTACCACAAGAGCAATGACTTATTTATTCTGACGTATTTTCTTTTCATTAGCATTCACCATCATAACCAACATACATATCAGATAATTCAATCAGCTGTTTTGTAGTAAACAACCTAACATCTCGTTATAATAGCTAGGATAATTATTTCACATGTATCCGAGTTATTGCACAAGTCAGTTATTTCGAGATGCACTATTACCATGATACAATTCAAGGAATGCGCACTGAGTTTCGTGGTGCAGGTTCTAGCAGCCTGTTTTTCACAGACAGGTTTGCGCGGAACCATTGAGCTTTATATTAGGTTGTTTGTTTGTATTGATGCTTAACGTCCCATTCAACGATTTTTCTGTCATGTCGGGACGTAGTCAACTCATCCTGGGTAATGCGTTTTGCTCAAGGACACAGCACGGTGACGCCTGTGGGGATCGAACCCAGGACCTCTCTATTCGGAGTCCGACGCTCTGCCAATACGCCACCGCGCTCCCTATTTTGAAAACTGATGCGTTACGTCCAAGTCAACAGCTCTTGTGATGACGGGACGTTGGCTCCATTTTATGAGCTTTTTACCCAATATAAGGATGTCATGGCATACAAAATGGTAATGCCTTTCATGCACGGTCAACGGCTGAGGTCATGCTGGCTAGGTAACTATACTAGTTCTCCGAGCCAATTTTTTTCAATAAGTCTCTTAGAGACATGTTACCAGAAAGAAATATAGCGGATTTCAGCAAAATGTCACATTAATACTAAACAGTTGAATTTTGACTCATTATAGTATTTTCATTTTTACAAGAAAATATGTAATGTACAAGAGGAAGTGTGAAGTTTTGTAAACTGCATCAAGAAATGTAAAGCAAAGCAAAAAATTAAAGAAAGTAAACCACAGCAGGAACTGTGAAGTAATGACGGGCACTGTAAACTACAGCAGCGAATGTGAAGCACTGTAAACTATATATAGCAGAAAACCTGGAGCACTGTTTGTTACAGCAGGAAATGCAAAGCCATTAGGAAAACATGTCCGTGAAATATATACCCCCTTAACCCCACTTTGATATAGCGAAACTGGGGTATGCAGGGGTATACTTTTTTTCTTATTTTTGCTCCAAAACATAGATTGTGGGTACTCGTTAGAACTGCCTCGTCGAGGCGGTTCTAACGTGTACCCACAATCTATGTTTTGAGCAAAAATAAGAAAAATATCTTTTTTTTTTCAGCTGAAAATTTTAGATATTTAAAACTAAAAAAATCTCGGATTTTTTCATGGGCAATTTATGTAAAGATTGTAAACTACAGCAGGGAATGTGAAACACTGTAAAGTATAGCAGAAAACGTGGAGCACTGTAAACTACAGCAGGAAATGTGAATTACTGTAAACAAGCAGGAAATATAGAGCACTGTAAACTACATCAGGAAATGTGAAGCATAATTAATCAGGACAAGAAGCACTGTAAACTTAACTGGGACATGTGAAGCAATGTAAACTAAAACAGGAAATGTGAAAAACTGTAGACTACAGCAGGAATTGTGCAATGCTGTAAACTGCATAAGATGTAAACTACAACAGTAAGTGTGGACAACTGAAAACTTCTAACTGGAAATGTTCAGCATTGTGGTAAAAAATTCTGCAATCCAAAAAAGTGTTTTACATCCACTGTAAACAGATTGAACAAGTAACTAATGAGCCACCTCATGGGAAAACCAACAATCAGCATAGGCGAAAACAAAGACGCAGATCAGCTTCGCGGTTTCCGCGAAGCTGATCAGCGCCTGTTTTCGCTACTCGAATAGTACAATTCCTCTTCTACTTTAATCCGAAATTTCAAGCTTCTAGCTCTTTTCTGTGCTTGTACTGGCCGGTTTGTGTCGGACCTGTTCGGAAACCACATTGTTGGTTTTCCCACGAGACGGCTCTAATCTAAGATGCAAACCTCTCAAGAGGCAGATGACCAAATCAACTGGGCGATGTTTCCTCTATGCTCATGGCAATCAAGCTGATCCCCCAAATATTTGAATCCCCATAGAAGCGCCGGCATATCCAAAATTGTTGGGGCTTCCACTCTTTCATTATGCTTCTGCTACATTGCTCCGTTATCTTGCTACGCTGGCCACAATCAAATTGCACAGTTACTACCCTTGTGCTATGCCTTTGGAGTTCCCAAGCCACTTCTACTGTGCTTCTACTACTTTGTCTATGCTGCTGTTACGACCCTGCCACAACCTAAGCACAGAAGCCACGATTCTGTTGCGCATTTTGGTGATTTTTTATTTAAACTAGAAAAAGTACCTTGAGATGCACGTATACCCCCAGCTGGTAGCTCCCCCACCCCCTTAGGCCCACTGCCCCCGACCCATACATGCTCACTGACGCTGATACAATGAACCTGAAAGAAAAAAAAAGGAAAAAGAAAAAAATGAGATGTCCCAGATCTTGACCTCAAGCCCCACCCTGGGCATGGACCCTTGAGTCTAATGTCATTAGGCACAAGGCAAACCTTATAGAGTACATATGGTGCAAGCATGGATGATTTCTAAACATGGTAGTGAAGAAAAGTACAGAAAATAAAATTTTTAAAGAAGTTCTAGATTTTGACTTCTAGCCCCATCCCCACACATGGACCTTGGTGTCTGAACCCTTCAATGGTACCTTTGGTCTAAGTGTGAATGCTTTCTGAAAAGACTTTGTGGATGTCAAGAAAATAGACTTACAGAAAATTGATCATGGTATCTATCATATTATAAATGTGTCCTAGATTTTGACCTCTAGCCCCACCCCGGGGATGGTACCCAGGATTTGGTGACATGGAATATGAAAAAGCAAACCCTATAGGGTATCTATGAACTAAATAAGAACACATCCCTATGATTGTTTGTTAAGATATGGACTAAGAGAAGAAACATTAACATTGTAAACAGCACCTTTTAAAGGTGACCTAGATTTTGACCTTCAGCCCCACCCCCGGGCATGGACCCTGGGGTCCGAACTCATGGAGCCAAAGCAATAGGGTACCTATGGTCCAAATATGAATGGTTTCTGACCACTGGTTCATGAAATATAGACTTCTAGAGAAACTTTAACAAAAACTTTGACGTAAATTCTACGAATGTTCCGGAATTACAAACGAATTAACTAACTATTAACATAAGAACGGAAAAGCGAAAACTATATACCCATCGGCATAAATGCCGGAGGTATTATTAAATGATTTTACATGTAATACTTCGGGATGCTGCATAGTGTTCTGAAAATGTAAGATTTTGTTCAGCTGGATGTGCATGCACTTGTAGAATATGACCATAGGGTTCCATCACCAGATGTTCATTGTTTTTTTTCTTTTCTTTGTCGTTCCTTCTACAAACTCTGTTATTTTATGCCCATATTTGGAAGCGTAGAGGGATAGCCACCCACCGATTGATAAATGCTCTTCTTGAATCAGCACAAAAGAAATATTTTCAAGACTTAACCTTTTTAAAGGAAATAAGCAATGTGTCTGTCGCAGATCATCGATCGAGCTAAGTGAAGCCGAAATTCTTTGTACATGGGGTTCAAGAAAAAACAATAATATTTCATATGACACTGTTCAAGTTTAATATTACAAAACTTATGGAACACATATGATAAATCAGACTTAAAATCAATTTATACAAAACAACAAATACATTCAAGCACATATACTAGTAAAGTAGGATTTACTGCCCTTGTTTAGGATACAGCACAAAACAGGAAGCACACTGTTGCATTTTGAAGCATTTTGTAAAACACATAAAAAGATTTGTAGTCTACATTATGTATGATGTACCTCAAATACCAAAATATTTCTAAAATTTCAAAGGGAGATTATTTTAGCAAAGCTTACAAGGTCGCTGTCATGTGACCTATTCTTCTTATAGCTTCTGTTCAAATACAGAAGAATCAAAGATTTGTTTGTATTGAGGTTTAACGTCCAAGGCAACAATGTTTCAGTCATGTAAGGACATCGCCTCAGAGTATGTTGCCTCCCTAGGGGATCGAACCAAGGACGTCTAGTCAAGGAGTCTGATGCTCTACCACTAGGCCACAAAGCCCCCCTTACTACTGAGCACCTTGCCTTCTATTAACATTACAAAAACATGCCCATGCAATGTACAGAGATTTCTAAAGTTGTAAAATATTGAAAATCTTTAATAGAAAATTTTGATATTTTTCTTATTTTTGCTCAAAACATTGATTGTGGGTACATGTTAGAACCGCCTCGCCACAATCTATGTTTTGGAGCAAAAATAATAAAAAAATAGGTATACCCCTGCATACCCCAGTTTTGCTGTATAAAACTGGGGTATAAGTGGGTATACATTTCACGGACATGTTTTCATGTCCTCCTGGAAGACAAGTGGCAAAATGTAGACAAACAGACTGTTTTACAAAACACACATAGAATTAAAAGTTGATAAAAAGGTCTGCATGAAATAAATTACATAATATTATCTAAAACAATCATTTTAAATATACAATACAATTCTTAAAGCTTTTGTACGCTACAATATACAAATATTATTGAAACTTAAGCGTGGGATACTGTAAATTTGGAAATTTTTGTGTGACTTATTTCGTGAATTTTCTATACTCAAGGACTTTGAAAACGCCTCACTTGTTTTATTGCTCCTTACTCTCAGAATACATGATATATCGGCAAAAATATTTTTGAACTAAAAAGTACATCCAGTCTGCTTAACTTTGATACCAAAACCGAAGCGTCAACGCCAGTTATTAAAGTCATACACGATGAATTCCAGCGTTACCCAGAATACAACAAAACCAAAGTATGGGGACGGCAAATATTCATCAGATACAACTTGATTTCTGGAAAGAAATACCAAAAGCAAAGCAAATGCTGTTGGTTTGCTTTCATTTGCACTAAAACAGCGGTAGTTATGTCACTTTTACGTTTCTTAAGAAAACATTTTTTGCGTGTAAAATGAAACAAATTCAAAAGATTTTGTGCACAATTAACAGGCAAAGACTTACGTAAAAATTATCATTACTTTCGACATTGTAATCGAATGGCAAGAGGTATTTTGAACACTTACGCTTGACGTCATCAAATAACGTTAGAGCCTCAAACGACACTGAAAGAAATATCCCATTTTGATTTTGCTTTTTCTTGTGCTTAAGGTCGTTAGCTAGAGACAGTTTGTTTTTACAAATTCCGTTTATTGTAGCCAGTTTAAGGTTTTCTTTCGTCTTGATGACGTCTGTGAAATAAGCAGTAGCAAACAAACGAGCGTCCAAATTTTTATGGATCTTTATGGATTAATATTGTATATTGTGTTGTCGTACGCGATAATATGTTTATTTTGTACATCCGCTCAATTTTAAGCAAGTTTTTATGCAAAATATAACCGAGGTACAGTGAGGCATTTTCAAAGTCCTCTAGTATATTTCATAGCTATTTGCAATGTCTTAAATTCTGAACGAGCATTCTTGCAGTATACGGGCTTAAAGTGATATATTATTAGCGTGAACTTACATTTCTCGAGACAAAACGTTCTCAAAAATCAAGTTCTCACCAACATTTAGGAATCAAGGGCCACTTGTTCTAAACCAACAAGACCAACTTAACCCAAGCATCCAAAACATGTTTGTTAAGTGTCAAATTTTTCAGTTGCTGCATAGTATATTTGACCTTATGTTGATACTTTGTATTGTGGGTTCTTCTTGTCAACGCTTCTGTCATGTTGGGACAGATCAGGGCCATCGCTAACTGGGCAGTAATCAAACATGCCCTGCTCAAGGTCACAACTTGGCACCAGCGGGGTTCAAACCGGTGACCTGATGCTCTACCACTAAGCCACCACATTTCCTTCTGGTAATGAAACTGTATATACATTAACAACAATATTTAATCAAAGACAAAGCACGAAAATGATAAACATTTATGTATTTTCAAGCCCATTATATACACATCATGAAAAAACAAACATTTTGCATCACAAAAACAAAGGCGCAGACCAGCTTCCCAGTAACCGCGAAGCTGATCAGCGCCTTTGTTTTCGCTACACGGATAGTACAATTCCTCTACTCTCTAAATCCAAAGTTCCCAGCCTCTAGTCATCGTCTGTGCTCGAACAGCTCCATTTGTATCAGACCTGGTTGGAAACCATATTGGTGGTTTTCTCATGACACGGCTTGTATGGCTGTATTTGACTTAAATGGATAGTTTTGATTGGTGGAAGACTAAAATTCATTCATTACGCAATAAGGTGTTAAAATACAAAACACTATGCTGTAAGGGTCTACTGAAGGATGCAATTATTTACAAAAATGTTTCTTATGTGACACTGATTTTTTCAAGATTTCACATCACCTCATTTGAGCCTGTGTGTGAGAAAACCAACAATTTGGGTTCCGACCAGGTCCGACACAAACCGGGCTGTACAGTCACAGAAGACAGTTAGAGGCTGGTAATTTTGGATTTAGAAAGTAGAGGAATTGTACTATCCATGTAGCGAAAACAAAGGCGCTGATCAGCTTCACAGTTACTGCGAAGCTGATATGGGCCTTTGTTTTCGCCTAAGCAGATTGTTAGGTTTCCCATGCGGCGGCTCATTTGTTTATTTGTGTTGATGTCTTACATCCCACTGAACAATTTATCAGTCATGTTGGGATGGAGCTGCCACTTAATGGACATTAAAGTGTCTTGCTCAAGGTCACATCATGGCAACCCATGTGGGAATTGAACCCAGGACCTCTAGATTCAGAGTCTGATGCTCTGCCACCAGGCCACTGCTCTCTCCTCACATCAATTGAGCCACATCATGAGAAAACCAACAATCTGCATATGCTGAAACAAAGACGCAGATCATCTTCGCTGTAACCGCAAAGCTGATCTGCGTCTTTGTTTTCGCTACACTAATAGTACAATTCCTCTACTTCCTAAATAAAAAATTTCGAGCTTCTAGCCATCTTCTGTTCTTGTAAAGCTCAGTTTGTGTCTGACCTGTTCAAAAACCACATTGTTGGTTTTCTCATGATGTGGTTAATTTGCCTCTGATCAAACAGTACTCACTCACAAAATATTTGAGCTGCTGCACAAGAAAACAAACAATTTGGAATTCCGACCAGGCCTGCACAAATCAGTCTGTACAGTCACAGAAGCAGGCTAGAGGCTTGAAATTTTGGATTTAAGTAGAAGAGGAATAGAGGAATTGTACTATATGATTAGGAAAAACAAAGTTACTGCACAGCTGATCTGCACCTTTGGTTTTGCATGTGCAGATCGTTGGTTTTCTGATGCAGCGGTTCATTTTTCTATTTCTTCATTTTTATCATCATTAAGAACATGTTAATTATCACTATTAAATGGACTAGATTATATGGAAGCAAACAAGGCAGGCTTTTTACAGTGCTTTATGGGCAATATAAATAAGCTTCTATATCTAAGAGGCCCTACCAGGCAGGGCAGATCTTAGCTTTCTGCTGCCTGAATGAAAAATGACCTTTCTCCCCAGCTCCCTAAAAAGATTTTTCTCCGATCTCTGCTCCCTTAAACCCCAAAACTTTTTGCTTATGCCCCAGATCCCTTAAAAGAGCCCATCTCCCCAAAACCTGATAGGGCCCCTTTTAATATTGTAGCCTTTAGCATGCTTATTTTTGATGCAATTCTTTTCATCTCTAAGACTGGTGCTTGAAAAATACATGTACACAGAACTTGGAAACTGGTCCCAACTATGCATACCAGCCGTCACACGAGAAAACTGGTCTTAGTAGAGATTTCCGACGAGGTCCGACACAAACCAGTCTGTGCAGTCACAGAAGAGGGCTAGAAGCTTGAAATTTTGGATTTAACAAGAAGAGGGACTGTACTATACTATCCGTGGAGTGAAAATAAAGGCGCTGATCAGCTGTGCATTTATTTACTGCACAGCTGATCTGCGCCTTTGTTTTTTGCATAGGCAAATATCCAGTTTTCTCATGACATGGCTCATTAGTCCTCATACATTCTTAGTAAAAAACACAGGCACACAATACAAATCACTAACTTGTCAAAAATGTATTATCTCTAAGCTACACACTTGTGGATGGATTTCAACAAAATATTTGTACACCTTTATAATCAACATTTGAGCCTTATTTTTAAAGGACATTGCTCAAATGGTCAGTTTAACATTTCACTTTTCATTCTGCAAAAAATCTATGTGTAAAACATTTAAATATGACAGACATAATGCACTAGTCATTTGTAACCACACAAGCCCCCTCCCCCCCCCCCCCCCCCCCCCACACACACACACACAAACACAATGTTTGTCCGGCAAATGATTTCCATAAAAAACACACACAGCCCAAGCATCTTGTTGGTTAAACCTCAGACGTTTTCCCATCCTTTTACTATGCTCCCCGACAAAAGTTTAGTCAGTGAAAATACATGTAAAACCCCACTGGGACTGCTTTAATCGCTATAGCTTCAAAACCGCTTGATAGTTTGGCATTAAAATTATCAGTCATAAAGCTGTAAATAAACCATAACATTTCCAATAAAAACTATTGAAATATCCCATGTGGTTTTGCCAGAGTGCACACCCCAAATTTTGTTCTTATTTTAAATGAAAGGGAGGTAATCTCAAAACAATGAATATTTGACATGTTATTTCTCGAGAATGTGGCTGAATTTTGAAAAGAGTTTTTCGGATTTTTGTCTCTATCAACAGCCTCTATCAGAAAGCAATATTAATGAAAGTGCCAATTTTATCATTTATGGGAGAATTACAAAAATGACGATTTACAAAGAAGGCCAATTACTCTGTCAAAATGGACAACTGGTAGAGTTTCTTTTCAAAATAAGACAGAAACTGCCTTTGCAAATTTAATAATGGGGGCATCTAAGGCAAGCAGCAGGGTATGACAGTAATCAGACTTGACAAAGTTACTGACTAAACTTTTTCCTCTGAGTATATTATATATAAATGCACTACCATTGATTATATACCACAAACTCTGGTATTTCCCCCCGGGGTGACATTGCAGAGTCAAAAAACTGACTAGGTACCCGTCCTCCTCCACCCAAACCCCCTAGGAAGGGGGAGGGGATAGTTACAAATGTCTGGAGCATCATTTGAGCACTACTCATGTTCTCTATTATCCGTTCATGGCCATGGGATGTCTTCCAAACATCTTGTGCTTTTTAATTAATTCTTTATTTTGCTTCATGACCAGGGTCAACAGCTAAGGTCATGTCGGGATGGTCATTTATCCAAGCCATATTGTTCCTCCGCAAGCCTCCTAACCACTATCTGACAAATACTTTTCTTGAGTTAGCAGGAGAGGAAGAATGTCCTTCAAATATTTTCATGACCAAATCTTATAATGAAAGAATTCTGTTTGACATGAGGATCAGTTGCCGGGCCCACTTTATCAGGAATCAGACAAGCTACCGATCAAGATTTTGGACCCAATTTTCAGCATGGATATGTTAAGTTCGCATTCAGATCTAAAATAACATGTCCCAGTCACGGACAAAAATTTACATTGCTCTATAAATAACACAGAAAACTTAGCACATGTTGACTGCACAACTATCATAAATCATGGATTAAAACTCCATTATTATTCTTGTGTCACATTTGAAACCAGAGGACCAATGGTCCTGTAAACGCTCACCTGAGATCTGCTGCATATACCAATAAACATGTTTGAAGTATAGTATTTAACTCCAGTGCAGGGGAGATGAAGCCCTTGGGCCATTTTCTTTCTTCAGAATCTTCAATATTCTGTCCATTTGCCAATTTCCTGCTGGCTTTTCCCTTCAAATGACATTTTAACAGTTTTCGCAATTCAAATGCATAGGCAACCCATGTTGACCTTGCCATAAACTTGGTCAAGTTCATCACACGGTCATGATTTATATATACATTGGAGTACTTTAGCCATCGATGCTTCACGCCAAGTTTCCTTGAAATCAGTCTATTGGTTTCAGAGAAGAAGATTTTGATGGGTTTTTACCATATATGGGCATGGCCGCCATCTTTGTCATGTGACCTAGATTATTTATATACACAATGATTTCCCCATTCTATAGATGCTTCACATAAAATTTGGCTTTGATTGGCCAAGCGGTTTCACAGGAGAAGACATTTGAATATTATGGAAATATACATGTATATTGCCGCGGGGTGGGGGCACATGAACCCCTGGGGTCCAATTTTTTTCAAAATCATTAATATTCAGTCCTATGCCCATTTCCTGCAAGACTTTCACTTTAAATTACATTTTAAAAGTTTTCCCCATTCAAATGCACTGGCGACCTATGTTGACCTTGCCAGAAAATAGGTCAAGGTCATCACAGGGTCATGATTTATATATACATTGTAGTGCTTAAGCCATCGATGCTTCATGCCAAGTTTTGTTGAAATCGGTCAACCGGTTATGGAGAAGAAGATTTTTGAAGGGTTTTTACCATATATGGGCATGGCGGCCATCTTGGTCATGTGACTTGGATTTTTTATACACATATTTGTTAACCCTTCCTATTGATGCTTCACATAAAATTTGGCTTTGATTGGCCAAGTGGTTTCAGAGGAGAAGATGTTTGACTATTATGGAGATATACATGTATATTGCCCCGGGGAGGGGGCACATGAGCCCCTGGGGTCCAATTTTTTTTCAGAATCATTAATAGTCAGTCCTACTGCCCATTTCCTGCAAGACTTTCAATTCAAATGACATTTTAAAAGTTTTCCCCATTCAAATGCATTGGCGACCTACGTTGACCTTGCCGTAAAATAGGTCAAGGTCATCACAGGGTCATGATTTATATACACATTGTAGTGCTTGAGCCATTAATGCTTCATGCCAAGTTTCATTGAAATCGGTCCACCGGTTCTGGAGAAGAAGATTTTTGAAGGGTTTTTACCATATATGGGCATGGCGGCCATCTTGGTCATGTGACCTGGATTTCTTATATACACATTGGTTCCCCCTTCCTATTGGTGCTTCATATAAAATTTGGCTTTGATTGGCCTAGTGGTTTCAGAGGAGAAGATCTTTGAAATTGTGGACGGACGGACGCCGGATCATGGCCATCCTATAAGCTCACCTTGTGAGCCTAACGGCTCAGGTGAGCTAAAAAGCTACGGGTCCATCATTCATTTGTAGTGCTTGCATAGGCCAGAAAATGCTTGTATCCATACACATAATTAGCTTTATTCATAAGTAACCAGAAAATCACCAATCAGTCTGCACTGTGTTTTCTCGACCACAAGTTTACGCTAATCTTTGTCACAGGTTTTGTGTTGCACTAGATCATTTATGAAAACAAATTTATTGGACTCCGACTTTTTTCCAAGCAACTTTGTCCACAAAATCTGGTTTTCCCCAAAAACTCCAAGGATACAATACCCAGACAAAGCAGATAAAGAAAGGGCGCCTAGCAGTTTGATTTTCTCTTCGTTCTTATCACATACTTGCTCTGTAAAACAGAAAATACGGGTCACCTAAATATGATGCTATTTTATACTCAAATTTTTAAATTACCTATTTTGCACTTATTGTTTTTAAAATGCTTTAACAAATAAAGCATGAAACTTCATTTGAGAAAGGAAGATATATTATAGAAATGAGATATCATTAACACAGATGGGTATGTGGTCTTTTCAGGACAAATAGTATTTAAAGTTTAGAGAATTTTTTTAATATCTTTTAAATATCTTCACTTTTACACTGTCTCTATGGAATTTAATTAGACTGGAAATTGAAAGAAAACAATTAGGTAAAAAAAAAAAAAAAAGGCAATAATCAGACATAAAAATACTGTGACTTACTATTTATGCATTAGTACCATTAGAGTTAATGCCCCTTCTGAGATTCTCTGGACGCCATGATCAGCGGTACCAGGCTGGCTAGAGGCTTAGCTAACCGCAGGAAAGGATGCTGAGAATAAAGTTTTATCTTGACAAGCCCTTGCAACCACCGCATGAGAAAACTAACAATCTGCATATGCCAAAACAAAGGAACAGATCGGCTGTGCAGTAACTGCACAGCTAATCAGCGCCATTGTTTTCGCTACACAGATAGTACAATCCCTCTTCTTCTAAAATCCGAAGTTTCAAGCATTTAACTATTTTCTGAAAGTGTACAGCCCGCTTTGTGTTCGGCCTGGTTGGAGTACAAAATTGCAGGCTTTCTCATGCAAAGGCTCATGTATGTTGTCATTTTGAAATTTAATAACTTGACTCACATCCCAAACAAGCTGCTTTGCAAGGAAGTTTCCTTGTGCATTAACCATGAAGCCGCAAAGAATTAAATAGTCTTATCTGCCCTATAACATCACGCTTAAATCAAAGATAATTCACAGTAAAGTAAAATTATTTCAATTCTAACATGACTTATAAATAAATGATTACATTTTAAAATGCTTTCCAGAGGACTCATTTTCGGCGGACATGAATGTTTATATGCGACATCACAAATACGCCTTATACGCAAAATTTTGTTACAGTGAATTATTGTTAATTTTCACACATTAACATTTCCATTAAATTCAATGGGGAAAATGATAAAATTGTGTTAAGCCCCTGTCACACACTCATGAGTTGGACCTACAAGTTAAGATCCACTCATTTTTTTGTGAATTCGTAGCAACTCGTAGAGAACTCACCATATGTCGGCGGTTGTTGTACACAAGTCTTCTCAACTCGTAGCATGTCATGGAAAGGCTACGAGAATTTCAAACAGTTCGTCCCCTCAGCGCAATAAGTCAATAACTCCAAAATTTCACAAAATCACTTTTTTGCATTTTTCAATGCGTAACCATGAAAGAGGATTTAAAGTTGGAAAGAGGGATTAATTCCGTCATGATATACTGTAATTTCACCAGTTCAGAATCACTTTTTGTTTAATGTGGTTACCAAATAGTTGCAAATAAAGAGTCACTTGTTACTAATAGCTATATTGTAATTATATAGGTCTCTGCCCATTTCCCTACATACATGTAGGAAAAGTTCTAAAGTGACAGAAGTAAAGAAGAGCCTTGCAACCTATGCTTTTATAGGTGAGCTGGCTTCAAAGAGATGATAAATGGCGCTGAGAGGCCGATAAAAGGATCTGGAAAACTGGGAAAAGTCAGGGAAAAGTCATGGAAAAGTCAGGGAATTTTGAAATAATGAATGAGTGGCAACCCTGCTTATCTTTATCTGACTTTGCTTGAAAATGACGCCATACACTGCTGAAATATCGAATGCATAAATGCACATTTTTAAAATTTGAAACTTGCAGATATCAGTATAAAGATAGTAACAAGTGTGCAAATACCACTTGATATCATTATTATTCAGTGCAGTAACAGTGCAATAAACCTATATTGTTTTTTTATAAATAGTTGTGTTACACCATATTAAAAGGCATGTATTAATGAAGAAAAAAATTGTAATAATCAAGCATATCACATTTGTGCCCACTGTTAATACATTGTTTTTATTTATGCTGATTACAGAGCATGACAAAATGCATGTGCTAAATTATGAGAAACTGGAATCGGTCCGAAATGAGCAGGAACAATTATACGCATATATATAAAAATGTGATGAGGCTATTAAATATAGTGCACCATTATTTCTGTTGTTTTTGCAGTGGTATTGCAGAATCTTTGCAATTATACTGATCAAACCTGATTTTGTCATTTGTTAACATTCCTACGGTTAATTGGGTAGTGTTGAAATTTCGGGGTTCACCCTACGCTATCAAAACTCCCCTCTACTGCCATATATTCTCAGGTTATGCTAAATCTTTTGTATTGATAATAATATCAGGTTTTGCATCCGTTTGGTCAACAGATAGGTAAGACCAATAGTAACCAATAAGATTGGCCCTCCTGAGGTTAAAATAAAATAAAAAAAATAAATTCCTAGCTTTTGCATCAAACTAACTAGGTCAAATATGGCATTTAAACACAGGTACATGGCTTTTACAGTGAAAATGTAGATGCAATAAAGCACTTATTGAGTTTTTGCACCAAAATTATTAGTGGTCATTGCTGAAAAATTCAACGCAAAAATGGGATAAGAGCACTTATTGAGTTATTGCACCAAAAACTTTTTGAAGTCATTTTCCAATAAGTGCATATTTTCCATTATTTCTCTTTTATTACTAAATAAAAAATTTGAAGCTTTTCCTCATTAGAAATCTAACATTAAACTTAATTGAAAAAGGTTTACCTAAATTATATGCATGAAGAGGAAAAAAACAAGTTAAAGTTTGTTAACAAGGAAAAGTTAACAAAATGGAGTTATTGACTTATTGCGCTAAGGTGACGAGTTTAAAATTCTCGTAGAAACTCACAGTCTAAAAGTGGGCGGGGCATGGGCGGAGCATGACTCTTGTAGCTTATCGTACAGAACTCGAAGTAATGTCGTGGGTTGTCGTGCGTTCTCCGCGTCTTGTCAAATATGGCGAGTTACCTACAAATTACCTATGAGTTGCTACAATATTCAAGGTGACTTCTTGTGAGTTGCTACAACATCTTGCGAGTTTACTACAACATTGTAGTATCCATGAGTTTCCACAACTTATATTGTACGGCATTATAACTTGTGGCAACTTGCGTGACAAGCGGCAAGTTATGATTAGCGCATACTCGTAGCATGTCTTAGCTTCAACTCTTTGAGTGTGTGACAGCTTCTAAATTTTTCAAGCTCAACTTGTGGCAACTCACGCGACAAGTGGCGACTTATAACTCCTCCCAACTCATAGGATGTTGTAGCTTCAACTTGCGAGTGTGTGACAGGCCCTTTAGAATGATCATTATCATTTTAATCAAATGATTTGTTTAAACAAAAGTTCTAATGGAAAATAGTGCTTTATGGCCATTTGAGGTAAATTAACACCCAAATTAAACCCCTTTCCAACAAGTTAGTATTTTACCCTGAGCAGCTCTGAAGCATTGCCTCTCTTCTCTACGTCCACCTCCAGACATTTGTCAAGAAAATCTTGGAAGACGGGAGACAGCGAGTCTTTCTCTTTGATTTCTGGTTTACCATTCGTGGCGATGAGATACAAGGCCTGGAAAATATTGGGGAATTTAGACAAAGAAGTGAGCAAAAATAATTCATGCTTTAAAACTCAAACGATTTATGATTTTGACATAACCAATTTATGATTTGAAAACACACAGGACATGTCTTTCTCTTCGGTTTCTGATACAACTGATCTATCAATCTAGAATCTCTCACATCTAGAACACCATGCTCCCCATAGAATGGTAAATGGCGAATCATAAAATTTCACCATGACTTACCCTAATGGGATTTTCATTGAGATACGGTGGTTCTCCCTCTATCATTTCTATAGCCATGATTCCTAAACTCCAGATATCAACAGTTGGACCATACTGCTTCCTGCAAGACAAATAAATACCTTCCATTATGACTGACAAAAACATAACACTCAGATAATTTTCATTTTTGAGCAAAAGTCACAGAAATCTTAGGATTTATAAAAGGTGATTCTCCCTCATTTCTATAGATGTGGTTCCTAAACTCCAGGATATCAACAATTGGACTATACTGCTTCCTGCAAGATGGACAAATAACTTTCAATATGACTGACAAAAACAAAACAGATAGTTTCGGGCAGGCCCGGGAATGTCTAATCGCCAAGTCTGATTTGTTACCAATCTGACATGCTACCAGTTGAGCCACATCACGAGAAAACTGGTCCCCGGGGTTTCCGACGAGGTCTGACACAAACCGACCTGTACAGTCACAGAAGCAGGATAGAAGCTTAAAATTTTGGATTAAGTAGAAGAGGAATTGTACTATCCGAGTAGCGAAAACAAGGGCGCTGACCAGCTTCGCAGTTACTGCGAAGCTGATCTGCGCCTTTGTTTTCGCACAAATGAAAAGCCGGTTTTCTCATGACGCGGCTCAGTTGTTATTGTGCCTGGTCTGTTACTAGTATGTCAATATCAAATTGTAGCTCACCTGGTCACAACCTCAGGGGCCATCCAGTAGGGCGTACCGACCATTGTAGACCTCTTGTTCTGTTCTGGAGATAACTGAGCACAAAAACCAAAATCAGCTGAAAAACAGAAATTATCACTTTGTGGTTCATGTGGGGCAAAACTTTTTTTGCTGATGCCGATTTATTGTCAAGCATTTATTTTCTAGTTAAATCAAATATTCTAATGCATTCGAGAATGTTACGTGACGTCTGATTGGATGCCGTAAAAAATTTGCGACAGTATATTCTGCAATATACTGTCGCAAACCCAACATCATGAGCAACGTCGCTTGTGATTGGTTAACATAGTGGTTATATGTCGCTCTTGACGCTCATGTTTCATTAAAAAAACAAAACAAACATTGCATTGTCAATGATCACAGTTTAAAAAGTACATTAGAATGGGGCTAACAATATTCAATTTTTTTCATTTGGGGTGGTATATCGTTGGATATATGGTCAAAAATTATGTTTTACGGCGACGTGTAAACAAATATCCAACTGTATATCCGATGATATACCGCCCCAAATGAAAATTTGAAAACAGTTATCCCAATTAAAACAGTTATAAAACAGAGTAAAACCATATCGCAAATACTGTAAATAAACTTTTTTCATTGCTATTTACGTTTGCATTTTTGTCTTCCGGGACATTTTGGCAGAGATTTATTTTCATGTTGCAAAATCAGTAAAGAATAATTTCGCAATTTTCTGTGCTCTTGTATGCAAAGTTGATGCCTATTGCGTGTAGACCGTCTCTTAATTTGATATTTCTTTAAAACCCAGAAGCGCTTGAATGCTTGTGCGGTACATCATGTATATGTTTAATTTTTATCTGTCAAAAGGTGGGAATAATTTCAATGTACAGTGACTTGTTTAATGGATAATTATCGTGTATGAGAAGATAGGCCAATTGAGTTCTTAGCCGATAATTGGCATAATGACACATCAAAACATAAATTATTATTTGTTTATTACATGAAAATTTGAAATTGGATAAATCATGAATTATGTCTCGATCTAAGCCAACATTTTCGCGACAATTAATTTTTCGCGAGTTTTTGTTCATGGCGAATATCGTGAAAATAAATCACTCGCGAAAAACCTTGATTTACAGTCAAGAGTATACTTCCAATTTACTTTCAACACTCTGAGAAATAGTATAAGATAGACAGACAGATAAATATCTTAAATTATGAACCACGCCATGAGAAAACCGGATTTTTGCCTAGGCGAAAACAAAGGCGCAGATCAGCTTCGCAGTAACGGCGAAGCGGATCAGCACCTTTGTTTTTGCTACAAGGATAGTACAATCCCTCTTCTTCTTAAAACCAGAATTTCAATGCTCTAGCCTGCTTCTGTGACTGTACAGGCCAGTGTGTCGGTCCTGGTTGGAAACCCGAAGACCGTTTTTCTTGGGTTGGGGCTCTTATAGTCTTGATTACATATAACAATATTAATAGAAATCTAGTACTACTGAAACTGTTACCCCTATAAAATAAGTTCCAGGAGCTTTGGATGTTATTGAATTAAAAAAGATATTTAAACTTTTTAATGTTATGCCAATTGTTGTAAGAAATTAAGACTCAATACTTGGCCCTCACAGCGCCTCCCCCTCCCCAGCAACCCGCCCACCAAAAAATACTCGTTTTTAGACTTCCATACATTTGAAGCAGAATATTGTCACTTTTGATATCTCTGTTTATGACATATGTCATATTAACCCCTCCCCCTCCCCAACAAGACAATACTTATTCAGTTTAACACTACCATCCATACCAAACAGTATATTATCACTTTTAATGTCTCTGTATATCACAACCCCTCCCCACTAATACCCCTTTCTTACCAAAGACAATACTTACTCAGTTTAACACTACCATCCATACCAAGCAGTATATTATCACTTTTGATATCCCTATGTATCACAACCCCTCCCCACTAATACCCCTTTCTTACCCAAGACAATACTTACTCAGTTTAACACTACCATCCATACCAAGCAGTATATTATCACTTTTGATATCCCTGTGTATCACATGATTCTCATGTAAAAATTCCAACGCTTGTAAACACTGAAATACAAATACAAATACAGAACATGTGAGCCTGTGCATGCAAAAACCAACAATTTGGGGTTCCGACCAGGTCTAACACAAACCAGCCTGTACAGTCACTGAAGCAGGCTAGAACCTTGAAATTTCAGATTTAAGAAGAAGAGGGATTGTACTATCCATGTAGTGAAAACAAAGGAGCTGATCAGCTTCGCGATTACCAGGAAGATCAGCTTCGCGATTACCGGGAAGCTGATCTGCATCGTTTTTGCCAAAGCATTTTGTTTGTTTTCTTATGCAGTGGCTCAAATAACTGAATTCACAACAGCATCATTTCACTTCACATTCTAGTTCAATCCCTCAAATTCCTAAATCCACACCCTAAACGCATTGTTGTTCCGTTTATTTACGCTTTTGTATTTTTTAGTTGAAACTTCCCATCCGCTGTCAACAGCTAAGGTCATCAGTTAGACTAGCCAACACTGTTCCTAAACAGTGGAGGAGAGATGCCTAATTGAGTATCACTGACCTAGATTGCTTTGACAGGTAAATGTTACTATTAATAGCAATTTGATACTCAATTGGGCATCTTTTTGTCATTTTTATAGTACTCTCAGAAAATCGAAAAAATGTATCACAGTTTTTAACCGATTTCCACCAACTTTGGAGAGCTTAAAGATGAATGAATTTCCAAATTTTTGACCGTTCAGATTTATTTTTAATTGGCTAGAAAAAAAGTTATTAAGGTTTAAAATCAGGATTTTTTTCTGATTTTCTGTGATTCCTATTTGGGAGCTAGAAAAAAAAGTGATGCCCATTTAGGAAACGGTGATTCCTATTTAGGAACATATAATATGATCTATGATTCCTGAATGGGATACAAATAGTCTGCTATGCTTCCTGTTTAAGAACTTTGTTTACCAGTGGAGGAGAGATGCCCAATAGATCTTGCTAAACTTATGGGGTTTCGTTCAGAGAGGGCACAAAAGTGTGCAAAATTATGCAGTGACAATCATAAAGCTTGGCAGTTACTTAAAATATTTTATCATGGTACAATGAATGAACTTTTGGTACCATATGTAAGGCAAGCAATAGTGGCTGATCAAACACCAACAGCCCAAGGATACATCAGCTGGTGCAAAGGCTGTTCTGGTCCAAATTACTTATAATACTTGCATGAGCAAGTGCTAACATATTGCCATGCACTCTTCAATTACAGACACGGACTGAGGAAAAATAGTCACAAACTGATATCAAGTGGAAAAGAAATGTTTTGTAATATTTTTTTTTTTTTGGTAGACCACATCCAAAGTATCAGGCAATTTCAATGTTTGAATCCTGTGATTATATGCTATATCCTGCTGAAATTCGAGCTTTGGTAGAGACAAATAGCTCATTTGATTTATCTGGGTCTGGTACAAAAGGAGAGGACTTAGATTTTAAGCTTGAGACAATAAACAAAAAAGCAAAGCCTGGGTAAGTGGTGTACTTAGTTTTGAATCGTGGTTGCAGATTTTCAGAAATTTGGACAGCTTGGATGAACTGAGAGAAAGCTTATGTGGTTCTACAGGCAAAACTTCTCCTCTTTTTATCAATGATGACCAGTCTCGCTTTGTTAGTGAAATTACTTCGTGGAGAACACAGATTATGAAACATGGCTACTTGTCTGAGCCTATATCACTTGAGTGGAGAAAGTCTTGATATAAATCTTGTTAGGTTTAGTGAACTAGCCAGAGAGAAAAGACAACTATTTTATGATAAGACCATTGCTGCTGGTAGCTTTGGGTCCCCATGTAAAATTGCGCCTGTTTATGTGACAAAAGCGGAAAGAAATAGAAAAATCAGAGTCTCTGTCTAGTCAGTCTAAGGAGGTAATAAGCAGAAAATAGAAGAATTGCTGTCACAGTTGCCTAATGAAGAGCTAAGAGTACTATTCTGGGGTATGCAAGAGCAGTAAAGTAAACCCAAGGACGATCTTCTACAGCTACATGGCGAGTTAAATTTAGAACGGTTAGACAATTCAGTTGATGGTGGAGGAAATGACGAACAAGATTTAGGCACCTGTAAAACCGGTTTAAGCCCGCCAGTAACGTTGTGTTACTGATCGTTCCAAGGCGATACTTATGTGGTGGTTCTTTTTGTTTTATGTCTTGGTGTTTAAAATTTTTTGTGCTGTTGGCGCCTTATGTGTGTTTTCATAGTTTTGGTTAAGTTAAGGTAACTGAGGGGCCACCTATTGGGAAAATAGCTGCTCATTCGGCTTACGATATGTTTCATGGTATAAGTACCTGATTGTTAGTTTGGTTTTTTCCCACCTCGGTTTTGGGAGTGGGAATCTTTTTCTGATTGCGCCTTTTCCTGATCTTTGCCTACTTGTTTATTTTTAGGTAATGTTTTTATTTAATCTGATTTCTTTCTGTACAGGTGTGTTCAGTTATTAACATACCCCTGTAATATTCAGAAATAAATTATTGACAACTCTTTTTGTTTTTGAACAATCGTCACTGTCAAGAAATGGCCAACTAGATGAAAACGTACAAGTAGGCAAAGATCAGGAAAAGGCGCAATCAGAAAGAGATTCCCACTCCAAAAACCGAGGTGGGAAAAAACCAAACTAACAATCAGGCACTTATACCATGAAACATATCGTAAGCCGAATGAGCAGCTATTTCCCAATAGGTGGCCACTCTGTTACCTTAACTTAATTAAAAATATGAAAACATACATAAGGCGCCAACAGCACAAAAAAATTTTAAACACCAAGACATAAAACAAAAAGAACCACCACAGAAGTATCGCCTTGGAATGATCAGTAACACAAAGTTACTGGCGGGCTTAAACCGGTTTTACAGGATCCTAACCTCACCCTCAGCTTCTGCAGTGGTTCATAACATTTAGTAAGTTCTTCGGTCCTCGTAGTGAATCTCTAACTAGTCAATGAATCATCAAGAACAAACAAATAAATCATGATAAACATCCTGATGAATCAAAAACAAGGACTCACAGATTGAGTAAGCTGCCCGACGATGGAAATCCCTGGGCGACGAATAGCCTACTAACTCCGGAGCAAAAGAAAAACACCAGTTGGACCCCGGTGGGCCAAGCAACAGACAAGAAGCTCCGGCCCCAACCAACTAAAATGAATAGCTTTAAGTCGGGGCCATCATAGAGTCTGATGCCCGACCCACCGGCGTGCAATTAAAGAAGGCAGCATAGTTATCAACCATGATTGGGTTAAAAATTAAGCATGCAGACTGTCGCATAACATTCAATTTATAACCTATACGTCTGTAACATGTTATGATTTTTCTGAACTGAAAAGAAAAATCATTAATTCCTTTAAGTTTCTTAAATTTGTAAACTAAGTCACCATAAAATTCAGGTTCCGAAAGGCCCTCACTTAAAAGCGTCTTTAACCCAACATTATATTTGCAAATCAATTCATAGTGTCTACGATAAAATTTAGAAAAGGTTTTTCGAAGTTTATGATACCGATAGCCCTGTTGGAGAAGTTTTGCCATTAAACATTTATTTCGAGCGTTGAAGTCTGTAACATGATTGCAGACTCTAGCAAACCTAATAAGTTGCGAAATGTAAACACCATAAGAAGCACGACGAGGAACGTCACCATCCAAAAAAGGAAAATTTACTATATCAAAATCAAAGTCATTGCACTTATCATAAATTTTAGAAGAAACAAGTCCATTTGCAACAGAAAGATGTAGATCTAAAAAGGGGGCTTCGGTATCTGAGATATTGGCTTTGTTCAACTGAAGTTCAGGTGGATAAATTTGATTGACCATACCTTCAAAATAAGGGTTGTCAATGTTCAAAAGGTCATCGAGGTACCTAGATGTGGAATTAAAAGCCTCGATAACATCAGCTTGATTATCATGGTTAAGAGAATCCATGAAATCTCTTTCGTAGCAGTATAAAAATAAATCAGCTACGAGAGGTGCGCAATTTGTACCCATCGGAATTCCAACAATTTGTCTGTATAACTTGGTCCCAAATCTAATATAAATATTATCAAGGAGATAGGACAAGGCGTCGCACACATTCTGACATGACCAAAGTGTATACCGACTTTGGTCAGAGGAAGTGAAAAAAGCCTTTCTGTCATTACATGCCAAATAAAGTGAACCATAGTTTTTTAATGCCCTTTTGAAGGTCCGCTCTATCAAATCCAGAAGTTTTTCTTTTATTAGATTATGTGGTAATGTTGTATACAGAGTAGAAAAATCATACGTGGACAAGCTTGTCGCACGGAACCCTCTACACTTCAATTTACTGAGCACCTCACCAGAATTTTTTATTGACCAAAACCAATTTTTATTTGAAGTTTCATACACTGTCTCACAGTATCTTATAACATGAGATTTGATAGCAGTAAGACAGGAAGTTAATAATTTAGAAAGTTCAGTGGTAGTAATTTGTTTATAAAATGTGTTAAGTATGTCTATAAATATTTGCTCTGTATATAAAACTTCCAGAGTTTGTGATGCTGTATGCCTTCTTTGATTACATAACAAATGGAGCCAAATTTTTAACAAAAGAATCGCTGATATTCGAGTTTCAAGGAACCATGGTTTATGATTTGATATTTTGTTTGTAAATTACGAAAGAATAGCCATTTTTGTACTACGGCCGAAAATTTGGTATCTTTATGAGCTCTATTTACGATGTAACACCGCTGATTTTCATTCATTGTTCATATTAGAATTTCATGGAATAGCGGTTGTTACGATATAAAACTAAGCATGTCAGTGTTATTTTGCAAGAAAACTAATATTCTACTAGGACGGTTTTACGACCAAAGCTTGCCTATGGGTTCCTTCATGAGGTAAGCATGTCTTAAAACACTCTGGAGTCAGCCATGACTTTGTATTCTGTCAAAACTTGGGTTGGCATTTCATCATACAGTTTCATGATTGTTTTTTACGCACCGAGGGGCTAAGTGGGCTAAATATCTCCTCTTTGTGATATTCAAAACCTCTTCTATAGCGTTTAAGTCATGGAAATTAACATGCCAGTAAAGAATGTCAAAAACTAGTAGTATTAATACAAGGCAATATTCTTTGTATTCATCCTTAATCCGCAAAATACATTACTGATATTAGAGGAATGTCTGTCTGTGAATGTCCTGGTGATTCCCTTGACTTAAAGCCTATACAAGAGGATTTAAATATCATGACTATGAGCAGTGAGACATAGCATAAGTATAAATGTTTGTCTGTGAAAGTCCCTGTCCCTTATGGTATTCTGTGCTAAGAAAACAAACCATGAACGCACCTGTATAAATGATTGTGAAACTGAACTTGAAATACACTCTGGCCATTAATATGAAAAAAGGTTGAATGTGGAACATCTCTATGATCGATTAACAGTGAGGCTCTGGTAAACAAAGTTCTTAAACAGGAAGCATAACAGACTATTTGTATCCCATTCAGGAATCATAGATCATATTATATGTTCCTAAATAGGAATGACCGTTTCCTAAATGGGCATCACTTTTTTTTCTAGCTCCCAAATAGGAATCACAGAAAATCAGAAAAAAATCCTTATTTTAAACCTTAATAACTTTTTTTCTAGACAATTAAAAAAAAATCTGAACGGTCAAAAGTTTGAAAATTTATTCATCTTTAAGCTCTCCAAAGTTGGTGGAAATCGGTTAAAAACTGTGATACATTTTTTCAATTTTCTGAGAGTACTATAAAAATGACAAAAAGATGCCCAATTGAGTATCAAATTGCTATTAATAGTAACATTTACCTGTCAAAGCAATCTAGGTCAGTGACACTCAATTGGGCATCTCTCCTCCACTGCTAAATATGCATCCCACATGTAGGTTACCAGTAGTTTGCTTTAGTCACTTTCTTACACTAATGACTAACTAAGGCTCTTTTTGAATCGGTGGAAGTGAAAGAATAGCCAGAGACATTGTTTCATGGTCAAATCTTTCAGAAAGAAATTTGTCAAAAGCGATGATCGATCATGGGCCTGCTTCATTACAAATAGGAAAGCAGTACTCAATGAGCAATTATGCCCTCTTGGTGCAGTTACACAATCAATTATGCCCTCAGTTATTTCCGTTTGGTGTCCAAATTTTAAATGCATCGTTTTGAATGCTTTTTATTTCTTACTCTCCCCATAATGTAGAATGATCTCCTACCTCTCTGCACACAGCAGCTATCTGACCTTCATCCATACAAGTGTCTGTGACAACATCCGTGAGGGAGCCACCGGCTAGGTACTCCATAACAACCTGGTAAACGAGACAATTATAGATCAATACAGGTAGCATAGCAATAATTTTGTGTTTAAAACAACCCTCAAAATCTTGATGTAAACTATCATCTCTACACAAAGTTGCTATTGGGTCTTCATCCATACACGTGTCTGTGACAATGTCCGTGAGCCAACCTCCGGCCAGGTACTCCATAACAACCTGGGAAAATTACTGGTCAATTCAGCTATCTTTTTTTTTTTTACAATACACACAATATTGTTTGATAGAAAACACACACAATTAGGGGTGAACTGTGTTCAAAATTTTAATTATGGGACACATGTGATAAAATGTGAGCCACCCTGCTCCCCAAATATCCAATACTGTAAGTTTGGGAACTCAAAGTCTCAAAAATTAGCTCAAGAACTCACTAACAATGCAAAAATTGTAAAATCACTTAACATTTCGGGGAAATTCATGAAAATTTCAAAATTTACAGTATTTGTCTCCCTTGAAACTTACCCACAGTTCATCACCAACAAGGTAACTATCAAGAAAATTGACTATATTTGGATTCTGGTGTTCTCGCATCACAAGGATTTCATTAATAATGAGTTCTTTCTTTGGTTGTTGGTGCAGATTCATGGTTTTTATGGCGACTTCCCGGCCTGTCGCCACTTCTATGGCTATGAACACAGTACCAGATGCCCTGTCAAAGAAGACAATTACATATTAGCCGCCTCGTGGGAAAACCAACAATGTGGTTTCCGAACAGGTCTGACACGAATCGACCTGTACAGTCGCAGAAAAGAGCTAGAAGCTTGAAATTTTGGAGTTAAGTAGAGGAGGAATTGTACTATCCGAGTAGCGAAAACAAAGGCGATGATCAGGTTACCGCGAAGCTGATCTGCGCCTTTGTTTTCGCATATGCAGATTGTTGGTTTTCTCACGAGGTGGCTCAATTATTAACGATAAATTTTGTGATTTTATGTTCCAGTTATATGTTTAAGTCATGTCTGGACAGAGGCAACACTTCCTGGGTTACCGTAGTATAAGTATCATTGGAAAGTTAATGTGTCTTACTATAGAGATCAAACATGATTTTCATTCATTAACATTCGCTAGGTCCCGAGTGGAGTGTTGAAAACCAATAGCATAGCCTGAGGTTTTCAACACTCCCCGAGGGACGTAGCCGATGTAAATGAATGACAAAATCATTTTTGATTGCTATTATCGCATAAATTAAGCAAAACTGAAAGAGACAATGGTGCACTATATTTTACAACCTCTTCACATTTTCATAATCGTAAAATCTTTCATTCTTATGCTCGTTCCGGGCGGACTTCAGATTCTCATTATTAGCACTAGTTTCGCGTGGAGCCAGGTATCGAGCATAATTAAAGGCCATGAATCGCCACATTAATAAATGGCATATACATGTATGGCTGTTAATATCGTGTGGAATGGATATTTATGGAATAATTAAGGCCAGTAGGATGCCTAAGCTCTCAATCCTGAATCTGATGCTCTACCACTATACCACTCTCCTCACCCAAGCATGATTGTGCTGGAAATGTTTTTTGTACAGCCACTACTTCTAATGTTTTTTGTATGACAAAATATTCAATAAACATAAAAGTCATTATGGGATGTAACTGTAGGTTAAGTTTCACAGTGAATATACCAAAGAAACAAAAAGTCAAAATTTCTGCTGTAATCTGACCAATAAAAGAAATGCCACTCCATCATTTTCCCTTCTTCAGTGTGTTGTAAATAGAGATTATCATATGACAATTTTCATATCGTACCTCGTATCAACCCGAGAACCGAGACTCTCGTATCAGCCCGAGGGCCGAAGGCCCGAGGGCTGATGCGAGAGTCGAGGGCTGATACGGGATTCGAGGGTTGATACATGGGTACGATATGAAAATTGTCATGTCGTAATCTTTTTATCATATATTTTAATTCATGACCATTTTTTCCCTTTCTTTGTTTTATTTATTTAATATTTATTTTATTTTATTTTATTTTATTTTATTTTATTTTATTTTATTTTACTTTATTTTATTTTATTTTATTTTATTTTATTTATTTTGACATACCGCCAAAGCGTGCAGTAGAGCCACATTAGCACAAATCGAAAATTCGTCTCGACATGACAAAATACTGTTGCCTGTGACATAAAACCACAATCCAAACAAATCTAAAATGCCTGCGGTACACTACCAAATGAATTCAATACAATAAGAGCCGAGTGCTCCGAATATAATTTTATTAGCCAATCATTTGGTGATACGGCTTTTTCTCCCTAGGGATGATATGGGTCACGTGGGTATGTGAGCCAATCATTTGGTGATATGGCTTTTTCTCCCAAGGGAGTGATATGGGTTTATCAATTTTTGAACGGATACGGCTTTCGAGATACTGTGCCGCGATACGTGAACGCAACTCTTGTCTGTATCGCATATGCAAAAAGAACATATTTTGTAGTAAATATATGATAAATATCACTATAATTATTTATCATATGACGCCGCTGTTTTCCAGTAGATAACGTCATGTAATAAAAGGTGTTATGACCTTACATGTATTTACACTTTTGGGGCAATATGTAACGTCATTGACAACGTCTGTAACAACAATGTACATTTTCATTGATAATATGTCCACTTTGAAAGCGATAAATTCCCATTTTCAAAAGTCATATGATAAAACTCGCCAAAGGCTTGTTTGATAAATTTCACATGAAATGATTACTCGTGTAAGATCCTCTATTAATTGTGCCCAGAGCAACCTACCCCTGACCTATTTTCTCCATTTTTGTGTACTTCCTGTTTGGATCGCCCAGCGTCACTATTGTGCGTAGTTTTTCTATAATTTCTGCCTCGGTCATCTTTCTCTTCTTTTGTTTGTCATTTTTGCTTGGTACATTGCCATTGGCTTTGTCCTCATCTATGGGTTTTGTGTACTGAAAAAAAAAAAAAATCAGAATCCCACAATCAGCCATTGTAACAACAGTGACAGGAGGTCAGTTTTAAGTCTCATCCATAATGTTGGAAAAGCCACTGCCATGCATAGATTTTATTTTTATTCAGTTTCAAGTCCCTTCCAAAATTATTATAGCTCATAAACCAGAGGACCAATGGTCCTGTAAACGCTCACCTGAGATCTGCTTCATATACCAATAAACATATTTGAATATTATGGTATTTAACCCCAGTGCAGGGGCAGATGAAGCCCTTGGGCCATTTTCTTTTCCACAATAACCAATATTCTGTCCATTTGCCAATTTCCTGCTGGTTTTCCTCTTCAAATAACATTTTAAAAGCAGATGAGCCCCTGAAATCCATTTTTTTTTCAGAATCATTAATATTCAGTCCTACTGCCCATTTCCTGCAAGACTTTCACTTTAAATGACATTTTAAAAGTTTTCCCCATTCAAATGCATTGACGACCTATGTTGACCTTGCCATAAAATAGGTCAAGGTCACCACAGGGTCATGATTTATATATACATTGTAATACTTGAGTCATCCATACTTCATGCAAAGTTTCGTTGAAATCGGTTCACCGGTTCTGGAGAAGAAGATATTTTAAGGGTTTTTACCGTATATGAGCATGGCGGCCATCTTGGTCATGTGACCTGGATTATTTATATACACATTGGTTCCCACTTCATATAGATGCTTCATATAAAATTTGGCTTTGATTGGCCAAGTGGTTTCAGAGAAAAAAATCTTTGAAAAGTGTGTATGGACGACAGACCGGCCAAGGTCAAGTGATGACCTTGACCTAAATTAATCATAGACCTTCATCTAATCCATTAGTTGCTTGCATCTAGCACTTTTCAGATCTCAGGCTGCAATAGTTTTCAAAAAATAGCTAATTTCCACTTTTCCCATTATAAGTCTATGGAAACTTAAAGTTACCATAGCAACCAGACTTCTTATCCGACTGGAATAAAAAACACAAATTATGTAGAGGCTACTGTCAGGAACATGTATACAAAGTACAGGATTCATCCACTTGACAGTTTCTGAGGAGAAGATTTTTGAATGTTTTTTTTTTTTCAAAATTTTGCCCTTTATGGGGCCCCAGCAACCAATCAAAATAAAGGATTAGAACAAAACTCACAAGAAACGTCAAACACTACTCAATAAACATTTCTGCAAAAACAAATTCAAATGTCTGCAATTTTAGCGGAAAAATAGCCAATTTCCACTTTTCCCATTATAAGTCTATGGAAACTTTAAGTTGCCATAGCAACCAGAGTTCTTATCTGCCTGGAATAAAAAACACAAATTATGTAGAGGCCACTGTCAGGAACATGTATACAAAGTACAGGCTTAATCCCCTTGACAGTTTCTGAGAAGAAGATTTTTGAATGATTTTCGAAATTTTGCCCTATATGGGGCCCCTGCAACCAATCAAAATAAAGGATTAGGACAAAGGTCACATGACACGTAGAGGACTACTCAATAAACATTTCTGCAAAAACAAAATTCAAATGTCTGCAATTTTAGCGGAAAAATAGCCAATTTCCACTTTTCCCATTACAAGTCTATGGAAACTTTAAGTTGCCATAGCAACCAGAGTTCTTATCCGCCTGGAATAAAAAACACAAATTATGAAGAGGCCACTGTCAGGAACATGTATACAAAGTACAGGCTTAATCCCCTTGACAGTTTCTGAGAAGAAGATTTTTGAATGTTTTTCGAAATTTTGCCCTATATGGGGCCCCTGCAACCAATCAAAATAAAGGATTAGGACAAAAGTCACATGAAACGTAGAGGACTACTCAATAAACATTTCTGCAAAAACAAAATTCAAATATCTGCAACAAGACAGCAAAAACTTGCAATTTTCACTTTTTTCCATTATAAGTCTATGGGAAGCATAAGTTGCCATAGCAACCAGAGTCCTTATCCGATCAAAACAAAAAACACAATTATCCTTTCCCCCTACCTGTAGATGGTGTATGTGTAATACGAGAACAATCGGCCCAGCGGTTTCAGAGAAGAAGATCTTTGAAATTGTGGACGACAGACGACGGACGGACGGACGACGGACGACGGACGGACGCCGGAGCATGGGTATACTATAAGCTCACCTATGAGCCTTCGGCTCAGGTGAGCTAAAAACAGGCTTATCAGTATGTGCGAAATAGGAGAGAAATCAGAGAAAATCAGAATTGGGAAAAGCAGAGTTTGAACCCACACCAGACACAGCAGTGAGCTGACAATATGATAACGTAATGAAATCTGCACACTTTAACACTTGGGCATGAGGGCCATCCTGGCGTAGATGTTAAAACCCCTGGTTAACGAGGCAAGGAGTTTTACCACTTACAATAGACTTGGTCTTGTCTGGTCTGGTGGCAATTGGAGGGGGTGGGGGCTCATCTTCTCCGTCATCTTCGGGGGTCACTGGACCAGAATTCTCACTCGGTTGGGGGACGGGCTGTAAGAAAAACTGCGTTAAAAGTCATTTGAACCCCTGCGTAAGTAAACCAACATGCATAGGGGAATACCAAGGTGCAGTAACTGTACAGCTGATCAGCGCCTTTGTTTTTGCTCTATATATGGTATGATGCCCCTTCTTTCTAAATCTGAAATTTCAAGATTCTAGCCTCCTTATGTGCCTGCACAGTCTGGTTTGTGTTGTACCTGATTGGAAATGCAGATTTTTTGTTTTCTTAAGAAAAGGCTCATTTATGGTTTTGGGTTTCAGTCAAAATCCGTACTGTTATATTCTCTAATATGAGAGAGAGAGAGGGCCCGAGTTCTCACTCTGCAAGGGGGCGGATCAGCTATTAAGAGACAAGGGCAAATATATGATAAAATCTTAGACACCAAAAATAGATCGGATGACAAGATCAATGAGAAACTTCAATCTTAGAAAATGCAATAAAATCTTAAATTTTGACAGTATTTTAGGACCACATGATCAGTTTTTTTCAAGGGCTTGGAACAGGTTGTATACATAAATTCCTAAATCCAAAATTTCAAGCCCCAAAGCCAGTGTCTCAACATGACCATAGCTGTTGACTTTGACGTCAAGCAAAAAATCAGACAAACAAAGCCAGTGTTTCTTAAGACACTGCTCACATAATGCAATATCAATCACAAAGACCATTAAATTGTCATTAATATAGAATCATAGCAGTTGCATTAAAGTGGAGATAAGGTGCAGACTTAATAATTGTTATGATATCATTTGAGCGTAAGAAAACCAACAATTTAGGTTCCGACTAGGTCCGACACAAACCGGGCTGTACAGTCACAGAAGATGGTTAGAGGCTTGAAATTTTGTATTTAAGTAGAACAGGGATTGTACTATCCGTGTAGCAAAAACAAAGGCGCTGATCAGCTTCGTGGTTACCACGAAGCTGATCTGCGCCTTTGTTTTCGCCCAAGCATTTTGTTGGTTTTCTTATGCAGTGGCTAACTTGAGTTCTGTCACAAGAAACCTTCTCTTCAGGGGCACAAAACAGAAATCACAGACAATTTGTACCCACCTGTGATATACTGAGATTACTGATGAACCTCTCAAACAGTGATGATGTTTTAAAATCTATGCGTAGAAAAAATTTCATGCTCACTAAGAGTTGAGCATGAAAAAAGCTTAACATCCAGGCCCTGAGGTTATAAAAAAAATTTCATGCTCAGCTCAGCTGAGACTTAAATTTGTCCTGCTCATAAATGTTAAAACGCTACCAATTCTTGGCATTTTAAATTACTGTCTTACAGGATTTATGCCAAATTTTTCAATTGATTTTGGCTATTTTAGTATTTATGAGGTACTATCAAAATTTCAAGCTCAGCTGAGTTTAGCATGAAAATAGTTTTATAACCTCAGGGCCTGTTCTCACCTGTGATATATTGTCAGTTTGAGGTTATTGGTACACTTCAACCAGTGATGGCATTTAAAGATCTATGACATATAAATTTCATGCTCTCTATAAATGAGCATGAAAATATTGAGCATGTAGCCGAATCTCACCTGTGATATATTGAGATTATTGGTGAACTTGTCTGACAGTAATGGCTGGAGGGAGTTGGCACCTGAAACACAGATAATCAATACATTAACCCATATATGATGGATGGGCTTTTCCATTGTTTTCATTTGGAAGAGTCCAATTTCATTTTGAGGGACATCAGGAGTGATTTTGAGTTTTTATTCCGGTTTTCGATGAATTTTCTCTAAGCAAACAGAATAGCCCCAGATGTTATGCCGCCTTCTGCAGTGTCACATATGGTGCTATTCTCTTTGCCTATGTCCCATAAAAAGGATGCTAGGCTTCTATGAGTTAAGATAAATAGAATCCATCATGGGTGGTCAGTGGAGATAGGAAAATCCCAACCCGAGGGTCCACCCGTTCCAGTGGGAAACGAGGCTTGCCGAGTTTCCCACCGGAACGGTGGACCCGAGGGTTGGGATTTTCCTTTCTCCGCTGACCACCCATGATCGATTCTTTTTTCTTACATACCCCGATTAAGCCTAAATTCATTTTACCGGTAACGTCACCTGGTACCGTGCTTTAATTAACTCAGTCTGATGACGTTGTGTTTATTGCGGATATGACATCAAATGAAAATAAATCGTTGTCAAATTGAAAAGAGATGCAGTTTTGATTTGTTTTTCGTTGAAAACGAGTGTGAATCAAGAATATACCCTATGAAATCACACCAATGTAGTCTAATTTTGTTGAACAATATTGCTGGAAGCAGCTGCTTTGGGATAGAAACGATCGAATCTAGTCGCATGCTTTTCTTATCTTGTATGAGCAGCCAAGCGAGCAGTGTAAGATAGATTTGTCTACCACCGCTAAAATACCGGAATTTTTCTATCTTTATGAAAGAGGTATGTAAGAAAAAGGAATTCTCTACTTATTAAATACGAAATTTCAAAAGCCTCAACCACTTGTGTGATTTTTGTGTGTCTTTTGGTTTGTGGTTTAACCTCCCAGTCAATTAAGTTTCAGTGAAGTCCAAACAGTCACTGCTTCCTGGGTATTAATCAGTACTTCATCTTGCCCCAGTGAGAATTGAACCCCTATACACCTCTTGATACAAAGTCTAAAACACAAACCCCTAGACCACTATGCTCCCCTTTGTAATTGGGCTATCTGGATAATATGGACTTTGGTATGAAAGTCACTCAAGCCAATTTGTTTTTGAGGAGGCACAGCTAGAAATAGCCCTCTCAAAATATGGCAAAGCAAGAATATTTTAGATGTTTGTTGAATAAAAATGCTCTTACATAATAAGTGCAGGTGTTTATTAGACCACCATCAAAGTTCTGCAGAAAATAATAAAATAATGCAGAAGGTGCAAGACAGAATGAAGAACTTCAATAAAGATGAAACATCAGAGCAAAACCCACGATAAGGTTTCTGAACAGGTCCGACACAAACCGAGCTGTACAAGCACAGAATATGGCTAGAGGCTTGAAATTTCGGATTTAGGAAGTAGAGAAACTGTACTATATGTGTAGCAAAAACAAAGGTGCTAATCAGCTTAGTAATTACTGCAAAGCTAATCTGCCCATTTGTTTTCGCATATGCAAAATGTTGGTATTCCCATGATGCGGCTCAATTCTATTTTAAAAGTGAAGATCAGCTGATTAGCAACTTTGATTTTGTTACGTATACATGTACCAATTATTTGTTCTATCTACTGCACATGCTCCAATAAGGGCACACCCAGGCCTGAAAAAAATGTGCGCAAGTGCACACTACAAGACACCTGTTTTTGTCACCCTGGATAATACCTTACTAGGAGCCTCAAAACTTAAAAGCATCAAATGATCGTGAAAGTATTAAACAAAGATTGCAGCACTTAAAATGACATAATTGTTTATATTTTTGACATGATTTCTACAATACTTTATGTGTTGTTTTCATTTATACTGTGTGCTAATTAGAAAGAAATCTTACTAGGAGACTATTATAAAATATTAGCTGCATAGTGCGCTGAATAGAACGAATATGGTACATGTAATTCATGTTATACTCACTAGGGGGTTTGATATTCGTCAAAAATTTGAGTTTGGCCTCGTCTTTTTCTTTGGCAGAGTTATCATAGTAATTGAGAACGTCGAGTACGGCCTGGGGGTTCTTCTTCTGCTCAGTCTTAGAGATGTTAGACTGGGACAGGAGTCGCGCCCAGGATTCGGGCATACCCTGAAAGATTAAAGATAAAGGTAATGCATATGAAACAAAATATCACAGAAGGATTAGTAAACCAATCAGGTGGCGAGGTTTCACCAACTATGAGATGTTGGATTGAGACAGGAGTCGCGCCCAGGACTCAAGCTTACCCTGAAATGAAATTGTAGACACATGTTGAATAAATAAGGTTGTTAAAATTCTTGTACCGATATAGCCATATTTATCACACTGAGGTCTAGTTAAGTGGTGAAATGGCGAGTTTTCACCAACAACGAGATGTTGGACTGGGACAGGAGTTGTGCCTAGGCACTCGCGCATACCCTGGAAAAAGATGGTATATATTATACCGTAAAAATTCTATTAAACGCCAACATTCTAATAAACGCCCATACCCCTATTTTGATGACAGAACAGGCCATTTTATCAGTGAGTTTTGGAATTCCAGGAACCTCTAGTAAACGCCCACTTAAACCAGAGGACCAATGGTCCTGTAAACACTCACCTGAGATCTGCTGCATATACCAATAAACATGTTTGAATATTATGGTATTTAACCCCAGTGCAGGGGCAGATGAAGCCCTTGGGCCATTTTTGTTTTTCAGAATAATCAATATTCTGTCCATCTGCCATTTCCCTTCAAATGACATTTTAACAGTTTTCCCAATTCAAATGCATAGGCAACCCATGTTGACCTTGCCATAAACTTGGTCAAGGTCATCACAGGGTCATAATTTATATATACATTGGAGTTCTTTAGCCATCAATGCTTCACGCCAAGTTTCTTTGAAATAAGTCTATTGGTTCAGAGAAGAAGATTTTTGAAGGGTTTTTACCATATATGGGCATGGCGCCCATCTTGGTCATGTGACCTAAATTATTAATATATACATTGGTTCCCCCATCCTATGGATGCTTCACATAAAATTTGGCTTTAATTGGCCAAGCGATTTCAAAGAAGATGATGTTTGAATATCATGGTAATATACATGATTGTATATTGCCCCGGGGTGTGGCCATATAAGCCCTTGGATCCAACTTTTTTCAGAATCATTAATACTCAGTCCTACTTCCCATTTCCTGCAAGATTTTCACCTCAAATGACTTTTTAAAAGTTTTCCCTATTCAAATGCATAGGCGACCTATGTTGACCTTGTCGTAAAATAGGTCAAGGTCACTACAGGGTCATGATTTATATACACATTGTAGTACTGTAGCCATCTTGGTCATGTGACCTAGATTATTTATATACACATTGATTCCCCCATTCTATAGATGCTTCACATAAAATTTTGTTTTTGATTGGCCAAGCGGTTTCAGAGGAGAAGATGTTTGAAAATTATACTAATATACATATATAATGCCCCGGGGTGGGAGCATATGAGCCCCTGGGGTCCAAATTTTTTTTAGAATCATTAATATTCAGTCCTACTGCCCATTTCCTGCAAGACTTTCACTTGAAATGACTTTTTAAAAGTTTTCTCCATTCAAATGCATTGGTGACCTATGTTGACCTTGCCATAAAATAGGTCATGGTCATCACAGGGTCATGATTTATATATATACATTGTAGTACTTGAGAGCCATCGATACTTCATGCCAAGTTTCATTGAAATCGGTCCACCGGTTCCAGAGAAGAAGATTTTTGAAGGTTTTTTTTACCATATATGGGTATGGCAGCCATCTTGGTCATGTGACCTGGATTATTTATACATACATTGGTAACCCCTTCCTATTGATGCTTCACATAAAATTTGGCTTTGATTGGCCAAGCCCTTTCAGAGGAGAAGACGTTTGAATATAATGGCGATCTACATGAATATTGCCCTGAGGTGGGGGCACATGAGCCCCTGGGGTCCAATTTTTTTCAGAATCATTAATATTCAGTCCTACTGCCCATTTCCTTAAGACTTTCACTTTAAATGGCATTTTAAAAGTTTTCCCCATTCAAATGCATTGGCGACCTATGTTGACCTTGCCGTAAAATAGGTCAAGGTCATCACAGGGTCATGATTTATATATACATTATGTGCTTGAGCCATCAATGCTTCATGCCAAGTTTCGTTGAAATCAGTCCACCGGTTCTGGAGAAGAAGATTTTTGAAGGGTTTTTACCATATATGGGCATGGCAGCCATCTTGGTCATGTGACCTGGATTTCTTATATACACATTGGTTTCCACTTCCTATAGATGTTTCATATAAAATTTGGTTTTGATCGGCCAAGCGGTTTCAGAGAAGAAGATCTTTGAAAATGGTGAACGACGACGGCGACGGACGGACGCCAGAGCATGGGAATACTATAAGCTCACCTGTGAGCCTTCGGCCAATCAGGTAAGCTAAAAATATTTGGAAAATCCAATATTTTAAACGGTAAATTTCAAATATTGCTGCTTTATCACATAAAACACAAATCTATTTTTTCACTTAAGCCCAAATAAATGGTAATACATTGTACATGGGGTATAATATCAAACAATTACTTAGAACAAAAGTGTTGTCTGGGGCAGATCAAGAGCCACCAACTATTTCTATTCCTGTGCATGATTTTATGTTGACATACAGTGTAGCCACCAATAAATGCCCATCCCCTTCTATTATCAAGGTACTGTTTTGAATAAACGACGGGCGTTTAATAGAATTTTTATGGTGTAATCATTTTTTCCCAATTCATGTGTTTTTTGTTGCTGGTCACAAACATGTATTTCTCTGCAATAAGGATAACTGACTAGCCAGAATTGACTTAACTATGATCTAGAGAAATAAAATCAAACACATCAAATCAATGTATTCATTCAATCAATCATTCACCATAATATTACTAGAAACAGTGAGTAAATATGCACATTAATGGAACAATTCCTACAGTTTTTGGCATGTTGACTACCTTTCAACTGTGAAGCAAATCTTGATAAACTGCTAAGATCAACCTGCAGCAAGAAAACCTGACTCACAAGATTTCAAACTAATTTCTCTCTCTCCTGCACAAAGCAGCTATAGTATTTTGGCATTTTTGATTTATCATGGCAATGAACAAAAATTCATGCAATACTGCTCATATTTTATCAGTAAATTCCTAATAATGCAGCTTTAATGGGCCATGACACAAGAAAACCAGTATTCAGGGTTTCCGACCAGGTCTGACATAAACCGGTCTGAGCAGTCACATAAGAAAGCTAGAATCTTGAAATTTTGGGTATAGATAGAGGAGGGATTATACAATCCGTGTAGTGAAAACTGTGAAGCTGATCTGTGCCTTTGTTTTTGCACAGCCAAAAATCGAGTTTTCTCGTGTCGCGGCTTAAATCTCAGTAGATACAAGCATTTAAATCAGTCTGGCATTGATAGGAATCAGAAAATGTTCAATTATTCTATTTTATTCACTTTCATTGCATTCCTGAGTAATGTTTTTATTCCATATGTTTCTCTTCAATACTTTTTTCTTTCTATTATCATGCATTCTCAATAAAGCGGTGCAATTTGCTTTTTAACGTGTCGTCATATTATAAATAGTTTTATATAATGCTCAGCATCTTAATTTATTTATGCAATACAAGCAGGGTCAGTGTCGATAAAATTTCGATGTGCGTACTTCTTATCTACTATCTTATTTGTGTTTTACAACTCACTTACTGTGCGATATGGTAAGGTTCGTTACTGTCGCCACTGCTATATGCGGCTTTAAAATGCATTTTTCGTGCTGCTATGGTCCTTTAACACACAGACTTTGTATTTTTATTATCAACATGTATGTAGGCCTCAACAAGCACATAAAATACTTTGCAGTTTATCACTTTCTATGAGCATGATTTCTATATTTGCATCTGTCGAAGTAGTTTCTGTAATTTCTATTATCTGACTTATGCAGTGCATCTACCCCGTTCCGGACCAGCTAATACCAAAACTCTTTACTTACATATTAAGATCGTATCGGTATCTTGACATTAAAAACATGTAAATTGGAATGGGGCTTATAGTGTTGAGGCTAAGGAGTGAATTCAGTTCCCCTCTTGTGCGTAGATTTAAGAAAGTAAGGTTCGTTACCGCAATATTTACAAAACTATTAGTAATACTAGAGACAGAAGCCGTCAAATTATTCCATGTTATCCCTCTCGCATTGGTTTGGTACTAGAACGTATATGTGCATGGTTTAAGGTCCAGAAAATAAGCATAAAGAGAAAAAATGTAAGGTTCGTTTTGTAAGGTTCGTTACCTAATATTGTCAATTAGCTCTTTAATTGATATCACACACTTTCGCGCCATTTTTTTCTTCATACTTTGGAGGGAAATGACACCAGAGATACTTACACGCCATTGCAGCTACCGTTTTGCGGATGATTTGGTATGATTTTGGCGAAACCCCGGGATTTACTGTGTACAGACAACGTAACATTCAAAATAAAGTTTTGTAACGCCCTGATCTGATGATTTCATTTTATGTTATCTTCAAATAAAATGCATTTCAAACGAAGTTTGATTTACTATGTTTGACAGAGGAGGTAGTCATAGGATGGCATAAAAGTTAAAGTAAGGTTCGTTACCAGATGTAACGAACCTTACCAAGCATTTTTAAATCGTGTAACTATATTTACTATGAATATAATATGTATTCATTATTATGGTTTGTTAAATTAATGCACAATCTTTTGGTAGGACCCTACAAGGACTTGTTCTTGTTCGATTTTATGGTTCTAAAAGAACGATAATTTGTACCTGCAAGCTAAGCATTTCTATTCATGCTTTGTCATGGAGTATGTGGGAGTCAAATTTTTCTGAGAACATGCACATTTTTGTTTTTAGAACTAGTATGCTCTTTCTCTCCCTCTCTCTACACTCAACATATGTCTTTGTAGAAGACTATATGGTATAAACCATGGAAGATCTTTCAGTAAGGTTCGTTACGGAAAGGTAACGAACTTTACAACAAAAAATCTTTTGTTTTCTACGCACAAACCTTGAAATAAACATGCACTTGCGATTGGAAATTTCATGTTCAGTGTGGCTAAGGGCAATAAGCTACCGTACAATTAAAAATATAGGGAACTGGCATTCTAGAACAATGTTCTATCCATAACGAACCTTACAATGAACCTTACATCTTGGGGAAAATTCAAGTCATTTTTGTAAGAATACTAATGTGTTCTAGTTGAAAATACTTTGGATATTAGAAATTAATGCATTTTCCTTGAGGAAAATGTTATTTTCATTGGTATTGAGCAATGTTGAAATTTTTATGTTTGAAAATGCCAATTGCACCGCTTTATTGAGAAAGCATGTATATCTTCTCTTTCTTTTCTGAATATGAGCCACGTCATGAGAAAACCAACAATGAGGTTTCCAAACAGGTCCGAAACAAACCGAGCAGTACAAGCACAGAAGATGGCTAGAGGCTGGAAGTTTTAGATTTAGAAAGTAAAGGAATAGTACTATCCGTGTAGCAACTAGAAAAAGTGCCTTGAGAGGCACGTATACCCCCGGCTGGTAGTCACCCAGCCCGCCTTCTCCCTCCCTCAACCACCCAGCACATGCACATGCCCTAACATTGAACCTCAAATCCCAAACGAAAGACAGTACCTTTATCAAATACATTGTACATTTGAGAAATGTGTGTTCTAAAGCAGTTTGCCCATCATGAGGTTGAGTACTTTTAGAGTACTACAGATCTACTTTACAGCAGTACACAGAGCTGACTTGTGTACTCCATCTAGGACTTAATCGCGGACATTGAGGGTCAGGTCCTCAGTCCTAGATGGAAAATGAAAATAGAATGCCATTCCAAAACAAAACAAAAAAAAATAATACAAAAATTAATAATAAAAAAGTATTGATGTCCTCAATCTTGAACACAATCTTGAAGACAAGCCCCCCACCCCCCGGACATGGACCCAAAGGTCTGAACCCAACATGGTACATGTACCTATGGTCTAAGTATGAATGCATTCTGACAAGTGGATGTCAAGATACAGACCTACATAATATACATTTCGAATAGCTATCATATTACAACATGTATATAAAGGTGTCCTAGATTTTGACCTCTAGCCCCACCCCTGGAGTTTGGTGCCATGAAATAAAAATCAACCCTACAGGATATCTATGATCGAAATAGGAATACATTACTATGAGTGTAATGTTAAGATATGGACCAAGAAAAAAAAAGAAAACATTGTGTAATAAAACATTTTAAAGGTGACCTAGATTTTGAACTCTAGCCCCACCCCCTGGCATGGATCCTGGGGTCTGAAATCATGGAAACAAAGCAAACCCTTTAAGGTACCTGTAGTCTAAATATGAATGATTTCTGACCATTGGTGTATGAGATATACATCAATAGAGAAACTTTAACCAAAACTTTGACGCAAATTAAAGGTGACCTAGATTTTGACCTCTAGCTCCACCCCCTTGCACGGACCCTGGGGTCCGAACCCATAGAAACAAAGCCAACCCTACAGGGTACCTATAGTCCAAATATGAATGGTTTCTGATCATTGGTTCATGAGATATACACCAAAAGAGAAACTTTAACCAAAACTTTGACGTAAGTTAAAGGTGACCTAGATTTTGAACTCTCGCCCCACCCCCGGCCATGGACCCTGGGGTCCAAACCCATAGAAACGAAGCCAACCTTATAGGGTACCTATAGTCCAAATATGAATGGTTTCTTATATTTAGTTTATGAGATATACACCAATAGAGAAACTTTAAACAAAACTTTGACATTTCAACTGAACTAACGAACCAACAAACTAACGAACATACGAACGGACGAACGGAAAAGCGAAAACTATATACCCCTCGGCATAAATGCCGGGGGTATAAAAACAAAGGCACTGATCAGCTTCACAGCTGATCTACATCTTTGTTTTCGCATACTAAGCAAAAATCTGGTTTTCTCATGACGGTGCCCATTTGATTTCATAAATGCTAACTGACTCATCACTGCAACAAGTAGAAATCAAATCATAATCAAGTGTTTGTATGTTTTGTGGTTTAATGTCTCAGTGAACAATTCTTTATAAGTTATGTCTGGACAGAGCAACATCATAGGTTTTATGCACCAATCATTTGTAACCATTGCCCCCCATACCCCCCCCCCCGACCACCACACCACCACCACATACAGGATAGCCGGCCTAGTGAGAGGCAATTACTTTTTAGTTGTCTCCACAGTGCGGGGGGGGGGGGGGGGGGGGGGGGGGGGGGGAAATGATGGGAGGTTTGAAATTAGGATCCTTACCCAAGGGAAGGGCAAAGTTTTGACCTCCAGATGGGGATTATAGCAGGGCAGTGACAGCTGAAAAGTTATAATTCCCACCCTTCCCCATAAGTGCCATAAGTTGGGGGGGGGGGGGGGGGCAGTGGTTACAAAAACTGGTGCATTAACCAGTACTTTAAGGAATAAGTGAAGCATGTTTTATGTGCCAACAACTACACCGGCTTGTTCAATGTTGTTTACCGGTAGACAGAAAGATTGGGTCCCTATTTCAAGATAGGAATGGGCTTTGTATATATACATGTGTATACATTTGTGTATTTTTGTTGGTGTGGTTGTTGCTTTTCATTAAATTTCATTTGAGCCACGTCGCGGGAAAACCTGTCTTTGGGGTTTCCGACCAGGCCCGATGCATACCCGACTGTAGAGTCTCAGAAAAAGGCTAGATGCTTGAAATTACGAGGAAATGTACTATCCATGTAGCCTAAACAAAGGTGCTGATCAGTTGTGCAGTTACTGCACAGCTGATCTGCGCCTTTGTTTTTGCATAGGCAAAAATCTGGTTTTCTCATGACGCAGCTCATTTATGAAAATCTTTCTGCAACCAATTCTTTTCTGTTGATTCAAGAATAACACTTGTAATCTTGTATTGATTGAATGATTGATTTGTAACTTTACGACCCAGTCAACAGCTATGGTTATGTTAGGACATTGCCTCCATTTAATGAGACTTCTTCCCAATATTGGGGATGTCATAGCATCCGAAATATGCTTTGTATATTACCAAGTAGTAAGCAAAGGAGGGCATAAGGCTCATATGTATGATAAGTTTGACTAAACTGGCTCAAACGTTCTGAGCAGTGGTCAGTAATCAGGTGGTCAGGCATTTGGCTATAAGTTTTACATGGAGGCCAAGCAGCCCATCTATTTCTCACAGCCTCAATAGGCGGGGCCCAAAGTTTGTGACCAAAGAATATACACTTTTTGTGTCTTCAGGGTTTCCGACAAGGTCCCACACAAACCGGTCTGCACAGTCACAGAAGCACGCTAGAGGCTTGAAATTTTGGCTATAAGTAGAAGAGGAGTTGTACTATCCTTGTAGCGAAAATAAAGGCGCTGATCAGCTTCACAGTTATTGCAAAGCTGATCTGCGCCTTTGTTTTCGTATAGGCAAAAATCCACAGCTCAAATGACAATCAAAAAATTTACATAACTTTTCTCATACGATCATACTTAATTGAACAAACCTACCTTGCATATCAGGTCCATTGGAATTACTATTTAGAAATATACGTAAAAATTATTAAATAATCCATTTCAATATGCTCAGTTTTTGCATGTAGCATTTAATCCCTGACAATAACTCCATACCAAAACCTTCTTCCACCTTTTTTATTATGTAATCTTTTACATGCACTGAGTCATAACTTAAATTTTTGATAAGAATACATTCTATTTAAAATAGCACTTTGAAAATACCACACAAAATAAATTATATGAGATAATGTAATAATGTCTAAATTGCATATTCTAGCTCGCTGGATTTAGTTTCATTCGATTGGTTACCATCCAAGTTTGATAAAGATTGGAACATTTTTTTTCTCAGATAAGCATTTTGCTGACAACAGAATGACATGAGACACTGACATGTGAAAATCTGCTTTTTCATCATGCAAACATGTCCATGCAATGAATACCCCATTATACCCTAGTTTTATACAGTGAAAATGGGGTTTACAGGGGTAAAACTATTTTTCTTAATATTGCCCCAAAACATTGATTGTGTGTACTCATTAGAACCGCCTCTGCGGCGGTTTCTAACGAGTACCCACAATCTATGTTTTGAGGAAAAATCATTAAAATATAAAAAAATTTCCAATGAAACTTTTCAATTTTTACAGCTTTCAAAAATCTATATATGTAATGCATGAACGTGTTTTCATAATGTGAATATGCATAAAAAGAGCAGATCAGCTGTGCTCTAGATAGGTAGTGTACAATGAACAGGGTGATCAAAGCCGGATATTTGGCTGAACAGCTACCTGCAACTCTATTAAGAACACCATGGCAAAAAATGAATTGTGTTGAACTTTATAATAATTTTGTTTAATGTTACACAAACAGCTATGTTCATATGGAGCCTTTGTCAGTCTAGAAAAGCACGGGATCGTATCCCCAACAAGGCAAGTACTGAAGGTGCTTAACCCATATTTGACGAATGGATTTTCCCATCATTGTCATTTGGGTGAGTCCACTTTCATTTTTAGGGGCATCAGGCATGATTTTTGAATTTTTTTCAATTTTTCGAAGAAAATTCTCTACGCTAACAGAATAGCCCCAGATGGGACTGCAGCATCACATCTGGGGCTATTCTGTTTGCCTATGTCCCATAAAAGGGATGCCAGGCTTAAACTAGAATTGTCAGAGGATCTGACTATAGCCCCGCTTCTGAGCTTTTTGCTAGGGAGAGACAAACAATGACGGGCAACAATGCCAAGTTAGATCTTGTTAATGTTGATGCACATAAAAAGATTGGTCAGATTCTGACAATTTGTTCTTAAGGTATTGAGCAGAAACAAAATTCTGGCATCAATCAAGGGCCAAAACTCTAAGATTTTGCAAAAAATGACAGGCAATAATCCGAAGCTAGATCTTGTCAATGTTGATGTGCATACAAAATTTGGTCAGATTCTGTCAATTCATTCTCAATATATTGAGTGGAATCTATATTCTGACGTCAATCAAGAGCTGTTACTCCGTCAAAATTTTGCGAAAAGTAACAGGCAACATTGCCAAGCTAGATCATGTCAATGTTGATGTGCATATAAAATCTGGTCAGATTCTATCAATTTGTTCTCGAGATATTGAGCGGAAACAAAATTCTGACCTCAATCAAGGGCCATAACTGCGTCAAAATTTTGCGAAAAATGAAGGGCAAAAATCCCAAGCTAGATCTTAACAATGTTGATGCGTATATTAATTTTGGTCAGATTCTGTCAATTTGTTCTCCAGATATTGAGCGGAAACGAAATTCTGACGTCAACCAAGGGCCATAACTCCGTCCAAATTTTGCGAAAAATGACGGGCAACAATCTCAAGCTAGATCATGTCAATGTTGATGTGCATATAAAATTTGGTCAGATTCTATCAATTTGTTCTCGAGATATTGCGCGGAAACGAAATTCTGGCGTCAACCAAGGCCCATAACTCTGTCCAAATTTTGCAAAAAAATGACAGGCAACAATCTCAAGCTAGATCATGTCAATGTTGATGTGCATATAAAATTTGGTCAGATTCTATCAATTTGTTCTCGAGATATTGAGCGGAAACGAAATTCTGACGTCAATCAAGGGCCATAACTCCGTCAAAATTTTGCGAAAAATGACAGGCAACAATCCCAAGCTAGATCTTGTCAATGTCAATGTGCATACAAAATTTGGTCAGATTCTGTCCATCGGTTCTCGAGATATTGAGCGGAAACGAAATTAGGACGTCAATCAAGGGCCTTAACTCCGTCAAAATTTTGCGAAAAATGACGGGCAACAATCCCAAGGTAGATGTTGTCAATGTTGATGTGCATACAAAATTTGATCAGATTCTGTCAATTTGTTCTCCAGATATTGAGCGGAAACAAAATTCTGACATCAATCAAGGGCCGTAACTCCGTCAAAATTTTGTGAAAAATGACGGGTAACAATCCCAAGCTAGATCTTGTCAATGATGAAGGGCATACAAAATTTGGTCGGATTCTGTCAATTCGTTCTCAAGATATTGAGCGGAAACGAAATTCTGACGTCAATCAAGGGCCGTAACTCCGTCAAAATTTTGCGAAAAATGACGGGTAACAATCCCAAGCTAGATCTTGTCAATGTTGATGTGCACACAAAATTTGGTCGGATTCTGTCAATTCTTTCTCAAGATATTGAGCGGAAACGAAATTCTGACGTCAATCAAGGGCCGTAACTCCGTCCAAATTTTGCAAAAAATGACGGGTAACAATCCCAAGCTAGATCTTGTCAATGTTGATGTGTACACAAAATTTGGCCGGATTCTGTCAATTCGTTCTCAAGATATTGAGCGGAAACGAAATTCTGACGTCAATCAAGGGCCGTAACTCCGTCAAAATTTTGCGAAAAATGACGGGTAACAATCCCAAGCTAGATCTTGTCAATGTTGATGTGCACACAAAATTTGGTTGGATTCTGTCAATTCGTTCTCAAGGTAATGAGCGGAAACGAAATTCTGACGTCAATTAAGGGCCGTAACTCCGTCAAAATTTTGCAAAAAATGACGGGTAACAATCCCAAGCTAGATCTTGTCAATGTTGATGTGTACACAAAATTTGGCCGGATTCTGTCAATTCGTTCTCAAGATATTGAGCGGAAACGAAATTCTGACGTCAATCAAGGGCCGTAACTCCGTCAAAATTTTGCGAAAAATGACGGGTAACAATCCCAAGCTAGATCTTGTCAATGATGATGTGCATACAAAATTTGGTCGGATTCTGTGAATTCGTTCTCAAGATATTGAGCGGAAACGAAATTCTGACGTCAATCAAGGGCAGTAACTCTGTCAAAATTTTGCGAAAAATGACGGTCAACAATCCCAAGCTAGATCTTGTCAATGTTAATGTACATACAAAATTTGGTCAGATTCTGTAAACTGGTTCTCAAGATATTGAGTGGAAATGAAATTTGGACGGAATAACAGAATAACGGAATAACGGAAGGACAGAAGGACGGAACGACGGAAGGACATGGTGAATCCAGTATAGCCCCACTTTTTCAAAGCGGGGCTATAATGAAACACTACCCAACATAGGTGTCCACAAAATCAATTATGTCAGGAAATCAATGTTATAACATTTGGAAAAATATGAACATATATCAATCTCAATTTCTACAGAACACAATAAAACAATTCCAGTATGTCCCGATAAGCTTTAACTCCGAAACTACCACTTATAGTTAATGTCCAATAAACATACTACATCAAATAATCTAGAGCAAGTGTTCATTTGATATTCAGCGTGTTCAGTAATAGAATAATTTTATATTAATACTATTCTTGGAGGCAGAATTTTGTCTGCCATGAAATGAATGATCAATAAGTTTGAATACAGCATGTCTGTTATGTTACACTCTTTTGCTTGATCTGATATGAAGGTCTAACTTTGAAGATCACGAAGATTGTCAAATGAGCCTGAGCATGAGAAAACTAACAATTTGGGTTCCGACCAGGTCTGACATAAACCGGCCTGTACAGTCAAAGAAGCAGGCTAGAAGCTTGAAATTTCCAATTTAAGAAGAGGAAGTGTAGTGAAAACAAAGGTGCTGATCAGCTTCGCGGTTACCGCGAAGCTGATCTGCGGCTTTGTTTTCGCCTATGCAAATTGTTGGTTTTCTCATGAGGCGGCTCAAATATGAAAGAGCTGGTGAGCTCACTGTGAATTTGACTGTAGATCTAGAGTAGGAACTGACTTATACTGCGGCTGATCATGACTGTGTTCACAGGTGAAAGGTTCACTGTTAGCACTTGGATCAAAACTTGACATGCACATTTGAGATTATTGAAGATGAGGAGTGAGGTTTATAACCTATCAAAAAAACTTGTGTTTGTTTGCTTTGCGGTATATCGTCATAGTCAACAATTACTCAGTCATGTCAGGATCAGTTTTTAACATGTTCTCTGGGGTGATAAAGTCTTGCTCAAAGACACAACCCAACCACAGTGGAGTTCAAACCTCCGACCCTTCAATCAGGAGTTTGAATCATATGAGACTGTGCATGAGAAAACACAGTTTGGGTTCCGACCAAGTCTAACACAAACCGGCCTGTACAGTCACAGAAGAGTTCTTCCATGGTATGCTCAAAGCCGACATGTACTATGTGTTGCAGAGCTGCAAAGTGGAGGGCTGCTGAGAGATTTAAAATGACAAGCATAAACACACTGCAGATCATGCCTTCAAGGATATCATTTGTAAAAATCTCTTACTGTGAATTCTCCGGTGGTATGGTCGAAGCCGACGTGGACTGTGTGTTCAAAGTTGAGAGGTGGGGAGATCACTGGCTTGTCACTTTCTTTAATCTTCGTCATCTTATTGCCTGAAAATATAAAAGATTTTTAAGGATTCTTTGTTGTGTTTGATAATCATGAAAAACAAACGAGCAGCCCAAGGGCAACGATTGCTCACCTGAGAGTCAACTGGACAAAGTTTGTTTTTTTTTATCTTTTTTTTAAGATCTGATCAAAATTGAAGATGCTGGAGTGGCCACAACACTAAAAATTGATTTTTCAAACATCAAAGGGCAGCTAACTCCGCAGTCCAGGGTCGAATCTGGCTCAAATTCGAACTCATCCAAGATGTTATAGTTATCCTTGTTTCTTCCAAGAATGAAGAAGATCTGATCAAAATTGAAGGCGCTAGAATGGCCACAATACAAAATATTGATTTTTCAAACACTAAAGGGCAGCTAACTCCGCAGTCAGAGGTCGGATTTGGCCGAAATTCGAACTCATCCAAGATATTATAGTTATTCTTGTTACCTGTAAGAATGAAGAAGATCAACAGAAAAACAAAGATGCTAGAGTGGCCACAACACAAAAATATTGATTTTTCAAACACTCAAGGGCAGATAACTCTGCAGTCAGAGGTCGGATCTGGTCGAAATTTGAACTCATTCGAGATATTATGGATGTCCTTGTTACCTGCAATAATGAAGAAGATCCACTGAAAAACAAGGATGCTAGAGTAGCCACAACACAAAATATTGATTTTCAAACACTCAAGGGCAGATAACTCGGCTGTCAGAGGTCGGATCTTCGAACTCATCCGAGATGTCTTTGTTACTTCCAAGAATAAAGAAGCTCCGAATAAAAATGAAGGCGCTAGAGTGGCCAAAACACTAAATATTGATTTTTCACACAGTCAAGGGCAGATAACTCTGCAGTCAAGGGTCGGATCTGGCTGAAATTCAAACTCATCCGAGATGTTATGGCTATCCTTGTTACTTCACAGTATGAAGAAGATCCGACTAGAGTGGCCACAAGACAAAATGATTTTTCAAACACTCAAGGGCAGCTAACTCCACAGTCAGAGGTCAGATCTGGCTGAAATTCGAACCCATCCGAGATATTATAGTTGCCCTTGTTACCTGCAAGAATGAAGAAGATCCAATGAAAAATAAAGGGGCTAGAGTGGCCACAACATTTTTCCCATTATAAGTCTATGGGGATTTTTCCAGACACTCAAGGGCAGCTAACTCCGCAATCTCATCTGAGGCCGAACCTGGCCAAAATTCGAACTCATCCGAGATATTATGGTTGTCCTTGTTTTTCCCAAAAACGAAGAAGAACCAATCAAAAATGAAGTTGCTACTGGCCACAACATTTTCCCCATTATAACTCAATGGGAGCTATCTGTTGCCATGGAAACCAGAGTTCTGATCCGACCTGGCCCAAAACCTAATGCAACCTTTCCCCCTCCTCAATGATGCTTCAGATAAAATTTAAATTTGATTGCGATTGGCCTTGTTGTCTTAGAGATATTCAAGATTGAAAGTGTGAACGCATGGACGGACGGATGGACGGACGAACCCATGGACGCCGGCTCGACTACCATACTATAAGCTCACCTTGTGAGCCTTCGGCTCAGGTGAGCTAATAATTCAAAATTTGTGTTTGTTTGATTTAATGGTTAACATCCATGGTCAAGTCAGTCAGTTATGTTGGGACACTGTTCCTGGGCAAGACTCCCAGAGACAAGTTACCAGTTCATGTACTTTGTGTACATTTCTGTCAATTGAGCCTGTGCATGAGGAAACCAATAATTTGGATCTCCGACCAGGTCTGACACAAACCAGACTGTACAGTCACAGCATAAAGCTAGAAGCTTGAAACTTTGGATATAAGCAGAAGAGGAATAGCACTTTCCTTGTGGCGAAAAAAAAGGCGCTGATCATTCAACTTACCCCCAGATCTTCTCCTATGGAGGGTTGCTGACAATCTATTCCAAGTCCCTGACATGCTTCACTTGCTTTACGGCCATATATTTCAAACCATGCTTAACAATTTATCAAAACACTGTCACTTTTTTTTGTCTTATTTATTTTCACCCTGGTCCGTCATTACGTACAGGAAATTAAAGCAACGTATAGGTTACTAAAGCGCAACGTATAGTTTCTTAAAAAAATGGCGGATTTTGGTGGACACGAATCGGTGAGTAAGATTTGTTTATTGATTCTGATGTTCCTTTTTTGTTTATCTTAATCAAACACACCTTACGGACCAGCAAAACTATTGTGTTATTTGCCTCGATTGGTACATTCTGCAGGAAATCACCCATTTAAGTATAATGTTCGACACCCTTAGACAGCTGATTGCCAAATCGTGTGTTTTGAACTTCTCCGAGAAGAAAACCTTATATTGTGGTCAAAGTTCGATGGTAAATGGGTTGATTTTTGATGTCGAACATAGATACTGACATAATAAGACGATCTGGCCAGAAAAAAAATTTCAGATGTCCTTTGATAGCGAAATTATTAATGATTTTTCATTACAACGCATTCGACACCTAAAACGGTACAACGAAAAAACGACTAAAACGTTCTAATTTGGGTAAAATAAACCTTATTACGATACTATGGACTCAGTTAGATCCTCTTAATGTCTGCCCACAATCTATTTCTTGTGCAAAATTAAAAAAATATCAGAATTATAACTGAAAATCATTGTTTTACAGGTGAGAAAAGAACTTTACAATTGCATAGGCATGAATAATAATAATAATAATAATAATAATAATAATAATAATAATAATAATAATAATAATAATACATGGGTTCCGAGTCACCTCGATCCAAATTTTCTTGTCCAAGAAAGTCTCGGCTATGTCAGCTCGACCCATTTTTTCAATCAGAAACTACCGGACCATCCCCCTTAATTTATGGATTTTGACCCTGAATGTTCTGGTTCACTACATGGCATACCTTTTATGTATGTGAATACCATAACTACCTGTACATTGTCTTTTGTCATTGGCTTTTAGTGGTTTACCTTATATGGTCATGCATGTAGAGAACACTTTAAGAGGTGGTCAAAACTGACTTCCACATTCTGTCTTCGGGGTTCTCGACCAGATCAAATACAAACGTGTTGTACAATTAGAGAACTCGCATATTTTATTTGGAGAAAATAAGGGATTCCTCTGTCTATAAATTAAAAAAACGGAGCTGATCAGCTTCTAAAACCGGTTTAAGCCCGCCAGTAACTTTGTGTTACTGATCGTTCCAAGGCGATACATCTGTGGTGGTTATTTTTGTTTTATGTCTTGGTGTTTAAAGTTTTTTGTGCTGTTGGCGCCTTATGTATGTTTTCATATTTTGAATTAAGTTAAGGTAACTGAGTGGCCACCTATTGGGAAAATAGCTGCTCATTCGGCTTAGGATATGTTTCATGGTATAAGTGCCTGATTGTTAGTTTGGTTTTTTCCCACCTCGGTTTTTGGAGTGGGAATCTCTTTCTGATTGCGCCTTTTCCTGATCTTTGCCTACTTGTACCTTTTTCTAAGATCTGTTGATCGGCGCCTTTGAACTTCTCAGTTTATGCACAACTGATCTGCGCCTTTGAGGTTTGCATAAAAAAAAAAAAAACAAAAAAAAAAAACGGTTTACTCATGATGCTGCTCATAATGAACAAAATACAATTGTTGCCCTTGGGCGAGGGTGACCTGACGATTAGTTAACCCAAGACAGGTAATATTGCCCGAAGGATTTAGATTCTGTTTCCGTGTTTTGGAGTTAAAGGTTTTACTTTGCTGTTGCAATGAGCGACCTAGTGAATGGTGTGGAGGCTATACATGGCATATATTAACTGCTGACAGCATCTCGGATTGTGTTCTGGAAAATGAGTGATGCATGCAAAATTGCAAATTGCAATTTCACGTTTCATGGCTTCTTTCATATTTCAGAAAAAATCCAGATGCTGTTTATACAGGGGCCGATCCAGGATTTCTGGAAGGGGGTTTCAAATTAACAAAGGGGGTTCGTTTTCCTATATTAACCTAACTTTTCTGAAATTTCTCCATGAAAATGAAATAATTTGATCCCATAAGTGGGGGGGGGGGGGGGGGGGGGGTTCGAGTGAACCCCCCGAAACCCCTCTAAATCCGCCACTGTTTATAATAGCAGTTAACGGAGTTAATGTAGCCTTAATGTCATACACTAGGTCATTTACAGCAAGGACAAAGCCCCAGAGTTTGGCCCTAGGCTTCATGGGCCGAGATGACAGGAAACTGTACAACTATCTAGAACCCAAATAGCCATCAAAACTAAATGTTTACCTATACTAAGCCTAAATGTTAAGTTGTTTTACTGTATTTCAGACCATACAACAGAAGCTGACATGCCAAACATACAACATAAAGAATCACAGTAGAATCGCCTTGGAAAGGTCAGCAAAAGAAATTTTACTGGAGGGCTTAAACCGGTTTTACTGGCGCCAAACCTCGCCCTTAATCTACTGTGATTCAATAACAAACAATGTTCGGTTCTCATAGAAGCGTCCCAGCTCGTCAATGAAGCATCACAGAAAACAAATGTAAACACTGTGATGAAACAAAAACGAGGACTCAACAGTAATGCCGACACTGAAAAACCGCCGGGAGCAAAAGAAAACAACTATTTCAACCTTGGTGGACCCGACCAGAGACATATTTTTATCCCGTAACCTTAACTTGTTGTCAGGTCCCTCCCATCTGTAAGACAGCTTTAGTTCTGTACCGTCATTGAGTCTGAGGGCCCATGCACCCACCGGCGTGCACTTAAAGAGGAAAGTAAAGTTTTTTACCGTATCTGGATTAAAAACTAAGCGTGCAGTATATTGCATTAAATTCAACCGATTCTTCGATATCGATTGACTATCTTTTTTTAAATTTAACAGCAAAATGATCAGATTTTGTCTTTTCATTACTCTCATCCAAAATTTTCTTAAATTTAAACATTAAGTCGCCATAAAACTCGAGTTTGGCTTCATATGATGGTTTTGATGCCTATTTTAATGTTTTAGGGTTTAACCTGTGAGCTATATCAGCAAATCTTGAGATAAAAGTATACAAATGAAAACTTTGGATGAAATAAAACGCTATAGTAACAAAGAATGTTACATACAGTATCGTAATAAGGTTTATTTTACCCAAATTAGAACGTTTTAGTTGTTTTTTCGTTGTACCTTTTTAGGTGTCGAATGCGTTGTAATGAAAAATCATTAATAATTTCGCTATCAAAGGACATTTGAAAATATTTTTGGCCAGATCGTCTTATTAGGTCAGTATCTATGTTCGACATCAAAAATCAACCCATTTACCATCGAACTTTGACCACAATATAAGGTTTTCTTCTCGGAGAAGTTCAAAACACACGATTTGGCAATCAGCTGTCTAAGGGTGTCGAACATTATACTTAAATGGGTGATTTCCTGCAGAATGTACCGATCGAGGCAAATAACACAATAGTTTTGCTGGTCCGTAAGGTGTGTTTGATTAAGATAAACAAAAAAAGGAACATCAGAATCAATAAACAAATCTTACTCACCGATTCGTGTCCACCAAAATCCGCCATTTTTTTAAGAAACTATACGTTGCGCTTTAGTAACCTATACGTTGCTTTAATTTCCTGTACGTAATGACGGACCAGGGTGATTTTCAAAGCAGGAAATAGACTATTTATCAACTGTGTAACCATATTGCGATTTTTAGTATCACACATTTTAAATCTTCTCACATTTAGCTTAGCTTAATGTCCATAAATGTTATTCTATCCATTTTGACAGCAGCTGCATATAAGTATCTAAATAGTTTGAAGCATTTTTTTCACACATTTTACCCATCAAACACCAAATATAGAAATATGATGATTCCAAATACATCTTCAAAACATTAAGGCCATGACTATAGAAGGCTTTGTTTACATACAATAATTTTGTAGTCTTTTTCGTATTTTGTTCTCACAATATATCAGTGTCAAATGAGAAATGGTGACAAAACAAACAAATATTTTGTTTTCTTGGCCTAACAAGCACTCAAAAGTCACATCAAGACTATTACGTTGAGTGTTTTATCCTTAAGTGGGACATCTTATGAGAAATCCTGTGTTTGCATATCATGGAAACAAAGGTGCATGTCAACCTCATTTTTGGGGTCCAGAAGCAAACTGTGTTATAAGTGAAGCCGGGCTATAATGAAGTTCCTTGCTACAGCCATGACATGGGCATGTTATAATGAATAAAAACAAAACAGATACTTTAAGAGCAATGAACTGCATTACATGTATAGTGAAGTGTGTTATAAAGAGGCTGAAGTGTACTCCAATGGGCAATGTTGTATGTTTCTCTAAATTGATGTTACAATGTCCTCAAAAGATTGTAAATGTAGTAGAGCCTGTCTTGTGCTGGACCTCATTAGAAATGCCACAGAATGACATTTTTCCTCATGACCAAGCTAAAATCCAACAAATGTTACAAAGGCAGGGATATTGTTGGCTTGAAAATTTAAGGGGCCATTTTGCGGAAAATGCTCAGCTACATGTACAATCATTATCGCCTATCTCCTTACAAAATGAAGAGGCCATTTTGAAAATTAAAGGGCAATTTTGCCCATGGCCCCTTCCAAAATTACCCCTGCAAAGAACCAGCAAGGTTGTTTGAACACACACTCCTTATGTTAGAGAGAATCTGAGTGACCTTCTGAATGTACTTTAAATTGATGTCATCTGAATTACTCATTATCATAGACTATGCACAGATGATTACTGAAAGACCAGGGCCAGTTGTTCAAAATTAACGACATTGTTAGTTAACGATTCGTTAAAATTCCAAACATGAATATTACAAATACACTGTTAATTTTGTTGATAAAATGCACTGCAAAGGATTCTCACATTTTACAAAAATAAGTGTACATGTATTTGCTTTTGAAGTTGATTATAGTTAACAAATTGAGGGCTTAATGACACCGTTAAGCTAACGAAGTTTTGAACAACTGGGCCCAGAAGTGTTGAATCACCAGGCCAGTGCTTTTCAATTACTCGCGCATGCTGGTTATTGACAAACTCATATTTGATCCCTACTTCTGCACTTTCATTTACATGTATAAATTAAAATTCACATATTTGTCACACAAAACAGGAATATATCCTTATTTAGGTCCACACTATACTTGTTTTCAGCCAAAAACTTCCCCTTAAAATGAACATCAGTGTCTTTACATCAAATACTTATAACTTGACTAATTTGCTTCCTTTATAAATACAAAATGATAACTACATGTATAATAATAGTACCCTTATAAGTGGTATAAGTGGTCTCTTATGAGTTTGCCCCGAAATTTAAGTTATTTGGCATGAACATTGAACAAATGTAAGTCAAACTAAGCAACAAGACAGAATGTTCTCCAATTAAAATACATACATGTAGCTGGCCTTGCAGTTAAATAGGTCAAGGTCATCCAAGAACAGTATAATAGCTATACTGTTTCTTCTCAATATGTCATATAAATATAAGACTTTAAAAATGGTACCAGTGGCTTTCTATCTTCAGTGGCACTTAGCGTTATAAGGCAAATCACTGGTGATTGAAAAGGTAAATGACCCATATTGAGGGGAGGGGGATGTTCTATTTTCTCAATGCTGCTTATTAACATCCCATTAAACAACCACTACATGACTATCAGCGAAATAGATAACGATGCGTACTGCGTATGTACGCACGATTTTTCGCCCTGTACGCATAGAAATATCAGAACTGTGCGTACCATGTACGCAGTAAAAATCAGCAGTACACAAACAGTTTACGATTTAATGCATACACAGATAAAAATGCCTTTAAAATTGTCACAAAATGACAATTTGTCAACTAGTATTGTGAGGCTGCTCTGTCAACAATCGAAAAGTAGTTACAATATGAATGCAGCTTCTGATCGTTTCATATTACATACCATGCAATTTATTATGTATCTTCAGTAGTTATACCATAAATGTGTATTCCGTTCAGTGTCTGTTAACCAAAGGTTTATTCATGAATTTATTAGTAGTGTGTCACTTTGGTTTATTGAATAGGCATTTTGCATCGATTTCTGGTCATATTTTTTTAATTCAAAACTTGATGTATTCCATGTTCTACAGCCATGCCAGTTATATTTTTCCTCACTTTTGCTCTCTTATTATCTATACTGGATACAAAAGTATGGTTTAACACGCCTTAATGACAGAATAACATGTAATTTTAGGATTATCAACCAGTTTACTAGAATTTTCATACTTGAATAAATGGTCTTATCCATACGTGTGCATATCTGTAAGTTTGATTCTGAATGAGAGGTTAGAATATGAACCTTCAGAAAACGCGTACACAGTAATATTGTCGGTACGCACTGTACATTTATTCTGATGCGTACAGTACGCATTGCGAAAAATAATTATCTACATCACTGACTATGTAAGAACAGCTATTAGATACTGATGAGATGCTGTAGAAAAAAAAAAACATTATTGATCAAGAGCAAATTTTGGCTTTATCTAATTTGGATGCTGTCCGTTTTTCATTTTCTCTTATTTTTTTCTAATTTTCGTCTTTATTTTCTATTGCTATTTTCTCATTGAATGTAAACCTAATATTTCTATGAGAGTGATCATGGTGATCAAGGTGGTATTGGAATGTACACCTGTATTGAACTATAATTATAGTAGCAAGCTGATCCTTATCAGAACATTCTGAGCATTTTATCTGGTAATCATACAACAGTAAAAATGATAAAAACAAAGCATATTCACACCTGTAGAAAGATATCACCTAGAAAAGCCTTGTCATGCAAAAATCTGCTGTGCATAGATGAACACACACACAACAATCAGATGTACACTAACTGCACATGAACAGCCTGTTTTGTAGTTACTGCACAGCTAACCAACATGTGCAATGCTGGATTTTCTAAATCTGGAATTTTAAGCCTATAACCATCTTCTATGGCATTACAGTACAGCTTGTGTCCAGCCTGGCCAGAAACACTGACACATGCTTTCCATATGACACAACTCTGTTCAAATCTGAAAAAATAGGATAATGTTTGTTTGTTTGTTTTGTTCAGCTTTACGTGCCTTTCAAGATTATTTCAGCTCATATGAGACGGGCCAATCAGTAGGTGGGCGAAAACGGGAGAACCCCGAGAAAACCCACCTGGCACACCTGCAAGCAGAACTTGGCTTGTCTCACTTGTGGCCTGTGCGGGGCTCTAACCCACACCAGACACAGCGGTGAGATGATCGCGTGATTAAGAAACCGCGGTCATAACTGCTCAGCCACGGGGGCTGCTAAAATGTGTCCATGTAATGTATACACCTCTACACCACATCTTTATATAAAACTGGGGTCTTCAGGCTATATATCTTTACTTTAAAACATATTGTGGGTACTCCTTTGAAATAGAATCGCCTTGGTGATCTATGTTTTGGCAAAATGATGCTTGCAGCTGTAAGAATAATTTGCATAATATAATATATTACATGTATATAGTACATGGACTTTTTTGTAATGAAAATACTACTCACTTTTTGGAGTCTTCATTTTCTTTCTATCATCTGGTTCTTTTGGCAGCGGTTTGTTTTCTTGTGGAAGTAAGGTACTGTAAAATAAACAAACGCAAGATTTGAAAGAAGTTGTTTCCTTAAGTACCAAACAAAGTTTTAGCCTCAATCCCCGCTTCAACTTCATATGATGAAAAGTTTGTGTGTGTTAATGCTTATTACTATGTGTGCTATTACTTTGTGTGCCAAGCCCCACCATCAATTTGAATGTTTTTGTTTTTGTGTTTTGTTGCAGTAAAAAACAGGTCCTGTATGAAGAAGAGACTTTTGTTTAAAAAAAAAACAATATTCAATTCAACTCTTTACATACAAAACATGGTAGATTCAAGGTGGTCAGTCACATGACTAAAATCAATTATTGTGTAATACAATGTAGTAAGCAAATCGGCCATAATTTTCTTAAAACTGAATGAAATTTCATGGGGAAAAAGTGCACATACCCTGGGCTGGTACTCTCTAAACTGTCATACAACAGCCAGTGCCATGTACACTGTAGCTTATACATGTAGATTACTCTGAGCTACTGAATTTATATGTTAACCCCAAGGTTGCTCAGGGAAATCTATTGAACTCCAGCTCGCATTTAGCCGACTGTTGTGTAACAGTTTAGAAGGTGAGTATTCCGGGGAATGAGCACTTTATCCCATGAAATTCCATTCAGTTTCAAGAAAACTATGGTTGATTTGCTTATTGGTTAATGGTTACCTCCGAATACTAAAACACAAAAATCGCTTTTATTCACATGATTGTCCATCCAATTTGAGATTACATGTAGTTGCATTACGAAAACTTGCCCATGCAATATACAGAGATGTTTTGAACTTTAAAAAAAGAAAATTTTCAGCTGAAAAATTTTGATATATTTTTCTTATTTTTGCTCAAAACATAGATTGTGGGTACATGTTAGAACCGCCTCGCCGAGGCGGTTCTAACGAGTACCCACAACCTATGTTTTGGAGCAAAAATAAGAAAAATAGGTATACCCCTGCATATCCCAGTTTCACTATATAAAAGTGGGGTTCAGGGGGGTATTCATTGCACGGACATGTTTTCATGATGGGGCCTAAGTTAAAAAATTGTTTGTTTGTCCTTTACCTACCCAGCATTTTAGACTTGGGTAGGTAGGTAGGAAAATTATTTTATTATTTTTTGCTTCCAGTAGAAAGTGGACAAATATGCCAACATGTCGCGTTTTTGTCTAATACTGCTGGCAACACAGTTACTATTGGTTTTCATGTGTATGATCAATTGATCTTTCAGATTCATTGCAGTATAAATGTGCACAACAATCGTTTTGTCCCAGGTAGACTGACAGGATGCACTTGCAGGATCATTAAACCACTAAACAATGTTTGATAAAAACTGCATTTCCTGGGCAAATCCTGGCAAATTATCTAAAGTCTGCCACAACAAAAATAAAAATATTTTGTCATACAAAATTGCAATATAATTTTTTGGGTAGGGGGGTAAAATGTGGGTAGGTAGGTAAAGGACAAACAAACAATATTTTATTTTCTGCCTGGTAGGATTTGAGTTCCACATTCTGTTAAATTTGCTTGATTTGATTCCTTGATAATATCAACACTTAGGTATTACCAGTAAATGAACTTGCTCTATGACAGAGGTAGGGTTTGAACCCAGGATCTCACTAAGCTACCATGTCTAAACATGACCTGCATCATGAGAAAACCAGATATTTGTATATGCGAAAATAAAGGCACAGTGCCTTTGTTATCGCTACTCAGATAGTACAATCATTCCCTTAAATCTGAAATTTCAAGCCTCTATCCTCCTTCTGTGAATGTGCATGTCGATTTCAGTCGGACCTTGTCCGAAACCTAGACTGTTGGTTTCCTCATGCGAAGGCTCAAATCCAATTTACCCACCTGGTACTGGTGAGCCTGACTGGGGGTGCCGGGGGCTTGTCCTGGTCGTCGTCGTAGTCAGACATTGTGACAGGGATCTGAAAAATTACACATTTACAGCTGAAATCTTCATAAAGTACCATATTTGACATTTGTTCTAATTAGCGAACAGGCTCCATTGTAGTTTAAAAAAAAAATATACATAAGCTCACACTGTTTGACTAGTATATTGATATTTTAATCCAATTCTACACATTAATTAAGGAATGAAATTCAGATTTTAGTTTTCACTGGATGATGAAAAACATTAGGCTGTTTTAATGTCTGTGAAGCCCGAAGGGCTTCTCGGAGACATTAAAACAGCTAATGTTTTTCATCATCCAGTGAAAGCTAAAATCTGAATTTCAATACTTATATTTACATTTTATATTATCAATCAAGTATCAGATTTTTAATTGCGCATATTACCGTTCATTTTCATGTTATTTGACATTAAATCCCACTTAACGTAATTTTGGAACAGCCATAACGTCAAATTTTCGCGCCTAACTTCATGGCGATACACGACCAACGTCACAACAACAAGAGTAAACAAACAACGTCACTGGATGGGTTTTGATGTCTGCCCGCCCATAGGCGTGGCCTCTAGATCACGTGACTTAATGTTTTTCATTGGGGAATGAAGAACATCAAGAAATATACTTTCATCTAGGGCGATTGCAATAAAAATGTAAATATTACCATATTAGCCACATTAAAACTTAACCCTAAATGATCAAACACTATTTTCCAACGTTTGTAACACTGAAATAACATAATCATTGATATTTTGACATGGTTTAATATTTCAGCAGTCTATGAGTTGTTTTTGTTCCTAGAGTGCTCTAATAAGAAAGACATTTTTTCTTGACCTTTTAGTTATTTTGAAATGACAAGCACACTGTGTGCTAATCCGAATGAATATGGTATGCTCTGCAGGCCAAGGAGTAGGGTAATTTGACCATTTATAGCAGAATGCCTTATGTCTAAAACAGTCAAACTTACATCCTGTCTGCCAACTTGCACGAGACTGTGACGAGAGTTTACAAAATTGATAAACGACACTCTGCCTGGTGGACTATTTATTTCTTTTTTAAAAAAATTAATGTATCATGCACTTACTAATCCTACCTTAACACTTGTATAATATGTAAATGTACATGAATCTAAGCAGACAGCATGACACTACTCCCTCCAATCTATCAACAAGTTATCCAATCAAAAACTAAATCAGCAATCATCATAACATGAAGCCGCTAAAACCTGGGGGTGTACATTTTATTTTAATTTCCTCAAACAATAGTTGTTCATTTCCTCAAACAAGGTTTTTCCCCATTACTGACAAGGCTATTTCAAACACAAAGCTGTGACAGACAGTAAATGAGTTCAAACAGAACATCAGGAAAACATATCTGTATAATGTATACCCCCTTAAACCCCACTTTTATATAGCAAAACTGGGGTATGCAGGGGTATACCTATTTTTCTTACTTTTGCTCTAAAACATCGATTGTGTGTACTCGTTAGAATCGCCTCAGCGAGGCGGTTCTAACGAGTACCCACTATCTATGTTTTGAGCAAAAATAAGAAAAATACCAACAATTTTCCTCTGAAAATTTTCAAATTTTACAACTTAAAAAAATTCAGTATAGTGCATGGGCATGTTTTCGTAATGCAGGCAGTTAATTACATGAGTTCAAACAGAAAATGGAAGAAAATTCTTGTGTAGCCCACTAAGTCCAGACAGGTTAATTCATCCAACTTCTGAGCCACAATCATCAAAAAGCACCATATAGCGGCCTTCATAATCAACACCGGGAAGAAAAGACTGATACTGATAGGAGCATGGATATTTCAAACTCGCTTATTCACCTCATGCAATATAAAAGCATTTTTTCCAGAAGCAAACATTTAAAATTTCATAGGAAATTTTTTTATTTTTTTAATATTTTCACTCAAAAACATACATTAGAAACACCTTGCCGAGGCAGTTCTAACCAGTCCTCACAATCTATGTTTTGGATCACAAATAAGAAAAATGGGTATACCCCTGCAAACCCCAGTTTTTCTATATAAAAGTGGAGTTTCAGGGGGTATTCATTTCACAGACATGTTTTCCTGATGTTCAGTCATAGCCTAGATGACAAAACTTAACAAACAAGTTAAAAATAGTTAAACAGACATCAAAATTGAGTCTGAGATGAGCTGGAACTGAAGTAAAACATTTGCTTTCAACCTGTTTCAGTTACACTGGGGGTCTCACAAAGTTATTGCTTTTGCACAGTGCATATATTATGTGCTTCTTCTAAGTTACCAACAGTGGCTGAAAAAGAATACATGTGAATCTTGAAAGAAGGGTGCTAATGATGCCTCTAAGGATTTAAAATTTCACTGTGACAGATGCTCCTTTACTGGCTGTCTCAGAAGGTGACTGCTCGCAAAATATATAAAGCATAGTAGTAGAAAACAGGCCACTTGAGGGTATGGCACTGGAAAACATTCTAGGCATAAAAACCTACCAGTAGGTTAACTATCACAAATGATTAAGGATTTAATATAATAATCCTCGCAATAGGGTGATAAAGTATACATATAAAGAATATCCATATACATACTGTACATGAAAGCTCAGTTGGGGACCCTCACAATGATGGCACATTTACATGAGAGATGGTGCTTTTAATACTTTTTAAGGCATTTCATTGAAGTATCCAATATGATACTTTACAAAGTAAAAAATAAAATGGGTTAAAGATTGCTTCTTTCAAGATTATCAAAACTCACATGAGAAAGGCAAACGTAGGTGGGGTGAATACCACCACTGAAAAAAAAAAATACACCTGACAAACCTACACAAACTTGTCTACCATGTGTCCTGTGCATGGCTCAAACCTACACAGAACACTGCAGTGACATGATCAAATAATTATGTCGGAGTCATTATAAAATCAGCAACCACCTAATCAATTTGCTTTAAGTTTGCAGTAAAAGATTTATGAAAATATAAAAAATATATATATAACTATAAAATAATAATATGTGACAAAGTTCTATTTAATAGTACTAACTGCAAGATCAGTTTATGGAAACTAAGTGGTTAAAAGTAATGAAAACACCTGACACACAACACACCAGATTTACCTGAATTTCAATTCAAGGCCGTTTTCAAATCAGGCCATTCATTCTTTCTTCATATTTTCACTTTTCTGTATTAGGATAAAATAGAACCAGAATAAAGATGAGTCGTTTTGACTGTAGTCATAATTGTTTATAATATTACAATTGAAATGACTAATCTGGGAGTTTATTTTGATGCCCCAAGAGATGCTTTTTCTGATTAATAAGCGCCTGAATGATCCAGACTTATCTTTTTTAATTGGGTCAATTAGCAGGCGAATTTTACTACAAACTAGCATTAACGGCCGCGTGTATTTAGACTTATTAGCATCTAACACTTGAAACTTACATTATCAAACGGAAATCAAACAGGAAACGATTATTGTTTCACTTCTGTCATGTTCTTCTGTAGTTTTTGTTTCGGAAGTTGATCAATGGACGACAACTCTCGTCTGAAATCTCGCTCAGCGCACCTGCGAGAATGTACGAGAGACCAGGATTCTTAAGTGAGGGGTCGTTTCAAAATTTACAACTCAACTCAACTTATATTTGCAACTTTGTAACGCCCCAGTTAACAATTTTTCAGTCATGTCGGGACGTTTAAAACTCTTCCAGGGTTTAACCAGTACTGTGTGTAGGGGGTTAATGTGCCTTGCTCAAGAAAACAACGCGGTGACGCTTGTTGGGGTCGAACCCAGGACCTCGACGCCACCGCGCTCCCTATAACATTTAACAACAAATGGCATTATGCCATTAGCACTTTATGTGCCACTTGTTTGCCACTTGTTTAACAACGTACAATGCGCCTATAAAAGACAGTATTTATGATAAAAAAAAAACATGTTAAAAGACATACAGTGATGGCATCATTTCCGCTCTGTCCTCAGATGCGCACACCCCCACTTTCAATCGCAATTCAACATGCCTTACCTTCCAGAAAGAAAATACGTTTATGTTTTTTATAATTCATTTTTATTCCTCTTTTGATTAGCGAAATCGAATTTCAAAAATATTACGCCATCTAATCGTTATCTTCAACACAATAGCTTGATGTCAAATTCGTAAATCTATTTTTAGCCGCTTTTCATGTTTCGATTTTTTGACATCCATTTAATGACGTAATTGCTGCTACACGTTGGGATTGTACAACACATTTGTATTCAAGGAAGGAAGACAAATTTGTCAGGTATGTATTCATGAAAATTAATTGATAATTTATAAATGCTGTAAAAAGTTATTCCATATCAAAGAAGGGCATGGTGCGTCCTCAGTTTCGCAAACTTGTTTTTCATGATGCTAGGATGGCAATTTGAATGACCTTTAAGCGATTATCCATAGATTATGCTATTCCAGTGTCCACATTATAATTGTTGTTTCAGAAAGAGAAGATAAAAAGGTACAAGTAGGCAAAGATCAGGAAAAGGCGCAAACAGCAAAAGATTCCCACTCCAAAAACCCGAGGTGGGAAAAAACCAAACTAACAATCAGGTACCTATACCATGAAAACATTTCGTAAGCCGAATGAGCAGCTATTTTCCCAATAGGTGGCCAATCAGTTACCTTAACTTAACTAAAATATGATAACATACATAAGGCGCCAACAACACAAAAATATTAAACACCAAGACATAAAACAAAAAGAACCACCACAGAAGTATCGACTTGGAACACAAAAAGTTACTGGCGGGTTTAAATCGATTTTACACGGCCGTAACCTCACCCTCAGCTTCTGCAGTGTTTCATAACATTTAGTTAGTTCTTCGGTCCTCGTGGTGAATCTCTAACTAGTCAATGAATCATCAAGAACAAACAAATAAATCATGATTAACATCCTGATGAATCAAAAACCAGGACTCACAGATTCAGTAAGCTGCCCGACGATGGAGATCCCTGGGCGCCGAATAACTTACTAATTCCGGAGCAAAAGAAAAACATCAGTTGGACCCCGGTGGGCCAAGCAACAGACAAGATAAAACTGTAATGTAGATCTCGACTCTTCTTTCATTTTTCACCAATAGTTATATACATGGGAGGAGCGCAGTGGCTCGGTGGTAGAGCGTCGTATCAAAGGCTCGAGCAAGACGCATAAACTTCCCACCTCAGAGCTTCTCACAGCTTTTGGGTTATGCACTAGTCATTTGTGATCATGGCCCCCACCCCAGGGCAGGGCGGGGGTAGCATTGGAAATGAGCGGGGTCTTGATCAAAATTATGTCACGGCAGTGCTGGGGAAATACCCGGGGTTTGCTTTATAAATGCAAAAAGGGCCATGAAAATGTGAAATGAAAAATATAGCAGGCTGCGGGGGAAAACAGCAGTGGTTTTACCAACAAGCAGTCCCCACAGGGTCACCCGGGGGCTTTAGCGGGGATTGTTCCCGCTATTCCCCGGGGGTGGGGCCGTGGTTACAAATGTCTAGTGCATTAGGCTGGTAGCTCCGGCCGGAACTGACTGTAAAAATGTTGACTGTGGCACACCTTATTACCAACAATTCATGTAAACATGGAATTATGTAACCCCGGCAGTTTCGTGTCATAGAGAGACCAGGAAAGCCATGTTAATAAAAGAGGAATTCTGTACAAATGGTTGGGCCGACCTATGAATTATGTTGCTCGATAATAATTCACAGATTACTCGGTCTTAATACAATTGAAAATGCATGGATCAACATGGTTTTGTTACTACAGACAATAGGTGCATGTACAGCAGTGCATATCCTTACTCCAGGCTTTGTGGGGGGCTCTCAGGGGATTTGGAATCTGGGGGGAAGGGTAATTTATTTTCAGGGATCTACGGAGAACTAGATTCTGGGGGATGTGTTAGGGAGCAGGGATTTGACGAACACATTCTTAGGAGCTGGGGAGAAAGACAATTTTCTTTCAGAGAGCAGGGAACTAAGCCCCCATCCCTAAACCCGGTAGTGTCTTCGTAGGGCTTTTGTTTTCGAGCAGTCGTATTTATAAATAAGAACCATTCATAACATGAGCGCTTGACTACACGTAAACGCAGCATAATCAGGCTGAACGTCAAGAAAAGTCTTGTCAGTGATTGTTTCTTTTAAATAAGTGATGCCAATGACAGAGATACCGTCTCACTAACTCCCCAGAGTACTGGTTAATACCCAGGAAGCGGTGGCTCCGTCCGACATGAATAAAAAATTGTTGATTAGTAGGAGTTTAAACCTCAATTTTAACACCCCCCCCCCCCGAATCTAGTTCTCCATAGATCCCTGAAAATAAATTATCCTTCTCCCCAGATACCAAAACCCCTGAAAGGCCCCCACAATATCCAAAGTTTCAAGCTTCTAGCTTTATTCTGTGACTGTACAGCCTGATTTGTGTCAGACATGGTCATAAACCCAAATTGTTGGTTTTCTCACGCACAGGTACGGGTTTTGTACGGGTTTTGTTTCATCTGCAGGTTGCGGCATATGAGTTCAAGTGTCCGTCCACAATTCGTTCTATATTTCTCTGTAGCAATGAAAGCCGTGCTTCGATGTTGTCCTTGACATACTCTACAACCTTGACCTTGGCCTATGTGTCATGGTTTATCGACTTTGTGAAAACTTACGTCAAGTTGCGTCGAACATAGAACGTTTCAACGAAAACCATTACTGCATACTTTCAAGATAAATACAGAAATTACTTTTGTTACTAATGATCTATTTCTGGTGGCCATTTTGGATACCTTCTTGAAAAGTTTGATGTTCACAGTCTTCTCAAAACGAGTTAAGTTTCACCTTATCCTCCATGATTTGATGACAAAATAAGCACAAACATATTTAAAATCATTATAACTAATAATAATTATAGTTGAAAATCCTGTATTGGCAGACATATTGGACGCCATCTTCAATTTCTCAAAACCCTCAATGATGAAAAAGTGTCGTCGGTCAGATTCTTGAAGATAATGCCTATAGAACAGGAATCCATCAAGAAAAAAAAACAACAACTTTATACCTGGTTATCAGGTCCAGTGAAAATATGGAATATACGTTGTAATAACGTTGTTCGTCGAACATGATCCATTGATTTGGTTAGGTCTTAGGCAGAGCGGAAGTGTATTATACTACGATGCGCCTTGTCATAGTTCTCTACAACCATTTTATACACAAAGAAGAGTTTCCTTCACTTCTTTGTATGTGAATTTTACTGATCTGATTGCATTTGTGGAATTGGGGACAGGTGTGCGGAAATGGGGGCGCAAGGGACCCTTATATTTGGGCTTCCAGGGTGCAGACGGAAAGTGTGAGTATAAAAATCTTACTTGATTATGAAAGAATAATAAATTGTTGACAAGTGCATGCCAAGCCCTTTTTGATATATGAAATAGTATTGCGAGGAACAGCCTTTGACGAGAACCGTTTGCGGAAATGATGCCATCACTGTATAGATTTAAGGATTTTTAAGCAGCTTCAGACCCCGGCTTCCTAGACAGATCCGGCTTCAGACGTTTTCTTTTCTTTTCTTTTCTTTCCTTTTTTTATTTATTTTATTTTCTTATGTTTTTATTTTTTTTTGCTATTTTCTTTCATAACACAAACTTGTATCGTACACGTCATTCCCGGGGGGGGGGGGGGGGGGTACTCTCATTTTTTGTGGATACATAGGCGAGGCCCCAGCTTCTGCCCCCAAACCCCAAAAATTACTGAGATTTACAGACCACCCCAAAAAAATACCAGTCCTATCAGGCATACCCCCAAAAATACTTGAACTTTTAGCTTACCCCAAAAAATTATTCATCTTTTTTATGCCTATTGATGAAATTTTATCACATCTATATGATCTAAGCTGTTGGTGGGACGTTAAATCCCAAATCAACCAACCAACAGTACACGTTACAATACAGTTAGTATATGTAGGAACTAGGAAGTAAATACCAAGTTGGATAAGATTTAAAGATTTTATTTATTCTCAAAGTTTAAGTCTTGTGGTTTGGTTTGCAATCCAAACAACATCATCATGATCAAGCTTCCAAAATTTCACCGAGACCAGTCATTAGGCATGGTCGCAAACAAAATTGAATCTTCAGGCTTTGTAAGACATAAGTGTAAGCCACTCGGCGTACACTGACGTTGAATTGCAAAACTGAATTATTTTTGTTTTATTTATTGCGTCACATCCATGTCAACAGCTAATGCATAACATGTTTACTAGGACGTAAAACAATAAATGAAACAAACCAGAACTTGTTTTCGCAATTAAACACAAGTCTACACCGAGGGATTTTTGCTTATGTGAGATTGGCTTTTGACAATACAGTTTACTGGACAATGGCGAATCACTAAGAGGTCAAACGCTATTATTTTAAACACGACCATAGGGATGTTATTCTTTTTGGTACTAAGAACATCTAACATATATCAGCTTTACAGGATAATAATAATTTTAATTCATTCAATTTCTTAATGGGAGATAACTCTGTTGATATGATACCTCCCGCATTAGACAATGGCGACCCAAACTCGACAATGGCGAATCATATAGTCTATAGCCCAAAGGAAACCATTTTACAAGGGAATTTTTGCACACAAATGGTGCCATCATCATACAAAACTAAATGGTGTTCGATAATATTGTGTTTATTTGCCTTTGTGCTTTACGTCACTGTCAACAGCAAATGCCATTTCGGAAAGGTCAATTATACCGTTTTAAGTACGTATTATTGCTTTAACGAATCAATGCAAGCCTTAAAGCAAGATCGTTAAGCCACGACTTGCATCAATATTAGTTACGCCATTGACCAAACCAAATCATTCCTGGGAAAGCCTTCAAAAGGTAGATTATCAGTACTAAGTGCACAATCTTTTCACCACACAATGTATGTAATGTTCATATTTTTTTTACACTTTGTCACTTTATCAGAATTCTTATTAGACATTTTAGACCACAGGCGCTCGACGACTGGACTCATTTTTTTTTTTTTTTTTTTTTTTTTTTTTTTTTTTTTTTTTTTTTTTTTTTTTGCATTTTTACCCGTTTGGAGACCCTTACGATATGTTCATGCAATTATTTTACCTTGAAAACCTTTTCTATCAATCCTCAATCAACCCTCGTCTATGGGCTACTATATAGACAAGGTCGGAAACGCGGTGTCCTAGTTTAATTGGGGTCATGGGATTCCCCGCACCTCAAACTCGTACTTCACCCTTTACCGTTATTTCAATGCTGAGTGTCTACTTATGAGCGACTTTGTAAAAGGTCTCACCCATTGCCTTCGTCAAAAATAAGCATAGTCGCCCGTAAACTAATATTTTATACCACCATCTGTCTACTTGGATGGGATCCCGAATGTTTTTGTATGGTGACCTTTCGTTTCTATAAATCAGTGGAAGGTCACTGTAAATATCGTATGAAAGAATCAATCCTACTGGATAATTGTATTGCACTGTTGCCATGACACCAGATCACAAAGTGTTTTGACTGGATATTAAATCAAGCAACCTATGAAAACCAACGTAACATATATCACGCGCTGGCGTAACACGTCGTGTGACCAGTGTATTTATAGTAATGTCACGGCTAGATTGCCGATTTCATTCGGGATGTCCTCCAATTCTGTAGAATGCTTTAATTGTTAGTTTTTACGGGCGGTTGTGCTCATTTTGAATGAAGGCAATGGGCGAGACCTTTTACAAAGACACTCATGTGTTGACAGCCAGCATTGAAATAACGGTAAAGGGTGAAGTATGAGTTTGAGATGCGGGGAATCCCATGACCCCAATTAAACTAGGACACCGCGTTTCCGACCTTGTCTATATAGTAGCCCATAGACGAGGGTTGATTGAGGATTGATAGAAAAGGTTTTTAAGGTAAAATAATTGCATAAACATATCGTAAGGGTCTCCAAGCGGGTGAAAATGCAAAAAAAAAAAAAAAAAAAAAAAAAAAAAAAATGAGTCCAGTCGTCGAGCGCCTGTGTTTAGACCAAAATGTGCAAAACCCAAAAATTATTTAGAATTATAGATGACCCCCCAAAATAATTCAGAAAAGGCATGACCCCCCAAAAAAATATCCATAAAAAGCTCACTACCCTAAAAAATAAGTAGTTTTTCTGAATACCCCAAAAAATATGGAAATTCAAAATTTTGACCAAAAAAAAAAGTCAGCCTCGCATATGTATACAGAAAATTTCAGAGTACCCCTCCCCCCTGGGACGTCATTCAAGAATGTAAGATTTTCCGTTGTAGAATTTGTTTTTAAACTGTTTTCTCTCTTTAGAACCACCGTGGAACGTGAGTTATGAAATGTTTAGCCTTGCCCAATGCCTAGAAATAAAGCAATACACCTTTCATAAGGAACGTTGACTATATGGCCTGTATATGCCTATACTTTAGCGGCCCATAACACTGTTATCAAGCTCCCGATGCTGATCCTTTATACTGAAGACAATAGTTCCATGTCTTATGAAGAGATATATGTTCAAATATTTACATATTCTGTCATCATTTGGTAGAAATTGAAGTTTCAGTGGGGTTGGGGTTCTAAATTTCATGAATACTAAAAGGTAGAATTTTTTTTCTTGCATGGTGGCGAGTGTTGGTACTAATGTTTGTATTTTAGAGCATTCAGTCGACAAAAACATGCAAGAATCATATAAAAATGCACCAATTTTTTTTTTAAATATTTGCAGTATGAAATATTGTTGGGAAAACTTTTAGGAGGTACCTGTATAACATTTCTGCCTTTGCAATATTAGATTACCATATATACTCTATAAATAACAGTTGCAAAAAGTGCCATGTTTCCAGTCTTGAATCAGTAAAAACTCTTTAAGTCAAAACTCAGACTATGTAGCTTGATAAGTATGTTCTTGGAACAAATTTGTTTGATATTCATCATATACAATTGAATTATTGTGGCCAAATATGTATGATAAATTCTACCTAAATTGTCACGGCCAATGTAGCGTAACAGACATAAACACCGGCTACACTAACACGGCTACCTATCTCCATAATTCAACAATGAAATGAATCTTCAAAATATCAAACATCAAAGTCACCAAAAGTAGATTAGCTAAGTGCTCTCCACAAACCATATGTCAGCCAAACTGATTTATTGAGCAAAACCCAGGAACTAGTTAATCAGATCTGAAAACCTGCCATCACAGTATGGAAATAATAAAACATAGATAGAATCTATTATAGATTAGAGGCCGTGCAAAAAAAGGGAATATTTGTACAGTGTGTCTCCAAAATTTTGTAACACAAAATGATGGGCACAATGAATGCCCGTTGCCCAAATGATGAAAGTTGATTCTGCAGCATCCAGTTTCAAGTTAATTACATTTCTAATAATGCATATTATGACCAAGTTATACTATTTTATGGAACGCCAAAGCTGTCTGATGGTAAGGAATAAAAACATTAGATGCATCATCGTCATTATATCCTGCTCACATTTGATTATATGACTTATATGTTGTATAGTGTGCATTATATGATGAGAAAAGTCCATTATATGTTGGACCAGGTTCTTTATATTATAAAAATTTTCATTATATGATGAGTAAACATCTTTATAGTATGGTAGACTTACATTATATGATGGGTAAACATCTTTATATTATGGTAGACTTACATTATATGCTGACACAACCTCATTATATGATGTGACAACTACATTATATTATGGGCTATTGTCTTTATATGCATCAAGTTCATTATATGGTTCGATAACTTCATTATATGCGCAAACTTAATTATATGATGTGACAACTACATTATATGATGTGGACGATTTTGCGAGAAGAAGAATTACATTGACACCGTTTAGAGAGTTATTGTATACATGCCGGGACTACCGGACATACTGCTGATTCTATCTATCTATCTATCTATCTATCTATCTATCTATCTATCTATCTATCTATCTATCTATCTATCTATCTATCTATCTATCTATCTATCTATCTATCTATCTATCTATCTATCTATCTATCTATCTATCTATCTATCTATCTATCTATCTATCTATCATCACCATCATCATCATCATCGTCATTATGATATATCATCATCAATATCGATCATCATCATTGTGATTATT